>OY757015.1:135509803-136152902 GCA_963580285.1 Lucinisca nassula
AAAAGTATGGAGTGCACATGTTTTCTGGGTCAGACTAGCTAGTTTCGGCCAATTAGGCCTCATTAGTGACCCTCAAATATTTTCAAAATTCCACAATGGAATCAATGATCACAAAGGACAAGAAAATATAAACTATTCTATGATGAAGGGCAGGGAGACTTTTAACTGCCATGAAACATTCCCTTCACATCAGCTGTAGTGACTTAAAGTATGTTCTATAAAAGAGTTATCCTTTGGAAGTAAGGAATACACCTAAGAAAAGTATGCTATTTTCAGGGAACTTTTATAGTTTTATTCAGATTTTTGTATTCACTACAAATCACTGCCATAAAACATTTAACACAAGAGGACCATGATGGTCCTAATTCGCTCACCTGAGTTAAGATATGTACATGTGTGTCCCAGGGTGGGGCAATTTTTGGCCCCAACTCTATGATTTGAAAAATCTTGGTAGACCCCGGCGCTGGGGTATATTTAGCCCCAGGGCTATAATTTGAACAATCTTAGTAGAGGTTCACTAGGTGAAGCTTCATACCACATATCAAAGACTTGGGCCTTCTGATATCAGACAAGAAGATTTTGTAAGGTTTTCCCTATATAAGCCTATGTAAAACCAGTGGGCCCTGTGGCAGGGGCATTTTTGGCCCCAGGGCTACAATTTGAATAATCTTGGTAGAGGTCCACTAGATGAAGCTTCATACCAAATATCAAAGACCTAGGCCCTAAGGTTTCAGAGAAGAAGATTTTTAAAGGATTTCCCTATACAAGCCCTTGTATTTAACTGGTCGGCCCCAGTGCGGTCGTTTGAAGATTTTGTTTCTATTTTTAGCCCTGGTGGCCATCTTGTTTATCAGAGTGGAATGATTTTAACTATTTTGGTAGGGAGTCACCTGGGCAACATTCCTGTGAAGTTTGAAGCAAATTTACCATGTTTTTCTATTTTTAGCTCTGGTGGCCATTTTGTTCGTCAGAGCGGGATCATTTTAGCTAATATGGTAGAGGGTCAACGACACTATATTCCTGTGAAGTTTGAATCAAATTGGCCCAATGGATAAGGAGGAATTGTCGTTTGAAGAATTTTTCTATTTTTAGCTCTGGCGGCCATCTTTTTAGAGCGGAACAATTTAGCTATTTTGGTAGGGAGTCAACGACATAATATTCCTGTGAAGTTTGAATCAAATTTACCCAAGGGGTAAGGAGTTGTCGTTTGAAGATTTTTTCTATTTTTTAGCTCTGGCGGCCATCTTGTTCGCCGCGTTGAACGATTTTAGCTATTTTGGTAGGGAGTCACCTAACTAACATTCCTGAAAAGTTTGAATCAAATTGGCCCAAGGGTTGAGGAGGAGTTCGCATTTTGACGTAAATTTACAAAGTTTTTCTGTTTTTAGCTATGGCGGCCATTTTGCTAATCAGAGCAAAAACGTTTAGCTATTTTGGTAGTGGGTCAGCTAAGCAACATTCCTATGAAGTTTGAATGAAATTGGCCAAATGGTAAAGGAGGAGTAGTCGTTTGAAGATTTTTTCTATTTTTAGCTCTGGCGGCCATCTTGTTAGTCAGAGCGGAATGATTTTAGCTATTTCTTTAGGGAGTTACCTACATAACATTCCTGTGAAGTTTGAATCAAATTAACCCAAGGGTTAAGGAGGAGTTCGTGTTTGAAGCAAATTTACGATGTTTTTCTATTTTTTGCTATGGCGGCCATTTTGCTCATCAGAGCAGAATCTGTTCAGCTATTTTGGTAGATGGTCACCGAAGCAACATTCCTATGAAGTTTGAATAAAATTGGCCCACGGATACAGGAGGAATTGTTGTTGAAAGATTTTTTCTATTTTTAGCTCTGGCGGCCATCTTGTTTGTCAGAGCACAACGATTTTAGCTATTTTGGTAGGGAGTCATTTGGGCAACATTCCTGTGAAGTTTGAATCAAATTGGCCCAAGGGTTGAGGAGGAGTTTGTGTTTGAAGCAAATTTACTATGTTTTTCTATTTTTAGCTATGGCGGCCATTTTGCTCATCAGGGCAATACCATTTTAGCTATTTTAGTAGAGGGTCACCTAAGCAACATTCCTATGAAGTTTGAATTAATTTGGCCCAAGGGTACAGGAGGAGTCGTCGTTCAAAGATTTTTCTATTTTTAGCTCAGGAGGCCATCTTGTTCAGCGGAGTGGAACGATTTTAGCTATTTTTGTAGGGGGTCACATAAGCAATATTCCTATAAAGTTTTATTGAAATTGGCTCAAGGGTTAAGGAGGAGTTAGCATTTAAAGCAAATTGTTGACGCCGCACGACACACGACGCATGACGGACGACATACATTGACTGATCTTCGTGCTCAGGTGAGCTAATAACAGGTCCAAGTCCATAACCTTGACCTTAAGGTCATAGGCAAGAGTGGGGTTATTGCTGAACGAAAATTTGTCCTATCACTAGCATCATTCCAGTTCCATCATATGAGATATTAAAACTTATAATACAAATGTTGATATAAAATTTCTAAGTCCATGACCTTGCATTTGAGGTAGGTAATTGCTGATCATACCAATTATAAACCAAATCCATCAAACATTTTGGAATATGTGAGCTGTTTGAAAATTTAAGGCAAAACTTTAACACTTAAGGTATCTTAAGTCCATGACCTCGACCTTAAGTTCATTGGCATGGATGGGGGTTTGGTTAAATATAAATTTGGACCCAAATCTGTCATCATAGAAAAAATAAACCAAATCAATAATATGGTCGGGTGAAAATTTCAATGTAAAACTTTAAAATAAAAGTAACATCAATAAACATCAATAGTTCAGTCAGTGACCTTGACATTAGGGATAGATTCAACTAAAATGTTGATATAAAATTTCTATGTCCATGACCTTGCATTTGAGGTAGGGTATTGCTGATCATACCAATTATAAACCAAATCCATCAAACAGTTTGGAATATGTGAGCTGTTTGAAAATTTAAGGCAAAACTTTAACACTTAAGGTACAAGTCCATGACCTCGACCTTAAGTTCATTGGCATGGATGGGGGTTTGGTTAAATATAAATTTGGACCCAAATCTGTCATCATAGAAAAAATAAACCAAATCCATAATATGGTCGGGTGAAAATTTCAATGTAAAACTTTAAAATAAAAGTAAAATCAATAAACATTAATAGTTGTCAGTGACCTTGACATTAGGGATAGACTCAACTTGAAAGGGATTGTTGTATCATGGCGTGTGGTGCTCTAATGACCTAACAAGTTCATGGGATAGACAAGATTAAATGGAGGAATATGTATGTCCTATGGAAATTAGCTTCTAGAAGAGAATCACTCTGGCTGGAATAAGTGATTACTCTACAGAGGTAAGGATTCCATTGAAAGTCCTGTATGTATTTCTATGGTTGCAAGACAGAGAATTTTCCTTCCACAACAGTCTCAAAGATCTAGATCCATCTTATTAGAAGGATATAGATCTTAAGGATTGTTTTGGAAGAGAATAATCCATTTTATAACAGAATTACACAAGACTGACATATATCTGCAGTAATTTTGGGCGAGTTTAGCAGTCTTATAACCAAATAATTATAGGCCCCCGCCCATAGGGGCTTGATGAAATATATGGGCTGCATGATGCTTCAACGCAGAGCTGAATCCGGCCCGCACACTAGTACTGGTAAATTGCTTAGAGGATCTAAGCCTATCCAGGAACCGCGGTGTGAGGTGGACCGTCCATGCTAATAAACCCTATTGGTTTCATTGGGAAACAGGGCTTGAGATGTCATTTCATCTGAATGTCGCGTAAAATTCCCACAAAATTGGAAGCAACGTCTCCAAAATGATTTTTACAGTGTTGACGGGGACGTTAAACCTCAAATCAACCAACCAACCAAATAAATATGATAGAAGCCTATTTTACTATACTATAAAGGTTGCAGTGTGTGTGTGTGTGTGTGTGTGAATTCGGGTTTAACGTCGCTTTCAACAATTTTTCAGTCATATCACGACGGTGTCTGGTTGCGACAGGGAGCTCAATGCTCACATTTATAGTGCTGCCTCACTGAAGTATCATGTCCCAGACACATTACATGATACCACACCCAGTCACATTATCCTGACACTGGATCGACCAGTCCTAGCTCTACCCCGTAAATCTGAGTGCCAAACGAGGAGCAGCTAGTACCATTTTTAACGACTTTGGTATGTCGCGGCCCGGGGTCGAACCCCAGACCTCCCGTTCCCCGGAGCGGACACTCTACCAACTGAGCTATCGGGGCCGGTATAAAGGTTGCAGATCGAGTGGCCTTGGCCAAATGGTAATCACACTGGATTGCTCACTGGGTTACAGGCAAGAGTTCCGCTTGACATGAGTTTTCGTTCATATCTAAGCATGTCTTCATTGCACTAGACCCTTTATTATCATGTTGGAACGGATGCAAGACCTTATAAAAATCATCAAACCTGCATGTACAGAAGTGCAATTGTCTTAGCTTGAATCTGAGTAAGGTCTTCAAGGCGCAGCCTCTATGTGCTTATAGTGTCCGGTTACCGTAAAAACCAGTTCAGTCAGTCAGGTCTTCAAAACAATAAACAACCATTTACTAATAAAGTTTGTTTTTATTTTCATCATTTAAATTGCACATAATGTAAATTTCCTAAAAACACCCCCCCCCCTTCCACTCCCCCAACATCGGGCCTTGAAGAAACAGATGGGCTGCATGATGCTTCCATGCAGAGCTGAAACCTACGCACAAGAGTACTGGTAAACCACTTAGAGGATCTAAGGCTGCCCAGGCAAAGCGGTTGGAGTCTGACCATCCATGCTTATTAAACCCTATTGACCCTATTGACTTTATTGGGCGACAGGGCTTGAGATGTCATTTCATCTCAATGTTAGGTAGAAGTCCAACAAAAATTGAAATCATCATATACAAATGATGTATACAGTGTTGATAGGGACATTAAACCTCAGATCAAACAAACAAAGCTGATTGTGTTTCTTATACAATGAAAGGCTGATCAAGTTGATTTGTTACAGTGAAAGGCTGAACAAGGTGGTTTAGTATAGTCTAAGGTGTAGTCCATCTAACTGAATCATTCTAAAAGTTGAAAAATGCCCTAATTTCTGCTGAAACCAGCTTGGATTTCCCCTGCAAGAAACTTTAGTTTTTAGCATATAAAAGGAAGCAGTTCTGTCATTTTCATTTCTGCCTCTTTCAGTTGGGGTCAACTCTTGAAGGAAACGAGCGGTCCATGATGGACCTAATTTGCTCACCTGAGTTATGATGTACTGCAGGTTTGCAGCCATTTTGTACAGCGAGCAGAACCACTTACAGTAGAGAGGTCACCCAAGGAAGATCTCTGTGAAGTTATTTTTCTATTTATGTTTTTAAATTGAGCCATTGGCCATGGAGATGGTCTTTGAAGATTTTTCTATTTTTACCTCTGTAGTCTTATGGACATTTTGTTCAGCAGAGCAAACCCATTTCAGCAATTTAAGCAACAATCATGGCAATTATTCCTGCCCTGAAGCTCCTAGCATGTAGAGTTCCTGACAATTTTTGTGTTAAATCATTTTCATTTGTCCCGAAGTTCATTAAGATTAAGTAGCTCCTTCATGCTAAAGTCCATCTGTATGGCACCCCAGGCATAAGAACTTAATTTATATATATGAGCTATTCTAAGGTCAAAGATGTCAATGTTGCATAAAATCTGGCCTGGAATGGCAAACCATGTAGACCACTTGCAAACAGTGCAGATACAAATCAGGTGCTGCAGAATGCATTGGCTAATCAGAGTTATAGTACAGGAGGTGAACCCTGAAGATGCCATTAAAAATGCAACTGGAAATGGGAACAAGTTAAACTAAAAGTGCTGCAAACACTGCATGATGCCCAGCCACTGGACATACATCAAGCAAGTTATGTAGCTCTCTCAATATGAAGTTAAAGAGAAGCTATATTATAATCTTTTCAACTTACAGAGCGGACATGTGTATGGCGGAAATAGCCATGTTCAATGTTCACAGGTGAATAACTTCATCTGCAGGCAAAACAGAGTTATGGTTCAAATGCTTTGCATTCCCTCTCATAGTACTTTGCATTTCTATGAATTTCATGAAAATATGCCTTACATTGCCAGAGTTATGGAGTGGACAAAAGTACATTGGAGAACAAACTGTGTTAAATGTTCAAAGGGCAATAACTACAAAAGTAGTAATAAAATCAGTGGTATGTTTCATATATTGAGCACGTCGGCTCATGGTGCTCTACATACCTGTGAAATTTCATGAAAATATCTCAGACAGTTTCAGAGTTATGGTGCTGCCACGAAACGGATAGAAACTTCTATGTTCAATGTTCAAAGGGCAATAACTCAAAGACTAAAGACTGAAAAGCATTAAAATTATACTTTGTCTCTGTCTCTGGTCGGGCCCATCGGAGTCTAATAGCTGGTTTTCTTTTGCTCAAGCATTTCAGTGGTTTCTTGCTGTCGAGTCCTTATCGTTGTTTCGTCTCTGTGGTTCTTTGTGTTCACAGAGATGTTGCACTGATGAGTTAGGAGGCCATCATGCGGACTGAACAAATAATTTGTCTAAATCGCAACGGAAGTAAGGGAGAGGATTGTGGCCACGTAAAATCAATTTAAGTCCCCCAGTGGAATTCGTTTCACTGACCGTTCCAAGGCGGTTCTTCTGTCGCGGTTTAGTTTTGTTATAGTTTGTCTGAGTATCTTGGGTGTTTGTGTGGCTTATGTTATTTATTTTGGATAGCCAGTTGGCCATTTTGTGGGAAAGTGACTGTCCTTTTGGCTTTCCGCTCTGTTGATGTTTCTATTAGGGTCTGATGTTTCATGTTTGTGTTTCTTTCCCTTGGTGTCTCTGATGGGAGCTGTGGGTTGATTGTATCGATTCCTGCTCATTGCCTCCACTTCTATTTTCTACATTTTGTTCAGCAGAGCAGAACCATTTTAGCAGTTTTGGTGGAGGGTCACCCAAGGATATTCCTGTGAAACTATTTTAAAATTGGCATTGTGGTTTAGGAGATGCCATTTGAAGTAATTGTTGATAAACAGACGGAGGGCCGGACGTTTCGACAGGGACGGACAGACGACAGACAAAAGGCGATCATAGTAACACACCTTGAGCACTAAGTGCTTATATGAGCTGACAATTGGCTCCCATAGGAGACCATTTCTTTTCATTATGAGTCAGAGTAGGCCCTTTTGCAAGAGCTGTTTTTCTTTGACAAATGGTGAAAAATGAGATGCATCACACACCTTAAATATTGATAGTGAAAACAACCTAAAGCTGTCAGAGGATCTTACTATAGCCCCACTGCAGCACAATTAGGCAGTGTTGAAATATTTTCAATTCCAGCTTTATACCAGAAAACATCACTGAAGAGCTCAAGCATGGTACATGGCAACATAAAAACTTTTCAAGGGCTTTTACTCCATAATTTCTGGGCCATTAGACCTAATTACGGTATACACAATTCATCAAACCACTGTTCATATGTGTACCAGGTTTCAACTTTGTGTAACCCTTACAGTTCTTGAGAATAGGTAAAAGCTTCATCAAAAAGGACAACAAACGTAAAAAGTTAAGCAAAATGTACTTCAAATAGTTGAAAACCTACTAAGGGACAAAACTCCAGGAGTGATGGACCATTGATTCTTATTCCAGCTTTCATAGTTCCTGTCAAGAAAATTTTCAAGAATAGCAAAATTTGAGAAATTACATAAATAGGTAACTCCATGGGTCATGGGCCCTTGGCAACTGTTCTGCCATTACAACTTTCTTATTTAAGAGACCAAGTGTGGTAAAAGTTTCATTGAGGCAGGACCACAAACATAAAAAGGTATCAAACAAAATGTATTTTATTTTTTTGGAACCTACTGAGGGATATAACTCCAAGTGTCGCAGGCCCTTGGTCCCTATTAAGGTACAAAGGAAACAGCTAGTTAATGTCTGTTTATACAAACTTTCAGCATTCATATTTCCTGAGATATCTTATTAGAAAAAAATTCAAGAATGGCAAACTTTGAGAACCTATCAAGGGATATAACTCAATGAGTTATGGACCTTTAACCCCTACCCTTATACACTCAAAACATTCAATCATTGTTCATGTTTATACAAACTTTCAGCTCTCTAGCTTTAATAGTTCCTGAGGTATCTGTCACAAAAGTTCTTGTGAAAGGCACTATTTGAAAACCTAACATAGGACATAAATCAAAACACAAACGTTATGTTTTGTTTGTTTGATTTGAGGTTTAACGTCCCCGTCAACACTGTAAAGGTCTTTTTTGAGACGTTGCTTCCAATTTTGTGGGACTTTTACCCGACATTGAGATGAAATGACATCTCAAGCCCTGTAGCCCAATGAAACCATTAGGGTTTATTAGCATGGACGGTCCGCCTTGCAACGCGGTTCCTGGAAGGCTTAGATCCTCTAAGCATTTTACCAGTACTAGTGTGTGGGCTGGATTCAGCTCTGCGTGGAAGCATCATGCAGCCCATATATTTCTTCTAGCCCCTATGGGGTTCGGGCCAACAAACTTTATGTCTAAGGGGCCCCGGGGTAAGGCTAATTTGGACCCCAGGGGCATGATTGGCCGGATTTTTGTAGGTGACCACTTGACATTGTTACAAGCTAAATATCTAAGCTCTGGGTCCTGTGGTTTCAGAGAAGAGGATTTTAATATTTCCCATTGTAAGTCTGTGGGAGCTTTATGTTGCCATGGCAACAAGAATTCCAATCGGATCAGCCCAAAAACCTCATGCAGCCTTTCCCCATACCTGATGATGCTTCTTATGAAATTTCATCAATATTGGCTGTGGGGTCTTAGAGATATACCTACTTGAAATTGTTTGCTGAAGCACGGACGCATGCACGACGGACGAAATGTGAGCACAAAAGCTCACCTTGTCACTATAGAACCGAAACAAAATTCAGGATGTACGTACTACAGATGGACAGAAAGATGAATGAGCAGGCAGAAACACAAACTGCCAAAATGAAAACATAATACCCTGCCACTAATGAGAGGCAGCATATAAAAACTTGGGCATAAAACTTTAAAGTGACACCCTTGCCATGGTGACAAAAATAGCTCCCTATATTTTTATAGACAAGCTTATATGCAAAAACAGGTTCATATAACTTGAAATGTGACTACAGGACACAGATGTCCCCGCCTGAGTGAGTGTTTGAGTTTTACATCTCACCAACAGCTAAGCTCATATGGAGACGGGACCTCGGTTTAAAGACTCATCCGAAAATCTGGAGAAGCCCAGGATCGATCCTGTGACCCCTGATTTACAATGCGAGTAGTATAACCACTGCACCAAGGGGGCTTCTATGTCCCCGCCTGAAAATATGTTGATGTTAGTATTTGACCTTTGACTGATAAGTCTGACCTTGACCTTACAGGTACCGACCTGGGTCTCGCGTGCAACAAATTGTCTCAAGATGGTTAACATTCCTGCCAAGTAATTTCCAAGTCCATCCAGGAACAACAAAGGTATTGAGCAGACACAACAGACACATTTCTTTACCTTTGACCTCTAAGTATGACCTTGAGTTTGGAGGCACCAACCTGGGTCTTGAGCATGATACATCAACTCAGGATGATTAATATTTCTACCAAGTAATTTCCGAATCTATTCAGAATAACCAGACACAAGAAAAAAACATTTTCTTTACATTTGACTGATAAGTATGACCTTGACCATAAAGGTACCAACCTGGATATTGTACATGACATATCCTCTCATGAAGGTTAACCTTTCTGCCGAGTAATTACAAAAATCCATCCAGAAATAAGGAAGTAATTGACCGTGTTTAAGTTTCTGACCCTTTTATTAACCTTTGACCTCTAATAAAACCTTGACATGGAGGTGTGGACCTGGGTTTTGTGCGAGATAGATAGTCTCATGCTGGTTAACATTTCTGCCAAGCAATTTCAAAATCCATCCAGAAATAAGAAAGTTATTGACCATGTTTAAGTTTCGGACCCAATTTTTACCTTTGACCTCTAAATACAACCTTGACCTTGGAGGTACATACCTGGATTTTGGAGGCAATACATTGTCTCATGATTTTAACATATTGACCAAGCAATTGCCAAAGCCATCTGGAAATAAGGAAGTTATTGGCCGTGTTTAAGTTTCGCATAACCAAAAACACACCTATATAATTTTTACCCCCTTGAACCCCTCTTTTATATAGTAAAACTGGGGTTTACAGGGGTAATCAATTTTCTTATTTCTGCTCTACAACATATATTGAGGGTACTCATTAGAACCGCCTCTAGAGGCAGTTCTAATGAGTACCCAAAACATATATTGTGGGTACTCGTTAGAATCACCTTGAAGAGGTGGTTCTAATGAGTACCCACAATCTATGTTTTGAGCAGAAATAAGAACAAGAGCTGTCTCATGACAGCATAGCTTGTTAGCAACAAATTACAAAGATGTCAAAGATTTTGACCCCTAGCTGCACCCCATCCCCACTCCCAGGCATGAACCCAAGGGTGTGTTGTCTTGGAATCTCAGGAGACATTCCCAGGTACCCAAGTTGTAAATATTAATGCTTTGTGAGGAGTGGCTGTTGAGATATAAGCTTTCAAAAACTTTTAACAGTTTTACAGAAGTGTTCTAGATTTTGACCCCTAGCCCCACCGCGGGGCATGAACCCAGGGGTCTGTTCTCTTTGAACATCAGAAGACACTCCCAGGTACTTAAGTTCCAAATATGAGTGGTCTGTGATGAGTGACTGTTGAGATGTAAGCATTTGAAAAACTTTTAACGCAGTATGACGGGAACGCACACACAAACGTGCATGCCGAGGTGACAACAATAGCTCTCCATGTACTTCATACTGGCAAGCTAAAACTAGCACAATTTTTCATCTTAAAATTTTCTTTTTTCTGTGGTAAAATTTACACTGTATTTGTATTGGCAGGTTTTCGTGATGGGATCAACATTTTGCCCTTTAACCTTTTATACGACCTTGACCTTGGATGTACTGTCCTGGTAATTTCAAAATCAATCCAGAAATAAGCAAGTCATTGACCCTGTTTAAGTTTTGGACGGAAAAAGGAATGGACAGACAAAAACAGACAGGGGCAACACTATATGTCCTTCCACCATTTTTTGAATGGTGGGGGAATAAAAAAAGGTTTGCTACAGGAGCAAACTTCAACAATGACAAATTTTTATAGAAAAATTAATACAGATGAAAATAGCTGAATTTGAAAACAACATAGAGCCTGAAATGGCAGTTCATAATGAGTTGCCCCATCTAGATCTGAACTGTTTGCCCTCTAGTCTTTGAATTTTCAATATGATATTGCCTTGATGAAACGTTGTTTTAATGTTGCAGAAGCAGATTTTGTTATCAACTTTTTGTGCTTGAAGGGTTGAACTCTCAAGAGTATGTCAAGGTTTCGTTTCTAAGACAGGTATGGTAGTTGTCAGCCCCTTTCTCTGTCTGTCTTGGAGTTGGATTCTCTGGTTACCAGCCAACAGCTGCCAGTGTCATAGTTCTCCATGAAAACCTATAAAAAATGTTAAATGTATTATTAATGAGTATGGATATACCTTTATGTACCGGCCCCGATAGCTTAGTTGGTAGAGTGTCCGCTCCCGGGAACAGGAGGTCACGGGTTCGATCCCGGGCCGCGATATACCAAAGCTGTTAGAAATGGTACTAGCTGCTCCTCGCTTGGCACTCAGATTTACTGGGTAGAGCTAGGCCTGGTCGACCCAGTATCAGGATAATGTGACTGGGTGTGGTATCATGTAATGTGTCTGGGACATGATACTTCAGTGAAGCAGCACTATAAAAGTGAGCATTGAGCTCCCTGTCGCAACCAGACACCGTCGTGATATGACTGAAAAATTGTTGAAAGAACGTTAACCACGAATTCACACACACACATATACCTTTATGTTATTTTGCTTCTAAATATAAACGCGGCACAAGTTTTGGGATTTCCTGTTTGCCATCCTAACAAAGAAATGCTTCCAAATGGTGGCAACACTTAAATAAAAAAACTTGCTCCCTTAAAGACTTAAGAGGCCTCAAGGGAACATGGTCTTTTAGAACAAATGCCAATGTAATGGGAGGCAAATTCTTGATAACATTAATCATCCCTGAAAGTACTCTCATTTATATGCATGTTCTTTGCATGCATGCATGCATTTAGAAATCCTGAATTTAACCAAGTTGTTTTTTAAATACAGTACTAAAGTAGTTCTCACTGAAAATAAGGGAAATTCTTTTTGACACTATCTAACTCACTATCACAAAGTTCATGGAAAACAACTCTCTCACCCCTGTAGGAATTCTTTCTACTTGTAGCCTAATAGTGAATATATATTGAGACAGACATAAATGAGCAAACAGTGCAGTCCCAGATCCTTAGAACAGTCTTATCAGAGGTTACACTATCTGTCATTTGATCCCCATCTTTTGGCAAATACCTGGATTATAAAACCACACTCTTCCATTTCCGAGACAATAATCATAATTAATAGTTATTATTGTATGTGTCCAAGTCTTAAGAATTTTTAAGAAAGTATAGAACTTTCTCAGCCCCCGCCCATCGGGGCTTGAAGAAATAGATGGGCTGCATGATGCCTCCACGCAGAGCTGAAACCGCCCCACACATGAGTACTGGTAAACAGCTTAAAGTCGGACCGTCCATGCTTATAAACCCTATTGGTTTCATTGGGTGGCAGGGCTTGAGATGTCATTTCATCTCAATGTCATGTCAAAGTCCTATAAAATTGGAAGCAACGTCTCCAAAATGACCTTTACAGTGTTGGCGGGGAAGTTAAACCGCAAATCAATCAAACAAAATAGAACTTTCTGTATTTGTTCTTGACTATTTAGCTAACATTCTAAAGACTTACTAAAAGACTTGATCACAGACAGATGTGCTTTCAAGGTGCAGATCAGTGTTCCTTCATAGTGCACTTCCTCACTTATGTAGTAGGTCGAATTTTGAGCCACTGGACTGTCGGACACTGAAATGTTGATATCATATTATGGGTTATGTTCAAATGAAAGACTGAATACGTTAATTGCCCTCATTATTGGGATGTATGGATGACTTGTTATTTTACATTCTTTTCAACATTATTTTCGTCATACCAAGACGATCATAGGCTGATAATGAAATGTTGTGTGCAATGGAATCCAGTTGACGTTTAAGAAGATTTTGCATCAAGTGGGGTGAACTCAGGACTGCTAGATCAGTAGGCCAGCACTTAACCCACTGAGCTACCATGGTTCTGCCTCAACACTGGGAAGCTTTAATCCATTACTTCAACTTCCATTGTGGAAGTTTGAAAATACTTGAGGGTCACTGATGAGGCCTAATTGGCCGAAACTAGCTTGTCTGGCCCAGAAAACATGCACACTTCATATTTTCTGTGGTGTATCCCTTGCTTCCAAAGGATAACCCTTTTATAGAACATATTTAACTTCACTACAGTTGATGTCTGGGAATGTGTGGTCGCAGTAAACAGTCTTCCTGTCCTACATCATAGTGTAATTTGTATTTTCTTGTCCTTTGGGATCATTGATGCCATTGTGGAAGTTTGATAATACTTTAGGGACAATGATGAGGCCTAATTGGCCGAAACTAGCTAGTTTGGCCCAGAAAACATGCACACTTCATATTTTTCAGTTCTGCGGTGTATTCCTTGCTTCCAAAGGATAACCCTATTATAGAACATATTTAACGTCACTGCAGCTGATGTCTAGGAATGTGTGGCGGCTGTAAAAAGTCTCCCTGCCCTACATTATAGTGTAATTTGTATTTTCTTATCCTTTTGGATCATTGATTTCATTGTGGAAATTTGAAAATACTCGAGGGTCACTGATGAGACCTAATTGGCCGAAACTAGCTAGTCTAGCCCAGAAAACATGCACACTTCATATTCTCTAGATCTGTGGTGTATTCCTTGCTTCCAAAGCATAACCCTTTTATAAAACATATTTATGCCCCCAACTTCGAAGAAGTTGTGGGGGCATATTGGTTTTGCCCTGTTCGTCCGTCCGTCCTTACGTCCGTCCCACTTTTTACTGCATAGCATAACTTTAGAACCATGGGTGCTAGGTTTTTGAAATTTCATATATGGATTCCTCATGAAAAAATAATTGACCCGTGTTTTTTTTCTCGTCAGGATTATGCCCCTTTTTTGAGTTATGCCCCTTTGCAAAAAATACTATGAAATCTTGTAAGCAAGATATCTCAAAAACTGTTTGAGCTATTGCCCTGAAACTTTACATGCTGGTTGGGGATGATGAGTAGATGAACTGATTAACTTTTGAAAAAAATCCGAAATTTTTTTCTTGAGTTATGGCCCTTTGAAATTTTTCGCGTTTTAAGTTTGTAAGCAAGATATCTAAAAAAACTATTTGAGGTTTTTTCCCCGAAACTTCACAGACTTGTCGGGGATGATGAGTAGATGAACTGATCAACTTTTGAAAAAAATCCGATTTTTTTTTCTTGAGTTATGGCCCTTAGATTTTTTTCGTGTTTTCAGCTTGTAAGCAAGATATCTCAATAATTGTTTGAGCGATTGCCCTGCAACTTTACAAGCTGGTTTGGGATGATGTGTAGATGAACTGATTAACTGTTGAAAAAAAATCCTATATTTTTTTCTTGAGTTATGGCCCTTTGAAATTTTTCGCGTTTTAAGTTTGTAAGCAAGATATCTCAAAAACTATATGAGGTTTTTCCCCAAAACTTCACAGACTGGTTGGGTATGATGAGTAGATGAACTGTTTAACTTTTGAAAAAAATCCAATTTTTTTTTCTTGAGTTATGGCCCTTTGATTTTTTTCGTGTTTTCAGCTTGTAAGCAAGATATCTCAAAAATTGTTTGAGCTATTGCCCTGAAACTTTACAGGCTGGTTGGGGATGATGAGTAGATGAACTGATTAACTTTTGAAAAAAATCCGAAATTTTTTTCTTGAGTTATGGCCCTTTGAAATTTTTCGCGTTTTGGCATCCTTCCGTCCTTCCGTCCGTCCCACTTTTTACTGCATAGCATAACTTTAGAACCATGGGTGCTAGGTTTTTGAAATTTCATATATGGATTCCTCATGAAAAAATAATTGACCCGTGTTTTTTTTCTCGTCAGGATTATGCCCCTTTTTTGAGTTATGCCCCTTTGCAAAAAATACTATGAAATCTTGTAAGCAAGATATCTCAAAAACTGTTTGAGCTATTGCCCTGAAACTTTACATGCTGGTTGGGGATGATGAGTAGATGAACTGATTAACTTTTGAAAAAAATCCGAAATTTTTTTCTTGAGTTATGGCCCTTTGAAATTTTTCGCGTTCTAAGTTTGTAAGCAAGATATCTAAAAAAACTATTTGAGGTTTTTCCCCGAAACTTCACAGACTTGTCGGGGATGATGAGTAGATGAACTGATCAACTTTTGAAAAAAATCCGATTTTTTTTTCTTGAGTTATGGCCCTTAGATTTTTTTCGTGTTTTCAGCTTGTAAGCAAGATATCTCAATAATTGTTTGAGCGATTGCCCTGCAACTTTACAAGCTGGTTTGGGATGATGTGTAGATGAACTGATTAACTGTTGAAAAAAAATCCTATATTTTTTTCTTGAGTTATGGCCCTTTGAAATTTTTCGCGTTTTAAGTTTGTAAGCAAGATATCTCAAAAACTATATGAGGTTTTTCCCCAAAACTTCACAGACTGGTTGGGTATGATGAGTAGATGAACTGATTAACTTTTGAAAAAAAATCCAATTTTTTTTTCTTGAGTTATGGCCCTTTGATTTTTTTCGTGTTTTCAGCTTGTAAGCAAGATATCTCAAAAATTGTTTGAGCTATTGCCCTGAAACTTTACAGGCTGGTTGGGGATGATGAGTAGATGAACTGATTAACTTTTGAAAAAAATCCGAAATTTTTTTCTTGAGTTATGGCCCTTTGAAATTTTTCGCGTTTTGGCATATTGGTTTTGCCCTGTTCGTCGGTCCGTCCTTCCGTCCTTCCGTCCGTCCCACTTTTTACTGCATAGCATAACTTTAGAACCATGGGTGCTAGGTTTTTGAAATTTCATATATGGATTCCTCATGAAAAAATAATTGACCCGTGTTTTTTTTCTCGTCAGGATTATGCCCCTTTTTTGAGTTATGCCCCTTTGCAAAAAATACTATGAAATCTTGTAAGCAAGATATCTCAAAAACTGTTTGAGCTATTGCCCTGAAACTTTACATGCTGGTTGGGGATGATGAGTAGATGAACTGATTAACTTTTGAAAAAAATCCGAAATTTTTTTCTTGCGTTATGGCCCTTTGAAATTTTTCGCGTTTTAAGTTTGTAAGCAAGATATCTAAAAAACTATTTTAGGTTTTTCCCCGAAACTTCACAGACTTGTCGGGGATGATGAGTAGATGAACTGATCAACTTTTGAAAAAAATCCGATTTTTTTTCTTGAGTTATGGCCCTTAGATTTTTTTCGTGTTTTCAGCTTGTAAGCAAGATATCTCAATAATTGTTTGAGCGATTGCCCTGCAACTTTACAAGCTGGTTTGGGATGATGTGTAGATGAACTGATTAACTGTTGAAAAAAAATCCTATATTTTTTTCTTGAGTTATGGCCCTTTGAAATTTTTCGCGTTTTAAGTTTGTAAGCAAGATATCTCAAAAACTATATGAGGTTTTTCCCCAAAACTTCACAGACTGGTTGGGTATGATGAGTAGATGAACTGATTAACTTTTGAAAAAAATCCAATTTTTTTTTCTTGAGTTATGGCCCTTTGATTTTTTTCGTGTTTTCAGCTTGTAAGCAAGATATCTCAAAAATTGTTTGAGCTATTGCCCTGAAACTTTACAGGCTGGTTGGGGATGATGAGTAGATGAACTGATTAACTTTTGAAAAAAATCCGAAATTTTTTTCTTGAGTTATGGCCCTTTGAAATTTTTCGCGTTTTAAGTTTGTAAGCAAGATATCTAAAAAACTATTTTAGGTTTTTCCCCGAAACTTCACAGACTGGTCAGGGATGATGAGTAGATGAACTGATTAACTTTTGAAAAAAATCCGATTTTTTTTTCTTGAGTTATGGCCCGTAGATTTTTTTCGTGTTTTCAGCTTGTAAGCAAGATATCTCAATAATTGTTTGAGCGATTGCCCTGCAACTTTACAAGCTGGTTTGGGATGATGTGTAGATGAACTGATTAACTGTTGAAAAAAATCCTATATTTTTTTCTTGAGTTATGGCCCTTTGAAATTTTTCGCGTTTTAAGTTTGTAAGCAAGATATCTCAAAAACTATGAGGTTTTTCCCCAAAACTTCACAGACTGGTTGGGTATGATGAGTAGATGAACTGATTAACTTTTGAAAAAAATCCAATTTTTTTTTCTTGAGTTATGGCCCTTTGATTTTTTTCGTGTTTTCAGCTTGTAAGCAAGATATCTCAAAAATTGTTTGAGCTATTGCCCTGAAACTTTACAGGCTGGTTGGGGATGATGAGTAGATGAACTGATTAACTTTTGAAAAAAATCCGAAATTTTTTTCTTGAGTTATGGCCATTTGAAATTTTTCGCGTTTTAAGTTTGTAAGCAAGATATCTAAAAAACTATTTTAGGTTTTTCCCCGAAATTTCACAGACTGGTCAGGGATGATGAGTAGATGAACTGATTAACTTTTGAAAAAAATCCGATTTTTTTTCTTGAGTTATGGCCCTTAGATTTTTTTCGTGTTTGCAGCTTGTAAGCAAGATATCTCAATAATTGTTTGAGCGATTGCCCTGCAACTTTACAAGCTGGTTTGGGATGATGTGTAGATGAACTGATTAACTGTTGAAAAAAATCCTATATTTTTTTCTTGAGTTATGGCCCTTTGAAATTTTTACGTTTTAAGTTTGTAAGCAAGATATCTCAAAAAACTACGGTTTAGGATTTGATTCAACGATGACCACATACAAATTTGGACCCATAGTTCATGAACAGTATCTTAGAGCATTACAGTTACATGAAAAACACTGGATAAAAGATGCAAGGTATTATGCTTCTTTGTTTTTCGCGGAAGAATAGTTTGTGGAACTTAATGCATGCTTGCTTAAGACAGGTTGCTCGCTTAATAAAGGTGGCCACTAAGACAAGTTTGACTGTATCTCTAAAACTGTATGAGCTATTATCCTGTAACTTAAAAAACTAGTAGGGGGTGATAAATAAACGACCTGATTAACTACAGCTTTTCTTGTGTAATTTCAGCATTACAGCCACATAAAAACAAGATATCTCAATTACTGTTAGGGACAAGCAGTGTTAGGGTCAAGCAGTTGGGGGCATTGTGTCTCATAAACACTGGCTCTAGTTAACTTTTCCTTCAGAATTCACTTTAATAGAATGCTTCTAGAGAAATAGTCTCAACTAGTAAAGGAGCATGATTCAGATTCAGAGTCAAGCACACTTTGTCTTGATATGTGGATTCATTATAGTTTATACAGTCAATTATGGATATCTCAAAACCAAAGTATAGCTCAAACTACTGATTTCACAAGTACATTTTCTGGTCCATTTGAGATACCAGTAGTATAAGAGTACAGTTGAACTGTAATGACTAGAGGCCCAAGTGGGCCAGAATCACTCATCTGGATGAGGATGATCATATATATTACATTGTACCTTGGTTGCCATCTTGTCTTATCAGATCACATTGCTTTAATTTAAAATTTATCAGTTCTGAATCTGCATGCTGCCTTGATGCTTCTTATTAAGTTGCCAGCCTCGGTAGCTCAGTTGGATGCGCGTCTGACTGGTGATCAGGACGCAGGTTCGATTCCTGCCGGGGTCGGCAACATTCTTTCGTGGAGATTGATCATGAAATCTTTTATACGGCCATTTTCCCCCTTCCGCTGATTCAAGAAGGGCAGTTGTCAGTTTCTGGCAAAAGAATGTGCACTGTACTGGTTAACCGCTTACATATAATAAAAATCAAAAATGAGTTCCCCTAAGAGCAATGAAGAAAGAAAGAAGATGGGTCATACTACGTAGTTTCGGCTAATAAAGCCTCATCAGTGACCCTGTAATGATCCGGCAAAGAAAGCCAGAGGAAACATACCGCAATTTTGCAAATTTCGAACAGGCAGTCAATACAAAGACTGATATAAATCAAATTGGGGTCCAAAAATTAAAAACCTGTCTAGAATATAAGGCTAAACCAAAAATTTATTTCTGATTTCTCAGAATATTCACGCTGATCTCAAAGGACCAAAAGCAAAATATAAACTACACTATGGTTGATGTACGGGGAGACGTTTTACGGCCGCCACACGGCACAACACCAGCTGCAGTGAAGGCAAATAAAAATCAAAAATGAGTTCCCCTAAGAGCAATGAAAACATTCATAAGAAAGAAGATGGGTCTGCCTGCCCAGGAAAGTGTGGATAGGTAAACTGACCGGTTCAAAAATGACCTAAAACAGTGTTGACTGGGCTGTTAAACTCCAAACTAACAACGACAACTTCTAATTAAGTTTCTGAACAGCTAAGTCTGATTTAGGATTTATGAAGAGATGATGTTGGTGCAGAGTTGAGGTGTATAGTTTGTAAGGGCAGAGCTATCGTTTGCAGCTGCTTTTGGCAGTAGATTTGGTTTGAAGGTTTTCAAAATGGCCTTCTTGCAGGCCATCCTGCATATCACAACAAAACAATTTTAGCAATTGTAGATTTCCATGTCACCCTGATGCCTCTCATTAAGTTCAATCCAACTTCTGACTTATAGTTTAGGAGATGTTATTTGAATAGTAAGGTAAATAATAAGGTTCTATCTGGTACACATACCTTTACCCGAGTCTTTAACATAAACAAATTCTAAGTCACTGACCTTGACCTTGAGGTCATGGGCAGGGGTGGGAGTACTGCTGAATAAAACTTTGGACCTATATCTGTCGTCATACCAAATATGAACCAAATCCAACTCATGGGTTGGAAAATATGAGTTCATGTTCTATCTGGCCTTAACCTGAGTTTAACATGATTTGTCAGCCCCCACCCATCGGGGCTTGAAGAAATAGATGGGCTGCATGATGCTTCCACGCAGAGCTGAAACTGGCCCGCACACGAGTACTGGTAAACCGCTTAGAGGAACTAAGCCTGCCCAGCCAAAGCCATGCGAGTCGGCCCGTCCATGCTTATTAATCCTGTTGGTTTCATTGGGCGGCTACCGTGTGAAATGTGTAATGCAATCGTTATTTTTTCCACCTGAATTCGCCTATCAGAGTACACCAGGCCCCGTTTCTTAATCGTTGGCATCTGACGGGCAAACAGACCTGGTTTCGCCTTCTAAAAACATTCTATCGTGTTTTCTTAGAGGATCTAAGCCTGTCCAGGTCAGACCGTCCATGGTTATAAACCCTATTGGTTTCATTGGGCGGTAGGGCTTGAGATGCCATTTCATCTTAAAGTCTGGTCGAAGTCCCACAAAATTGGAAGCAACGTCTCCAAATGACCTTTACGGTGTTGACTGCGATGTTAAACTTCAAATCAAACAAACAAACAAACATGATTTGTGTGTGAGTATGTACACATACTAGTACAGATAGAGGTTTGAATGCACAGAAAACTATATCCTCCAGGCATCATCCTATGAGGGGGAGTAATAATAAAGAGTCTATCTACCAGATAAAATTGGTTGGTGTCCCTAAATGTGTCTTATCACATGGAATAAGAATAAATATGGTTTATGAATGTGGATCTGAATGGTTTCTGAGATATAGGGCAGCACAAATTGGGGGACCCTGCCATTTTTTATTATTCCCCATTATAAGTCTATGGAAATCACCCGGTAAACAACAAAGAGCAAGTCTAAAAATAGAATGCTGTGTTCCATAAGATTTAACAGCTTGTGAAACTTACTTAACAAGGTAAAAGCCGGTATCATACATTGCCGACAAAAGGCACCTATGGCCGTCAGCCAGGATGTTGACGAGAGTCCCCTATGGCAGTGAAGGGCTTAACAATACATACTCTTAGGTAGCTGATGGCCTATTCACAAATGAGATTTCCTGCAATGCCATCTATTTGCAGCAGCAAATTGTTTTCCTTAGTGCTTGTTATTTGTTTGCCAATCAGAAGATACATTGCTATGTAAGGTTGTCCCACAACTTAAATGTAAAAAAAATCAAAGTACTGAAAGTACTGAGGAAAGTTGATTTATGATGAATACTTATTATGATAACAATGTCAGTCGTAGATCAAGCTGTTGTCTTGATATTTTGTTAACAAGGTCCCAGAGGGTTAAAAAAATTTGACGAAGAAAAAAATGATTCATCGATTGTTTAGAGTTTGAATGGAAGTGTAGAAAAAGAAGAAACAACAACAACCCCACCCCTCCCCCACCTACCGTTACCTGCTGCAAGGACAACAGGCCTTGCCCAAATGTAAGTCAATATCAGCTGGACTCCCCAATGACACAAGATACACATCACCTTTGCCTTATCCAACCAACCCCACGAAAAACGGAAGAAAGGCCTCGATAGCGCAGTGGTTAGTGCGCTCGACTTATGATCGAGAGGTTGTGCGTTCGAATCCGGCCACCGGTATCGAGGTGTGTCCTTGGGCAAGACACGTAATGACACTGCCCCACTCCACCCAGGTGTAAATGGGTAGCAGTGGTGTAAAAGCCACTGCCTCTCTCTCGCGCGCGCGTGAAAACACCTGGAATGAGTGTTCGAGAGCGATTCAATAAGCTTGAAGCTTTCATCGCAATCGAACTAAAATAAATTAGTATAAACTAAACGGAAGAAAGGAAGAAATATAAATGTGTCTGCTAATTTCTTCATGGTAAAACCATAAATTTATAGATTAGCTGAGTGAGTGTTTGAGTTTTACGTTCCACCAACAGCTATAGGGACATACGGAGAAAGGACCTCGGTTTAAAAGACTCATCCGAAAGTCTGGAGAAGCCTGGGATCGATCCTGCGACCCCTAGTTTACAAGGCGAGTAGCGAAACCACTACACCACAGAGGCTTGTACATTCTGTGCTTGTCTCATCTGCTAATAATCTTACAGAGAAGTTCTCCTAGCGGATACATGACATCTTAGCAACGTCGCATCAACATCGCGTTGATACGAAAAGGCACATACGTTGTGCAGACGCTCGGAGCTATATTCATTTTTAAACCATTTCATTTAGACATTATAACCCTGATCAGACGCCACCTTTAGCGAACTTCGACTACCCAAGGCGAACTAAAATACGTTTATTCCAACCTGTACGGAACCATTAACCCATAAATGCCAATTGTTTCAATACTTTGCCATTCGGCAACAGTTAAGACAGATTAGAGGCCACAGAATGTAACATCTGATTGGAGTCTTCACTAATTGCTTAAAGTACGGAACTTGATTTAAAACTCACAGCTTAAAGCCTTAAATGACACATATTTTGTAATAAGAGCTCTCGAAAGCAGGTAAATAACTGTATTCGATGTCGGTCAGTAAAGGGTTGTATAGTCACAGAGAAGCCAGCTTACCCCTTTAACCCTGTAGACCGGTGCAGACGCCGAGGTAGAAATACACTGTATCTATGCAAACCTTGCAGATCCTGATAAGACGGCACGTTGCTAGCACGTCTCGCCAGAACCTACCTTAACACTGTTTGCCATCATGCCAATGAACTACTCAGAAATCCATTTCGTTAAGAATGTATTTAAAGAGAGAAGAGTTGTGTTCAGAAACCCAGGGATGAAAGAGTAAATTCTCAAACCAGTTGCATAAACGCGTAGAAAATTAGTCCCAGAGTATTGTTTTCTTTTCAGAATTAGTCTTTCTGTGCCAATTTATATTCAATCCGTATAAAGTCTCGAAATATGAAATATTTTGAAAGACGTTCCATGCCTGCAAAATTAATTTTCAATAGTTCATTTGGACTATTTTATGCAGCGAACGAACAGCAGAAGTGGAATAACGCGGTCCAGTACCGGAAGTAGAAATGTAATGACAAAGAAACTTGATTTTAAAAATCACATTTCAAAAAACACTGAGTGATTAAATACTGAACACAACTCTAACAATCGACCATAAGTTACTGAAGGACAAATCTGTATTAATGCTGTTGTTCATGTAACTAATGGTTATAAATAGAAAATAGTCAGACTACTTTTATTGATGGTACCTGTTATGTCGGGCCCTGCCCATCAGGTTGAAGAAATAGATAGGCTGCACGATGCTTCCACGCAGAGCTTAAACCGACCCGCACACAAGTACTGGTAAAGCGCTTAGAGGATCTGAGCCTGCCCAGGCAAAGTGGTGCGAGTCGGCCCGTCCATGCTTATAAACCCTAATGGTTTCATTGGGCAGCAGGGCTTGAGATGTCATTTCATCTCAATGTCGGGTAAAGTCCCACAAAATTGGAAGCAACGTCTCCAAAATGACCTTTACAGTGTTTACCGGAACGTTAAACCTTATATCAAACAAACAAAAAACCTGTTATGTCAGAGAGTTGTGTTAGAGAGCTATCTATGGAATCTGATTGGGTTTGCCAAACACTGAATACACAGATCAGGTGCCGGGGAATGCGGTTTCCACTCAGCCGGCTGCTCAGGACAACACTATTTGTTTAAAGAATCTGGTTAGCAATTAACACCTCCCAGTGAAAGTATATCAGCTAAAATCCGTCCAATATTTTAACTCACAGCAGGTTTATCTGTATGTTCCGCTGGAACTCAATGAGATAGCAGCCTTTGACATCATACATGTTAACTTCTATGCAAGCATGTATATTAGTTCATTGTTTAACCTACCATTTATGCCATATTTTTGTGTTTAACCCATGTCTTGCTGAACCAGGATATACTCCGCCTTTCTAAACAGTGTGGATCCAGATAGAAGCCATCTGCTAAGGATCTACACTGTGTGTGATTCTGTTTGACAGTTTGAATGAATACATAAAATACCAAGTACATGACTGCATTAATGCATCACAATAACAAATCAGAAGCAAAGGCAGTGATCTGTAGAATGAACACCCTTTTAAACCCCACTTTACATAGGTAAAAGTCGGAAGAGTAGGTGATGTCATTATTTAATTTATTAGCAACATCTTTTTATTGGAATATTTCTTTATTTTCTTATTGTGATTTTTTTCCTGTGACCTTTTTCTGTGACTATTTCCGTGACTTTTTTCTGCACGCCGAAAGTACAGAGAGACAAAGTGAACATAATATATAATCTTGGCTTGCGAAGATGAGTAAATTCATACTTTATTCCCTGATCAAATCCATTTTTAATGGCAGATTCAATCTGTCATTTCTAGCTATCCTGCGTGTTGTAAAGTAGTTCCGGCTTTCTTACGACTTTCTTCCAGCTTTGACCGCCAAAGAAATATGAGTCCGCACAAACTGTAGTCCGGTTTGGCGCAGTTATCAAAATTGTACATCCTTTAATCGCAATACAAACTTTTGAAGCAAACGACTTGACGACTTTATCTTACCTTCAAGAGAATAGATTCAGCATTTCATATGAATCAGCTGCATCATGCGAGACTGTATACCCAGATCAAAGCGGCGTCTGCTTGGACGTCTGCTCAGGTTTTACACTGTTTTCTAACAGTGCTGTCAATATTTAATCCTTATAGACCAGCCGGTCAGCTGCAGACCAGAATATTAATGGGTTTTCGGACATTCGAGGTCAAATCTAGGTCAGTAACAACTAGGTGTATATCAGACTTTGCGAGAAAGGCTGTCCCTTTCAACCCTGGAATATGGTACAGATACCTATGCAAACAGTGTAGGTCCTGTGATATAATTATAGGTGCCATATTTAGCAGAATGGACGAGCCCAACTTCAGTGATGGAAGAGTACACTCCAGAAACTCAAGGCAGTGAATAAATCAAAGCACTGACACCAATCATGCCGATTGTCTCTAAATGCAGGCTGGTCATGAACGAGGACTTGGAATGATCCGTTTTAACTTAAGATGTTAGTAACTGATGCAAAAAATGTAGAACAAGATCAGCACCGTGTTCTGTGGCGTTTGATCTTAGTCTTCATTGTTTGCCAGATCGAACATTTCAAGTGCAGATAACACTTACATGTACCCAACACTAACAAACGACCCGGCTGTGTTTGGGTTGTTTGTTTGGCATTCGACCCAAAGTTAGCAATAAGAAAAGCGATTCAGAGCTAACGTCTATTGACTATCTCGAAATAACCTTTTTCTTGCAGAAAACAGCCGCAGTGAGATCAGGGTATTCCATAAGACTGAAGAGGGTCATCCTGAAATCATAGGGTGAGCTTGGCAAACAGTGTAGACCAAGTTCGAACGCTGCAGAATGCGCTTCTTATCAAAATCTTCACTATTTGTTTGGAATTGCAGAGTTAAATTAAACAGTTTAAATCTCAGCCCAGGACTTTTACCACAACCTAAATCCCACCAACACTTTCTATGCTTTGATTCTGAAACCAAACGATTGCATGATTACAATACGCTTATGCACCATGCCCTTAAGCTAAAAAGGTTAAATAAATCAACCGTGACGTATGGTTACCAGCCTGGCCACGATCCTGTGTTTTGTTTTGTTTGATTTGAGGTTGAACGTCCCCGTCAACACTGTATAGGTCATTTTGGAGACGTTGCTTCCAATTTTTGGGACTTTTACCCGACACTGAGATGAAATGACATCTCAAGCCCTGCCCCCAATGAAACCAGTAGGGTTTATATGCATGGAGGCTTTGCACCCCTTTGCCTGGGCAGGCTTAGATCCTCTAAGCAGATTACCAGTACTCGTGTGCGGGTTGGTTTCAGCTCTGCGTGGAAGCATCATGCAGCCCATCTATTTCTTTAAGCCCCGATGAGCGGGGGCCAACGATCCTGTGTATCACCTTCACACCAGCGCTGATAGAAACCACATGTTCAGGATCAAACTTTTGATGTGTGATGTAAGGTCGTGCCTAGAAAAGAAGAAATTGTATTTTGTTCTCAAAAAGCATCATGTGAGAATGTATTGCAACATTTTTCATTAAACCCTGGACAGTTTGAGTGAGTGAGTGAGTGTTTGTGTTTTACGTCCCACCAACAGCTAAGGTCATACGGAGACGATACCTCGGTTTAAAGACTCATACGAAAGCCTGGAGAAGTTCGGGATTGATCTTGCGATCCCTGGTTTACAAGGCGAGTAGCATAACCACTACATCACGGAGGCTTCTAATGGACAGTTAGAAGCTGGTCGTAAAGCGGATGGCGTTGACTCTGATTTGGGGCGCCACATGTGTGTTATCTAAAGGCCTGTTGGAGTGACATCTTACTATCAACAGACCAAGCTAAACGTCGACGTAGCGGAAGAGCGACGTCATCCGACAGACACATAATAAATTATGCGAAGCAGATTTCCGCTGGCATATGCTACACTGTACCTGTAAATAAACTAAGGGTTTCAACTACCGACTAATAAGCACTGACACTGTACGTCGCCCTTATGCGATGCACTTTTGAGAGCTAGACGTCCCTGTCGTGACCAAAATTAATATGTCGACACAGTACAGAACACTTATGCTGGTGCCTGAAATACGTACATGTATATTGGCGTCTAAGCGACTCGCGTGATATGCGTTTCAGTGACACATCGCACTTCAGCGTGAATCACGCCGATTGTCGTTTCGGGATGTTTCGACATATGTGTAAGGTATGCCAAGGCGACGCGTGCGTAATAGAGCATGACATATCGGATGGAATAAGCTAAATTGTATGTCGAGCTATTGCATGTAGCTAGCGACATTAAGAACATTCAAGATCATGGCTGAGACGTTAACTGAACAGCGAGACGTTACATCAATCAAATGCGTCGGCCTCACGTGGTTCCATTTATTTGTTTAAGCTCAGAATCCAGGATATCTAATCCAGCAGGATTGCGGGCGGGATTATAGTGCTGTTCTTACTCAAAAATGTCTTCAAGCCAATGGAATTCATGTACTGGACTGACCAGCCCTTCTCCTCCGATCTCTTTCCCATAGAGTATCTTTTTGGGGGAGGTATCCACAACTGACCAGACAAAAATGTTACTTATTGACAGTAGCATTGTTAAAACTTGAATTTTAATGTTTGGTTTTGAAAATGTAAATAGTTTCTTTCCAAAATTTAAAACATCGAATGGCATTTCATAATACCATCGGTGTATAGACATCTGCAAACATATCATACAATGGAATTTGCAGAACTACTTTTCTAAATTTTAAGATCTTTTAGAAAGGTTGTCTGTAAGTTTTCACAGTGTGTTGATTTTGTCATAGAATCTGTCATTTCAGTGCCTTTGGCGCTTTGATTAACATACTAACCTCCTGTGATCCCCACTGGAATCGGCTGTATCAGCTTGTTAGTGCAGAGCAATTAGGGCTGAAGCACTGCATCTCCTTTGTGTTGCCCACATCAAATTGGTATTCTTCTGCAATAGTTTGGCATCTTGAACCATTGTTACTTTACCCTTGAAGAAAAATATTAAACAGATTAAATCTCTTGCTTTCTCCTAGAGTTCTTGCAAACTTGTGTATTTCCTAGTCTATCATCAATTTTAAGTGTATAAGGTACTGATGCAATTTTACAGGTAACAAATTTATGAAAACTGGTAAGTAACATGAAAATAAAACACTGTTCAGTACTTTCTCTTAACTTTGTCCTTTGGCAAAGAAAAACTTTTTATTGTTATTCAGTTACTTAATACTTCATACATAATGTCCAAAAATCGAATGAGGATAAGTTTAACCCTTTACCACTCAGAAAATTATCCAATACAGCATCTTAACAGAACACTGATATAGGTAAATCAATAACCAATAGTCCATATATGGCTGATAGGCCTGACAGTCTTATCTGAACAGTGATATTGGCATTTTTGTGTGATTTTCACCCTTATGTTACAAAAATGATTATTTTAGTATTTTCTGTACATTTGACAATATTTATGTAAATGTAAAGTTTCTAGGAAATTAAATTTTCTTTCCAATGGTACTAAATTTATTATAGTTTCTCTTTGCGTTTTGAAAATATGAAGTGTCAAAGTAAGCAAAATATTTTCTTTAGCAAAAATTTCTGTTTTGGGTTGGTCAGAGAAAGTATTTTTAACCACCATAGCCCCAGAAAAGAGGGGGTATCCACGTATTATTTTTCTTATTTCCGCACAAAAACGTATTTGTAGGTAATCATTAGGGCATGTCACTGAGGGTCTTCCAGCAAGTTTCCATAACATACTTTTTATGCAGAAATAAGATCATGTTCATAAGTCTGTGAAATGAACATCTATCTGAACCCGGTATACATTATTTTACTTATTACTGCACCAAGACCAAGGTTGTGGGTACTCGTTAGAACTGCCTCAATCGGCACCCACGACCTATGTTCTGAGTATAAATAAGAAAAATATAAAAGTTTTCAATGGAAAAGTAGCCATTTTGGAGAAATTAAAGAATGTGCTATGACACATGGGTGTGTTCTGTTTATGAAAAAATCAGTACTTTTGCATAAGATTAAAATAACTATTACAGCCTATCTATCCTTTTTTGAACCCCCATCCCCAACTTTACCTTTTTTTTTTTTAAATAAATGTATCAACCACCCCATAGCCAGCTCACCCCAAAGAGCCGTCTCTGTATTTTTTTTTTTTTTTTTTTTATAAATAAGATTTGTTTGTTTGATTAGAGGTATAACATCCCCATCAACACTATTTAGGACATTTTGGAGATATTGCTTCCAATTTGGTGGGACTTTTACCCAACACTGAGGTGCAATGACATCTGATGCGCATGGTCATTGTACAGCATCTGGTCTGGGTCTGTGCCATCGCATGTGCTGTCTACAACCCTGTAGACCCTGATCAGACGCCCTATAATGATGGATGTGGATGATGCCAGGCTGATCACTATATCCCCCGAACATGTTCAGACTAGGGATAAAAAACACCACCGTCGGCAATGAGTCCCTGATCAGACGCCGCATTACCTTTGTGCAGTGTCTTGTCCGGGTCTGTGCCGACCCATATGCCGTCTACAAACCTGTAGACCCTCATCAGACGCCGTTTAATAATTGTTAAAGTCTGATTCGAATCTGCATTGCTTGCATCTGTCTGTTGTGTCTACGGACGGACGGACATGTGAACGGACGCCAGACTCAATTTTGTTTGCGGACAGACGGACGCCAGGCTGATTGTTATATCCCCGAACCTATTTGGTCAGGGAATAAAAAATAAAACGCACCGGCGGCGGTCAGACCATGATCAGACGTCGCATGGTCTGTGTCGTCGCATATGCCATCTTCAAACCTGTAAACCCTATCCAGACGCCTTATAATCATTGAATGGCGTCTGATTCAAATCTGCACTGTTTGCACCTTTGTGTTCTGTCTATTGTTATACAGACGGTTGAGTGGATGACGCCAGGCTGATCGCTACATCCCCCGAACATGTTCAGACTAGGGATAAAAACACCACCGTCGGCAATTAGTCCCTGATCAGACGCCGCATTATCGTTGTGTGGCGTCTTGTCCGGGTCTGCGCCGACCCATATGCCGTCTACAAACCTGTAGACCCTCATCAGACGCCGTTTAATAATTGTTAAAGTCTGATTCGAATCTGCATTGCTTGCATCTTTCTGTTGTGTCTACGGACAGACGGACATGTGAACGGACGCCAGACTCATAATTTTGTTTGCGGACGGACGGACGGACGCCAGGCTGATAGTTATATCCCCGAACCTATTTGGTCAGGGGATAAAAATAAAACGCACCGGCGGCGGTCAGACCATGATCAGACGCCGTATGATCATTGTACAGCGTCTGGTCTGGGTCTGTGCCGTCGTATATTCCGTCTACAAACTTGTAGACCCTATCCAGACGCCGTATAATAATTGTATGGCGTCTGATTCAAATCTGCACTGTTTGCACCTTTGTGTTCTGTCTTTTGTTATACAGACGGTTGGGTGAATGACGCCACGCTGATCGCTATATCCCCCGAACCTGTTCAGACTAGGGTTAAAAAAAACATCACCGTTGGCGATAAGACCCTGATCAGACGCCGCGTCGTTGCGCAACGTCTTGTCCGGGTCTGCGCCGTCTCAGATACCGTCTACATACATGTAGACCATCATCAGACGCCGTTTAATAATTGTACATCTGATCCGGATCTGCATTGTTTTCATATGTTTATTGCGTCTACGGACGGACGTTTGAACGGACGCCAGGCTCCGAACCTGTTCAGACTAGGGATAAAAAACACCACCGTCGCCGATATGACCCTGATCAGACGCCGCATAACCGTTGCGCAGCGTCTTGTCACTCATAATTTTGTGTCTACGAACGGGCGAATGAATGGACGCCAGGCTCCGAACCTGTTTAGACTAGGGATAAAAAACACCACCGTCGCCGATAAGACCCTGATCAGACGCCGCATAACCGTTGCGCAGCGTCTTGTCCGGGTCTGCGCCGTCTCAGATGCCTTCTACAAACATGCTGACCTCATCAAACGCCGTTCAATAATAGTACGGCGTCTGATCCGAGTCTGCATTGTTTGCATCTGTCTGTTGTGTCTACGGACGGACGGACATTTGGACGGTCGCTATATCCTCCAAACCTATTCGGTCGCGGAAAATAAAATAAAATGAACCGTCGGCGGTTGGAGCTGAATCAGACGTCGCGGCAATAATTGTGGAGGGTCTGATCCGGGTGCCGTAGCATTATAAGGTCCAAAAACCTGAAGACCCTGATCAGGTGCCGCTTAATAATTGCATCTGTTTGTCTGTTAACGTGTCGGCGGTGAGACCCTGATCAGACGTCGCATATTTTTTTTTTTTTAGAAATTAATATTCATTAAAGGGGCTGAAATTATTGACCAATGAAAGGCCTTCTACCCATCTGTGGGTTTTATTGCCCTTCCGATGACCACCTGGGTACACTTTTGGGTACTGTTACGTAATTTATTGCGGCTCAAAGCTCGCACGCTCCGGGTGGCATCCGCTGTATAAACATTCCTAGGGTATCATAATCCCCAATTAACTAATTATCTTGAACCATAAATCCCTTGAATCTAACTGATTATACAGCGCTAATTGTCTTTACCTAAATCATGCAAATCATGCGCGACCGACACACAAATATTGCGTCATTCAGTAATTTTCCATTACGGTCAGGCAAGGTCATCGTGATTCAGTAGAAGAAACCCCTGGTGTGTTTGGTTGTAAATTACACAAAAACTTTTTATAGAAACATATTTGTTTTTTTCGCAAATATTGTTGGCAAAAGACCAAACTTAACATTAATAAACATCCGGCGTTTTTATATTTAGGAAAAAGGTAAAAATAACGCGATTGATTTTGAGACACGGGCAAACACGTATTTGTTCAAATGGCGACACACGGGGATATACGTATCTGTACGTTAATCGATAAAGTCGTAAATATACGGGTCTGAGTGGTAATGGATCGAGTCAGGAATATACGTATCTGAGTGGTAAAGGGTTAATAACACTTTGTTATTAGTAAGTAAAGTTATGATGTCATCAATTTCTATTAAATCTAGAATGGTTGTCTGGGGACAACTTGTCAAGCCCACTGTTTGCTTAAATGACCTATAGACATGTGAAGAACTGATTCCTTCAATTATTATACAAACACCACTCGAACAAAACCATGCTTAGACAGCAATTTCTTTTTTTGTAATATTTATGAACCAAAAATTTCAATTTACAATATTTACTCTTGAGTCAATGATCATTTCATTGTCTGGCCTTCAAGTCTGAATTTGACTCCAACTTACCTGAGCATATGTTTCAAATGAACAACCGTGCCAAATTATTTTTAAATCCATGCATAAATGTAGAAGTTATGGCCCGACAAGCTCAATTTACGACCATTTTATCAGTTGACCTTCAGGTGACCTTGACCTATAACCTACATGAACAAATGTTTCTAAAAAGTAAGCAACTGTGCCAGATTATTTTGAAATCCATGCATAAATGTAGAGGTTCTGGCCTGGTCAAGCTAAATTTTAAATGACAATTTTATCATCTGACCTTCAGTGTAACCTTGGCCTTCATCAACCCTGAAGAAATGTTTCAAATGAACATGTGTGCCAAATTATTTTTAAATCCAAGCATAAATGTAGAAGTTATGGCCTAGACAAGCTCAACTAATTACCATTATATAATCTGACTCATAACTGTGACCTTGACCTTCAGCCTACCTGATTAAATGTTTTAAATGGCACTGCTACTTCTCAAGGAGGACAACTGTGCCAAATTATTTTGAATTCCATACACAAATGTAGATCTTATGGCCGGGACAAACTCTAAATATTATTTCATTATTCATAACAATCATTTTATTATTTGACCTTCAACTGTGGCCTTAACCTTCAACCTGCTGATTAAATGTTTCAAACGGCTCTGCTACTCCTCAAGGAGAACAACTGTGACAAATTATTTGGAAATCCATGCATGAATGTACAACTTATGGCCTGGACATGCTCAAATTATTATTTATTTTACCATTTACAGCCATTTCATCATTTGAACTTCAAGTGTGACCTTGAGGTTCAACCTACACGTACCTGAACAAATGTTTCAAATGGCACTGCTCTGAGTGAGTCAGACTGTCCAGTGCATATAGGCCTTCTGGTTTCATTGAGCAGAAGGGCTCGAGATGTCATTTCATCTCAATGTTGGAAAAAAGTCCCAACATCTCCAAAATGACCTAAAGACAAAAGTGTTAACGGGGATGTTAAAACTCAATTCAAACAAACAAACAAACATATGGCACTGTTACTCCTCAAGGAGAACAACTGCTCCAAATTATTTTGAAATCCATTCATGAATGCAGAAGCTATTGTCCGCAAGCTCCATTTATGACCATTTATCCTTTGACCTTCAAGTTAAGACCTTGACCTACAACCTACCTAAATAAATGTTTCAAATGGCACTTCTACTCATCAAGGAGAACAAAACCCAAACTATAACTGACTATAGCGCTATCAGAAAGAGAAGCACTTTTTTATGATCAAGAATATGATATACGAGAAGCACTTTTTTATGATCAAGAATATGATATGAAAAATAATCAACCATACTAACATCAAATAGCAACAGTGATAATGAAGGAACAGCAGCAAACTGTATAAGGAGTTGCATTGACAATATACACTTTAATAAATATTGCAAATATTGCCAAGAGTTCTATATAAAGTGACACAAATTATTATGACATCTCGCCTCATAACTTGCTTTACATTTGTTTAAAGGTTTGTGAAAATATCGGAAATGGTTTCTTAGTTATGGAGTGGAAACAAATTATTACTGTACTGAGTTTATTCCAAGTTCAAAGGGCAATAACTCCAAAATTAAGCAAACCAGAGTAACGGTTCTTCTGCTCTGCACCTCGACTCATCGTGCTTTACATAAATTTACAGATGCGTGAAAATATCTGAAATATTTTCAGAGTTATGGAACGGACACAAATTTTAATATTACTGTACTGGGTTTATTCGGAGTGCCATTTTTCAATGTTCAAAGGGCAATAATTCCTAAAGTAGGCAATCCAGAGTTATGGTTCATGCATTATGCATCTCATAGAGCTTTACAATTGTGTGAAGTTTTATATAAATACCTCAAAAGGTTTTTGATGACAAGGTTAAAATTGCCATTTTTCAATGTTCAAAGGGCAATAACTCCAAAAGTTATGGTTCATGCACTCTGCACGTTGTCTCAAAGTGCTTTACATTTGTGTGAAGTTTCATGAAAATACCTCAAACGGTTTTTGAGTTATCATGAATAACGGCATTACAGTTGGCATTTTTCAATGTTCAAAGGACAATAACTCCAAAAGTAGGCAATCCAGAGTTATGCTTCCAAAGGATAACCCTTTTAGAACATATTATGGTTTTACACTCTGCACATCGTCTTATAGCGCTTTACATTTGTGTGAAGTTTCATGAAAATACCTCGAACGGTTTTTGATGACATGGTTAAAATTGCCATTTTTCACTGTTCAAAGGGCAATAACTCCAAAAGTAGGCAATCCAGAGTTATGTTTCATGCACTCTGCACATCGTCTCATAGTGCTTTACATTAGTGTGAAGTTTCATGAAAATACCTCAAATGGTTTTTTAGTTATGATGAATAACGAATTACTGAATCAAAGAAGGGCAAGGCAAATCCAATATAGCCCCCACTTTTTTAAAGCAGGGCTATAATTATTTCGAAATCCATACATTATGTAGAAAATTCAGACAGACACACAATTCATGTACAATGCACACATGCACATACACCAAACTCAAAATGTAAAAACTATGTCTTGCTCATCACAAGCAGGCTCGACAAAAGTGTGAACTTTTATGGCAATAAAATCTTACTACAAATAGTCATATATGACAACTGCATATTTCTCTTGAAGTCACTTCATTTGAAATTTATGAAACTTTTCAAAGGTTTTGTCTTTTTAATTTCATATGAAATGCCCACTCATGTAAGATCCTTCTTTTTTCAGAACAGAAGTACAGGTACATAAACACCGTTCAAGCACATCAGAGTTGTGCATGGCATTAGGGTCTATACCAATTGTCAGTCAGCCATCCGTTGAATTACCTATTGTGTTTAAATACTGGAACACTATAATCCATTATTTTTTATTTGGAATAAATTGAAAATTAAGGGTTTAGGTGTCCCCAATGGTATGTTATGCTACAGTACCTCTTCTATTTCCTTTGAAAGGCCAGCAAGCAACGGTTCAACTGTCATCTGCAGTCAGCAATGCTTCTTGTCTGACTTAGCAACACAGATTCTGTCAGAAGTCTCACTAACTGTCTCTAGGTAGCTCATAACTGGTCCAGAGTTCTAAAATAATTAAATACATGTATACAGTGTTATGCACATAGCAATACTTTGCATTTCTAGCAACAATGATCTGCTATGATCTAACATACTAAACTGATGGCTTTAGAGCAGAAAATAATTGCAACACCTACAGGGTTTTCATTAAGAGGCGGCAGGAGGCCAAAATGACTGCCTCAATTTATTTTCTGGTCACGTCAAATGTTTTTGTTTTTTTTTAATTTAAGTCTTAAGAAATTTTAGAAATTTGCCGTCTCAAACTGGTGAATGGCCTCTTAAGGAAAATCTGATGGAAAACCCTGCACACAGGCTCACCAGAGTCCAGTTCCAAATTACCACCGCTTGTTTTTTGGACTGGCATGGTGATTCATGAATGTTAGATTTAAAGTTACCCAATTTGTTGACATTTTCATACAAACCATGAACTATCAATTTCCCAAACCATGAATGCTAGTTGCTACAAATCAAATTTGAGCCCAACTAGGCCAGTGGCTTTAATTTAAGTTTGAAGGAGGTGTTATTTGAAATATTTCATAGACAACAAACAATGATGGACAACTGAGTCTCGTATAAGCTTTCCTAAAGCCTTTGGCTCTGGTGAGTAAGAAGCATAAAAACTGTACGATGAAAATTTTTTTTAACCCATTTAGTGGGGGCAACCCCTAAATGGGTACCTCGGCAAACAGTGCAGGCCCAGATCAGATGCCACAGAACACAGCCGCAGAACATGGCATCTGATCAGCGCCTCAATATTAGCTAACAGAATTTTTCATAGAAAATAGAATAAGGACAAAAATAGAAAATGTGTAAATACGACACAAATGCCCCTGCCTAGGGGCCCGCTTCAACCTGAAAAAATCATGTTGCGATAACAGCTGTCATTGGACAGCATAACTCATCTGGAAATGTGTGCTTTAGGTCATTGGCATAGGTGGGCAGGTATTGCCGATTCAGCCTTTGAAAAATATTCATGAGCAATTAAAACTTTAACACAAAAATTTTTTAAGTCTGTGACCTTGACCTTCAAGTCATGGGGCAAGGGCAGGGTAATGGCTGAAAGACACTTTTAACCTGTATCTACCATCATTCCAAATATGAAGCAAATCCATTATATGGTTGGGAAAGAATGAGCTCTAAAAATCTTTAACATCAAAAATTTCTGAGTCTGTGACCTTGACCTTGATATCAGGGGGCTGTCGTATGGCTGAATAAAACTTTGGACCAGTAACTATCACCATACCAAATATGAAGCAAATCCATTTAATATGGTTTGGAAAATATGAGCTCTTAACGTACTTAAAATTTAACAAGAAATTCAGTGAACCCGAAGAATGCTTCCCGAAGATGTGCAGTAGGATATGTGTGTGTGTGTGTGTGTGTGTGTGAATTCGGGTTTAACGTCGCTTTCAACAATTTTTCAGTCATATCACGACGGTGTCTGGTTGTGACAGGGAGCTCAATGCTCACTTTTATAGTGCTGCCTCACTGAAGTATCATGTCCTAGACACATTACATGATACCACACCCAGTCAAATTATCCTGACACTGGGTCTACCAGACTACCGGTCCTAGCTCTACCCCGTAAATCTGAGTGCCAAGCGAGGAGCAGCTAGTACCATTCTTAACAACTTTGGTATGTCACGGCCCGGGATTGAACCCGTGACCTCCCCTTCCCTGGAGCAGACACTCTACCAACTGAGCTATCTGGGCCGGTATCTTTCATTGTATAAAGTTTCACTTACTTCCTTTCTGTATGCTCCGGGCAAGCTTTTAATTAGGGAAGTAACACCATAAATACTGGTGACCAGGTTATGGTTCTTGTATTCTCTGATTCCCCTCATCGCCCTCTATCAGTATATCAAGTTTCACTTAAATACCTTTAATACTTTAAGAGATAAAGAGTATTAGGGACGGACAGGCGGTCGGACAGACATACAAAGCGGCGAGCATAAAAATTTCTATGTCTATGACCTTGACCTTGAGGTCACGTGCATACATTGTAGGTAGGGTATTGCTGTATGTCATGTTGGACCTGTATCTATTATAATACCAAATATAAACCCAATCCATCATATGAACTCTTAAAAAAATAATGTTAAAGATTTCTAAGTCTGTGACCTTGACCTTGAAGTCATAGGCATGGGTGGGGGTATTACTGACTAAAATTTCGGACCTGTATCTATTAGCAAACCAAATATGAACCAAATGAATCATAAAAATTTGCCGGCCTCAGGCTCAGTCAGATGCGCGTCTTACTGGTGATCAGATGGACGCGGGTTCGACTCCCGCAGGGGTCGGCAACATTCTTTCGTGGAGATTGATCATGAAATCTCATTCTCTCCCTTCCGCTCATTCAAGAAAGGCAGTTGTCAGTTTCTGGCGAAAGAATGTGCACTGTACTGGTTAACCGCTTACGTATAAGCCTGCTCAGGAAAGTGTTGATAGGTAAACTGACCGGCTCAAAAATGACATAAATAGTGTTGACTGGGCCATTAAACTCCAATACAAACAAACAAAACATCATAAAAGTTTAGGTTCTCCCTGGTACAAATACCTTTACCCGAGTCTAAACATAAAAAAAAAATCAAAGTCTGTGACTTTGACCTTGAGGTCATGGGTTTGGGTGGGGGATATTGCTGAATAAAACATTGGACCTATATCTATCATAATATCAAATATGAACCAAATTCATCACATGGTGTGGAAAATATGAGCTCAAGTTTTACCTAGTACAAATACCTTAACCTGTGTCTTAAACATTTAAAATTTCTAAGTCTGTGACCTTGACATTGAGGTCATGTGTATGGCTGGAGGTAGTGCTGAATAAAACGTTGGACCTATATCTATCATCATACTAAATATGAACCAAGTCCATCACATGGTTTGGAAAATATAATATCTTCAAAATTCACGCTCTACCTGGTACAAAAACCTTAACCTGAGTCTAACAAGAGTATGTACGTACACACTTTCGTACAGAAGGACGTATATTTGGACTCATGCATGCATGTACCCATGAACCCACGTACGGAAAACCGAAAAACTACATGTATATGCCCCCAACATCATCCGATGCGGGGAGCATAAAAAACTATATGCCCCGGTATCTTCTGATGTTGGGGCATAAAAACAGGCATACCACCCAGTATATGACAAGTAGGCTTGTCCCAGATATAGCAATCAAAGAGTCCATTAGTATACAATGGGATAAAGTCTTAGCCTAGTGAGCTCTGACTCTTATTCATTAGGTCTTTCACTGTTGTGGTTCTAGCCTCGCTTCAGTCATATGTGAGACACAAATTTAGGTTCTGCATCAGGTCAGGTGGTTTTTCTTTGGATCCTCCGGTTGTTGCCCACTCTGTGGCCTAGTGGATAAGAGTGCTGACTCTTAATCATTAGTTTAGTCTCGCCGAGCCTGGCTAGGGTCACAGACGAGATGCCAAGTTCTGCAATGGAATGTCAGGTGGATTTTCTCTGGGTTGTCCTGTTTTCGCCCAACTCTGATTAACGATTGGCTTGATATAAGTAGTGAAATAATCTTAAGGGGCTGTAAAACCAAAGCCAAAAAAAAGGTTTAGCCTTATAGAGCAATATGATTTCTAAAGATATTATTTAAGTATATTTTCCATTTATTTTTGTGGCAATATTTGCCCATTCTCCATCTTATCACATGGGAAAAGTTTTAACAGGAATCCTAAATAGCTCTGTTAAGTAGAGGAACGATAGAGTGAAAGTGGACAAAATACTTTCCACTTTAGCTATTCTGTTATACAAATCTCTAGACATTTGGTGTTTGATAGTGTAGGCTCTGATGAAACAGGATGAAAGCAAGGGTTGTTTAAAGCTTAGTTATGATCTGGGCCCTGCCCTCTGGGCTTTGTCTGAGGAAGGTGGGTGCAGTTACATGTAGGAGCTGACCAAAAGAGATAAAATCTAAAAAAAGAACCATCCTGGAAACCATCAACAATGTGTATAGTATTTCATTCAATCCCTATTTCCAAAACTAGATTGGTTGCCCAGGTACAACATGTCAAGCCCGCTGTCTGCTTTAGAACCTATAGACATGTGAAGAACTGATTCACTCATTTATTAGACAGAAGAGGAGCCCCGGTAACTCAGTGGGTTAAGCGCGGGCCTACTCATCTAATGGTCCAGAGTTTGATCCACACTCCAGGCAAAATCTTCTAAACTGTAAACGGAGTTCCACTGCACACAGCCTTTCACTATCAATCTCCCATCATCATGATATGACTGTTGAAAAGGACATAAAATCACTAGTCATCCATCCATCTATCATACAGAAGCCATGCAAACAACATCATGCTTACAGACAGCAAACTTTTTTAATATTTATGAGCCAAAAATTTCAATTTACACAAGCAAATGACCATTTTATTGGCTGACCTTCATGTGTGACCTTGACCTTCTACTTACCTGAACAAACGTTTAAAATAAACAATTTTGCCAGATTATTTTGAAATCCATGCATTAAATTAATGTAGAAGTTCTGACCATTTGATCAACTGAATTTCAAGTGTGACCTTGACCATCAACATATATATGTACTTGAACAAATTATACTTGTCAAGGAGAACAACTGTGCACAATTACATGTATTTTGGAAAAAATCTATGAATAAATGTAGCTCAGTTATGGCCCTGACACAATCTCAATTTATGACTATTTAATCATTTGACCTTCAAGTGTGACCTTGACATTCAACTTACCAAAACAGATCTTTCAAATGGCATTCTAATCCTCAAGGAAACCAAATGCACCAAACTATTTTGAAATCCATGCATAAATGTAGAAGTTATGACCTGAAAACCTCAGTTCATGACCATTTCATCATTTGACCTTCAAGTGTGACCTTGACCTTCAACCCTCATGTACCCACTCAACTGTTTCAAATGGCACTGCCAGTATACTCCTCAAGTAAAAACAACTGTGCCATTTTTTTTAAATCCATGAATAAACAAGAGGCCCATGGGCCACTACGCTCACCAGAGCTCAGGGGAGGCACTGGCTGCTGGTAGTCATGTATTTTAACAAGAATATATATGGTTATGGGGTGGGGACCTATTAGGTTTCCGAGATATCAGGACTTTTATGAAGTGAAGAGGGTGTGGCAAGGCCCAGACGCATCCCTTGGCCCCCAGGTTGTTGTCACTGAATGCGTCTTATCATAAGGAGCAATAATATATATGGTTTTGGGGTGGGGATCTGAATGGTTTCTGAGATATATGGCCTTTTATGAAGTCGAGGGGGTGGGGCAGGGCCACAGTTAAGGCTGGCACAATTAATCAGATAATTGATTAATTGATCAATAAATTCCACAAGAATGATTATCAGTACTGATTTGTTTGTAATCTATTATTTGATAAACTTGTACAATTTACTACTCAAAGCTGTGCCTACAATCGCTGGATCAGTGGCAAACAGTGCAGGCCCTGATGAGACGCGGCATTTTGTGGCGTCTCATCTGGGTCTACACTGTTTGCCCAGGCCTGTCTGTTCAAATATATTCTTATGGTTAAATAAACATATGCTGAGAGGCGTGCTCAGACAAAGCCAGACAGGTAAAATTATGATCAAATCTTCAGTGAAAACTAATCGATTATCGATCACAATGTAAGGACTGATAATCAATTGTCTTTTCAGCTCCGATAGCCAGCCATAGCCACAGTGCATCCCAGGGGAACCCCAGCTTGGTGTCACTAAATGTGTCTTATCATAAGGAACAAGAATATATATTTTACGTACTCCTCTGACATTAGTGTCAAAACTGAGTACTGTCCCTTGTCCGAAGGCTCATGACCAGCTTTCTCGGCAGGGCCTAAACTGCTTTTATCAATACGAGGGACTACCGCATGACGTATAGCATGTACTGCTCACCAAAGTGATATAAGCATTGCATTCACAAGCAGGGAACCAGTCCATTTAAGTACATATCTATTTTTAGCTTATTTGGATGCCCAAATACATGTATGCAGAAATCTTTTAAGATCGCTAGACCATTACTTTCATAATCAATTTTTAAAAACTCATAAGCTGGGCATGTAAGTGCTATTACACCAGATACAAGAATACCAAGCATGTCACGGCAAATAATGGGCTCTGACATACATGTGACTTCACACTTTGGTAATCTCCTACTATGGATAGCTCAGACTTTTTTATCCGGTCCCGTGAGGTTCGAGATAACGAGCGTCGACTGTATACCTATATGTAAACACAGTGAGCTCCGGCTCCTGGACCATTTTTGGCACTAGGGCTATAGTTTGAACAATCTTGGTAGAAGACTACTAGCTTCATGACAAATATCAAAGACCTGGGCCTTCTGGTTTCAGACAAGATGATTTTTAAAGGTTTTCCCTATGTAACTCAAATATCGAATACCACTGGGCTATCTGGTTTCAGTCAAGAAGATCTTTTAGATAAACATTTTGTCTATATTAGGCTATGTAAACCCATTGGGCCCCACTAGCGGTCCACTAGACATATATTTAAGCTTCACACCAAATATCAAAGACCTCCAGGGCCTTTTCGTTTCAAACAAGAAGATATTTAAAGGTTTTCCCTAAATACTTCTATGTTAACGCAGTTGGCCCTGCCTCGGGCCATTTTTGGCCCCAGTGCTATAATTCGAGCAATCTGGGTAGAGGTCCACTAGAAGAAGCTTCATGCCAAATATGAAATACCTCAGCCTGGGCCTTCTGGTTTCATACGAAGATCTTTTAAAGTTTTCTCTGATTTTCCCCTATTTGTTGTCATGACAACCAGAATTCTGCATGGAATATTGAATACTTTGAAAAAATTTGAGAGGATCACCCAAGGATTATTTCTGCAGAGTTTTGTCAAAATCTAGTTTAGGAGGCGATCATGTTGTTTAAAGAAATTGTGAATGGACGGACACTTGGATGGACGATCACAACGATGGGCAGTGACCAATCACAATAGCTCCCCCTCTTCGCAGTGGTTTGAGCCTGGCTCAGGTCACATGTGAGATGCTAAGTTCTGCAATGGAAGGTCAGAGGGTTTTTCTCCAGTTACTCAAGTTTTCACCAAACTCTGATAGGACTGCAACGATATAGTTACCTCACGATACAATACATATTGTGAAATTTGTGTCACAATACGATACATATTGCGATACACTTTCCGGCATGAAAAAGAAACTTTAAGCAAAGAAATTCCTTAAAATCAGCTTTAAGCAATACCAGGCTGTCAAGTGTATTTTGGTGCAAAATATATATTCTGGGCTTAAAAAAATAGGAAATTTATGGGAAAAATATAGGAAAAAAATAGGAAATTTATAGGATAATTATCAAGGTTTAGCAACAAAAAAGGCCTTATCATCATAAAAAAATTAACAAAAATGCAGGTCGGCCCCGCCCATAGGGGCTTGAAGAAATATATGGGCTGCATGATGCTTCCACGCAGAGCTGAATCCGGCCGGCACACTAGTACTGGTAAACCGCTTAGAGGATCTAAGCCTGTCCAGGAACCGCGGTGCGAGGCGGACCATCCATGCTAATAAACCCTATTGGTTTCATTGGACAACAGGACTTGAGATGTCATTTCATCTCAATGTCGGGTAAAAGTCCCACAAAATTGGAAGGAAAGTCTCCAAAATGACCTTTACAGTGTTGACGGGGACTTTAAACCTCAAATCAAACAAACAAACAAAACCAAAAATGCAGGTATGCTAAATTTAATCAGCGGTTTAATGAAGACAGAAAAACAACAAAAAGTTGTGGTAAAAGGATTCATACTTCTGTTAGCCACTCTGAAATTTTAATAGTTTTGATATGGCCCTGACCTGCACCTCCCCTTTCAGCCAGCTCTCAATCACCAGTTTAAATGTCATCAAAGGTTTTATATTAGTGGCAATAAAAATTAATTCATAATCATCTTTATTGCTTTCAGTCAACATGACATCATATGTGTTAGACCAATTCAAGATAGGTTGTGTTGCAATAAATACAAGATACATGAGTTACTGTCTAGGTTACTCTGTTTAATGAGTAGCTCATGCAACATCATGTAGAAAATGAAGTTTTAAAGAAGCCATCAAGTTATACATAACTGTCTTTGTGCATTTACCATGGGTATCTTGGGATGGTCATAGCAAAGTATCAAAATGGAAAGTAATGGAACTTTAAGAAACTGACAAATAATTTTGCCTAGTTTAGCCATTGTTCTACTTGTACTATGAATTCTCTTAATCATATTCTGAAGTCGAAAATATGACTTATCAAGCTTAGACATTGTACTTCTTGTACTATGAATTTTCTTAAGCATTGGCTTTAAAAATGATATGTGACCATATTATTACACTATCAAAACTGAGAAAAAATAATAATCTGGCATACAAGTCACTATCTCAAGATTTTTTTTTTTTTGGCTAAGTTCACCTCATTTCTTAGCTTTATTTGGTGTATTCCTTGCTTCCCAGGAACTTATTTATTTGAATCCCCATGAGCAATTTTCTCCAGGTTCTTCCTTTTCCTACTTTCCACTGATTTCTGTTCTTCTCTTACTCTGTCTAGATGCTCTGTTGATTCTTTAATCTTTTCCTGAGCAGTGTCAATCAATGACTGACTCACTGATGCACTAGAAAAATTTCTCTTTTTTATCATGTTAATGCTCCATCCAGTTTTTCATTTCCTTCTTCAACCAGTTTTTCAGCAGCATGAAGTTCTTCTTTAGAGTTCTTTTCTTTAACATTCAACTTTTTCATTGTTTCATTCAAAGACTTTTTCTTTTGTTGGTTCTTTTGTTTTTCAACCTGTGCACGCTCTTCTTTCTTTTGCTCTTCTCCTCCTTTTTTCTATTTTGCTTTTCCTTGTCTATCCTCTCATTGAAAACTCTATGACTACCTTTGACATAACTTATTAGGTCCTTGGTAAGAGGTACACATTCCGGCTGAATATATTTAGGATCATGGATTTTCACAGCCTGTTTGGAAAGTCTGTTCCCTATAACTGATTCTGATGACAGCTTTACCCTATCTTTTCCCAACATTTTCTTATTATCTAATAGCAGCATTACTATGTGGCAATACCAGCACACCTTATACTACTTTTCCAGGCCTATGTTACTTATCTTTGCCACAACCAGTTTTCAATTTCAGAATGTCTCTCTAGTAATGATCAATCATTCTCAACACAACTTCATCATCTTTCTCTATATTCCAAAGTTTCTCATCAGTTTCCTCCCCTTGGTATACCTTCCACTCATCAGTAAGCAATGCCACATTTCCTGCAAAAGGTAACCTTCTTGCTACCCTTTCTATTGCTGAACTGCTACTTGGCTTATGTCTATGTTCAGGATGTAAACAGCCCAAATCTTTCAGATGTTCATTATCAAATGGAAAATAAGAAAACAGGTTCCAGTATTGAAGAACTTTCTTACATCTAAAGGTGCTCTTTTCTGTTTCCAAGAAAAATTAATCATGCAGCATTTTAAAACATATAGGAATTTGGTAAAAAATATAGGAAATGGGGTTAAAATATAGGAAAAAAATAGGAAACCTGAAAATATAGGAAAAAATAGGAAAAATAGGAACACTTGACAGCCTGCAATACTTATAAATTTAATTCTTTTGTAGAAATTAACTGTAATATACATGAACAATGGAAACAAGAGGGCCATGATGGCCCTGGATCGCTCACCTGATCCATAGAGTAACAAATGGGCCCCGGGGCAGGGTCATTATTGACCCCAGGGCTATAATGTGCATAATGTTGAGGGAGGTCTAAAAAGGAGAAGCTTCATACCAAATATCAACAAAGACTATAATTAACAATCTTGGCAAAGGCCCTTTAGATGAAGCTATACACCAAATATCAAAGCCCTGGGCCTTGCGGTATTAGAGAAGATGATGTTTTTAAAGATATTCCCTACATAAGCCTATGTAAAACCAAATGGCCCCCGGGCTGGGCCATTTTCGGCCTCAGGGCTATAACTTAGACAATCTTCTGAGAAAAAGATTTTCAAAGATTATAAAAGTCTATGTAAAACCAAAGGGCCCTCGGGTGGGGGCATTTGTGGCCCAAGGGCTATAATTTGAACAATCTTGGTAAAGGTCCACTAGATAAAGCTCCATACCAAATATCAAAGACATGGGCCTTGCAGTCTCAGAGAAGAAGATTTTTAAAGATTTCCCCTATATAAGTCTATGTAAAACCAAAGGGCCCCGAGGTGGGGGCATATTTGGTCTCAGGGTTATAATTTGAACAATCTTGGTAAAGGTCAACTAGATGTAGCTTCACACCAAATATCAAAGACCTAGTAGGCCTTGTGGTTTCAGAGAAGATGATTTTTAAAGATTTCCCTTTATAAGTCTATGTAAAATCTAAGGGTCTCGGGGTGGGGCATTTGTGGCCCCAGGGCTATAATTTGAACAATCTTGATAGAGATCCACTGATGAAATTTCACACCAAATATCAAAGACCTATGCCTTGTGGTTTCACAGAAGAAGATTTTTTTTTAAGATTTTCACTATATACCTGGGCATTGCGGTCTCAGAGAAGAAGATTTTTAAATATTTTCCCAATAAAAGTCTATGTAAAACCAAAGGGCCTAAGGCGAGGCATATTTGTTCTCAGGCTATAATTTGAACAATCTTGGTAGGGGTCCACTAGATGAAGGTTCATACCAAATATCAAAGACCTGGGCCTTGCAGTTTCAGAAGAAGATTTTTAAAGGTTGTCCCTATATTATCCTTTGTAAAACCAAAGGGCCCGGGGGCTGGGGCATTTGTGGCCCCAGCACTTTAATTTGAACAATCTTGGTAGGGGTCCACCAGATGCAGCTTCATACCAAATATCAAAGACATGGGCCTTGCGGTTTCAGAGAAGATTTTTAAAGATTTTCCCTATATAAGCCCATGTAAAAACCAAAGGGCCCTGGGGCAGGGGCATTTTTGGCCGCAGCACTATAATTTGAACAATCTTGGTAGGGGTCCACTAGATGAAGCTTCATACCAAATATCAAAGACCTAGGCCTTGTGGTTTCAGAGAAGAAAATTTTTTAAGTTTCTGGCGAAAAAAAAAGATTTTTGGCTCCTGTGACCTAGATGTGCAATGGACCGGAACCATTTGAACAACTTTGAAAGGGGACCACCTAAGGATCATTCTTGTGAAATTTGATCAAAATCTGATCAGTGGTTTAGGAAGAGATGTCGCTTGAAGAAGAAGTTTACGCACACACGCACGCAGGGACGCCCACACGGACGGACGCACGACGGACGAAAAGTGATCCCAAAAGCTCACCCCGTCACTAATTTAAGCAAAACCAGCAAAAGTTTTCACCTCATCTCCATCAAATTACTATGTTTGCTGTATCGTAATTGTATCGTCAAACTGCTTCACGATATGCGTATCGTCAGCAGATATTGCAATTACAATACCCAACAACTCAGTGAAAACTCTGATTAATGATCAGCTTGATATGAGTGAAACAATCTTGAAAGGACTGTAAAACCAAACAAAAAAAAAAATAACACCTGAGTACCAAAAAAACCCCATTCGTTTAGGACTAAGCCTGCCCAGGCAAAGTGGTGTGAGTCAGACCCTCCAATGGGTACCGTATTCGCTCTAATTACCGCACCGTGCCCTTATTTTTTTTCAAAATCATGTCAAAAAGTCATGGTGAAAAATCTGTCTAATTAGCGCACACTTGATACTAAAACAGTAGCTTCTGAGATGATGCATACTGATATATAATGGGATGGAAAAGGATACTTAAGCATTGCCTTCACTGTTGAAGTAATAACGGTAAGTTTTTATAGACTTACTGTGAGAGCTTCAAGGGGAGGTTACTGTAAAGTGTGTGCTTATGCATTTCCTTTTCAAAAATAGCTTTGGTGTGCGCTTATAGGAGCATGTGTGGTAATTAGGGCGAATACGGTAATTCCTTCTTGGTTTCATTATGCCACTGGGCCAGAGATGTAATTTCATCTCAGTGTCGGGTAAAAGGCCCACAAAATTGGAAGTAACGTCTCCAAAATAACCGAAATAGTGTCAATGGGAAAGCTTAACATTTATTCAAACAAAACAAACATAGACAGATAGATGGCAGTGGCTAGCCGTCCGGTACTGGACGACCAGTCTTAGAAAGGGTCTACCCGTCGAAGACTGGACGACCAGTCAAGGAGCCTGCTCTTCCGGTACCAGAGAGCTAGCCAACCCATGTAGGAATGGCTCGCCGTCCGGTAGTGAATTTATGTCTCTCATATTCCATAGGGTATGCAGTGAAATTGCATTCCAAATATTATTACCCACTTTATGATGTAATGAAAATATTTTCTCATTTACTCTAAAGTTCTGTATTCTTATCACCTACCAGTTTGTCGCCATTTTTTTTTCACTTAATTTAGAACTGTCAAGGACATAACTATAATTGACCCTGATGCAGTAGTTTGTTGTACAAAAGCTTTGTTCAGGCACGGTGTCACAGTTGAAATTATTATTATTATTTTATTCTTTTATTGTCAATGTTATTATTTCTATCTGTATAATGTATATCATAATTTTCATTGTTAAAATCTGAAAATGTATGTGCGATGTTGACCTTGTTATTAAATAGTGATAGATCATTCAACATGTTCAAATTAAATTTGTTGTCAAGCATATTTATTTAACCTATCAGTTCAACAGATACATAGAAATATTAATTGGGGGCAATTATCTTGTTTATAATAGCAGGGCACACATATAGGGAATGACTCTTTCAATGTATCCGAAACATGATGAGACGAGCAGTTACCGTAATGATCCTATGTATTGGGAGAGATAGGCTTCAGCAAACAATGCAGTCCCAGATCAGACTGCTTCTGACACAGGGCCTACACTGTTTGCTATTCCATCTGCACCTTTTGGACTCATTGCTGGATTGCAAAACAAATTTGTTAAAATCTTAGGAGTACAACTGCAAGTCATCAAGATCCGTATTGTTTTTAGGATTTTTCATCATCATCAACGGATTTTTGATTAACGTGCAGGTACAGGGGCAACGTCCACATAAATGGCCCCCTTCCAGGTAGCTGGCTTTGCACGCTGGCAGATCTTACACCAGATCTCCAGGCCTGTCTATAATAAGGATCGATAGCAGGGAACTTCCATTCTCTTCAATCTCTTTCTGTCTGTCTTAGACACATGATGCGTGCGCATCGGCAAATAAGGGGGCCGGTTGACCGGCCCCAAGGGTATATAAACAGCGCAAATCTCGGAACACCAACATTGTGAACATCCCTCTGAAGAAATCCATATTATTGGAAGAAACTAGTCAGGAATTTGCAAAATAAAACCTTCACAATGAACCATTATGAGCATTACCTAGGAGCAACTGGCACGAATCGTCAGCCATTCACTTCTTACATTTAAATTTTTAAAGGTGTCACCATTATTATTCTATGTAAAACCAGTGGGTTTCAGGGCTTTCTGGTTTCATACATTTTAAAGTATTTTTCCCAAATGTGGATTGATATTTACTGATGATGACAGTGATGGTGGCTGATCACAGTAGCTCCCTCCAGAGCCTTTGGCTCAAGTGAGCCAAAATAATATACAACTTGGGTGAAGTCTCCCCTGCCCATCACCCTCCCCACACACACACAATCAAGTGGCCCATGGGCCACTATGCTCACCTGATATCAGTTGGGCACTGCCCACTGGCAGCCATGTATTTAAAAAAAATTTTGTACCAAATGGACTCTTCCTCCTTACATATGGCAGGAGTTCATTTTGAAATTGAGGTTGTGTTATCTTTAAAATTTATTCGGAAAATAGCTGAACTTTTGCAAATAGTCAAGGCCCTGATCAGACGCCATGTTCTGCAGCGTCTGCAGGGATACAGACTAAGTATTTTGCTTTAGGCGCCCAGACTGCCATAAATCCTAATTTTGCATTAAGTTAATAGGCATTTTAATCCAAAACTTAGGTTCCTAGGCAAAAATTTAGGTGCCGTGGGCAACTGGGCACCAGTTAGTCTGTATCCTTGGTCTGATCTTGGCCTATACTGTTTGCTAGGGAATCGGTTTTGGGGTTCTGGTACAAAATGGGTTAACATGATATGATTTTAATCCACTGATTATAAAGTCTCCCCAACAAACCCCCATTCCAAAATGAGCACCCACATGCACCCTGTATCTGAAATATTAGGCATTTTATGAAGTGTAGAAGGTGGAGCATGGACTGGTTACTATCACTGAACGCATCATATCATAAGGAACAAGAATATTTATGGATTAAGGGCGGGATCTGTACAATTCCTAAGAGGCCTTTTAAGCAGTAGAGGGGCTGGGGCTTGGGGATTTTGGGTGCTCGCGAGCACTCACATCTATGTTTGAAGCAGAGATAAGAAAAATAATATACATCTTTAGCAGTAGCCCCCGCCCATAGGGGCTTGAAGAAATATATGGGCTGCATGATGCTTCCACGCAGAGCTGAATCCGGCCCGCACACTAGTACTGGTAAACCGATTAGAGGATCTAAGCCTGCCTAGGAATCGCGGTGCATGGCGGACCGTCCATGCTAATAAACCCTTTTGGTTTCATTGGGCGACAGGGCTTGATATGTCATTTCATCTCAATGTCGGGTAAAAGTCCCACAAAATTGGAAGCAACGTCTCCAAAGTGACCTTTACAGTGTTGACGGGGACGTTAAACATCAAATCAAACAAATCTACTTCAAAAAAGACCGTAATATTGCAGATACAGAGTCCACATGGGTGCTAATTTGGGTATGGGGGTTTGTTTGTGAGACATTATAATTGGTAGATTCAAATACATGGCTGCCACATGAGCTCTGATCAGCACTGTAGCCTATGGGCCTCTTATTTTCATAGTATCAGGGTGCATGTGCATTAGATATAACGTTAGAGCATTTCTTGTAACTTCTTCCACGTTATGAACTAGTGCCATTTCCTGACCTCAGATTTATAGACACTTGGTACCTACATGTACCCCTTGTTTGCAGAATTTGTTTATGTAACATATTAGAATATGCATGTGCTTTTGATAACATTACTATATTTATTTCTTATACCTGAAAAAAACATTACTTTTTTTTGGAGGGGGGGGGGGGGGGTGACTTCGCCCAAGTTGGATTTTATTTTGGCTCACTGGGCTCACTGCTTGAGGCGAAGGCTCTGAGGGGGAGCTATTGTGATCGGCCACCACATTGTCATCATCAGTAAATATCAGTCCATAGACACGTTTGGGGAAAATACTTTGAAATGTCTGAAACCAGAAGGCCCTGAAGCCCACTGGGTTTACATAGAATCATAATGGTGACACCTTTAAAAATTTTCTTGTCTGAAACCAGAAGGCTCAGATATCTGACATTTGGTATGTAGCTTCTTTGTTCACAGTTGTTCAAATTAAAGCCCTGGGATCAATGTAGCCCTACCCAAGAGTCACTTGTTTAACACAGACTCATATCTGTTTGATTTCTCGTCCATTCCAAGTTTGATTTTCAAAATTTACACCACAAGCCGGCCTCGGTAGCTCAGTCGGATGCACGTCTGACTGGTGATCAGGAAGCGGGTTCGATACCTGCCAGACTCGGCAAATTCTTTCGTGGAGATTGATCATGAAATCTTTTCTACGGTCATTCTCTCCCTTCCACTGATTCAAGAAGGGCAGTTGTCAGTTTCTGACAAAAGAATGTGCACTGTACTGGTTAACCACTTACGTAAACGCCTGCTCAGGAAAAGTGTGGATGACCTAAACAGTGTTGACATGGCCATTAAACTCCAAACAAAACAATACACCACAACCTCTTTAAAACATTGCTATTTGGGACCAAAGCACAAAGCTAGATAAACAGACTTGTTATATCCAAACAAAAATGTATAGAATGAGATTACTGTGTGTTGAAAAAAAAAATAACCATTCAAAAATGATAAATTAATTTAATAATTTTAGGACCACAATATACATGATATACATCAAATGACTCTTACCTATTACTGGACAATATACTTCCTATATATTTTTGCTGGCTGTCACCAGCGAAAGTTCGCTGGAGACAGCCGGCTGTCTCCAGTGAACTTTCGCTGGAGACAGCCGGCTGTCAATAGCCACTTCCTTTAGAAAAAAAACAACAACCTTAAAAGGGATGCGTACAATGCATGTCTGTATGTGGCACGTAAAGTAGACCATTGTGCGCTTGCGTGCAGTCTAATCATACCTTTGAGAAGAACTTCACAAACCTTCAACATTTTTTGGAACATACTGCAGACACAGCGACATACAACATGACGAAAACACGCCTATATAAGTTTGTCATTATCTGACAATGAAAGACTCAGACAATCCTGTGCGACAGTAGTGTGCAGTCTAATCATGGTCTTCAAAACTATGAACCTTCTGCAGCCATCATGACACCCCAACTGACAGACTTCAAAGTTCTTGGCTTTTTAAGAAGTAATTATATCATCACATGATAATGGCCCGTTAATCAATCACCCGTGAATCACTTTTGATGGAGTTAGCTAATCCCCTTATTTTAATTTATAAGTGATCAACTATGTGGCGTTAACATAACAGTTTGAAAACACATGTTAAATGCGAGCGTCCTTAATTAGTAGCCTTTTGAGTTTGTCGGGAAATAGCGGTTCTGTAAATTTACAAACAAAATAAATAACTAAATAAAAAAAATAATAAACAAGAGGCCCAAGAGGGCCTGTCGCTCCACCCGCTAACTTCAGACAATTGTCATATTTATTACATTAACCAATTGTATACTAGTGGACTCTTCTATTGCTATATGTTGGACCAGTCCATTTGTCATATAAGGGGTGTCAGGCCTATTTTTTTCTATTTTTGATGGAAAATTCTGTTAGCAAATAGTGCAGGCCCTGATCAGACATGGTGTTCTGTGGGGTCTGATCTGGGCCAGCACTGTTTGCCAAGGTACCCATTTAGGGTTTTCCCGCATGCAATGGGTAAAAAAGAAACAAGTGATCCACCCAAGGAATGTCCATTCTATATTTTTTGGACCCCAGAGCCATGGTTGGCAGGATTTATGTGAGTGACCATTTGGCATTGCTCCGTTCTAAATATCTAAAGCTCTGGGCCTTATGGTTTCAGAGAAGAAGACTTTTTTTAAGTTTTTCCTGTTATAAGTCTATGGGAACTAATATGCCTCTGGGCGTGACCAATTTTTTACCCCACTTGACGTTGCTGCATACTTAATATCTAAGCTCTGCCCAGGGCACTGATGGTTTCAGAGAAGATTTTTGTCAGTTTTTCCCAGAATAAGTCGATGGGAGCTTATGGGCCTCAGGGTGTGGCCAATTTGGACCCCAAGGGCATAGTTGGCAGGTTTTATGCAGTTGAATACTTCAAATTGCTACATACTAAGCTCTTGGCCTTATGGTTTCAGAGGAGAAAAGTTTCAAGATTTTGTCATTATTAGTCTATGGGAGCTACTAAGCACCGGGGCGTTTCCAATTTGGACTCAAGAGTTATAGTTCGCAGGACTTAGAAGGTGACCACATAACTTTGCTACATACTACAGTTCAACCTGTATTAAGCAAGTGCCTAAGGGATAGTCAAAATATGCTTGCTTAAGACAGGTTCTTGCTTAATACAGGTGAAATTTAACACATCTCATTTATGAGTCTATGGAAGCCAATTAGCCAATGGGCGTGTCCATGGTGGCCATGTTTTTTGTCTGATCAAAATTGCTTCAAGGAATCTGACAGAGGTCCACCCAAGGAACATTCATGCAAAGTAAGAATGAAATCCATTAAGTTGAGCGGTTTTGGAGAAGGTTTTTAAAACTTTTCCCCATATAAGTCTTTGAAAGCTAATGAGCCATGGGGCATGGCCATGGCAGTCATGCTAAAAAATGAACAGATTTATGTTTTTATTTCTTTATTTATTTATTTTTTCCTTTCCTCGGTCGGATTCGGTATGTCTCCCTTTTCAACTAAGCCATTTTAACCCTCAGGGATCTGGAGAAATGTTGACACTGTAGTATAATTAGGTCTAATAAATCAATCTCCCTCAGTATTTTGAATTTATTTTGAAACATCAAGTCATATTTAGAGTTTGTGTTGAAAACATCAGTTCTATCACCAGTGTGATGGGCAAGTGAAATTTCTGATGTTTTGAATTTTAGAATGACAATTTGTTGGTGGACCTCTATAGATATGTGATAGTCAGCAAAATTGGAGGAGATTAATTCAGATACAGGAAGGTACTGTCCGTCGAGGAATAGTTGACAGTGACGTCACGACTTGTTTTTGTTCTGAACAATGCAAAGCTTATGGCGCTAACGGTAAAATAGGTCAAATAGTCAGCTACGTCACTGCCAGCTATTTGTTGGCGAACTCTACTTTTAAATAAATAAATAAATAAACAAGAACTTTTGAAGAAGAGAAGACTTTTTCAACATTACACTACATGTTATATATTGAAAATAAACCCCGCCCACTGCAGCCATGTTTTTAGTCGGATCAAAATTTCTTCAAGGAATCTGACAGAGGTCCACCCAAGGAACATGCATGCCAAATAACTATGAAATAAAACAAGAACTTTTGCAGAAAATATTTTCAGCATTACATTAATTATAAGCCTCGTCCATGGCGGCCATGTTTTTTTGTAAGATCAAATTTTTTTCAAGGAATCTGACAACAGTCCACCCAAGGACAATTCATGCAAATTACAATGAAATCCCACAAGTACTTTTGCAGAAGAAGATTTTTTAGCATTACATTATATGTTAAATAGTGAAAATAAGCCCCGCCCATGGCGGACATATTTTTTGTCGGATCAAAATTTCTTCAAGGAATCTTAAAGAGGTCCACCCAAGGAACATTCATGCAAAATAAAAACAAGGCATCGCATGTGATACAAATCCCCTCGCACTAGACAACTTCGTGTGTGGAAAACACTGAAATGGCAAAAGTCCAACTTGCTTGAGATATTATCATATGCAACATTTGTGTAAAGTTTGTTTAAAAATCCTCCAATAAATGTACATTCTAGAGTGATGAAGTTTCTCTAAATATAGCCATAGTGACCTTGACTTGAGGCCATGACCACGAAAGTAGATCTTGCTCAAGATATTATCATAAGCATCTTTTGTGTGAAGTTATATTAAAATATGTTAATAAATGTAGACGGTAGAGCAATGACAAAGTTTTTCTAAAGATAGCCACAGTGACCTTGACTTTGAGGTCATGACCTTTAAAGTCGAAGTAAGTCGAGATATTATCATAAGAAACATTTGTGTGAAGTTCTATTACAATCCATCATTAAATGTAGGCCCTAGAGCGAAGACAAAGTTTTTATAAAAATAGCCACAGTGACCTTGACCTTGAAAGTCTAAATAGCTCGAGATATTGTCATAAGGAACATTTGTGTGAAGTTATATTGAAATTGGTGAAGAAATGTAAGCGCTAGAGCCATGACAAAGTTTTTCTAAAAATAGCCACAGTGACCTTGACCTTGAAAGTGGAACTCACTTGAGATATTGTTATAAGGAACATTTGTGTGAAGTAATATTGAAATTGGTGAAAAAAATGTAACCACTAGAGCAATGACAAAGTTTTTCTAAAAATAGCCACAGTGACCTTGACCTTGAAAGTCAAACTCGTTCGAGGTATTGTCATAAGCAACATTTGTGTGAAGTTATATTGAAATCAGTGAAGAAATGTAGGCGCTAGAGCGATGACAAAGTTTTCTAAAAATAGCCATAGTGACCTTGACCTTGAAAGTCGAAATGGCGAGATATTGTCATAAGGAACATTTGTGTGAAGTTATATTGAAATCAATGAAGAAATGTAAGCGCTAGAGGGATGACGAAGTTTTTCTAAAAATAGACACAGTGACCTTGACCTTGAAAGGGGAACTCGCTAGAGATATTGTCATAAGGAACATTTGTATGAAGTTATATTGAAATTGGTGAAGAAATGTAAGCACTAGAGCGATGACAAAGTTTTTCTAAAAAATAGCCACAGTGACCTTGACCTTGACCTTGATAGTCGAACCCGCTTGAGATATTGTCATAAGGAACATTTGTGTGAAGTTATATTGAAATCAGTGAAGAAATATAGGCGAAGCGATGACAAAGTTTTTTCTAAATGACCTACTGACCTACTTTTTCACCCGACATGACCCATATTCGAACTTGACCGAGATATTGTCATGATGATCATTCTGAGCAAGTTTGATGATGATTGGACCAAAACTGTGGCCTCTAGTTTGTTCACAAGAAAAAGTTTACGCACGACGGACGACGGACGACGGACGACGGACGACGCACGACGACGCCGGACATCTTACGGTCACAAAAGCTCACCATGACCTTCGGTCAGGTGAGCTAAAAAAGCCACAGTGACCTTGATCTTGAGGCCATGAGTTGGAAAGTCGAACTCGCTGGAGATATTTTTATAAGGAACATTTGTGTGAAGTTATATTGAAATTGGTGAAGAAATGTAGGCGCTAGAGCGATTAAAAAGTTTTTCTAAAAATAGCCACAGTGACCTTGACCTTGAGGTCATGACCTTGAAAGTCCAACTCGATCAAGATATTGTCATAAGGAACATTTGTGTGAAGTTATATTGAAATCAGTGAAGAAATGTAGGAGCTAGAGCGATGACAAAGTTTTTCTAAAAATAGCCACTGTGACCTTGACCTTGAAGCCATGACCTTGAAAGTGGAACTCGCTCGAGATATTTTTATAAGGATCATTTGTGTGGAGTTATACTGAAATTGGTGAAGAAATGTAAGCGCTAGAGCGATGACAATGTTTTTCTAAAAATAGCCACAGTGACCTTGACCTTGAGGTCATGACCTTGAAAGTCAAACTCACTTGAGATATTTTTATAAGGATCATTTGTTTGAAGTTATATTGAAATTGGGGGAGAAATGTAGGCGCTTGAGCCATGACAAAGTTTTTCAAAAAATAGCCAGAGTGACCTTGAGCTTGAAGTCATGACCTTGAAAGTCGATCTTGCTCCAGATATTGTTGAAGGAAAGTTCGTGTGAAGTTATATTAAAATCGGTTAAGAAATGTAGGTTCTAGAGCGATGACAAAAATATGTACGTATGTACGTGGCGCTAGAGTGATGACAACAAGAGGGCCCAGAGGGCCCTGAATCGCTCACCTGAAAATTAGTGTCTCCAGTACATTCTAGGCCCAAGGGCTATAATTTGAACAAACTATGTAATGGTCCACTAGATGAAGCTTCATACCAAATATCAAAGACCTGGGCCTTCTGGTTTCAGACAAGAAGATTTTTAAAGGTTTTCCCTATATAAGCCTATGAACAAGAGGGCCCAGAGGGCCCTGAATCGCTCACCTGAGAATTAGTGTCTCCAGTACATCCTAGGCCCCAGGTCTATAATTTGAACAAACTCAGTAATGGTACACTAGATGAAGCTTCATACCAAATATCAAAGACCTGGGCCTTCTGGTTTCAGACAAGAAGATTTTTAAAGGTTTTCCCTATATAAGCCTATGAAAAACCAAAGGGTCCTGGGATGGGGACATTTTTTGCCCCAGGGCTATAATTTGAACAATCTGGAAAGAGGTCCACTAGATGATGCTTCACATCAAATACCAAAGATCTGGGCCTTGCCGTTTCAGAGAAGAAGATTTTTAAAGATTTTCCCTGTATCAGCCTATGTAAAACCAAAGGCCCCCGAGGCGGGGGCATTTTAGCCCCAAGGGTATAATTTGAACAATCTTAGTAAAGGTCCACCAAGTAAAGCTTCACACCAAATATTAAAGACCTGGGCCTTGTGGTTTCAGAGAAGAAGATTTTTTAATGATTTTCCCTATATAAGCCTATGTTTAACCATAGGCCCTCCGGGGCGGGGGCATTTTGGCCCCCAGTGCTATAATTTGAACAATCTTGGTAGAGGTCCACTCGATGAAATTTCACACCAAATATCAAAGATCTGGGCCTTGCGGTTTCAGAGAAGAAGATTTTTAAAGATTTTCCCTATATAAGCCTATGTAAAACCAAAGGCCCCCGGGGCAGGGGCATTTTTGGCCCCAAGGCTATAATTTGAACAATCTTAGTAGAGGTTCACCAGGTAAAGCTTCACACAAAAAATTAAAGACCTGGGCCTTGTGGTTTCAGAGGAGAAGATTTTTTAATGATTTTCCCTATATAAGCTTATGTAAAACCATAGGCCCCTGGTGTGGGGGCATTGTGGCCCCAAGTGCTATAATTTGAACAATCTTGGTAGAGGTCCACAAGATGAAGCTTCACACCAAATACCAAAGATCTGGGCCTTGCGGTTTCAGAGAAGAAGATTTTTAAAGATTTTCCCTCTATAAGCCTATGTAAAACCAAAGGCCCCCGGGGCGGGGGCATTTTTGGCCAAAAGGCTATAATTTGAACAATCTTAGTAGAGGTCCACCAGGTAAAGCTTCACACTAAATATTAAAGACCTGAGCCTTGTGGTTTCAGAGAAGAAGATTTTTTAATGATTTTCCCTACATAAGCCTATGTAAAACCATAGGCCCCCGGGGCGGGGGTATTTTGGCCCCAAGGGCTATAATTTGAACAATCTTGAAAGAGGCCCACTAGATGAAGCTTCACACCAAATATCAAAGATCTGGGCCTTGCGGTTTCAGAGAAGTAGATTTTTTAAAGCTTTTCCCTGTATAAGCCTATGTAAAACCAAAGGCCCTCGTGCGGGGGCATTTTTGGCCACAAGGCTATAATTTGAACAATCTTAGTAGAGGTCCACCAGGTAAAGCTTCACACCAAATATTAAAGACCTGGGCCTTGTGTTTTCAGAGAAGAAGATTTTTTAATGATTTTCCTTATATAAGCCCATGTAAAACCAAAGGCCCCGGGGGCGGGGGCATTTTGGCCCCCAGGGCTATAATTTGAACAATCTTGGTAGAGGTCCACTAGATGAAGCTTCATACCAAATATCGAAGACCTGGGGCTTGTGGTTTCAGAGAAGAAGATTTTTAAAGTTTTCGTTTAAAAAATCTATTTTTAGCTCCTGTGACCTAGATGTGCAATGGACCGGAACCATTTGAACAACTTTGAAAGGGGACCACCTAAGGATCATTCCTGTGAAGTTTGGTCAAAATCCAATCAGTGGTTTAGGAGGAGATGTCATTTGAAGAAAAAGTTTATGCACACACACACACACGCACACACGCACTGACGACGGACGAAAAGTGATCCCAAAAGCTCACCTTGTGACTACGTGACAGGTGAGCTAAAAACCAGAGGGTCCCGGGGTGGGGGCATTTTTGGCCCAAGGGCTATAATTTGAACAATCTTGAAAGAGGTCCACTGGATGAAGCTTCATACCAAATATCAAAGACCTGGGCCTTCTGGTTTCAGACATGAAGATCTTCAAAGGTTTTCCCTATTTAAGCCTGTGAAAAACCAAAGGGTCCCCGGGTGGGGGCATTTTTGGCCCAAGGGCTATAATTTGAACAATCTTGAAAGAGGTCCACTAGATGAAGCTTCACACCAAATACCAAAGATCTGGGCATTGCGGTTTCAGAGAAAAGGATTTTTAAAGATTTTCCCTGTACAAACCTATGTAAAACCAAAGGCCCGCAGGGCGGGGGCATTTTTGGCCCCAAGGCTATAATTTGAACAATCTTAGTAAAGGTCCACCAGGTAAAGCTTCACACCAAATATTAAAGACCTGGGCCTTGTGATTTCAGATAAAGATTTTTTAATGATTTTCCCTATATAAGCCTATGTAAAACCATAGGCCCCCACGGCGGGGGCATTTTGGCCCCCAGGGCTATAATTTGAACAATCTTGAAAGAGGTCCATTAGATGAAGCTTCATGCCAAATATCAAAGATCTGGGCCTTGCGGTTTCAGAGAAGAAGATTTTTAAAGATTTTCCCTGTATAAACCTATGTAAAACCAAAGGCCCCCAGGGCGGGGGCATTTTTGGCCCAAAGGCTATAATTTGAACAATCTTAGTAGAGGTCCACCAGGTAAAGCTTCACACCAAATATTAAAGACCTGGGCCTTGTGTTTTCAGAGAAGAAGTTTTTTAATGACTTTCCCTATCGGGAAAATCACAGTATTGTGGCCACCTAGGTTGCACCTGGTAGCAAAAAATCAACTTTGCACTATTCTTATAAAAACATTTTTTTCATAGGGGTTAGTATCCTAAATGTATAGCATTTGCAGCTTTTCGGGCGGAGAGTGGTACAAATGTGTTTTTTGATGCTTCACATGTATGTGGGTGGAAAGTGGTTACGGACACTACAGGGTGTGCATAACACTACAGCTAAACAACATTAACCATATTAAACTTTATTAACTTTGCTTTAAACATGACTAGGAACACTAACAAGTAAAAATAATCAGTCTTTGCAAAAGTAATAAAGCTTGAAGAAAAAATAATGCACATAAGTTGCCATCACTGTTCAAGACACACAAATAATAAGCCAAAACTTTGTTATGATAATCCGGATAAGCCAATCATTCCAAATAAAACTTATTTAAACTAGACATCAAAGTCATATGCACAAACTGAAAACAAGATGTAGTTCTTTGGACATAAGTTGAATGGAAAAAAATCAGAAGATTTATCACAGCTAAAATGGTTACGGACACTACAAATTTAACAATGCTTCATTTTTTTCAAATTTCAATCAACTGTTTACTTTTTTTAAAGAAATATGCAGTGAAAAAATATAAAATAAATTACAAAATAAATTAAACAGGAAACTATTTGCTGGAATGTTTGAAATTTAACATAGAAGGTCCCAATAAACGGAAACACATAATGTACAAAAAAGTGAAACCCTGATTTAAGAATATAAAATTAATATGCTAAGCAAATCCAATAGAAATTAATTCATAACACAATTTAAGCCAACCTATAGGATGAAAATTTGATAAATATCCAGCAACTTTTAAATTTTGAAACTTAAGTGGTGCAAAATGTTACGGACACTACAGCATTTTTAGGCGAATCAAATAGCTAAATCGTACATTCATGTATCTGGTCTTTGTATAAAGCAAATTTAATTTAAAATGGTCTCCAAAATCAGATGATAAGTAAAAAAACAAAAAACATCAGGAATGTACATTTTTCAACTATTAATTGTCACCAAAAGCAAACATAATTTTTTTTTGTTACATAGGCCCCCAGCCCATCGAGGCTTGAAGAAATAGATGAGCTGCATGATGCCTCCAGGATTAGCTAATACCAACCGCACAGAAATACTGGTAAACCACTTAGAGGATCTAAGCCTGCCCAGTCATAATGGTGCAAGTCAGACCTTCTGTGCTTATAAACCCTATTGGTTTCATTGGGCAACAGGGCTTGAGATGTCATTTTATCTCAATATCGGGTAAAAGTCCCACAAAATTGGAAGCAACATCTCGAAAATGACCTATACAGTGTTGACCGGGACGTTAAACCTCAAATGAAAAAAAAAAAAAAAAAAAAAAAACTTACTGTATATATAGCTATGTAAAATTGTCAGACATGTTAAATATTTGATACAAAGAAGTAGATGTATATAATTGGCCCCCGCCCATCGGGGCTTGAAGATATAGATGGACTGCATGATGCTTCCACGCAGAGCTAAATCCGACCCACACACGCGTACTGGTAGACCGCTTAGAGGATCTAAGCCTGCCCAGGCAAAGCAGTGGGAGTTGGCCCGTCCATGCTTATAAACCCTATTGGTTTCATTGGGCAGCAGGGCTTGAGATGTCATTTCATCTCAATGTCGGGTAAAAGTCCCACAAAATTGGAAGCAACGTCTCCAAAATGACCTATACAGTGTTAACGGGGACGTTAAACCTCAAATCAAACAAAAGATGTATATGATGCAAAATAATTTTGGTTTACGATTTCAGTATAGCTTTTACAATTGCCCTGTGATGAAGACTAGAATTTGATAAACATAACAGTTAATAATTCAATATATTAACAAGTTAAAGGTTAAAAATTTGAAATTTGAACATTTCATGTTAGGTAAGGAGACTAGAATTTGATAAACATAACAACAATTAACAATTTAGCATACATGTATTTACAAGTTAAAAGCTAGAAACTTGAACATTTCATGATTGAAAAAATAGATTGCGTTGCATGGTGCTTCCATGCAGAGCTGAATCCGACCGCACATGAGACTTACATACAGTATCACTTTGCCTGGACAGACTTAGACCTTCTAAAATATGTGTACTGGTAAACGGCTTAGGTTTAAACCTGCCCAGGCAAAGTGATGAGAGTCAGACTGCCCATGCATATAAACCCTATTGGTTTCATTGGGCGGCAGGCCTTGATGTCATTTCATCTAAGCGTGGGGTAAAAAAATCCACAAAATTAGAGGCAACATCTCAAAAAATTAAAATGACCTATATAGTGTTGATGGGGCCTTTAAATCTCAGTCCCTGCCCTTCGGGCGTGGTGAAACAGATTGGGGTGTATGATGCTTCCACACAGAGCTGAAGCCGACCACCCATGAATACTGGCAAATCAACTGCTTAGAGGGTCCAAGCCTGCCTAGGAACAGTGTGCAAGTCAGACAGTCCTTGCTTATAAACCTTATTGGTTTCATTTGGCGGTAGAGCTTGGGATGTCATTTCATCTCAGTGTCGGGTAAAAGTCTCACAAATTGGAAGCAATGTCTCCAAAATGACCTATATAGTGTTGACGGGGACATTAAACCTAAAATCAAACAATGAATGAGGCAGTTCTAATGAGCACCAACAGGCTATGTTTGGAGTTCAAACCAGTAAAATATCGTAAATCAAAAAGTAAGTATTTTAAAGATAGAAAAGAATGCACTATGTCACACGGGTGTGTTATTGTAATGTGAAAAAAAAAACACGCCAAAAAAAGCGACAATAAACCAATAAATTAAGAGTTAAAATTGATACAGGAATATGTGTTTCAAAGAAACTGGAATATAAGTATAATGCTTAAACTAGATATTGAAATTTCTTGTAGTGTCCGTAACCAATTTAGTTCTTGAGAGATGTATCAAAACTTCAGTTATTCAACGCCTATGGAATGTATTAATTTAAAGAACTGCTAGTATTTTTGCACAAGCCTACCTTGTTTGTAAAATAAAACCAGAACGTTCATGCAGTTTCGCTCTGCTGGCCCCCTAATTATATGATTTTCTATTAAATTATGGAAAAAAAAATTAAATAAACAGTAATAATAATAATTCCAGTGGCTATTTTAGCATCCAGTGCATTATTTCTAGATGAAATTAAAACTTATACCTGCCAATGATCAGACATTTATTCACAAATGTTACTGATGTGTGACCCCATAGATTATGGTTACGGACACTACAAGAACATAGTACCTGATTACTTATCCTCTGCAGATACCCTTGGGACTTTGCTAATTAGATTCTTCTGCTTTATTATTATAGAGAATACTTACTCTGTCATAAAACTTCAAAACAAGACAGTCAACAACCATGTAGACACACCAGTTTTATTTTTTTTCATGGAGATGCAATTTTTTAAAATTATTGCGCAATTTTGCATCAAAAAGTGTACATTGTTGTGTCATCCATTTGGAACAATTGAGTTATAATTGATTAGTCTGAAGACATATAATATCATTTTGAAAAGTATTATTAAAGTAATGTTTCCCAGATTTTAATATCGATATCAGTAAAAAGGCGTTTGTTTTCAGGTTACGGACACTACAGCATTTTTGTAGTGTCCGTAACCACAAAATCGTTCACAGAGGATGATTAGTTGTTGGAAAAAATACTAATTGTGTTTCATTAAAGGTTATTATACACAAAGTATTAAAAACAGAATTTTTTATTCAAACAAAGCTACTGGCAGTAACAAAATGTATCATGGTTACGGACACTACCACTTTTTTTGGACTGTTGTTTTCCTGATAAATGATCCTGAAATTTATTAATAATCAGCAGGGGAGAACAATATGATTTCTACCACTATGGCATTCTTAATAGATCATTTTTAAGGAATTTCAATAAAGTAAACACCACTCTCCTATTGGTATGGTGTGCATAACCAGAGGGTTGTGTTCAAAGTCTTGAAATGTATAACGAAGTACCGCCTCTATAATTATGGTGATATCTTGAAAAGTTTTCAGCGCATATCAAGAAATTATATATCAAAATTTTCTTCAGACAATTTTCTATATTACTGAAATTGAAAAAATAACCTGTTTGCCATGCATTATTATTTAAAATTTGTTTGTAAAATGGTATTTTTTAAAGTGCAACCCATAACGGTGAAAATATGCCATTTTGGGGGGTCTTTGATGGCTGCTGACAATATGAAAAAGTAGCTAGACCATTCATTTATTTTGAACATCTGAGCCACATGCCTTGCTAAGTTTCTATGGAATAAATTCAAATTTAAAGTCAAATCTCTGACAGTAAGGCTGATATAACATGCTGAAATTAAAAAAAGCCACAATATTGTGATTCACCCGTATATAAGCCTATGTAAAACCATAGGCCCCCGCCCCGGGGGCATTTTGGCCCCCAGGGCTTTAATTTGAACAATTTTGAAAGAGGTCCAATAGATAAAGCTTCATACCAAATATCAAAGAACTGGGCCTTGCCGTTTGAGAGAAGAAGATTTTTAAAGATTTTCCCTGTATAAGCCTATGTAAATCCAAAGGCCCCCGGGGCGGGGGCATTTTTGGCCCCAAGGCTATAATTTGAACAATCTTGAAAGAGGTCCACTAGATGAAGCTTCATACCAAATATCAAAGATCTGGGCCTTGCGGTTTGAGAGAAGAAGATTTTTAAAGATTTTCCCTGTATAAGCCTATGTAAAACCAAAGGCCCCCGGGGCGGGGGCATTTTTGGCCCCAAGGCTATAATTTGAACAATCTTAGTAGAGGTCCACCAGGTAAAGCTTCACACCAAATATTAAAGACCTGGGCCTTGTGGTTTCAGAGAAGAAGATTTTTTAATGATTTTCCCTGTATAAGCTCATGTTAAACCAAAGGCCCCCGGGGCGGGGGCATTTTGGCCCCCAGGGCTATAATTTGAACAATCTTGGTAGAGGTCCACTAGATGAAGCTTCATACCAAATATTGAAGACCTGGGCCTTGCGGTTTCAGAGAAGAAGATTTTTAAAGATTTTCCCTGTATAAGTCTATGTAAAACCAAAGGCCCCCGGGGCGGGGGCATTTTTGGCCCCAAGGCTATAATTTGAACAATCTTAGTAAAGGTCCACCAGGTAAAGCTTCACACCAAATATTAAAGACCTGGACCTTGTGGTTTCAGAGAAGAAGATTTTTTAATGATTTTCCCTATATAAGCCTATGTAAAACCAAAGGCCCCCGGGGCGGGGGCATTTTGGCCCCCAGGGCTATAATTTGAACAATCTTGGTAGAGGTCCACTAGATGAAGCTTCATACCAAATATCGATGACCTGGGCCTTGCGGTTTCAGAGAAGAAGATTTTTAAAATTTTGTTTTAAAAAATCTATTTTTAGCTCCTGTGACCCAGATGTGCAATGGACCGGAACCATTTGAACAATTTTGAAAAAGGGGACCACCTAAGGATCATTGCTGTGAAGTTTGGTCAAAATCCGATCAGCGGTTTAGGAGGAGATGTCATTTGAAGAAAAAGTTTACGCACACACACACACGCACGCACGCACTGACGACGGACGACGGACGAAAAGTGATCCCAAAAGCTCACCTTGTCACTACGTGACAGGTGAGCTAAAAAGTACGTACGTACATGGCGCTAGAGGGATGACAAAAGTACGTATGTACGGGACAAATGCTATATCCCCCCTCACAACTATGTTGTGCGAGGGGATAATGAAATCCAACAGGTGGGTTTGGAGGAGAAGATTTTTAAGGATTTTTATTTTTTTGTGTGGTTTTGTTGCCATGGCAACCAGAGTTCTGGGTGTAACAAAATTCTTTGAAGGAATTTTGAAGAGGACTAAGTAAGGAACATTCCTGTGAAGTTTGGTTACAATTGGCCCAGTAGTTTAGGAGGAGAAGATGTTTTAGCATTACACTATATGTTAAATAGGGAAAATAAGCCCCACCCATGGCGGCCATGTTTTTTGTCGGATCAAAATTTCTTCAAGGAATCTGAAAGAGGTCCACCCAAGGAACATTCATGCAAAATAAAAATTAAATCCAACAGGTGGTTTTGGAGGAGAAGATTTTTAAAGATTTTTAATTTTTTGTGTTGTTTTGTTGCCATGGCAACCAGAGTTCTGGGTGTAACAAAATTCTTTGAAGGAATTTAGAAGAGGACTAAGTAAGGAACATTCCTGTGAAGTTTGGTTACAATGGGCCCAATAGTTTAGGAGGAGAAGATGTTTTAGCATTACACTATATGTTAAATAGGGAAAATAAGCCCTGCCCATGGCGGCCATGTTTTTTGTCGGATCAAAATTTCTTCAAGGAATCTGAAAGAGGTCCACCCAAGGAACATTCATGCAAAATAAAAATGAAATCCAACAGGTGGTTTTGGAGGAGAAGATTTTTAAAGATCTTTAATTTTTTGTGGTTTTGTTGCCATGGCAACCAGAGTTCTGGGTGTAACAAAATTCTTTGAAGGAATTTAGAAGAGGACTATGTAAGGAACATTCCTGTGAAGTTTGGTTACAATTGGCCCAGTAGTTTAGGAGGAGAAGATGTTTAAAGAAAAAGTTAACGCACGGACGCACGACGGACACAGGGCCATGACAATAGCCCCGCTGGCTTTCGGCCAGTGGAGCTAAAAAAAAAAACAAATATGTTAGGACTGATATGCTTTAAAATTTGATTAAATGTCAGCAACCAATGTATATAAGGTGCTCCAAGACACCACCTCATCACTAAATGACTTATCTTTGAAATCGCTTTTAACGATTGTTGAAGTAAATTTCAAAATGACTGAATTGTGCATCTCATGTGACAAGGAAGTAAATAGCCGACGCCAGGCCGTTATGTGTGACGTATGTGACCGGTGGCAGCATCGCTTTTGTGGAACAGGTATTTTAATCATTATTTAATATAATGTTTATTTATTCATTTTTTGGATTCTTTATTTATGTGTACTCCTGTGCGATCGGTTTCAACCCTGCGTGGAAGCATCATGCAGCCAAATCTATTCTCCAAGCCCTGATGGGCGAGGGTGATTTGTTTGTTTGATTTGAGTTTACCGTCCCCGTCAACACTGTATAGGTCATTTTGGAGACATTGCTTCCAATTTTGCCTATCTATCTATCTATCTATCTTCTTATACTGAGTCGGTCATATCTGGCCATTACCTCAGTTGATTGGGTGGCTAAATTTAGAATTTAGCTGAAAAAAAAAAAAAAAAAAAAGAGAGGCACTGGATGCGTCCTTAAAACTATTTACAATCTGCATAACAGAGGTATCCTAAAACGCATACCTCTGAGACCCAATCTTACACTGTGCGGGCTTTGAACTCTTCTGCGGACTTGGCATTCACCGCAGAGGAGGGAAGACTATTCCATTGGGGAATAGTTCTAGGAAAAAACGAGTTCTTCAGGGCATCACTATAGGACTGGTATCTACGATATTGTGAGTCGTTTAATTTTGATGCCCTTGTTTGGGTCGACAGTGTTACAGGGGTCAAGTACCTATCTTTATCAATAGACACTGAATCAGAGTGTATCTTGTAGAAGAAGGTTAAAGAGGACTGCTCACGACGGACCTCCAGGGACGGCCACTCTAGCTCATTAAGCATGTCACCGACGCTACTTCTATTTCGCCATCGCCCACAGGTCCATCGAGCAGCTGTCCTCTGCACCTTCTCCACCTGCTGAGTCTGAGTTTTAACATAGGGGTGCCAAATGGGTGATGCATATTCGAGTTGAGGGCGAACCAATGTTTTATATGCAACATCCTTTGTCTGCCTAGGTGCAAAAGCCAAGTTCCGTCTAAGGAATCCCAAAGTCCTAGTTGCTTTAGATGTAATCTCTGAGATATGTTGACCCCAATCAAGATCGTCAGTGATGGTGATACCAAGATATTTGGCGGATTGAACATGCTCCAAAACTTGCTGGTGAAGAGTATAGTCAAACTTAATTTGCTTGTCCTGAGGGTGTCGTGACACTCTCATTGAGTGACATTTGGCCACATTGAACTTCATTTGCCAATCGGCCTCCCACTGTGCAAGTTGATCCAGGTCATCTTGTAAAATAAGACAGTCAGAAGGAGAATATATGTTCCTATACAGGACACAATCATCAGCAAACAAACGGACCGATGACCTGATATTATCGGGGAGATCATTAATGAAAACCAAGAAAAGGACCGGTCCAAGGACCGAACCTTGGGGGACTCCAGATAAAACAGGGACTGGATCAGACGCTTGGCCATCAAGTACAACTTGTTGTGAGCGCCCAGAGAGCCATGAGCTAATCCACCTATGCGTGGATCCTCTTATCCCATAGTACTCCAGTTTATGTAATAGCCTTCTGTGAGGTACGTACCTTGTCAAAGGCCTTAGCAAAGTCCATGATGATCAAGTCAGTCTGTTTGTGGCCACGATTTACGGCCCCATCCAGATTGCTCAAAATGTCATGTTAAAATTGAACAAGCTGCGTTTCGCAAGACCTTTCGCCGGACTTTTACCCGCAATTGAGATGAAATGACATCTCAAGCCCTGTAGCCCATTGAAACCTGCATGAAAGCATCATGCAGCCCATCTATTTCTTCAAGCCCAGATGGGCGGGGGCGATAAATGCATGTTTGTTTGTGATTTTGCCTGTTGATTCTGTTATCAAATTCAATCATTGTTGAAAGAAAAGTATATAGTTATAGTCCTTAAACCGTTATCCTGCTGAATGAATTAAAATAATTAAAACACTTTATTTGGGCTATCATAACCATGGCTAATGTGACAGGGAATATTTTATACAGAAAAAAATGCTATCTAATAAAATTGGCCCGTAACAACCCAGGGCCGAAACAACCCAGGTCCACACTGATACAGGCCGAAACGACCCAGGTCCAAATTTAGGACGAAACAACCCGGATTCAGCTACCTATCTACTGAGTCGGCTACATTTGGCCACTACCTCAGTATTTGGCCATTGTACCCGAGTCAAGTCGGCCTGGGTCAACTGGACCTGGTGCCGAGTTGGTTACAGGCCGAGTTGACCCGTTTCCAGTTTTAATGGTCGGAAATAAAAATTCATTATTAGGCCTACTGTATGCTTTCATCACGCAAAATATGTAGTGTAGGTAATGTACACCTACGAGTAATCTATTGCAGTATGATACTTGGTTAAAGACTGTCTGCAAATCCATTACTTTCTCACTCAGAGGCTGTTCGCCGCACTCAATGTTCAGAGTAAGATTGAAAACAAAAACGTTTCACGGCTGTTCATATCACACAGGCATAAAAAAAACACTCTGCAAATGCATTTTCTATGTCTATGAGGTTGTAATTTTGTTGTTGTGCTTTTCAATAAAAAAGAAACTTACTGCGTTTCCCCTGCGGGTAAGTTCGGCCGTAAGTTCCGCCATTTTACTTGCCCATAATGCATCATTCATGTAGAAACTAACGCTTTGTGGGTCATTTGTAGAACAAGCAGAAGAGAAAAAATTAACGGTTTCAAGTTGGTTATTCTAAAAATAGCAACGACACTGTGGGATATTGGGCTGTTCCACACTATGGGACATTTTCTCAAATAAGTATTTTCTCATGATTTACGACTGGTTTCCAGGCATTTTTTGGACATGGTTTGTGGGACATATACAAATGTCCCATAAACCGTCCCGGATGCCCACAGTGCGGGTGTATATCAGACTAAATGACCCATATACAATGTCTAAGAAAACTATATATGTGTATATAATGTATGTATATGTATGTGTGTGTATATGTATATATATATATGTATATGTATGTGTGTGTATGTGTATATGTATGTGTGTACATGTATATGTATGTATATATATAATAACAATAATAATAAGTAAATTAGCACAGCAACAAGAATGTAACTCCAGGATACAGATTCAAATAAGTCATATGACTTTCTTCTGGATCCCATTTGTATGATACTACAACTAGTGTAGCTATGTTCTCAATATGTACATGCTTGTCATTGATGCCTGTGTTATACAATAAAATAAAGTTTAAACCAAGGACTTTCTGTAGGACTCTTATGGAGTAATAATACCATCTCTTAGAGGACTTAAAAAGGATTTACTGTTGGTCATTAGTACCGGCCCCCGCCCATCGGGGCTTGAAGAAATAGAGTGGCTGCATGTTGCTTTCACGCAGAGCTGAAACCGACTGCACACGAGTACTGGTAAACCGCTTAGGGGATCTAAACCTACACAGGCTAAGTGGTGCGTGTCCATGCTTATAAACCCTTTTGGTTTCATTGGGCGACAGGGCTTGAGATGTCGTTACTCATTGTTGGGTTAAAATCCCACAAAACTGGAAGCAACGTCTCCAAAATGTCATAAAGTGTTGATGGGGACGTTAAACATCCAATCAAACAAACACAACAAACATGGTCATTCGTACACACTTCATACATTCATTCTCCCTAAATTATCCCCTAGTGTTTCTTAGCTGGGGTAATTGTCAGGGAGTCCAAAACGGGCTGGGCTCAGCCATGGTACTCGTAAACAAGCTATTGGTGGTCGAATACGAACCTTTATCATACAACATTTCAGTCTTCTGTGCATGAGTGAAATAGACTTTGCTAATCCACCAAACTGAGGTAATGGCCGGACGTAACCGGTCGACTTGGTATAAGAAGAGAGATAGATAGGTCAATGAGCCTGAGGATACAAAAAGTGTCTTCAGAATCGTGTGCACAGCAAACATTCAGATCAGCCTAAATTTAGGCCTATTGACCCACCTAACTGAGGTAATGGCCGGACGTGACCGACTTAGTATAAGTAGATAGATAGAACAGTGAGCCACGTGATGCAAAAGGTATCTTCAGCATGTGCACAGCAAAGATTCAGGCTGATCTGAATATTTTCGGTGCTTTATGGATGGCCAAAGCATCTTCTACACACAGGGCATGTTGTTCTCTGGTTGGGTCCACATCCCAATGCTGCGATTAAAATCAAACAACACGTAAACAATTACTTTAACCCTTTCACGGCAATGCATAACACACATTTTCTCTCCACATTCTTACGAGAAGATCGCAAAATAATCCCTGTTTTGCCCCTGACCTGTTGATATGATTAACCCTCAGTGCTATGTCTTGAACAAATTTTCACGATCCCATATGTTTGCGAGCAATTGACTTTCGACTGTAAACGACTCCGGGCAAAGTCCATTCTTGCAAAACCAGACAAGGAAATCCGTGATTTTACCCTGGGATAGAAATTTATGGTCTGACCCTGGTGTTCCGACCCAAAATCGAATATATTCGCATGTTTGAAAAATGCACTGGTTGATTACGACCGTGCATGTGTCGTCGTTAAGGCTGACGTCACAGCACGTAACGTGACGTCACTAAACATTCATGCAGTCACCACAATATGGCGGACGTCGGTACTCGAAGTGACTGCAGCATTAATAATCCGCGCAAAGAAGTGAAAGTTATGCAAGAAAAAGAATCCTATATGGGTGTGAGGGGCGGACAGAAAAATCCGTCCCTCGGGATCACAGTCCGGCATCACTCGGCAAGCCTCGTGATGCCGGACAGTGACCCTCGGGACGGATTTTTCCATCCACATAAGAAGCTCATATTTTTACATATAACTGAGAGTTTTAAACACTCTGGATCTGGTTCCACTTGAAGACGTAGGGAAAATTGTCATTAAAAGCATCAAAAAGATTCAAAATTTATTCTGCGTTCAATCGAAAACAGACATGATTATAGCAGAAACATATAACATCATACATATAATCAAAACAGAGACACAATACAGGACTCGGTGAGATAAAACTTGTGGACAACAAATGCATATCTTAGGTTTCTAACACAATTACTTAACAGTGAAGAAAAGTGTCGTTCGCGTTTGGGAGGTTTATACGATGATAATTCCACTCCCCTGACGCGTTATCATAACAGGAAAGCCCCCGCCCATAGGGGCTTGAAGAAATATAAGGGCTGCACGATGCTTCCACGCAGAGCTGAATCCGGCCCGCACACTAGTACTGGTAAACCGCTTAGAGGATCTAAGGAACCGCGGTGCGAGGCGGACCGTCTATGCTAATAAACCCTATTGGTTTCATTGGGCGACAGGGCTTGAGATGTCATTTCATCTCAGTGTCGGGTAAAAGTCCCACAAAATTGGAAGCAACGTCTCCAAAATGACCTTTACAGTGTTGACGGGGACGTTAAACCTCAAATCAAACAAACATAACAGGAAAATTCGGATCGATAATGCGTGAGGGGAGTGGTTTGTTTGAGGTTTAACGCCCCCGACAACACTGTAAAGGTCATTTTGGAGACGTTGCTTCCAATTTTTGGGACTTTTACCCGACATTGAGATGAAATGACATCCCAAGCCCTGCCAGCCAATGAAACCAATAGGGTTCATAAGCATGGACGGACCTTCTCGCACCGCTTTGCTTGGGCAAGCATAGATCATCTAAGCGGTTTACCAGTTCTCGTGTGCGGGTCGGTTTCAGCTCTGCGTGGAAGCATCATGCAACCCATCTATTTCTTCAAGCCCGATGGGCGGGGGCCGTGGGAGGTTTATACGATCTGTATTTTCCTGTTATGATAACGCGTCAGGGGAGTGGTACACCTGTGGACACCGTTCAAACTCCTATGAAATAACTTTCAATGAATCTCTTTGCATCAAATTAGTTTGACAAGCAAATGTCATTCATCAAAGAATTCTAAAACTAGATCAAACAATTGATTGGTCTCATTTTAGAAAGCACTTTCTGATTTACATTTGAGATGTATTTTGATTGGACAGTGCAGGAGTCAGAAATGAAATGTACTCCACCATGTGTTTTGAATTTATTTCTGACTGGCAGTTGACTGATAGGATGTTAGGATATATGGAATGATGCAGAATGAAATGAAGCTCATCAAAGTTTGAACGCTTTTGTGTCCACAGGTGTATAATGAAATTTGCATTTGTAACACCGAAGATTTCGATCTTCTATAAAATCATGTTGTGTGGTCATTAATTAGAATCTCCTCATTGAGGCGATTCTATTGAGAACCCATAATGTTTTTTTTTTTCAAGATGAAACCTGATCAAAACTCCATAAATTTATCTAAATACAGTAAAACTTCGATAACTTGAACACGGATAGTTCGTTTACCATGGCTAATTCGAACTAGTCGCTGATTCCCTTTAAAAGTATTTTCCAAAACTCTTGATATCCATATATTTAGGATTTTATATGGATTTTTTTTTCTAATTTATCTTGAAAACGTATGTTGTGTGTATTCATTAGAATCGCCTCAATGAGGCGATTCTAATGAGTACACACAGCATACCTTTATTTTATAAATTTTATAAATCTTAAAGTTTTCCTTAACTGGTCACTACTAAGCCTTATGACCTGGCACTATGAGTAAATCTCGGTAATTCGAACTCTCCCAATCTCGAAAAACTTTCATGGTCCCAGAGGTGTTCGAAATATTGAAGTTGGACTGTATATGGATGTCTGGCGCTATACGACGAATTTTATCAGTTATCCCCTATATTAGTTGCATTGTAACATACTGACCTGATAAACATATGCTATCTCAGGACAAGTGAACTTTATCAGGTCAACGTGATATTGCACTCCTATGAACTGGACTACAGGAAAAAAATGGCAAAACTTTATCAGGCTCGGCTTCGAGAACGCATGTAGAATCGCTCGGCAAGCCTCGCGATTCTACAAGCGTTCTCGAAGCCTTGCCTGATAAACTTGATATCAAATGACACAAACCTGGTATTCTGTATATCTCGAGCTCAAAGAATGAGTTTGAATTAGCCATGGTAAACAAGCCATCAGTGTTCGAGTTATCTAGGTTTCACTGCAGTGTCCTTCATTGTTCTAGAACATTTTTAAATAAGATTTGAATTTCTTGTTTCAGTTGCAAACACATATTGTAACAGTGGTTCTTGCACTTTAGAGACAAAGTTTTAGCCAGGGTTTGAAATTCTGTTCTTACCCTGGTGTTCCTACCCAGGGACAGGGTAAAAATCGAATATGCACTGGTTGAATACTTCAAATGCGTCGTCGTGAAGGTTGACGTCACAGCACGTTACGTGACGTCACTAAATCACACCATTGTCATCGCAATGTGGCCGACGGCGGCAACCAAAGTGAGTGTATTATTAAAAATCCACGCTCAGAAATGAAAGGTATCTATCAATGGTTTGAGGGGTGGATAAAAAATCCGTCCCTTGGGACCAGTCCGGCATCACTCGGCAATCCTCGTGATGCCGTCAAGCCTCGTGATGCCGGACTGTGACCCTTCGAATGGACTTCTCTATCCAACCCTGACTAACATGTAAGATTCTTATATTCTTGCACACCAAACATGGGTGTGAGGGGTGGAGAGACGGATCCGTCCCTCGGGATCACTGTCCGGCATCACTCGGCAAGCCTCGTGATTTCGGACAGTGACCCTCGGCACGGATATTTACATCCACCCCTCACACCCATGTAAGATTCTTATAATACACCCCTAGACATTTTTATCGATTGTTAATCAATCGACACAAAATTACTACAGATAACCCTTTTTGGTTCACTTTATATGAAAGACTAAAGACGCGATGCAAGAAACTGCAACCGTACGGTTCCAAGCAAGCAATAATATTTTCTAACCCTATTAGATCTATCACTGTCCAAATTTATTGCAGATTCTGATAACTTTTTTTAAGTTCAGCTGTGATAATAAATTAGTAACACGCCGCAAAACTTCAAACTTCGCGGAAAAGTGTGTTTTCCTTGACTGAAACACACATGACATAAGATAGGTTGTAGACTGATCTGCACATCGACAGGTACTTTAGTCGAACTATGGTTGCTGTTACTCTTATTGTACCTTACCCCCTTGTAAGACAAAAATAAGCTGTGCTTCAGGGGAAACTGGAACCAGTCAGTCGTAGTCGGAACATCATATCTCCGGGCCGAACCATAGACACTATACTGACGCCATTTTATCTAACCAAAGACAATTCGATCTAACCCTAGAAGAACTTTAGTGGCCAAAGTTCTGAGATCGAACTCGCTCAATTTCATACGGATGCAAATACTGGAATGCATCATTATTTCATGAACGAATCAAATGAAACTCAACGACAAACCATAGAACTTTTTTGCATGGCATGTTATATATCTCGAAAACTATAATGAAACTGAAAACAAGAAACGTGGAAAGTCCACGAAAACCAGGAAGGCTTACAAAGTATCAATAAATTATTTCTAATGGTTATCAAGTTACACGCCAGAAATGAATTACATCAATGGATATGGGGAGATAATTAGAAAATGAAGAAAAACATAGTTTCTTGCACGAGATACTCGACAACGACCTGTTCTATAAGTAGAGTTGTCATTATTGCACGGGACACCCCACACTGACCTGTTCTATAATCCTATCAAGCATCATAAAAATAGTTCATACGGTTGAGGACTTATGCTCCGCAAACGAAAATGAAGTGAAAATATGGATCAAGGGAGATAATTCGAAAAGGAAGACAAGCGGAGTTGACATTCTTACACGTGACACTCCACACTGACCTGTTCTATAATTCTACCAAGTATCATTGAAAATGCATTATTTCCAACGGTTACTGAGTTATGCTCTGGAACGAAAACTAGAGCTGCCGCCTAACGGGCGCCAATTATACCCCCGCATGCGTTGTCAGACAAATTTTTACAAGTATTTGACCTTGAGGAAGGTCAACGTAAAGGTCAAGGTCAGGTTTGTGTATATCAATCTTAAGTACTAGTGGCAAAGTGTGTGGTGTGTGAATATTAAAGAAATCGGTCAAAGAATAAGGAAGTTATGAGCAATGTTAAAGTTTTTTGTAACGGACCGACGACAGACGACTTGTAACGGACCGACGACAGACGACAGACGACAAGCTGACTCCTATATACCCCCTTCAAACTTCGTTTGCGGGGGTATAATAAAGTAAAAATATGGATCAGCGGAGATAATTCGAGCGGAGTTGACATTCTTGCACGAGATACTCCGCACTGAACTATTCCATAATCCTACCACGTTTCATAAAAATATATTTACAACGATTGCATAGTTATTTGTCGGAAACGAAATGTTGAATAACATTGATCAGGGGAGATAATTCGAAAAGGAAGGTAAGCAGAGTCGGCATTCTTGCACGCGACACTCCACACTGGACTATAATCCTACCAAGTATAATTAATCTAAGCCTGCCCAGGCAAAGCGATGCGAATCGGCCTGTCCATGCTTATACACCATATTGGTTTCAGAAGCCCCCGTGGTGTAGTGGTTATGCTACTCGCCTTGTAAACCAGGGGTCGCAGGATCGATCCCGGGCTTCTCCAGACTTTCAGATGAGTCTTTAAACCGAGGTCCCGTCTCCGTATGACCTTAGCTGTTGGTGAGACGAAAAACTCAAACACTCACCCTATTGGTTTCATTGGGCGGCAGGGCTTGAGATGTTATTTCATCTTAATGTCGGGTAAAAGTCCCACAAAATTTGAAGCAACGTCTCCAAAATGACCTTTACAGTGTTGACGGGGACGTTAAACCTCAAATAAAACAAAACAAAAACCAAGTATAATTAAAATATTTCAAACGGTTGCGGAGTTATGCTCCGGAAACGAAAATGAAGTTAAAAATAGGGATCAGGTGAGATGCTTCGAAAAGGAAAACAAGCATTGTCATTCTTGCATGCCACACTCCGCACTGACCTGTTCTATAACCCGACCAAGTATTTAAAATATTTCAAACGGTTGCGGAGTTATGCTCCAGAAACGAAAATGAAGTAAAAGTAGGGATCAGGGGAGAAAATTCGAAAAGGAAGACAAGAAGAGTGATCATTCTTGCACAAGACACTCCGCATTGACCTGTTTTATAATCATACCAAGTATCATTTGAATATTTCAATAAAAATAGGGATCAGAGAAGATAATTCGAAAAGGAAGACAAACATTTGTCATTCTTGCACATGACAGTCCGCATTGAACTGTTCTATAATCCAACCAAGTATCATTAAAACATTTTAAACGGTTGCACAGTTATGCTTCGGAAACGAAATGTTGAATAATATTGATCAGGGGAGATCATTCGAAAAGGAAATAATAAGCAGATTTGTCATTCCTGTACGCGACAATCCGCCCTGACCCGTTCTATAATCCTACCAAGTATCATTGAAATATTTCAAACGGTTGCGGAGTTATGCACCGGAAACGAATTGTTGATCCCCCCCCCCCACCCGCCCGCCGACGTACATCATTTTAAGAACCAGAATTTTCCAACCTGGTTAATTAAGCAAACTGCAGTCACGATTTTAATCCAATGTATTAATAAATGCGGCCGGTCGCGGTAGCTCAATCGGAAGCGCGTCTGCCGTCTGACTGGTAATCGGGAGGACGCGAGTTCGGTACCTGCCGGGGTCGGCAACATTCTTTCGTGGAGATTGATCATGAAATCTTTTCTACGGTCATTCTCCCACTTCCGCTGATTCAAGTAGGGCAGTTGTCAGTTTCTAGCGAAAGAATGTGCACTGTACTGGTTGACCGCTTACATATAAGTCTGCCCAGGAAAAGTGTGGATAAGTAAACTGACCGGCTCAAAAATGACTAAAGAGTGTTGACTGAGCCGTTAAACCCCAATACAAACAAACAATTAATAAATTGCATAATCAATTATGCAAACTTACACATTTTAACAGATTTCGTACGTTACATATTTCTTTGTAACTTCCAATTTTGGTCATCTTACTAATGTTTGATTTTGAAAACGTAAACATTTTGGAATAAAAAAATTCTTTTGAAAATAATTATTCGAAAAATCGAATGACACTTAATAATACTACCAGTGTATTGGCATCAGCAAACATTTCATTATTAAATGCAGAACTGCTTTTTGAATTTTGAAACCTTTTCAGAATGGCTTTATGTAAGTTTAAAAAGTGTCATGAATTTCTCATAGAATCTATAATTTTAGTGCCTTTTGCGCTTTGATTTCAAATAGCAGCGCTGTTCTTCTACCAGCGACGTCAGAGACCTATGTAAAAAGTGAAGTCTGGACTGGGCGCATGTACCAGGTCAGTGGCAAACAGTGTAGACCCAGATCAGACGCCATAGAATGTCTCAGTTCCGGGCTACTTTCCCAGCCATCGAGCCACTAGCGGTCTTAGAGGGATCTTTACTTACGACAGTGGGCATCTTTTAGTGACATTTTCTCCACTATTACTTGGTGTATTTTCATAATTTGTATATCAAATTATATATAAGACATTGATATTTTATGAAGCTTATTAGATACTGATATAATTTAAAAGTCTGTCAAATCATTGTGTAGTATACTTTAAGAAAACAAGTTGCTCCATAGGAGCTAAGTCTTTTCATTAAGAGCAGACCCTTATTGATAAGGTAGACAAAAGTATCTTTACCCATATATGGGAATGGAATCTTCCACCTAGTAGGTTTGGAGTCATCCATTTCCAATTGTAGGGGGTCGGGTTTGTTTCTGTAGCAAATTTTACCAAAATGAATGTCCTTTATGTAAACAGTGTAGACCCAGATCAGACGCCGCATTACGCGGCGTCTGATCCGGGGCTGCACTGGTTTCCAATGTCCCAGAAAAAGGGCCGCTAGGGAAATATGAGTGAAAATAGTTTCTGCCTGACTGAAGAGGAGCAGAGGCAAACATTTAAAAGACATTTGACCCCTCAAACCTTACTTTTATGTTGTAAAACTGGGGTTTACGGGGGTTTACATTATTTTTCTTATTTCTGCTCGAAAACATAGATTTTGGGTACTCGTTAGGACCGCCCCGTCGAGGCGGTTCTAACGAGTGCCTACAATCCATATTTTGAGTAGAAATAAAAAAAAAATCTAACGATTGCCCTCAATCTATGTTTTTAAGCAGAAATAAGAACAATATCAGAATTTTTTATCTGAAAATTTTCATGTTTGGGTGGTTAAATTTTCTATACATGTATATTTGAATAGGCGAGTCCTCAATCATGTTAACAAGTCCTAGTAATGAACATCTTGTAATCCCCACTTGTACAGAGACAACTGGGGTTTGCAGGGGTATACCGTTTATTTCTTATTTCTGTTCCTAGACATAGGTTGTGGATACCAGCTACAACCGCGACTAGGATCTACAACCCATGTCTGGGTTTATCAGAATATTCACCAGAAAAATAATCGTTTTTAGCTTGCCTGGACAACCCCCGGCCTAGGCGTTAGCGTTGGCGTCGTCGTTGGAATAGACGGCGGCGTCCACATTTAGGTTTAAGTCTTTGAAGAGCTCACTATTCGAAATCATACAATGGATTTGGTTCATATTTGGTATGATGATAGATATAAGTCCAGTTTTATTCAGCAATACCCCCGCCCATACCCACAAGGTCAAGGTCAGTAACTTAGAAAAATATTACGTTACAGTTTTAAGAGCTCATATTTTCCGAACCAAATGATGGATTTGGATAATATTTGGTATGATGGCAGATAAAGGTCAAAAGCTTTATTCAACACCCACCCATGCCCATGATGTCACGATCAAGGTCACAGACTTAGAAAATTTTATGTTAAAGTTTTTTAAGAGCTCGTATTTTACAAACCATATGATGTATTCGGTTCATATTTGATAGGTCCAAAATCTTATTAATTAATATCTCCACCCATGCCCATGACATCAAGGTCAAGGCTATAGACTTAGAAACTTTATGTTGAAGTATTTAAAAGTCTTATGTTTTCCAAACCAAATGGTGAATTTGGTTCATATTTGGTACAAGGATAGATATATGTCCAAAGTTTTATTCAGCAATTCTCAAGATCAAGGTCACAGACTTATAAGGTAAAGTGTAAGACCTCATATTTACATGTCCAGTGTAAAGAGGATCTTACATGAGTGTTCATGTATTATTGAATTTATTAAACCTATAGAAAACAATGTAGTTCATACTTCCATGAACGTACCGAGTCACATGATTTTTCAGTGACGTCAGTCTAAACCGCGTTGGTGACGTCAACGCTGTTCCGATCTTTGTAGAATAAACACCGTGTGAATGGTTTTTCGGCTTTAAAAGTTTGCCCCATAAGCATTTCTTTCGTCCAGTGATGAGGGGCAAAGAATGTAAATATAAAAAATAAACTTATTTTTTTCTGCTTTTCGTGAAAGTGTGAACGACAGCGGGTCGCTAGCAAAGTTTACATGAACCCGTTCGGGGTCATTTACTTTGCACGCGATCCACTACGTTCATACTTTCATGAACAGCAGAAAAATAAAATTCATTTCTTAGTTATTTTCAAAACCATACGAAGGATTTGGTTCATACTTGGTATGATGATAGATAAATGTCCAAAGGTTTCTTTTGCAGTATCCCAACCTATGCCATGACCTCAAGGGCACTTCAAGACGAGCTACGCTTTCTGGTGACAGAATGACAGCTCCTGTCGAGTTATGAAAGAATGCACTTTATCTTATGACGTCGCGTCTGAGAGTGTAATAACGTCATGTAATATTTTCGATAATCCACTAGTGGATTAAATATGCAAATTAGTTAGATACGTCCCGTAACGTTATATGTACGACGTTCTTTACGACATCGTGTTTACTAATGGCAGAATATTGACATTTTTGTGAACAATCGTGAATAAAATAAATAGAATCTTGCATTCGTGCTCATGTATTATTGGATTTATTAAACTCGAAAGCCTCGCATTTTATCCCTTTTCCATCCTCGCATTTTATCCCTTTTCCTCAACTCCTTTTATAAATTCAATAATACATGAACACTCATGTAAGATCCTCTATGTCAACAATTTATTAAACGAGTTGAAGAAAAGGGATAAAATGCTCGGCAAAGCCTCGCATTTTATCCATTTTCCTCATCTCGTTTAATAAATTCAATAACACATGAACACTCATGTAAGATCCTCTATGTCAACAATTTATTTAATTCGTTGAGGAAAAGAGATAAAATGCTCGGCAAAGCCTCGCATTTTATCCCTTTTCCTCAACTCGTTTAATAAATTCAATAATACATGAACACTCATGTAAGATCCCCTATGTCAACAATTTATTTAACTCGTTGAGGAAAAGAGATAAAATGCTCGGCGAAGCCTTCGCATTTTATCCCTTTTCCTCAACTTGTTTAATAAATTCAATAATACATGAGCACTCATGTAAGATACTCTATGTGTCACACCGATGTGTTACCGTAATGAAGTGAAGATGAATCCATTCTCACATACTCGATGTCAATATCTTTATGAGATGTAGAAATAAATCCAGAAATTAGTATCTGTCGCCATCTCTGTGACATCAGCGTTCAAATTGGATCACATTTATTTTTATTGTTCACCCCTTTTGAAATGTCGCCTTATCGCTCGAACTTTAAACGGTTTTGGGGCATACGTAATCCCTAACACCCCAACCAGATCAAGTTCGGACTCATCTTCTGGTAATGCAAAATCAAAATATTTAATGATGGCAGTCAAAAACAAAAACAGTTCCATTTTCGCTACAGCTTCACCGAGACATACACGGCGACCTATCCCGAAAGGTATAAATTCTTTAAATCGTTTGATATTGCCCTCATCATCAAAGAATCTACCAGGATTGAATTCAAATGGATTTTCGAAAATTAATGGATCCTTTAGAACGGAATCTAAATTGAAAAGAACAGGAGTTCCCTTAGGAATTTTGTAACCTTCAAACACAACGTCATTTTCTAACACACTGTGTGGAACAGCCAACGGAGCAATATTAGCACATCGGAGAACTTCCATGATAAAGGCTTCAACATAAGGCAATTTGCTCTTATCAGCTAAGCAAGGAAGCTCATTATCAACAATTATACTATCTATATCAGACTGTAACTTCGTTTTGATGTCCTCATACTTAAGGAGATAAAGCACAGCCCATCGTATCGTGGTAGCTGTAGTTTCAGACCCGGCGCCAAATAAATCTCTTGCAATGTAACCAATCTGATCCACAGTAAAATCCGGATTGTCTTGTTTTAACTTCTCTGCTATATATAGATCAAAAAGATCTCGGGGGTTGTTTACATCGATTGTTTTAGCATGCTCTTCATACATTTTTCTAAAATACTCATCCCAAACTATGTTTTCGCGTTTCAGGCGTTTCATATTTAAGGGATCTCCGGGCAAATACTCCAGAAAAGGAGCACAACTCAATAAAATACTGACTTTCAGAATTTGATTTGCTGCTAGATCGGTGTATCTCACAAGGCTTTGGAAAGTTTCATCTTCGTATCCATGCCTTTTGCCACAGACGATAGAAAAAACAACGTTAGCAACACTTGTATGGAGGGATTTTCGAATATCAAAAGGTTGGCCGTTTTCTTTCCTAAGAAAATCGATAAAACACTCAACTTCTCTTAATATCTTATCTTCGAAAGACGTTTTACCAAATCCAAATTCCTGGAGACTTCCATGAGTGAACTTCCGTTGACGCTTCCAGAACGGACCGTCAATAAATACTAGCCCCTTTTTGCCTCCGGTCGCCTCATTCACTAAAACATCTGGCCTTCCTGTAAAAAGCACACCCTTTGCAACTGCGGCTTTTTGTATCAGTCTGTAACTGTTGATTATAATAGTAAGATCCCTGCCAAAATATAAACTAAAAATGTCGCCATGTTTGTGACGTAACTGACGGAAAGTTCCAAGAATATCTCCACCAATCAAAGCAGGGAAATCCCCAACAACAGGTAGTGTAAAAAGAGGTCCTGGTGGAATCCCAGTTGGTTTCCGAGTAGAGAGGTACACCAGAAGAAGAACTGCGAAGAAAACTAATACACTCGATACGTTATCTATAATTAACGTAAATTCCATTGTTTTTTTTGTTTTTTTATATATATAACTGTTAGCTGATCAACCTTTACCAGTCTCTAGGCGAATTAAACAGGCGACAAATTGTTGATATTTTTCTAATTTTTCCCAGAAATCCAAATTAGATTTTTTTTCCAAAATGTCGTCTGCTGCGAAAAGAAAAAATACCCAGCATGCAGAGCGTCAAATAAATATCACAAAAATGAGTTCTCTAGCGAACACAGAATTCTATATACTGAACGACTTTGTTTCCTGATTAACATGAAAATGTACGAGTACCTGTCCGAATCAGAGTTTATGCGTCGTATATTAATTAAATAGTAGTGCGTCAAGGACAGGTCACTGAATCGGTCAGCGGCCACTTAAGACGAGCGGCGAAAAAGAAGGTATTGACCGGTAATAGTGGACTGATACGAGGACTGTTCAAATATGAATGCAAGTAGAACGTTTTCTCATGCACTAATGCGAAAATCACCTGGAAATAAATATCACAGCGTAGAAAACATTTAACCTATACATTGATACCAAATCTGTTAAAATCCGTCCACTTTAGCCATGTATATCGTTTGATAAACACTGTCTACTCTTGTATACTAATACAAAACATGGTTGGAAGACGACCAGAGTACGCAGTTGAAATACGGTCCTATATTAAGAATCGTTGTATTCTTGGTGTACGGTGCAAAGACATTTTTGATGAAATATGTTCGGTTTATGGGCATAATGAAATGTCTTTTCCGACAGCTTTTCGTTGGTGTAAGAAATTCAGCTGTGGGCTAGGCTCAACAGAAGATGCACCACATGATCGTCGGCCGAAAAGAGCAACATCTACCAAGATGGTTGCTGGAGTGAAAGAAATAGTTGCTACCGATGCACGATACACCACTAGGCAAATAGCTAGTATGGTTGGCATCTCATTAGGAGCAGCTCATACAATTCTGAAACGGGATTTGAAAATGAAAAAGATCTGTGCTCGATGGATTCCCCATCTGTTGACAGATGAGCAGAAAAAGACACGCGTTCAGTGCGCCAAGAAGTTGCTTAAAAAGTTTCCAGATTACAATGCAAGGTCTTTTGCTAATGTCGTCACAGGTGACGAGACATGGGTTCACATTTTTGAGCCAAAACGAAAGATTCCGAACAAAATATAGACAACAAAGTATTGCAAAAGACCATGCATTGCAAAGCGGACCATGAGCGTCAAGAAAGTAATGTATGCCATATTCTTTTCAAATCAGGGCCCTGCTATTCAGGTTGCTGTGCCTAAAGGCAAATGTGTAAATGCGAAGTGTTACAAGAATAAAGTTCTTCGAAAATTGAAGAAATACTTCAAAGAACGAAGACCCGCAACTGGTTTGGCCAATGTCAGATTGCTACATGACAATGCGTCATCGCACAAGGCGTTCATTGTGCAAGACTATCTGAAGCAGGAAAAGGTTGTTGAACTCCCTCACCCCCGTATTCCCCTGACCTTGCCCCGTGTGACTTTTTTTATTCCTACGGCTGAAAAAATACCTTTCTGGTCGAAAATTTGTACAGCGCAAACACCTCGGTTCTGCAATATTCCAGTGCCTTCATAGTATACCTCGAAAAGACTACCAAATTGCATTCAATGATTGGATCAGAAGACTGAAAGTTTGTATATTTGTTAAAGGGGAATACTTTAGGGGACAAAATAAATTTTTCATCGAAATCTATTACGCAATCATTTTTATGTGCTTAGTTGCATTCATATTTGAACAGTCCTCGTATCAGTCATAGATGTTAATGGTTTTGTCCATGCTTGCCACATTTTATCGTAAATGTCATCATGCCAGGCCAGATTTTATTTAATGCTGACTCAAACATCTATGATATGATGAGATAGTTCAAGAGAGAGATTTAGTGAGTGTTTGCTTGATTTAGGGTTTGCGTGGAAGCATCATGCAGCCCATCTATTTCTCAAAGCCCGATGGCCGGGGGCTGTTTAGTGATTTCATGTTAACTATGTACTAAGGATTAATATGAAAATCACAGTGCTGGTAAACCGCTTAGACGGACTAAGCCTGCCCAGGCAAAGTGGTGCAAGTCAGACCGTCCAGGCCATATAAGCCCTACTTGTTTCATTGGGCGACAGGGCTTCAGATGTCATTTCATCACAATGTCGGGTAAAAGTCCCACAAAACTGGAAGCAACATCTCCAAAATGTTCACAATAGTGTTGGCGGGAACGTTAAACCGCAATCAAACAAACAACTGTATGCTGTATGGTTGCCTAAAACAGAGACGCTTGTTTGCTGAGTGGTTGTCTCGTATTTAATTAGTTCACGTCCGGGGGTGGGGGTGGGGTTGGGGATGGTGGTGGTGGGGCTGGGGGTCCAAATCAAACAATGCGTAAACAATTATTTTCAACCTGTACCAGCCATGCATCCCACACATCTCCCTACCTTCTTAAAATTCAAAAGCTCCGACACCACTCGTTTGGTCGATTGTCCATGAAAGTATACTGGGCAAATGGTCCTGATCCTGGCTTCGACTGTTTCGTTTTACCCTTTAAGCAAATTGTGTTCCGGTATACCCTGGTCAGGTGCCGTGTCATGCGGCATCTGGCCCTTAGGAGGCGTTCGGTCCCGGTTTTTTTGGTCGATTGTTTTACAATCGACTCAAATTTACCAAATGGCGGAATCAGAAATAGTGCTATATTGTTTACGTGACTATCACTGATTTGGGGAAAACAAGGTTATGGTCATTAATAGAAAATTGGTGTGCTATTTTATCGATGTTACATGTAGGTAAGAGTGTTGCGTGATGCTGTACGCCTTTGGCAAACAGTGTATACCCAGAAAAGACTACCAAAATGCATTCAATGATTGGATCAGAAGACTGAAAGTTTGTATATCTGTTAAAGGGGAATACTTTGAGGGGACAAAATAAATTTTTCATCGAAATCTATCACGGAATCATTTTTATGTGCTTAGTTGCATTCATATTTGAACAGTCCTCGTATGCATTGACGGGCCCGACTTGCACCACTTTGCCTGGGCATGCTTAGACGTTCCAAGCAGTTTACTGGAAGTCACGTGTGGTCGGCTTGTGTTGGTTGGATGAGTCAAAGTTCACGTGTACCTTGCTTCACTGGGGCGTCCAACTTATATTGGCTTATATATTGTGACAAGGCCTGCTTTCCTAGCAGCAGGTAAGGGTAGAGGGGAATGTTGTTATTTCTTCTGTTTCTACGCATCTAATCAGTTGCCTCTTCTCCTCTGTTCCTCACTTTACTGCAATAAAAAATAAGTTTGAGGCGTACCAGCTCCCTTGTAAGCTCGTGCATGTGGGCGATTGAGTAAGTGAGCGCAGTGAGCGCTTTATGACTCACGAACAGTAAGGTTATACGCAGATAAGGATCTCACTCATAAAAAGACGGAGAAATCCAAGATCGAATGTACAGTGATTTTTCCTTTTTTTACTCCGACTGGAGCTACGGTTTTCTCCGTGTTTGTCTGTATGGTGTTTCATCGCCCCCGCCTATCGGGTCTTGGAGAAATAGATTGGTCTGCATGATGCTTCCACGCAGAGCTAAATCTGACCACACACGAGTACTGGTAAACAGCTAAGCAGGACTAAGTCTGCCCAGGCAAAATGGTGTGAGTCAGATCGTCCAATGCATTTAAAAGTTTTAAGTAAATACTTTACTAAGATTAGAATTACTCCTTAAATCCTTAAGTCGACCTTAACTTAAGTAACGATTGTAATCCTGGGCCCAGGACTATTTCTTTGACACACACTCAGAGATAATCGACCCATCAGTACTCTCAGTGCTTTGATTTTTTTTAATTTACTTGTTGCCATGTATCTTTTATCACCGATCTTTGTTTGATACATAACCATTACTTGGACTTCGTACAAACGCTTTTACTCGCGGTTTAACCCTTAAGACGCCGAGAAAAACTACATTTGAGCCCCGCCAAGCGAATTTGTGTCTTCGAGCATTCCATCATGACAAATTTTAACTGCGCATGCCCAGCCATTCAGAGGGGCCAGGGATATGGCTTTCTGTCTGAAGGTTCCTCTTGATTCACTGCTTGGATGAGCGAGCAGCGAAGGTTCTGGCGAGACTGCGCGGATGCGCAGGCTCGCCTGAACCTTCGCTGCTCGCATAGGCAATAAGCACCAAAATCGCTTGACGGGGCCCATTTGAAAATGTCGTCTGCTTTTGTCGTCTGTTGATTTTTTTTTTTTTTTTTGCAATTTTAAAAATATTTTTGCATACAAGCAAACAGTGTGGGCCCAGATCAGACTCCACACTGTTTGCAAAAATGAGTTTTGAAGTAACCGGCAGACCTCAAAACAGACGAAAATTGTCGTGATTGGCGTCTAATGTGTTAACATTTTGATCAGTTATTATCATGTGGGTATCAGCAGTATAAGTTTTACGTCTATCATCAGCTAGGGATATATGGAGTTGGGACCTCAGATTAAAGACTCATCCTAAAGCCCAAAGAAGTTCTGGGCATCACTAGTACAAGCTGCTTTTGTATATAAGTTAGAATTAGTTAAACTTAGTTTTTCACAATTCAAGAATATTCTGCAATAATGTAAATTTAACCCATATGGACCGCGCCAAGTAGCAAGGTGTACTCATCAAAGACACAGCTCACGGTTCCTTTTCATCCGCAGTCTGAGTCACCACTGTGCGCAAAACAGATGCTCAGTAACCATAAACTTCTTCATACCGTCTAGGAGCAGAAATAAGAGACATAATGTATACCCCGTAAACCCCAGTTTTCTCTATTTAATTGGGGTTTAATGGGGTGTTCATTTCACGGACTCGTTCACGTGATGAAGCCCCGTTGGGCGGAGGCCGTAATGGGTTGGCAGCAAAGGCCCTGATCTAAGCTCGACGTCTGATCTGGGGCTTGAAGAAATAGATAGACTGCATGATGCTTCCATACAAAGCTGAAACCGACCCGCACACGAGTGCTGGTAAACCGCTTAGAGGATCTAAGCCTGCCGAGGCAAAGCGGTGCGCACGAGTCGGCCCGTCTATGCTTATAAACCCTTTTGGTTTCATTGGGTGGCTGGGCTTGAGATGCCATTTCATCTCAGTGTCGGGTAAAAGTCCCACAAAATTGGTAGCAACGTCTCCAAAATTACCTTTACAGTGTTGATGGGGACGTTAAACCTCAAATCAAACAAACAAACAAATAATAATAATAATAATAATAATAATAATAATAATAATAATAACAACAACAATTGGTACTCATTATATAAATAGCACCAATACTTCATATGAATAAAGAATGCGCAGTAGTACCCATGACACAATCTTTCCGGAATTAAGGTAATCCATTATACGTGCACGCGTGTCCATTAATCTTCGGACTTCCTGACGGTCAGTAGCCGGAACGCAATACACAATCCACGTGTCATAAAAGCGATAATTGTTTTCTGCTTAAATACCCGTGATATTTTCCCCTGAGTGTAATAAAACGTTGATTATGGGCACAGAAGCGCCAAATTGTAATCTTTCTACCTATGTTTTTGTTTTTATTAAGTCAAAATCATGCTCAAAACATAGTTTGTGTGTGCTCGTTAGAACCGTCTCATTGAGGCGGTCGTAACGCGTACCCACAACCTTTGTCTTGGAGCAGAAATAAGAAAAATAATGAATACCCCCGTAAATCCCTTTTTTCTCTATATAAACTGGGGTTTAAGGGGATCTTCATTTCACGGACATGTTCACGTGATGCATAAATAAATTAAAAAAAAAAACAAAAACAGAATGAGCTGGTTCTAAATAGTACCATCAATCAACGTATTGAGCAATAAATAAATTTTAAATAAATAAATCGTAAATAAATAAATTACGATAACACGTCCGTGCGGCATAGTAGGGTATTTTCTTGATATCTCAAAAACAGTTAATTTGTTAATGAAAATGTATCGATAGTCAAAACCGGTTTTGTATTCTCGTTAGAACCGCCCCATTGAGGTGGCTCTATAACGAGCACCCACAACCTATGTCTTGGAGAAGATATAAAAAATGAATACCACAGTAAACCCCAGTTTTCTCTATATAAAGCATTGATTAAGGGGGCGTTCATTACACGGCTTGTTGCCGTGATGAAAAAAACAAAACAAAACAAAACAAAAAAAAAACAACAGTGATTTAAATAATATAGAAGAATAAGAAGCAAGTACTTTCGAACTATGTTTTTGTGTTATGTTAAAATCATGCTGATTATCCGACTGTTCAATATGTAATGTTGGGTTTACATGCAAATTCTTTTCCCCGATATGATGGCAGGAACACCAGGAAAGGTGAACACACTGATTTTAATAAATCATTTAACAGTTGAAATAAATACATACAGATAAAAATAAATAAATCGGAACAAGCTGGTTCTAAATATAACCAACAATCCACGCATTGACCAAAAATATAAACAAATAAATAAATAAATTACGATGACACATCCGTGCGGCTCAGTCAATTCTTGATAATTTGTTAATCATCACGTGGACAAGTCCGTGAAATGAACACCCCCTAGACCCCACTTTATATATAGAAAACTGGGGTTTACGGGGTATACATTATTTTTCTTATTTTTGTTCCAAACAATAGGTTGTGGGTACCCGTTAGAACCGCCTCGATGAGGCGGTTCTAACGACCGAGGCGGTTCTAACGAGCACCCTCAACCTATATTTGCCGTATTTATAAGAAAAAGATCACTGATTTTCATCAGAAAAGTAGCCATTTTGGAGATGTGAAAAATGTACTTTATCGCATGGTTGTGTTATCGTAATGGAAACCTAAAAACATAAGTTTTGTATTCTCGTTAGAACCGCCTCATTGAGGTGGCTCTACCGAGTACCCACTACCTATGTCTTTGATAAGAAATAAAAAAACGAATACCACGGTAAACCCCATTTTTTTTTCTATAAAATCTATATTTCTTTTTTTCTTTCTTTCAGTTGTAATCTTATTATTAGCAATGTTTGTTTAAATTGCTTAGTAAGTATAAAAAATCTAATCGGGTCATGAAAAATAAATAAATAAATAAATAAATAAATAAATAAATAAGACGCAGATCAGACACCGCATTTAAGATTGATAAATAAACAAATAAGACGCAGATCAGACACCGCATTTTAGATTGATTTACATTCCTGGGAGATGACCAGGCGAAGATGTGTTCATTTCACGGTCGACGGAGAATGGCACGCTTTGAGATTACACGCGTGTGTAGACGATAAAGCTTTTTCTTAATAAGCTCCAAATTTAATCGCAAAATGCCGCTATCAAATATAATTTTGAAATATTATAATTGCTATCAAGGTGCACAATATTGTAACCACATTGCGTCTGATACAGGCGATTGTTTTCAATATTAACAGAAAGTGAAGATTTTAGCCGTTAAAGTAGGGTACTGTTGTTGTTTTTCCACAGTTTTGTATGCTTCATATAAGGATTAAGGGTTGTTAGTTTGAAAATAAAAATGCCGGCAGCTAATTAAATAAAAGTTCAACTTATTTGATATCTTTTTGAAGGTATTTAAACGGACAATTAGATTATATCGAAACTTGTTTGTCAAATTGAAAAATAAATAAGTTATATTTGGTTAAAAAATAGTTTCCATTAAAGCGCCTGCTATTTCCAACAAGACATTCTGTACAGGTAAGCCGAGAAGGTCAGCGCACAGTGAAAGGCTTAATCCTTTGCGCCAACGGCATAAATGTCAATAATAGTTGCGGATGCCGTCCTGAACCAGACTGATCTGAGTTCACTTATGGCAAAATATATCAACTGGTGCAATTTTGACACCAAAACTGGTTTGATTTGAAATTTAACGTATTTCAGGTAATTTTGGAGACTTGATTCCAATTTTGTGGGACTTTTACCCGACATTGAGATGGAATGACATCTCAAGCCATGCCGCCCAGTGAAACCAATAGAGTTTATAAGCATGGACAATTTCTCGCACCACTTTGCCTGGGCAGGCTTAAATCCTCTAAACGGTTTACCAGAGTAATCGTGTGCGGTCGATTTCAGCTCTGCTTGGAAGCATCGTGCAGCCCGAATATATTTCTTCAAGCTCCGATGGGCGGGGGCAAGTGACACCAAAAATGAAATTCTTCAGATACAAATTCTAATATTTTTTCATAATTCTGCTCCAAAACATAGATTAGTGGTACTCGTTGGAACTGCCTCGGTGAGGCGGTTCTAACGAGTACTCAAAATCTATGTTTTGGAGCATAAATAAGAAAAATAATGCATACACATGTGTACATAAAAGTGTGATTTAAGGGAGTCAAAATTATATGTTTGCATGATGAGTAATTGAGCACACATACCGGAAATCGCATTTTCGCTTGTCCCATATTCATCACCGTGTCAGAGGCATTTGAGTCCATTCGGGTTTTATGGTTGAATTATTAGAAAATTGCATTCTCTGGCGTCTGCGTTGGGCGAATATATATTATTATAGGATAGCATATCTTTCCTCTCAAAAAGCTTGACACTGGCCCCTGTGGGCCTACGCTCTTTATCACTATATTTTGAACATCAGCCAGCCGTCAAAACTGGACCAGCTATTTGACTTGGACCCTTTAACACATTTCGTACCAGAAACCCCAAAACGGGTACCCGGGCAAACAATGCAGGCCCAGATCAGAACGCCCGTCCATGCTTATAAACCCTATTGGTTTCTTTGGGTGACAGGGCTTGGGATGTCATTTCACCTCATTGTCGGGTAAAAGTCCCACAAAGTTGGAAGCAACGTCTCCAAAATGACCTATACAGTGTTGACGGGGACAAAACAAATCAACCTACGCATCAGCTCAGTCTCATCCGAAGTTTGAACATTACGAAAAGACTATAATTTTGACCCCCTTGAACCGCACTTTTATGTAGTAAAGGTGGGCGTTAGAGGGATAAACATTATTTTTCTTATATCTGCACTTAAGTACTTGTTAGAACCGCCCCGATGAGGCTGTTCTAATGAGTAGCCACAATCTATATTTTGAGCAGAAATAAGAAAACTAGTACAAGTTTTCATCTTAAAATTTTCGTTTAAAGTTTACAATGTATTTGAATAGGCGTGTTTTCGTGATACTAATGATATTATTGTAAAGTTTCTGTACCTGTAATCTGTGATCTGTGATATTCTATATATATATTTTTTTTTTTGGGGGGGGGGGGGTGGGGTACGGCCCTTTCAAGATTATTTCACCCATATCGAGCCGACCGTTAATCAGAGGTGGGCGAAAACCGGAGTTCCCGGAGAAAAACCACCTGGCCTTCCGTTGCAGAACTTGCCAGGCTCGAACCCACAGCGGTGAGAGACCTAATGATTAAAAAAAATGACAGGAAAAAAAATGGCAAAACTGTAGGAGTGTACAAGTGGATTAACTGATAAATAGAATACCAGATTCGTATCATTTGATATTAAGTTTATTAGGCTCGGCTTCGAGAACGCATGTAGAATCGCTCGGCAAGCCTCGCGATCTACAAGCGTTCTCTAACTCTGCCTGATAAACTTGATATCAAATGACACAAACCTGGTATTCTGTATATCTCGAGCTCAAAGAATGAGTTTGAATTAGCCATGGTAAACAAGCCATCAGTGTTCGAGTTATCTAGGTTTCACTGCAGTGTCCTTCATTGTTCTAGAACATTTTAAAATAAGATTTGAATTTCTTGTTTCAGTTGCAAACACATATTCTAACAGTGGTTCTTGCACTTTAGAGACAAAGTTTTAGCCAGGGTTTTAAATTCTGTTCTTACCCTGGTGTTCCTACCCAGGGACAGGGTAAAATCGAATATGCACTGGTTGAATACTTCAAATGCGTCGTCGTGAAGGTTGACGTCACAGCACGTTACATGACGTCACTAAATCACACCATTGTCATCGCAATGTGGCCGACGGCGGCAACCAAAGTGAGTGTATTATTAAAAATCCACGCTCAGAAATGAAAGGTATCTAACAATGGTTTGAGGGGTGGATAAAAAATCCGTCCCTTGGGACCAGTCCGGCATCACTCGGCAATCCTCGTGATGCCGTCAAGCCTCGTGATGCCGGACTGTGACCCTTCGAACGGACTTCTCTATCCAACCCTGACTAACATGTAAGATTCTTATATTCTTGCACACCAAACATATGTGTGAGGGGTGGAGAGACGGATCCGTCCCTCGGGATCACTGTCCGGCATCACTCGGCAAGCCTCGTGATTTCGGACAGTGACCCTCGGCACGGATATTTACATCCACCCCTCACACCCATGTAAGATTCTTATAATACACCCCTAGACATTTTTATCGATTGTTAATCAATCGACACAAAATTACTACAGATAACCCTTTTTGGTTCACTTTATATGAAAGACTAAAGACGCGATGCAAGAAACTGCAACCGTACGGTTCCAAGCAAGCAATAATATTTTCTAACCCTATTAGATCTATCACTGTCCAAATTTATTGCAGATTCTGATAACTTTTTTTAAGTTCAGCTGTGATAATAAATTAGTAACACGCCGCAAAACTTCAAACTTCGCGGAAAAGTGTGTTTTCCTTGACTGAAACACACATGACATAAGATAGGTTGTAGACTGATCTGCACATCGACAGGTACTTTAGTCGAACTATGGTTGCTGTTACTCTTATTGTACCTTACCCCCTTGTAAGACAAAAATAAGCTGTGCTTCAGGGGAAACTGGAACCAGTCAGTCGTAGTCGGACCATCATATCTCCGGGCCGAACCATAGACACTATACTGACGTCATTTTATCTAACCAAAGACAATTCGATCTAACCCTAGAAGAACTTTAGTGGCCATAGTTCTGAGATCGAACTCGCTCATTTTCAGACGGATGCAAATACTGGAATGCATCATTATTTCATGAACGAATCAAATGAAACTCAACGACAAACCATAGAACTTTTTGCATGGCATGTTATATATCTCGAAAACTATAATGAAACTGAAAACAAGAAACGTGGAAAGTCCACGAAAACTAGGAAGGCTTACAAAGTATCAATAAATTATTTCTAATGGTTATCAGGTTACACGCCAGAAATGAATTACATCAATGGATATGGGGAGATAATTAGAAAATGAAGAAAAACATAGTTTCTTGCACGAGATACTCGACAACGACCTGTTCTATAAGTAGAGTTGTCATTATTGCACGGGACACCCCGCACTGACCTGTTCTATAATCCTATTAAGCATCATAAAAATAGTTCATACGGTTGAGGACTTATGCTCCGCAAACGAAAATGAAGTGAAAATATGGATCAAGGGAGATAATTCGAAAAGGAAGACAAGCGGAGTTGACATTCTTACACGTGACACTCCACACTGACCTGTTCTATAATTCTACCAAGTATCATTGAAAATGCATTATTTCCAACGGTTACTGAGTTATGCTCTGGAAACGAAAATAAAGTAAAAATATGGATCAGCGGAGATAATTCGAGCGGAGTTGACATTCTTGCACGAGATACTCCGCACTGAACTATTCCATAATCCTACCACGTTTCATAAAAATATATTTACAACGATTGCATAGTTATTTGTCGGAAACGAAATGTTGAATAACATTGATCAGGGGAGATAATTCGAAAAGGAAGGTAAGCAGAGTCGGCATTCTTGCACGCGACACTCCACACTGGACTATAATCCTACCAAGTATAATTAATCTAAGCCTGCCCAGGCAAAGCGATGCGAATCGGCCTGTCCATGCTTATACACCATATTGGTTTCAGAAGCCCCCGTGGTGCAGTGGTTATGCTACTCGCCTTGTAAACCAGGGGTCGCAGGATCGATCCCGGGCTTCTCCAGACTTTCAGATGAGTCTTTAAACCGAGGTCCCGTCTCCGTATGACCTTAGCTGTTGGTGAGACGAAAAACTCAAACACTCACCCTATTGGTTACATTGGGCGGCAGGGCTAGATGTTATTTAATCTTAATGTCGGGTAAAAGTCCCACAAATTTTGAAGCAACGTTTCCAAAATGACCTTTACAGTGTTGACGGGGACGTTAAACCTCAAATCAAACAAAACAAAAACCAAGTATAATTAAAATATTTCAAACGGTTGCGGAGTTATGCTCCGGAAACGAAAATGAAGTTAAAAATAGGGATCAGGTGAGATGCTTCGAAAAGGAAAACAAGCATTGTCATTCTTGCATGCCACACTCCGCACTGACCTGTTCTATAACCATACCAAGTATTTAAAATATTTCAAACGGTTGCGGAGTTATGCTCCAGAAACGAAAATGAAGTAAAAGTAGGGATCAGGGGAGAAAATTCGAAAAGGAAGACACGAAGAGTGATCATTCTTGCACAAGACACTCCGCATTGACCTGTTTTATAATCATACCAAGTATCATTTGAATATTTCAATAAAAAAATAGGGATCAGAGAAGATAATTCGAAAAGGAAGACAAACATTTGTCATTCTTGCACATGACAGTCCGCATTGAACTGTTCTATAATCCAACCAAGTATCATTAAAACATTTTAAACGGTTGCACAGTTATGCTTCGGAAACGAAATGTTGAATAATATTGATCAGGGGAGATCATTCGAAAAGGAAATAATAAGCAGATTTGTCATTCCTGTACGCGACAATCCGCCCTGACCCGTTCTATAATCCTACCACGTATCATTGAAATATTTCAAACGGTTGCGGAGTTATGCACTGGAAACGAATTGTTGATCCCCACCCCCACCCGCCCGCCCGCCGACGTTCATCATTTTAAGAACCAGAATTTTCCAACCTGGTTAATTAAGCAAACTGCAGTCACGATTTTAATCCAATGTATTAATAAATGCGACCGGCCGCGGTAGCTCAGTCGGATGCGCGTCTGCCGTCTGACTGGTTATCAGGAGGACGCGAGTTCGGTACCTGCCGGGGTCGGCAACATTCATTCGTGGAGATTGATCATGAAATCTTTTCTACGGTCATTCTCCCACTTCCGCTGATTCAAGAAGGGCAGTTGTCAGTTTCTAGCGAAAGAATGTGCACTGTACTGGTTGACCGCTTACATATAAGTCTGCCCAGGAAAAGTGTGGATAAGTAAACTGACCGGCTCAAAAATGACTAAAGAGTGTTGACTGAGCCGTTAAGCCCCAATACAAACAAACAATTAATAAATTGCATAATAAATTATGCAAACTTACACATTTTAACAGATTTCGTACGTTACATATTTCTTTGTAAACTTCCAATTTTGGACAGCTTACTAATGTTTGATTTTGAAAACGTAAACATTTTGGAATAAAACAATTATTTTGAAAATTCGAAAAATCGAATGACACTTAATAATACTACCAGTGTATTGGCATCAGCACACATTTCATTATTAAATGCAGAACTGCTTTTTGAATTTTGAAACCTTTTCAGAATGGCTTTATGTAAGTTTAAAAAGTGTCATGAATTTCTCATAGAATCTATAATTTTAGTGCGTTTTGCGCTTTGATTTCAAATAGCAGCGCTGTTCTTCTACCAGCGACGTCAGAGACCTATGTAAAAAGTAAAGTCTGGACTGGACGCATGTACCAGGTCATTGGCAAACAGTGTAGACCAAGATCAGACGCCATAGAATGTGGTGTCTGATAAGGGTCTTCACTATTTATTTAAAATAATGGAATTTAAGGTTAAAGTCTCAGTTCCGGGCTACTTTCCCAGCCATCGAGCCACTAGCGCTCTTAGAGGGATCTTTACTTACGACAATGGGCATCTTTTAGTGACATTTTCTCCACTATTACTTGGTGTATTTTCATAATTTGTATATCAAATTATATATAAGACATTGATATTTTATGAAGCTTATTAGATACTGATATAATTTAAAAGTCTGTCAAATCATTGTGTAGTATACTTTAAGAAAACAAGTTGCTCCATAGGAGCTAAGTCTTTTCATTAAGAGCAGACCCTTATTGATAAGGTAGACAAAAGTATCTTTACCCATATATGGGAATGGAATCTTCCACCTAGTAGGTTTGGAGTCATCCATTTCCAATTGTAGGTTTCTGTAGCAAATTTTACCAAAATGAATGTCCTTTATGTAAACAGTGTAGACCCAGATCAGACGCCGCATTACGCGGCGTCTGATCCGGGTCTGCACTGGTTTCCAAAGTCCCAGAAAAGGGCCGCTATGGATATATGGGTTAAAATAGTTTCCGCCTGACTGAAGAGGAGCAGAGGCAAACATTTAAAAGACATTTGACCCCCCTCAAACCTTACTTTTATGTTGTAAAACTGGGGTTTACGTCGGTTTACATTATTTTTCTTATTTCTGCTCGAAAACATAGATTGTGGGTACTCGTTAGGACCGCCCCGTCGAGGCGGTTCTAAAGAGTACCTACAATCCATATTTTGAATAGAAATAAGAAAAATCTAACGAGTGCCCACAATCTATGTTTTTAAGCAGAAATAAGAAAACTATCAGAATTTTTTATCTGAAAATTTTCATTTTCGGGTGGTTAAATTTTCTATACATGTATATATGAATAGGCGAGTCCTCAGTCATGTTAACAAGTCCTAATAATAAACACCTTGTAATCCCCACTTGTACAGAGACAACTGAGGTTTGCAGGGGTATACATTATTTTTCTTATTTCTGTTCCTAGACATAGGTTGTGGGTACCAGCTACAACCGCGACTAGGATCTACAACCCATGTCTGGGTTTATCAGAAATATTCATCGGAAAAATAATCGTTTTTAGCTTGCCTGGACAACCCCCGGCCTCGGCGTTAGCGTTGGCGTCGTCGTTGGAATAGACAGCGGCGTCCACATTTAGGTTTAAGTCTTTGAAGAGCTCACTATTCCAAATCATACAATGGATTTGGTTCATATTTGGTATGATGATAGATATAAGTCCAGTTTTATTCAGCAACACCCCCGCCCATACCCACAGGGTCAAGGTCAGTGACTTAGAAAAATATTACGTTACAGTTTTAAGAGCTCATATTTTCCGAACCAAATGATGGATTTGGTTAATATTTGGTATGATGGCAGATAAAGGTCAAAAGCTTCATTCAACACTCACCCATGCCCATGATGTCACGATCAAGGTCACAGACTTAGAAAATTTTATGTTAAAGTTTTTTTAAGAGCTCACATTTTACAAACCATATGATGTATTCGGTTCATATTTGATAGGTCCAAAATCTTATTAATTAATATCTCCACCCATGCCCATGACATCAAGGTCAAGGCTATAGACTTAGAAACTTCATGTTACAGTTTTTAAGAGCTTATGTTTTCCAAACCAAATGATGAATTTGGTTCATATTTGGTACAAGGATAGATATAAGTCCAAAGTTTTATTCAGCAATTCTCAAGATCAAGGTCACAGACTTTTAAGGTAAAGTTTTAAGACCTCATATTTACATGTCCAGTGTAAAGAGGATCTTACATGAGTGTTCATGTATTATTGAATTTATTAAATCTATAGAAAACAATGTAGTTCATACTTCCATGAACGTACCGAGTCACATGATTTTCAGTGACGTGAGTCTAAACCGCGTTGGTGACGTCAACGCTGTTCCGCTCTTTGTAAAAAAAAAAAAAACAGCGTGTGAATGTTTTTTCAGCTTTAAAAGTTTGCCCCATAAGCATTTTTTCGCCCAGTGATGAGGGGCAAAAAATGTAAATATAAAAAATAAACTTATTTTTTTTCTGCTTTTCATGAAAGTATGAACGACAGCGGGTCGCTAGCAAAGTTTACATGAACCCGTTCGGGGTCATTTACTTTGCACGCGATCCACTACGTTCATACTTGCATGAACAGCAGAAAAATAAAATTCATTTCTAATTTATTTTCAAAACCATACGAAGGATTTGGTTCATACTTGGTATGATTATAGATGAAGGTCCAAAGGTTTCTTTTGCAATATCCCAACCTATACCATGACCTCAAGGGCACTTCAAGGCGAGCTACGCTTTCTGGTGACAGGATGACAGCTCCTGTCGAGTTATGAAAGAATGCACTTTATCACATGACGTCGCGTCTGAGAGTGTAATAACGTCATGTAATATTTTCGATAATCCACTAGTGGATTAAATATGCAAATTAGTTAGATACGTCACGTAACGTTATATGCACGACGTCCTTTACGACGCCGTGTTTACTAATGGCGGAATATTGACATTTTTGTGAACAATGGTGAATAAAATGCGTTTTAAATGTCCGATGATAACTAGAATCTTGCATTCGTGCTCATGTATTACTGAATTTATTAAACTCGTCGAGGAAAAGGGATAAAATGTTCGGCAAAGCCTCGCATTTTATCCCTTTTCCTCAACTCGTTTAATAAATTCAATAATTAACACTCATGTAAGATCCTCTATGTCAACAATTTATTAAACGAGTTGAAGAAAAGGGATAAAATGCCAGGCAAAGCCTCACATTTTATCCCTTTTCCTCATCTCGTTTAATACATGAACACTCATGTAAGATCCTCTTTGTCAACAATTTATTTAACTCGTTGAGGAAAAGAGATAAAATGCTCGGCAAAGCCTCGCATTTTATCCCTTTTCCTCAACTCGTTTAATAAATTCAATAATACACGAATACTCGTGTAAGATCCTCTATGCCAACAATTTATTTAACTCGTGGAGGAAAAGAGATAAAATGCTCGGCAAAGCCTCGCATTTTATCCCTTTTCCTCAACTTGTTTAATAAATTCAATAATACATGAGCACTCATGTGAGTGAGTGTTTCAGTTTTACGTCCCACCAACAGCTAAGGTCATACGGAGACGGGACCTCGGTTTAAAGACTCATCCGAAAGTCTGGAGAAGCCCGGGATCGAACCTGCGACCCCTGGTTTACTAGGCGAGTAGCGTAACCACTCGACCACGGGGGCTTCTATGAGCACTCATGTAAGATCCTCTATGTGTCACACTGATGTGTTACCGTAATGAAGTGAGGATGAATCCATTCTCACATACTCGATGTCAATATCTTTATGAGATATATAGAAATAAATCCAGAAATTAGTAAACTGTCGCCATCTCTGTGAGATCAGCGTTCACATTGTATCACGTTTATTTTTATTGTTCACCCCTTTTGAAATGTCGCCTTATCGCTCGAACTTTAAACGGTTTTGGGGCATACGTAATCCCTAACACCCCAACCAGATCAGGTTCGGACTCATCTTCTGGTAATGCAAAATCAAAATATTTAATGATGGCAGTCAAAAACAAAAACAGTTCCATTTTCGCTACAGCTTCACCGAGACATACACGGCGACCTATCCCGAAAGGTATAAATTCTTTAAATCGTTTGATATTGCCCTCATCATCAATAAATCTACCAGGATTGAATTCAAATGGATTTTCAAAAATTAATGGATCCTTTAGAACCGAATCTAAATTGAAAAGAACAGGAGTTCCCTTAGGAATGTTGTAACCTTCAAACACAACGTCATTTTCTAACACACTGTGTGGAACAGCCAACGGAACAATATCAGCACATCGGAGAACTTCCATGATAAAGGCTTCAACATAAGGCAATTTGCTCTTATCAGCTAAGCAAGGAAGCTCATTATCAACAATTATACTATCTATATCAGACTGTAACTTCGTTTTGATGTCCTCATACTTAAGGAGATAAAGCACAGCCCATCGTATCGTGGTAGCTGTAGTTTCAGACCCGGCGCCAAATAAATCTCTTGCAATGTAACCAATCTGATCCACAGTAAAATCCGGATTGGCTTGTTTTAACTTCTCTGCTATATATAGATCAAAAAGATCTCTGGGGTTGTTTACATCGATTGTTTTAGCATGTTCTTCATACATTTTTCTAAAATACTCATCCCAAATTATGTTTTCGTGTTTCAGGCGTTTCATAGTTAAGGGATCTCCAGGCAAATACTTCAGAAAAGGAGCACAACTCAATAGGATACTGACTTTAAGAATTTGATTTGCTACTAGATCGGTGTATCTCACAAGGCTTTGGAAAGTTTCATCTTCGTATCCATGCCTTTTGCCACAGACGATCGAAAAAACAACGTTAGCAACACTTGTATGGAGGGATTTTCGAATATCGAAAGGTTTGCCGTTTTCTTTCCTAAGAAAATCGATAAAACACTCAACTTCTCTTAATATCTTATCTTCGAAAGACGTTTTACCAAATCCGAATTCCTGGAGACTTCCATGAGTGAACTGCCGTTGTCGCTTCCAAAACGGACCGTCAATAAATACTAGCCCTTTTTTGCCTCCGGTTGCCTCATTCACTAAAACATCTGGCCTTCCTGTAAAAAGCACCCCCTTTGCAACTGCGGCTTTTTGTATCAATCTGTAACTGTTGATTATAATAGTAAGATCCCTGCCAAAATATAAACTAAAAATATCGCCATGTTTGTGACGTAACTGACGGAAAGTTCCAAGAATATCTCCACCAATCAAAGCAGGGAAATCCCCAACAACAGGCAGTGTAAAAAGAGGTCCTGGTGGAATCCCTGTTCGTTTCCGAGTAGAGAGGTACACCAGAAGAAGAACTGCGAAGAAAACTAATACACTCGATACGTTCTCATCTGTTATTAACGTAAATTCCATCGTTTTTTATATAACTGTTAGCTGATCAACCTTTACACCTCTCTAGGCGATTTAAACAGACGACACATTGTTGATATTTTTCTTATTTTTCCCAGAAACCAGGACTTGACATCTCATGCAAATTGTCTCAATAGGAGACAATTTGCATGTGATGTCAAATCCTGTTTTCTGAGAAATTTAGATTTTTGTTTTCAAAATGTCGTCTGCTGTGAAAAGAAAAATTACCCAGCATGCAGAGAGTCAAATAAAGTTCTGTAGCGAACACAGAATTCTATATACTGAACGACTTTGCATGTTAAATGTACGAGTACCGGTCCGAAGAAGAGTTTATGCGTCGTATATTAATTATATACTCAGTCAAAAAAGTTCCTATATCCTAAAATTGCTTCTGTTACTATAGCTACTACAGATAAAAACTACACAAAGTTTGTTATGTTTTGATAAAAAGACTCATTTTACCGTGCAAAAGCACCATTCGTTTTTGTTTTCGTAAACACATCATCGTAGGCTATTGCTTTAACCACACAAGGGGTCACTGTGTCATTTTCGCAGAGAAAATCATTAAAACATGCTAGGATTTAACATCACAAAATTTCCCTGTACCCTACATTTCTAAAATTTGATACATGTGACATTTCTTTAGATACCATTCGCGTCTATTCACAAAAGATTTGGAACTTTAGTTGCATCAGCTACGAGAAACAGGCTATCACATATTGACCTCCAATTCTTAGAAGTTGTGTGCAAATGCTGCTTTCAATGGGAACTCCATAGAAAATCGCAATCGATAGTGCTACATGCTACATGAATTTTCTGTATTTTTAACCATCATGATGAAAAGCAATGGTGGACACAAAGCGTTTTTTGAAAAAATGGCAAAAATTGATCGACAGGAATAAAAATTACAGCAGTTCGAAAATCGCTATATTTTTAATTGCAAGGGAGATAATTTGAGAATTTCACAAATTAAAACCTCGCTTATAATGCGAGATCATGAGATATTGTAAAAGTAAAGTGTTATCCGATGTTCAGAGAATATTGTCTTCCATCTTAGACAAAAAAATACTTTCTGCGCATGCGCAATGTCCATTTTATATCAAAATCTTTCAAGGCACATATTGGAAGACAACTTTGGAGCAGAAAGGTATGGACAAATGCAAGTTTGAGCATTCTCTAGCTAAACGTCCGATTTAAATGTCTACAGCCAAATTTAGCTTAATAGCTGCCAGATATCTAGTGAGTTTCACCCGAAAGTTGGTATAGTTACTTTTTTGACTTAGTATATATATAGTAGTGCGTCAAGGACGGGTCACTGCAACTTAAGACGAGCTGCGAAAAAGAAGGTAATGACCGGTAATAGTGGACTGATATCAGTCATAGATATTAATGGTTTTGTCCATGCTTGCCACATTTTATCTTATATGTCATCATGCCAGCAAGATTTTATTTTATGCTGACTCGAACATCTATGATGTGATGAGATAGCTCAAGAGAGAGATTTTGTAAGTGTTTGTTTGATTTAGGGTATAACGTCCCTGTCAGCATTGTATAAGTCATTTTGGAGACGTTGCTTCCAATTTTGTGGGGCTTTTACCCGACACTGAGATAAAATGACATCTCAAGCCCTGTCGCCCAATGGAACTAATAGGGTTTATAAGCATGGCCGGTCCGACTCGGCCGACCTGGGCAGGCTTATATCCACTAAGCGGTTTACCAGTCCTCGGTTTCAGCTCTGCGTGGAAGCATCATGCAGCCCATCTATTTCTCAAAGCCCGGGGGGGGGGGGGGCTGTTTAGTGATTTCATATTAACTGTGGTGCAAGTCAGACCGTCCAGGCCATATAAGCCCTACTTGTTTCATTGGACGACAGGGCTTCAGATGTCATTTCATCACAATGTCGGGTAAAAGTCCCACAAGACTGGAAACAACATCTCCAAAATGATCACAATAGTGATGGCGGGGACGTTAAACCGCAAATCAAACAAACAACTATACGCTGTATGGTTGCCTAAAACAGAGAAGCTTGTTTGCTGAGTGGTTGTGTCGTATTAAATTAGTTCACGTCCGGGGATGGGGGTGGGGTTGGGGATGGGGGTGTGGTGGTGGTGGGGGTCCAAATCAAACAATGCGTAAACAATTATTTTCACCCTATCCCAGGCATGCATCCCACACATCTCCCTACCTTCTTAAAAATCAAAAGCACCGACACCACTCGTTTGGTCGATTGTCCATGAAAGTATACTAGGCAAATGGTCCTGATCCCTGCGGAGACTGTTTCGTTTTACCCTTTAAGCAAATTGTATACCGGTATACCCTGGTCAGGTGCCGTGTCAGGCGGCATCTGACCCTTAGGAGGCGTCCGATCCCGTTTTTTTTTGGTCGATTGTTTTACAATTAAAATCGACTCAAATTTACCAAATGGCAGAATCAGAAATAGTGCTCAGTGTTGTCCACGTGACTATCACTGATTAGGGGAAAACAAGGTTATGGTCATTAATAGAATCAAAGCACTGAGAGTGCTGATGGAGCGTAGCTTTGATAATTTGATTTAGCGTCTGATTGGTATTTCAATTCAGGCTCATATTGATCCAATGAACATAGCTGTTTGAAGCTATTCTGGGCCAGAAGTCGTGTTAAAGCAACAAGACCTATATTGAAATTAACTCACGCTAAGGTGTAGACCCCGCAACAACCATCACGAAAACACGCCTGTACAAATACATTGTCAAATTTTTGGCAAAAAAAAGGAAATTTTAAGATACAAAATTGTGATATTTTCTTATCTCTGCTCAAAACATTGATTGCGGGGAATTGATTGAACCGCCTTGACGAGGCAGTTTTATCAAGTACCCACAATCAATGTTTTTGAGCAATACAGCAACCATGCAGTTCTACAGTTTACTTGAAGATTTCTGCTGAGCTATAGTTCGTGCAATAACTGCGGCTTGCGCAATTGTTTTGCGGCTTTAAAGTTATTTTATGTAATCAGTTTTTGAAAAATTACCTTGGGGAGGTTATTTATCTTGCATTAGACATTCTCCTTGGTTAGTACGCCTTGATGATGTTTATCTTCATGTGAAAAATTATCATAATTTTCCCAGCAGTTTATAAGTTATACATCAGTAATCAGTCTTTAAAATTGCCTCGGTGAGGCTGTTTATAAAGCTATCTGGCATTAGACAATATCATTAGCTTGATCTTGTCAATTTACATCTGCATGCAAAACATTATAAAAATATACCCGTCGGTTTGAAAGTTATACGACCATGTCTGTGGATGAATTTTTTACCTTGCCGAGGCTAAAATAAAGAAATTGGACATTCAGGGATCGCGTTGGTTAGATCGGTACATTATCTATCTGTATGCTAACAGTTGTCAAAAATATTCCAAGTAGATTAGAAGTTACACTTCGAAATAATTTTTCACTTTGCCTAGGCGAGGCCGTTTGTAAAGTAATTTGGCATAAGGCAATTTTGCGGGTTGATTATTGTCAATATCAACCTGTATGCCGAAAATGGTCAAAGCCGGGTTTAGATGTTATACTCCGTATTCATTTTTTATATTATTTTGCCTCAGCGAGGCCATTCATAAAGTAATCTTGCATAAAACAGCCTCATGAGTTAGGTATTGTCAATATCAATCCGAATGCGAAAAATGATCGGAATATTCAGAGAGGTTTGAACGTTATACTCTGTTAACATTTTTCTAAATATATATTGCATCGGTGACGTTGGACGCCTCTGGCAAACAGTGTATACCCAGATCATACGCCGCAAAATGCGGCGTCTACTCAACGGGCTGTTCGGGGTCTACACTATTTGCTTCGAATACTGGTATTTAGGTATAAGTCTCAGCTGTCAATTTAATGATATATTTCTTCACTATTAGCCCCCGCCCACTGGGGCTTGAAGAAATAGATGGGCTGCATGATGCACCCACGCAGAGCTGAAACCGACCCACACATGAATACTGGTAAACCGCTTAGAGGACCTAAGCCCGCCCAGGCAAAGCGGTGCGAGTCGGACCGTCCATGCTTATAAACCCTATTGGTTTCATTGGGCGGCAGGGCTTGAGATGTCGTTTCATCTCAATGTCGGGTAAAAGTCTCAAAAAATTGGAAACAAGTCTCCAAAATGACCTTTACAGTCTCGACGGAGACGTTAACCCTAAAATCAAACAAAAACAAATTTCTTCACTATAGAATGTCTTTTCTTTATCGAAAGGGTATCGTACAGTTGATTTCAGTAAGAACAGTCCGGATATTTTATTTTGGAATTATCTCAAAATTAAAATTCAGTTTTTGAAACAGATGACGGTATATCTGTGTATGTTTGAATTCAATCTACGGTTTCAAATTATCCCTTTCGATCGTTACTGCATAATAATGGTAATCCCTTACAACCCTAAAGCCCAGTACAGCTATTTTTGCAAGCAGTGTAGATCCTGATATGATGGCTCTGAGCCATATTATCGGGATATGTTCTTAAAATGGATGTGCTCAACACTTCAGTGATGGATCAGTGATGGATCAGTGCAGTCCAGAAACTCACGGCCCCCGCCCATCGGGTCTTGAAGAAATAGATGGGCTGCATGATGCTTCCACGCAGAGCTGAAACCGACCCGCACACGAGTGCTGGTAAACCGCTTGGAGGATCTAAGCCTGCCCAATCAAAGCGGTGCGAGTCGGCCCATCCATGCTTATAAACCCTATTGGTTTCATTAGGTGGCAGGGCTTGAAGTGTCATTTCATCTCAGTGTCGGGTAAAAGTCCCACAAAATTGGAAGCAACGTCTCCAAAATGACCTTCACAGTGTTGACGGGGACATTAAACCTCAAATCAAACAAACAAAAACTCCAGAAACTCAAGGGTGAGAGCGGTTTGAGGATATAAATAAATCAAAGCATTGACAGCACTGACTGGGCGATTGTCTCTGAGTGCAGGCTGGAAAAACGGAACTGTTTCAGTATAGCCTTAAGATCTTGCAAACAGTGAAGAACCTGATCAGACGCCTCGTTCTGCGTTGTCTAATCTGGGTCTACACTGTTGGCCGAACCCAACACATGATTCCAGTTCAGATTTTACAGATAACTCTCTCACATACATGTTCGCAAGGCGAAACAAATAACACGATTGTCAATCGACCCAAAGTTACTAAGGAGATAAGCTCAGTGCTAAAGACCATCACTTACTGGTCGGAATAACGTTTTTTTTTTTTTATAGAATATAGCCGCAGTGACGTCAGAGTGTTGCGTAAGTGGGTATCTTGAAATCATAGGTTGGGCCAGGGAAAAAGTGTAGACCCTGACCAGAGGCCACAGAACGCGGCGCATGATCAAGATCTACACCATGTGCTTAAAGCCCGAAGTTTTAGGGTTAAACGAAAAAACTTTAAATTACAGTTCAGGACTATTTCTTTGACACACACTCAGAGATAATCGACATATCAGTACTCTCAGTGCTTTGATTTTTTTCATTTACTTGTTGCCATGTATCTATTATCACTGATCTTTGTTTGATATACCACCATTACTTGGACTTCGTACAAACGCTTAAATTACGCGCGGTTTAATCCTTAAGACGCCGAGAAAAACTACATTTGAAAATGTCGACTGCTTATGTCGTCTGTTGATTTTTTTTTTTTTTTTTTTTTTTGCAATTTTAAAAATACAAGCAAACAGTGTGGGCCCAGATCAGACTCCACACTGTTTGCAAAAATGAGTTTTGAAGTAACCGACAGGCGACAAAACAGACGAAAATTGTCGTGATTGGCGTCTAATGGGTTAACATTTTGATCAGTTATTATCACGTAGGCATCAGCAGTATAAGTTTTACGTCCATCATCAGCTAGGGATATATGGAGTTGGGACCTCAGATTAAAGACTCATCCTAAAGCCCAAAGAAGCTCTGGGCATCACTAGTTCAAGCTGCTTTTGTATTTAACTTAGCATTAGTTAACCCTTTACCACTCAGATACGTGTTTTTACGTGTCTGCACCCCCCCCCCCCCATTTTAAGCCCCAGAAGCACCTAAAATCTGCATTTCTGCCCCTGGATAGTTATGTTTGCTTTAGGATTTGTTGGGCAAAAAAGTGACCTGTTTTTTCGCGCGCCTCCCCAGTAAAAATATTCTGGGGGGGGGGGGGGGGATTGAAAAGGGGGGGGGGGGGGGCAACGTCCCCCTCACATCCCGAAAAATTTTGGGTGTATGGCCCAACCGGCCGCTAAAACTTATATCTGCGGGTGTCTGGGGTAAAAAATGCCTGAAAATTGATGCTGATTAAACATGCTGCAAACAGTGAAAATGGCCAGTGTCAAACACCTTAATTGTTGCCTTGACAGCTGTGTGAAGATTAAAATGTGGTCAAAAATTCATGTGAAAACACACTTTTTGCCAAATTTGAGATGCCCCCTCTTTACCATGACAACAATTATCAAGTCATGAAAGGTTGCATTTGAAAGGCTACTGCCCAATGAACATTCATACTGAGTTTGGTGTAAAACAGACCATCCATTATGAAACAATGGCTAGTTGAAATTGCTGTCAGGTGCAACACTGTGAAAATCAGCGAAATTCACAAAATCCCTGAGTGGTAAAGGGTTAATGAAGAAAATCCCAACTAACCAAAATAATGTTTTTTCATCATTCTATTGCAAGAAACAATATTTCAGATATAATTAATGTATTTCAGACTAAAATTCAGTATGTTCCCAGATTTCAGTTAATGAAGAAAATCCCAACTAACCAAAATAATGTTTTTTCATCATTCTATTGCATTCTATTGCAAGAAACAATATTTCAGATATAATCAGTCCTGGGCCAAAGTGTCCGAAAATCGGTTCAGAGAACCTGTAATTAAACTTAGGAGCCATCGCAAAATAATTAGCTATAACTACCTGTCAAACAGCGTGCTACAGAATCTGGCATGAAGGCAATGTAATTAATAACCTTGTGACCTGGTGCAAGCCACCCTAACATTACACATTATCAGACTCATTTTATGTGTGTTCTATGGCATATGAAGATTAGATACAAAGACCATAATGTTTAACAGTATGTAATTTAATCAGTGTTACAATACACTTTTCAAAATGTGTAGACTTGAGAAGCTCTGAACTGTGTCTCCAAAGAAGGTTTGTTATTTTGTCAGTTCATAATTTGTGAAGTACAATTAATTTGGTTTCACTCTCATTATATTAACCCTTATCCTGCTGAATAAATCAATTTGGCCGCACCCTTTTCTGTCCAGCAAACATTCAAATGAGTACACTCAACATACCTTAATTCATTTCATAGGCGGCCGCCGCCCATCGGGGCTTGAAGAAATGTATGGGCTGCATGATGCTTCCACGCAGGGCTGCATAATGCTTCCACCTGCACACGATTACTGGTAAACCGCTAAGAGGATCTAAGCCTGCCCAGGCAAAGCGGTGCGCATGAACCCTATTGGTTCATTGGACGACAGGGCTTGAGATGTCATTTCATCTCAATGCCGGGTAAAAATCCCACAAAATTGGAAGTAACGTCTCCAAAATGACCTATACAGTGTTGATGGGGACGTTAAACCTGAAATCAGTTGATAACAAAACAATAAAAAATTCGTTTCATAGAAGCTCGTGAAGATATCCTTAATTTATAGCATGGTACTACAAGTAATCCTCAGTATTTCGAACTGCTCCTATCTGACAGATCAATTGTTCTTCTGGTTCACCTATGTACCCAAGAAAATAATGTCAGACATTTATTATTAATTGTAAATCAAATCATGGAAGAACCGGGACACTACAAATTCTACAATTTACATGCATGCCCAAGCAAGCGAAGACTCGGACCAGCCTACACACCTTAGCAGTCTGATTCAATTCTTCGTTGGTGGCATAAAGAATCTATGGATCTTAAGCTAACTACAAGGACAGTTGCAGGGGTTTACAGGCTGATCTGAGTTTTCACTGTGTCATTGTTGATTGTAGGAATCGCTGTGACCCGTCTAAACAACACGCCAGTATTCATTATATTGAAAAGTGTACCATCCATTTTTTTTTTCAGATAAAAACCCTTTTTTTTGGGTTGGGGGGGGGGGGGGGGAGGGGGGGGGGGGGGTTATTTGTTCTTGCAACATAGATTGTGGGTAATTGTGTACGTGTTTTTTTTTTTTTTTTTTTTGGCAGAAATAAGTAACATAATATAAACCCCTGTAAATATCAGCTTTACGGCCCCCCGCTCATAGGGGCTTGAAGAAATATATGGGCTGCATGATGCTTCCACGCAGAGCTGAATCCGGCCCGAACACTAGTACTGGTTAACCGCTTAGAGGATCTAAGCCTGTCCAGGAACCGCGGTGCGAGGCGGACCGTCCATGCTAATAAACCCTATTGGTTTCATCGGGTGACAGGGCTTGAGATGTCATTTCATCTCAATGTCGGGTAAACGTCTCACTAAATTAGAAGCAACGTCTCCATAGTGAACTTTACAGTGTTGACGGGGACGTTAATCATCCAATCAAACGAAAAACAAATATCAGCTTTACTACACAAAAGTGGGGCTCAAGGGGTCAAAATTATATAGGCATACTTGCTGATGACCATTAAAACCTCATGATCAATATCGATATTTTTCTTTGACTGTTCTGCACCCCGACCCCCACCCCCAACACACTAATTAAACCCATTTTGTACCAGATGGAATCTTCTTCTCTATATATAGCAGGAGTCCATTTCAAAATTTGGGGATGACACTTTTTATTAGCTCACCGTCACGTAGTGACGAGGTGAGCTTTTGGGATCACTTTTTGTCCGTCGTCCGTCGTGCGTGCGTGCATCCGTGCGTGCGTCCGTGCGTGCGTAAACAATTTCTTTAAACGACATCTCCTCCTAAACCACTGATCGGATTTTGACCAAACTTCACAGGAATGATCCTTAGGTGGTCCCCTTTTAAAGTTGTTCAAATGGTTCCGGTCCGTTGCACATCTAGGTCACAGGAGCCAAAAATATATTTTTTTCACCAAAAACATAAAAAAATCTTCTTCTCTGAAACCACAAGGCCCAGGTCTTTGATATTTGGTATGAAGCTTCATCTAGTAGACCCCTACCAAGATTGTTCAAATTATAGTGCTGGGGCCAAAAATGCCCCCGCCCTGGGGCCCTTTGGTTTTACATAGGCTTATATAGGGAAAATCTTTAAAAATCTTCTTCTCTGAAACCACAAGGCCCAGGACTTTGATATTTGGTATGAAGCTTCATCTAGTGGACCCCTACCAAGATTGTTCAAATTATAGCCCTTGGGCCAAAAATGCCCCCGCTTTGGGGCCCTTTGGCTTTACATAGACTTATATAGGAAAAATCGTTAAAAATCTTCTTCTCTGAAACCACAAGGCTTAGGTCTTTTATATTTGGTATGAAGCTTCATCTAAAGGACCCCTAACAAGATTATTCAAATAATAGTGCTGAGGCCAAAAATGTCCCCGCCCCGGGGCCCATTGGTTTTACATAGACTTATATAGGGAAAATCTTTAAAAATCTTCTTCTCTGAAACCACAAGGTCGGGGTCTTTGATATTTGGTATGAAGCTGCATCTAGTGGACCTCTATCAAGATTATTGAAATTATAGCTCTGATACCAAAAATGTCCCCGCTCCGGGGCCCTTTGGTTTTTGTTTGATTTGAGGTTTAACGTCCCCGTCAACACTGTAAAGGTCAATTTGGAGACGTTGCTTCCAATTTTGTGGGACTTTACCTGACATTGAGATGAAATGACATCTCAATCCCTGTCGCCCAATGAAACCAATATGGTTTATTAGCATGGACGGTCCGCCTCGCACTGCGGTTCCTGGACAGGCTTAGATCCTCTAAGCGGATTACCAGTACTAGTGTGCGGGCCGGATTCAGCTCTGCGTGGAAGCATCTTGCAGCCCATATTCAAGCCCCTATGGGCGGGGGCTGCCCTTTGGTTTTACATAGACTTATATAGGGAAATCTTTAAAAATCTTCTCTGAAACTGCAAGGCCAAGGCCTTTGATATTTAGTATGGAGCTTTATCTACTGGACCTCTACCAAGATTGTTCAAATTATAGCCCTGGGGCCACAAATGCCCCCACCCCGGGGCCCTTTGGTTTTACATAGATTTCTATAGCCCCAGGGCCATTTGGTTTTGCATAGGCTTATATAGGGAATATCTTTAAAAAAATCTTCTTGTCTGAAACCGCAAAGCCCAGGTCTTTGATATTTGATGTGTAGCTTCATCTAGTGGACCTTTGCCAAGATTGTTCAAATTATAGCCTTTGTTGATGTTTGGTATGAAGCTTCACCTTTAAGACCTCCCTCAACATTATGCACATGAAAGCCCTGGGGCCAATAATGGCCCTCTCTGGGGCCCACTTGTTGCACTATGGATCAGGTGAGCGATCCAGTGCCATCATGGCCCTCTTGTTATCTTTAAATTTTATTTGGAACGGAAATGGCTGAACTTTTTGCAAACAGTGACGGTCCTGTTCTGTGGCATATGAATTTGACCTGCACTCTTTGTCAGTATCCTGTTGGGGACCGGTACAAAAGGGGTTAAACGAGACAGCAATATTCAATCATTCTGTTGAATATACAAAATATAATGTCAAGACGACAAACACAAGACCCATGCAGATTTGTTTGTTTTATTTGAGGTTTAACGTCCCCGTTAACACTGTAAAGGTCATTTTGGAGACGTTGCTTCCAATTTTGTGGGACTTTTACCCGACGTTGAGATGAAATGACATCTCAAGCCCTGTCGCCCAATGAAACAAATAGGGTTTATTAGACCCATAAAGAGTTGGCTCAAAGTCTGAATAATGATTACCTGTCTGCAGAAAAGTACTTGGGATGAAAAGTACACAGGAAATACTAACCAGACTGTGAGGATGCTCATTGCTGTGCTTTATGCTCTTAATTGAGCGATCAAAGTTTAACCATTATCCTGAGGAATAAATTTAATTTAGCTACATCATTGACTGACTACCAGCCAATCAAATTACTTGATATAATGAATTTGTTCAATTCACAAACTGCCTGACAGTGTGGATCCTGATCAGATGGCATTCAAGCCATCCGATCTAAAGCTACAATGTTTGCAAAGATAAAGGCTGTCATGTTCAGCAGGATAAGAGTTGAGGCTGATTTGGTGAGAATAAGGGTAGCCTATTTTAACCAAAAAATTGGAACAAGTTATACATTCATTCATGACCATCTGAAATACTCAACTGCTCTGTGATGAACATGCTACCTGTTGTTGGTGATTACACAGAACCTGGTTTCTTCTGTAAAATAACAACTGTTTAATCAATCATTAATCTGATAAGGGCTGCATTTATTACGTGCCCTTGAAACTCATTATCACTAATCATCACACCATGGGACCAAACTTGATTTCAGAGGCTAGCCAGACACTTAGTCTCAGGACTGTAATGTATTTTAGACTAAAATTCAGTATGTTCCCAGATTTCAGTTAATGAAGAAAATCCCAACTAACCAAAATAATGTTTTTTCATCATTCTATTGCAAGAAACAATATTTCAGATATAATTAATGTATTTTAGACTAAAATTCAGTATGTTCCCAGATTTCAGTTAAACTATTAGTTTCTCACAATTCAAGAATATTCTGCAATAATGTAAATTTAACCCATATGGACCGCGGCAAGTAGCAAGGTGTACTCATCAAAGACCCAGATGTTCCTGCACATCGGCAGTCTGCGTCACCACTGTGTGCAAAATAGATGCTCAGTAACCATAAACTTCTTCATACAGTCCTGAACCAGACTGATCTGAGTTCACTTATGACAAAATATCAACTGGTAAAAATTTGACACCAAAAATGATTTGATTTGAAATTTAACGTCCTTCATGATCAGAGTTCACTTATGACAAAATATCAACTGGTAAAAATTTGACACCGCAAATGATTTGATTTGAAATTTAAAGTCCTTTAGGTACTTTTGGAGACGTTGATTCCAACTTTGTGGGACTTTTACCCGACAGTGAGATGGAATGACATCTTAAGCCATGCCACCCAATGAAACCAATAGAGTTTATAAGCATGGACGGGCCGACTCGCACCACTTTGCCTTGACAGGCCTAAATCCTCTAAACGGTTTACCAGAGTACTCGAGTGCGGTCGGTTTCAGCTCTGCTTGGCAGCATCGTGCAGCCCGAATATTTCTTCAAGCCCCGATGGGCGGGGGCAAGTGACACCAAAAATGAACCCGCGCGTTATCCTGCTGGATTTGATATCCCGGATTTTGAGCGTAAACAAATAAATGGAACCACGTGAGGCCGTCGCACTTGATTGATGTAACGTCTCGCTGTTCAGTTAACGTCTCAGCCATGATCTTGAATGTTCTTAATGTCGCTAGCTACATGCAATAGATCGACATACCATTTCGCTGATTCCATCCGATATGTCATGCTCTATTACGCACGCGTCGCCTCGTCATACCTTACACCTATATGTCGAAACATCCCGAAACGACAATCGGCGTGATTCGCGCTGAAGTGCGATGTGTCAGTGAAACGCATATTACGCGAGTCGCTTAGACGCCAATATACATGTACGTATTTCATGTACCATACTGTGTCGACGTCTTAATTTTGGTCACGACGTCTAGCTCTCAAAAGTGCATCGCATTAGGGCGACGAACAGTGTCAGTGCTTATTGCGCTGCGTACCAATGCAGCGCCATTTGTGATGAGTTTGAGACACGGTGTATGAATTCATGAAACTTGACTTTTCATTGATGTAAGCGATTTTACCGTTACAGAAGTTCACGTTATAGATAAAATTAAAACCCTTTTTTAACAATTTTAATCTGCGGCTTCATTCAGTTATACATTTATAATCTGAATTTTTGCCATTCGCATTCTATTTTTGATACATTCTGGATTTTATTAACGAACTATGTTCTTCGTTCTAATCGTCGAAAGGGTATTCGGTTTTGATAGTTGTTTTATTTTCAATCAGTACAGTCCTGAATATACTCCTGATATTTCATTGTTGAAATGTCCCAAAATTAAAATTCAGTGTTTGCAATAGATGATGGTCTGTCTATGTGTGTTTGAAATAGATAACAGGGTTCGTACACAGAATGGCACAATCTAAGGTTTAAAGTTATTCCTTTCGATTCCAATGTTTGTTAACTGCGTAATAATTAAGCCTGTTACTACAACAAAGGTTAACCCTTTCAACCCTGAAGCCAAGCACAGATACTTATGCAAACAATGCAGATCCTGATGAGATGGTTCATAATGATTCACCGTATTAAGATATATTAGTTGCCATCCTGAAGACGCTTTTAAGCTAGATACTATATTTAGTAGAATGGACGTGCCCAAAGTCAGTGATGGTAGAGTCCACTTCGGAAACTCAGGGGTGAAAGGGTTAAAGAGTAAATAAATCAAAGCACTGGCAGCACTGATAGGTCATGGCCCCGGCACAACCTAGGGGACCCCAAGGTTGACATAAAAGCATATGGCTGAGAGAAGTGTACTCAAGGAACATGTTTATACAGTCGAACTTCGATTGCTCGAACCCCTTCGGGACCATAGAAATTCGTTCGAAACATCGGTAGTTCGAGCCACTGTTGCATGCTTCCAGAAAACATAACGGGGGTATTTTTGGACATCTTTTCGGTGTTCTGTAACATAAATGTATGCTGTGTGTACTCATTAGAATCGCCTCATTGAGGTGATTCTAATGAGTAAACACAGCATACATTTGCAAGACAAAAGTCGAAAATCTCCTTTATTATCCCACACTTTTTCTTATGCAGAGGAATTCCCTAGATACTCAAAAACGGGTTCGACTCACCCATGGTAAACGAGCCATCGGTGTTCGAGCCATCGAAGTTCGACTGTATAAGTTTTGTCAATATATCTGCAATGACTTGGCAGTAAATGTCATTTTTTCAGTTTTCCCCATTATAAGTCAATGGAAACTCTTAGTTGCCATAGCCACTACCTGGGGGTCCCCTAGGTTGTGCCGGGGCCATGCCCCGCCCCCTCCACTTCATAAAATGCCTTATATCTCAGAAACCTTACGGATCCCAACCCCTAAACCATATATATTCTTGTTCCTTATGATAAGATGCATTAAGTGACACCAACCAGGTGGTCCCCCGGGATGTGCCGGGGACATGCCCTGCCCCCTCTATTTCGTAAAATGCCATTTATCTCAGAAACCGTTCAGATCCCCACCCCTAAACTATATATATTCTTGTTCCTTATGCTAAGATGCATTAAGTGACACCAGCCTGGGGGTCCCCCGGGATGTGCCTGGGACATGCCCCACCCCTCCACTTCATAAAATGCCATTTATCTCAGAAACCCTTGAGATCCCCACCCCTAAACCATATATATTCTTGTTCCTTAATAATAAGACTCATTCAGTGATACCAACCTTGGGGTCTCTCGGGGGTGGGCTGGGGCCATGCCCCACCCTTCTACTTCATAAATGTCATATATCTCAGAAACCATTCAGATCCCCACCCCTAAACTATTTATATTCTTGTTTCTTATGATAAGACACATTCAGTGACACCAATCTGAGGGTCCCCTAGGATGTGGCGGGGCTTATGCCCCACCCCCTCCACTTCGTAAAAGGCCGAATATCTCAGAAACCGTTCAGATCCCCACCCTAAACCATCTAAATTCTTGTTCCTTATGATAAGACGCATTCAGTGATACCAACCTTAGGATCTCCCTGGCCGCAAGGGGGCTATGCCCGACCCCTCCACTTCATAATAGGCCCAATATCTCAGAAACCGTTCAGATCCCCACCCCTAAACCATATACTCATGTTCCTTATGATACGATGCATTCAGTGATAACAAACTAAGGATCTCCCAGGCTGCACCAGGGATATGCCCCAACCCTCCACTTCATAAAAAGTGATATATCTCGGAAACCCTTCAGATCCCCACCCCAAAACCATGTATATTCTTGTTTCTTATGATAAGACGCATTCAGTGACACCAATCTGGGGGTCCCCTAGGATGTGCCGGGGCTATGCCCCACCCCCTGCACTTTGTAAAAGCCCAATATCTCAGAAACCGTTCAGATCCCCACCCATAAAGCATATAAATTCTTGTTCCTTATCATAAGACGCATTCAGTGATACCAACCTAAGGGTCTCCCGGGCCGCAAGGAGGCTGTGCCCCACAACTCCACTTCATAAAGGTGATATGTCTAGGAAACCATTCAGATCCCCACCCCAAAACCATATATACTCTTGTTTCTTATGATAAGACGCATTCATTGAAATCAACTTTGGGGTCCCCTGGGATGTGCCCGGGCCATGCCCGACCCCCTCCACTTCGTAAAAGGCTCAATATCTCAGAAACCATTCAGAATCCCCACCCCTAAACCATATATATTCTTGTTCCTTATGATGAGACACATTCAGTGATACCAACCTAGGCGTCTCGGGGGGGGGGGGGGGGGGAAGTGCTGGGGCTATGCCCCACCCTTCCACTTCATAAAATGCCATATATCTCAGAAACTGTTCAGATATATTTGTGTTCCCTATAATAAGACTCATTCACTCACATCAATGTTGGGTCTCTATGTGCTAGGGCAACATGCTGATGCCATGGCCCACCCCTCCACTTCATAAAAGGCCATATATCTCAGACACCATTAAGATCCCCACCTCATAATCATATATATTCTTGTTTCTTATGATTAGACACATTCAGTCACACCAACTTGGTGGTCCACAGGGGCCATTCCTCTCCTCATCATTTCATAAGAGGACCTCATCTTGGAAACTGTTCATATCCCCACCCCTAAACAATATATTTTCTTGGTCCTTATTATAAGACACATTCAGCGACAACAATCTTGGCTTTCCTGGGGTATGCTAGGGCCATGCTCCAACCCCTCCGCAGCTTAAAAGGCCTTCAGGAACAGTACACATCCCAACCCCTAAACCATATATTCATGTGCCTTATGATAAGATGGATTCAGTGATACAAGCCTGGGCTCTGTTGGGTCCATGTCTCATCCCTCCTCCTCATAAAAGGCCTAATATTTCAGATACAGAGTCCACATGGGTGCTCATTTGGAAATGGGGGTTTGTTTGGGAGACTTTATAATCAATAAATTAAAACCTGAAACCACACATGGCTGCCAGTTGGCAGTGCCCGCCTGAGCTCTGGTGAGCATTGTGGCCCATGAGCCTCTTGTTTAACACTAAAATTATTCAATTGCACCGAGGTACACCCGCGTTTAAAATAGGAGTGTACCTGCAAATTTAGGGGTGAACCTGCAAATTTACGGGTATACCCGTATATCTAAAATGCGGGTAGACCGGTATCGGTCATTTTGACCCTTTTGGTACACCATACAGGTTGACTGTTATTTCATGGACGTTATAAGAAAATCTATCGTCCACGACCGACGAAGACGCAGATCAACCTTTGCCCCCGCCAATCGCGGCTTATAGAAATAGATGGGCTGCATGATGCCTTCACGCAGAGCTGAAACTTACCGCACACGAGTACTGGTAAACCGCTTAGAGGATCTAAGCCTGCCCAGGCAAAGCGGTGCGAGTAGGCCCGGCCATGCTTATAAACCCTATTGGTTCATTGGGTTACAGGGCTTGGGATGTCATTTCATCTCAATGTCAGGTAAAAGTCCCACAAAATTGGAAGCGACGTCTCCAAAATGACCTATACAGTGTTGGCGGGGACAAAGCAGATCAACCTACGCATCAGCTCAGTCTCATCAGAGGTTTGAACATCACAAAAAGACTATAATTTTGACCCCCTTGAACCCCACTTTTATATGGTAAAGGTGGGGTTTAGAGGGGTAAACCTTATTTTTCTTATTTCTGCACTTAAATACAGATTGTGGGTACTTGTTAGAACCGCCTCGATGAGGCGGTTCTAATGAGTACCCACAATCTATATTTTGAGCAGAATTAAGAAAACTAGTACACTTTTTCATCTTAAAAATGTTCGTTTAAAGTTTTCAATGTATTTGAATAGCCGTGTTTTCGTAATACTAATGATATTGTAATACCTCTAGTTTCTGAACCTAAAATTTGTGTTATTCCATTTTTTTCTTTTTTGGTTTTACGGCCCTTTCAAGATTAGTTCACCCATATCAAGCCGACCAGTAATCAGAGGTGGGCGAAAACCGGAGTTCCCGGAGAAAAAAACCTGACCTTCCGTTGCAGAACTTGCCGTCTCACGTGTGACCATAGCCAGGCTCGAACCCACAGCGGTGAGCGACCTAATGATTTAGAGTCAGCGCTCTTATCCACTATGCCACGGAGGCCCGTTTGTGGTATTCCATGTCGTAAAATCTGAGGAGGAAAAAAAAAGGAATATCTGGTGACGGGGTACAAGATATCAAATTTTATCATATTGTATCATTTACACGTTCATGTTAAACTGTGTCAAAGATATTTTGGCAAAGACTGAGGACACTGTGAAAGTTAAAAGATGAAGTTCATCTTACTATTATCCTTACTGATGCTTAATGGATCATGTAAGTATATTGCTAATTGTCTGTGTTTTTAGTACAGGCGCTAGTTTTTCAAACTAACGACGTTTTTTTCTGGATGTACGTTGTTAACGAGTGTCCCAGTACATGAGCCAAGTCAATATTTTACAGATGACCAATGTGAAATAGTGCACATCCAGTGATATTCCTATATTAAGACCTGGCCCCCGCCCATCGGGGCTTGAAGAAATATATGGGCTGCACGATACTTCCACGCCGAGCTAAATCCGACCCGCACAAGAGTACTGGTGAACTGCTTAGAGGATCTAAGCCTGCCCAGGCAAAGCGGTGCGAGTCGGACCGTCCATGCTTATAAGCCCTATTGATTTCATTGGGCGTCAGGGCTTGAGATGTCATTTCATCTCAACGTCGAGTAATAGTCCCACAAAATTGGAAGCAACGTCTCCAAAATGACCTTTACAGTGTTGACGGGCACGTTAAACCTCAAATCAAACAAACAAACAAAACTATATTAAGACCACCTTTGGAACTGTTCAAAAGTGGTCTTTAAGACATGATGACACTTTGGGCAGAAAACACAAAAAGAGACTAAGTGCACCCTTTAAATAAAGTTTTTTTTTTTTTTTAATCAGAATTAGTCTTGATTTTACGAGTATGTGGTCTTAACAGTGGAATTTCACTGTTCTTTGATTATTCCAAAACTATCATTTTTTTCTGATGAAAAATTGTGTTTCTTATTTCTGCAGAAAACAGATTCTAGGCCGCCTTATTGAGGAATCCCTTAGCGGTACCTACAATATATGGCCTGGGGCAAAAATTAAAGACAGAAATGAAGGCAATGATCAGGAATCGATACAATTAACCCATAGCTCCCATCAGAGACACAACTGCTTTGCACACATCGACTTTCATAATATAATCCATTTAGTACCAGAAACCCCTAAGCGGGTACCTTGGCAAACAGTGCAGACCCAGATCAGACGCCGCAGAATGCGGGGTCTGATCAGGGCTTACACTATTTCCTAAAAGTTCAGTCATTTTTCCAATCAATTTTGATAAAAACACAACCTGTCACCCCCAAATTTTGAAATGAAATCCTGCTATATATAAGAAGGAAGATTCCATTTGGTACAAAAAGGGTTAACCCGTAGCTCCCATCAGAGACACACATCAACTTTCATAATATAAAGTGGAGTTTCATTGGACAATATATACATTTGACGCAGTGAAATATTCATTGGTCTCAAAACTGAGACATTTTCGGATGAAAAAAATATGGTAGTTATTTTTGCTATAAATATAGATTGCAGGCACTCGTTAGAACCGTTTCAATGAGGCGGTTCCAACGAGTACTCACAATCTATGTTTTTAAATCTAGAGTGTAGGTACTCGTTAGAACCGCCTCAATGAAGCGGTTCCAACGAGTACCAACAATCTATGTTTTTGGGCAAAATAACGAAAAATATGCATACCCTTATAACTTCGCGCTCTTTGTTCTATATTAAGTGGGATTTAGAGGGTATCCATGATCTTAGAGCTTTCAAAGTAATGCATATAAGTGTGCTTATTACAAGGACATGTTAACGTGATGAATTATCTCTGAAGTGCCCGGCCCCGCCCATCGGGGCTTGAAGAAATAGATGGGCTGCATGAGGCTTCCACGCAGAACTGAAACCGACCCGCACACGAGTACTGGTAAACCGTTTAGAGGATCTAAGCCTGCCCAGGCAAAGCGGTGCGAGTCGGACCGTCCATGCTTATAAACCCTATTGGTTTCATTTGGGCGGCAGGGCTTGATGTGTTATTTCAACTCAGTGTCGGGTAAAAGTCCCACAAAATTGGAAGTTGCTTCCAATTTTGTGGGACTTTTACCCGACATTGAGATGAAATAACATCTCAACTTCCAATTTGTGGGACTTTTACCCGACACTGAGATGAAATAACATCTCCAAAATGACATTTACAGTCTTGACGGGGACGTTAAACCTCAAATCAAACAAACAAAAACCTCTGCTACGCTGTTTATAGGCTTTCGCCACCCACTGATCCCAGCTGTAGGGCTGACGTGATGAATTACCTCTGATATGCTATATATAGGCTCTTGTAACCCACTGTCCCCAGACGTCAGGCTAACCCACTGTTCCCAGACGTCAGGCTAACGCACTGTCCCCAGACGTCAGGCTAACCAACTGTTTCCAGACGTCGTTTTAACATATTGCAATGCTCTTAATGATTGGTTACAAAATCTGGGCTGTTCTGGGTTGATTGTGTGTCAATGCAATAAAAATATAGCTCAAAATTCATCCAAAGAGAGCAAACTGTTACATAGCCAGAGTCCAGGTACACATGTTAAGGCCACAACTTCATTTTTTTTCAAATATTTGAAAGAGAAAGTAAAAACCAAACACTGTCTTGAGAACAATGATTTTTGTAACCTCTTTATTCAAAGCTATTTTCTTGAAATTTTTGAATATTTTATTTTTCTCCTAAAACCGATACCGAATAAAAGGACAGAAAGAAAAGAAAGACAGAAAGAAAGAAAGAAAGAAAAAGAAACAAGTCGACAAGTCATTCTTTTATCGAACACTGGTTCAATTCCGGAATCGATGAGCAAAGGGAGAATTCCTATTTGTTTTAGTCTGTGGAAGTAAATTCTGATTTTTCAGTTTTCATAAAAATAGCTACAATAACAAACAGACAAAAAAAAAAAAAAAAAAAAAAAAACAGAACAAAAAAAAAAAAAACAACAAAAAAACAACAACAAAACAACAACCCCAAAACCACACACACACACGCACGCACGTACGCGCGCACACACACAACAAAACAACAAAAAACAACCCCAAAACCAAACCACACACACGCACGCACACGCACGCTTGCACGCGCACACACACACACACACACACACACACACACACACACACACACACACACACACACACACACCAAAACGAAAAGGGTCTTTCCTGGATATCGCAGACAAGTGACCTGCTGGAAAATTTGGCCGACGTTTAGTTCTAAAACTATTTAAGGTCAATCTGTATTAGAGTAAGAATTGATTCGGACTGTGTGAATTAAGTTTAATATAAAGGGTGACCATTTTTCATCTTTTGGTTTCCGTAGCAACCTATGTTGACCAGGGGTTTGCATGAGCGATGCCAAATCCACAGCCCACATCCACCAAAGACATTGGCTGGAATGAGTTCGACTTACAGGCTGCAATGGTGTGGCTGTCCAAGAACATTGACAGACAACGGAAGGATGGAGCCCTTAGCCCCACGCTGGCTCATTTATCGAACTTTGATTACCTAGCTCGCTCAGTAAGCACTCAGTTAGCGAGCTTTGAGTAGAAGTTTCTGTTTAGGTCGCGTAGTGTCGGGCTGCCGGAGTCTGTGATCATCATGAAATACTGACTTACCATCGTCACCCACCACGATAACAATTCCGTGATACCACGGCGCACCTTTGTAATCAACACTTAATATATTTGGAGAAAATTGGTATTTGCGAGCTTATACATTTTCTTATTTCTGTTGTGGGTACTCGCTAGTAGGGCTGGCTAATCGGAGCTGAGAAGATAATCGATTATCAGTCATGTCATTGCGACCGATGATCGATTATTAATCGCTAAGGTTTTTGTCATAATTTTATCTGTCTGAGAATTACTCTAGCAATATGTTGCCCATTACCATATGTATATTTGAACGGACAGGCCTGAGCAAACAGTGGAATGCGGCGTCTCATCAGGGTCTGCACTGTTTGCCACTCATCCCGCTATTTTAGACATAACTTTGGGTAGTAAATTGTACCTATCAAGTAATCGATTAAAAGCACATCAGAAATGATAATCATTTTTGTGGAATTTATCGATCGATTAATCGATTATACGATTAATCGTGTCAGCCTTACTCGCTAGCACTTCCTCACACTGTTATTGCTAGTAAATTTCAGGTCTAGAGATATGAAAGACTGCACGTGTGTTATCATAGCAACAGATAAGGTTTTGTGATAAATGAACGGTTTCTCCATATAAACCTATGTTGTGGTACTCATTAGAACGATTACTTGATAGGTACAATTTACTACCCAAAGTTATGTCTAAAATAGCGGGATGAGTGTCAACACCTTCAGCTGTCGAAATAATCGAATCGGGAAGGGCATTCCAATCTCTAATGGTTCTGGGGAAGAACGACTCTTTATAAATGTCAGTTCTTGCAGTAAGGGTCTGAAACGCCAACGAATGGTGATTTCTACAGTGTCTAGCTGGGGGAACAAGGTCATCTGTTGGGATGCTGGCAGCACCCTTTAGACCTTTGTATAAAAGGATTAGCCTACTGTCTTTTCTCCTTTTCTTGAGAGACTCCCATTTTAATTTTCCAAGTATTCCAGTCATGCTCCCAGTTTCAAAGCAGTAATTGGCTGTTACAAATCTAGCAGCTCTATTCTGAACTTTCTCAATTTCTTCGTTAAGGACAACTCCACTGGGGTCCCAGATGCAACTACCGTATTCCACGATTGGGCGAACAAGACCTTTTTATGCTGCCTCTTTTACATCCTGGGTGCACTGATGAAGATTTCGCCTCAGGAAACCAAGCGTTCTATTTGCCTTAGTACACATGTTGCTAATATGAGTATTCCATCTCAAGTTGTTTGAGATTGTCACTCCAAGGTATTTAATGGAGTCCACATTCTCGAGGAGCGTTCCCTCAACTTTATTAGATCTCTTCCTAGTTATCTGCATGATATTGCATTTAACTGGCTGAAATTCCATGCCCCATTTCGAGCCCAACATCCTAATCTATCTATGTCAGCATGAAGTTTCAATGAGTCATCTGTATCTCTAATTTCCCGGTAACAAACACAGTCATCTGCGAACAGTCTTATTTCTGAGTCAATGTCAGTTGAAATATCATTGATGTACAGGGATAACAAAAGTGGACCAAGAACGGTCCCTTGCGGGACTCCAGCAGAACTGGAGCCCACTCTGAAGATTCGCCATTAACAACAACCCGCTGTTTTCTGTAGCAAAGAAAGGAATCTATCCAACTGAGGTTCTTCCCCCCAATTCCATAACCAAATAACTTAGATTTAAGTAGTTCATGAGGAGGGGTGTCAAAAGCCTTCTCGAAGTCTAGAATAAATGTGTCCACTTGTCCCCCTTTATCTAAGATTTTTGTCCAGTCATTTATAACTGTGCTTAGCTGAGTTTCACAACTATGCCTTTTCCTCAATGCGTGTTGTCTGTCAGACAAAATGTTATGTTCGTCCAAGTGGGTCATGATGTTTAAGCAGACTATATGTTCCAGCAATTTACACAGAACACAAGTCAGAGACACAGGGCACAGAGTGGACAGATGTTTGCTAAGAGCCATTCTTTGGGGAGTTCACCCGTATCAAGAGACTGTTGAAACAAGTGTGCAAAAACTGGACCTAACTCATTTGCTAGTTCCTTCAGAACTCTAGGATGAAGCTCATCAGGTCCTAAGGCCTTACTGGGGTTTAAGCCTTGAAGTAACTTGATCACTCCTGCAGCTGTCACAACAATATTATTCATGAATGGGGCCGATCTTCCAGTCAATGGAACCTCCGTGAACTCAGTTTTATTAAACGCATCATTGAATTGACCAACTAGTTCCTCTGCCCTTTCAGAGTCTGATTCAGCAACCCCGTTCCCTCCTCTTTTATTAAGGGGCGGGAGTAGTATTGGGGCGCTTGGGCGTCATGGACTGCGCATGCGCGTTGATGACGTCACGGCGCGTCGGCGCGGCAGCCATATTGGATTACCTCGGAATAACTTTGGCACCATGGACTGCGCATGCGCGGGGACGACGTCACCGCGCGTCAGCCATATTGGTTGACCTTTGCCACGTCTCTATTGTTCGAAGGAGGTACCAAAATTTAAACAAAAGGTGTCTTCAAAACCCAGCTGCTCCGAGACCTCGGAATAAAAATCCATTTCTATTGTTCGTAGAAAGCACTAAAAATTGAAAACAAAAGCCTGGTCAAAACCCAGCTGCTCCGTTTGAGGTATTTTGAAGGTTCATTCACGGTACATTGACTTTAATTGATACGATACGGGTATTGGGCCGGCGACTGAAAAAACCTATAAAGGTAAAACTTTAGCGACAATATAAGACCGATCAGCCCTCGTATAAACGCGGTCTCATCACAAAACTAAGGATCAGGAGGGGTACTAAAAATTAAAAAACAAAAGCCTTGGCACCCCTCTAAGAGTTTTTTCGGACGCCGTAAAATTCATACAATACCTCGCCGACAAAATCGGTGATTTTTTATGATGAGCCGAAAGAGATTATTGATATAAAATCGGACTGTGCATGTTTGCATTGGGGTATCAGTCAAAAAGATGCATGCATCTCTCTCTCTCTCTCTCTCTCTCTCTCTCTCTCTCTCTCTCTCTCTCTCTTCTTGTTATACGAGTACCCACAATCTATGTTTTGAGCTATCGAACATTTTTATCAGATTTTTTTTCTATATTTTTGTCGTAAACATGTTTGAATAGATGTGTGTTTGTCTTTCAAAACCAACTTGCGAAAATATCATCTGCTAATGGGTTTTAGCTTGAAATTCGCCAGTCCTCTTAACACAGAAACACCTGCCATTAGCAGGACTGCTGAACCCAAACAAAGAAAAAATAGAAAACAAAAGAGTGACTAGCGCTTGAAGGTTCATTCACGGTACATTGACTTTTTATCGATACGATACGAGTATTGGGCCGGCGACCGAAAAAACCTATAAAGGTAAAACTTTAGCGGCAATATAAGATGACCAGACTGCGTATAAACGCGGTCTCATACGCTTTTCGCATCAGTCTAACCCGTAAACCCCAAAACGATAATCCAGATTGGCTTAATAAGATGGCTTATTCACGTTTAAATGTGTCATGATTTTCAAATATAACTGTGTCCGTTCAGCTTTGCCACGTCTCTATTGTTCGGAGAAGACACTTAATTTTAAACAAAAAGGGCTCTCCAAAACCCAGCTGAGGTATTAAAAATTGAAAACAAAAGCTTTGGCATCCCCCTAAGAGATTTACGAACGCCCTTAAATTCAAACAATACCTAGCCGATACAATCGGTGATTTTTATGATGAGCCGTGGGATTGAAATAAAATTTGGACTGTGCAGGTTAAATTACACTGTAAAGACGTTGCTGCAAAATTTTGTGGGGCCTGGGATGAAACGTCAGATGTTTTGTTGCGTCTGATCCGGATCTACAATGTCTGCGAAACCAAACGGCCTTATTTTTTATCCGAAGGGGGTCGTGTTTGGACTCGTCTAAAGGAGACCTACACGATGAAAACATTCAACTGTGGCCTAATTATATCCCTTTGTTGTTCAAATTATCTCCCTTTTGGTACGCTTTAAATGGCTCTATTTCCCTTATGACTGAACCGATTTGGGTGATCTGGGTATCAAACGAATTGTCTAAAGGAGACCTACGCGACGCAATCATCGGACCGTGGCGGAATGATCTTTCTTGGTGGTTCAAATTATATCCCTTTGGGTAATCTTTAAATGGCTCTATTTCCCTTATGCCTGAACCGATTTGGGTGATCTGGGTATCAAACGAATCGTCTAAAGGAGATGAAATCATCGGACCGTGACCAAAATGCGTGAAATCGCTTTTAACTCCCTATAGAATGGCTCGAAATTGAAAGGTATACTAAGTATTGGTGATGAACTCACCGATCGCATCGCGTGGTCACCCCACTAAATCCTTACTTTTTACGGAGAAATCTGGGTGTTCACAATTTTTCAAATTTCTGCTCCAAGACCACAAAGAGGCGGTTCTAACGAGTACCCACAACCTATGTTTGCAGTATAAAAAAGAAAAATATCATGGATTTTCATCAAAATGTCGCCACATTTGGAGATGTGAAAAATGTCGCACAGTATGTTATCGTAATGCGAAAAATGAATCAGCATCACACACGCACACTCATACATACATACAAAACACACACACACACACACACACACACACGCACACGCACACACACACACACACACACACACACACACACACACACACACACATGCATACATACATAATACATACATGACTCACACTCATGTACATACATACATACATACATACATACATACATACATACATACATACACATGCACAACGCAAACAAACTGCTTCAAACCCTAATAAAAAGCTTAAAAGGACATACCCGATCAAAGCGCTACGCCATTCTAACAGACAATAACTTCTAATGGATAAAGGCCTATGTTTAATATGGCTACGACATATTTTGATTGGTTGCTATTAATAACCGACCTATAATACTTATGCTGTAAACAGTCAGTGGGGATCTTTGAGATGGAGGAGGAGCTTTGAATGCGTAAAAAGAAAAAATGAACAATGCATTATGTATCTGTTGCGAAAATATGCCTCACAGATACGTATATGAATGTCCTATATGTCATAGAAAGAATGTGTTGTAAATTGTTTCTCATTTGAGAAAAGTACACCGTGTGACTGTAGAAGACTGGTTGGAGAAAGTAAAAAGAATATGTGTAATTATTGTAGGTAGTGTTAATAGTTGACCTGTCCATTAGAACGTATAATCTATAATCAAACGTGACTTTCAAAAGCTATTTGAGTTCTAAAAATAAAACCAATCAGAAAGAAGGCATTTTGTATATAAACGACGTGTGTACGATGTATCGTCATTCTCTCATAAACGTCATGGACAGTAAAGCTGATCAACTCGTCATGGAATTCTTCGAAAACAGACTCAAAACATTCGATACTTATCCTAAACAGATGCGACCGGACAAATACCAACTAGCACGGGCGGGACTTTATTACACGGGGAATCGGACGTATGTCAGTGCTTCAGTTGTTACGTAAAACTCAGCTGTTGGGAACAAGATGATGACGCCATCAAAGAACACTACAAATAGTCACCGAATTGTACATACATCAAGATAGTCGGGGCACCGCCTCAAAGACAGACAGGGTTCATATTCGGATCAAGTGCGACCTTAGGCGGTTTCGGGACAGGATCCGATAATTTTGTGAGAACATTGGATCCAAAACACTTTCAAAACTGGAGAGATAGCAGAGACGAACCCATGTGAACATACATATAGCGTTATATTGTAAATTGTATTGCATTGTAAATTTGTAAGAGATGTATTTATATGTTTACAATAAAACATGTCAGACTTGAAACAGTACTTTTCTTCGTTTTAACCCCAAGCCACTAGCGAGGTCATGAAAAATATAATTGACAATACGGGGACGAGGTCATTCCTGAGCATCTCAAGTGGGTGTTGGCTACTTGTATCGATTCCTGATCATTGCCTTCAATTCTATTTTGAGAGTGTTAGGATAGAAATGATTACAAAACAAAAGTATATTTTACGCATTTATTTATCAACGACATAGTTGTTAATTACACATTACAAATGTCTTCTTCTAAGCATTCTGTTCATTTTAGACACAATCAGGTGGTCGTTGAACTTCTTCTGGTGTGGGTTGAATTCTTTGATAATGTCTTGCATGGTTTTACCTCGAGATCTCGCCATCACATAGTATGCGCAGTATAGTCCGCATACGTTAGAACTAGATAGCTGTTTATTGTTCATTAGGTAGGGTTTATTGAATACCTCTTCAAACCCAACGCCATAACTTCTAGGGTCGTTTCCTACTGAGTCGAAAAATTCGTACGGTCCGTGTTTTGGAAAATAAAATGTTACCCAGTGTTTCCCTCTTTGATAACTGGTGGATGTGTTGGAAATGACGAACCTTCCTCTTCGTTTTTTAATTTGGTCCGCTGCGCAGACAGTCACGGGACATCCAGAAAGAATACGAGTCAATTGATCACTGTTCATCGTCGCTTAATATTTAAATTTTGTCCAGTCTATGATGATGATTTCGTGTTTAACGACGCGTCAACCCTCTTTGTGGGTCATAAGCGTCAAATTTGTCCAGTCTACCAACTGCCCGTTTTTTACTCTTGGTTTCTTACGAGCAGAGGTCTCGCCTTTATGCTCCTTTTGTAATCGTGCTAGATCTGACTTTGCCATTTCAACCGCTTGAGCCACTGGAGTGACCAATTTCACCAAGGGTTTTTGCTGTTCCCGCATTTCTATTTCTTTTTGCCGTTCATCTGCCATTTCCTGTAGAAGACGGTTTCTGCTACCACTACCGACGATATAACGCCCCATGTAATCGGGTTGAACGTAGCCCTCGCTCAAGTCTTTGAAGTGTTGATACCATGCGTCGTAGTCCGGGACATAAGGCACCCATTTTAGCAGTTTCTTGTCAAACACTTCTATCGAACCCATTTTTTTTTCTCCAAATATAGCGATGCTTCACCCTTCTTACGTTTATTTCATTCGTCATCAGATTCCTGGTCTTCTGTCAAGACATGGTCGGGCCAAACACTGGCGAATAAATCCTTATTCAGTTTTACGGCTTGCTGGATGGATTCGTCAACATTCATACCATGCTGTATTCTTAAAGTTTTAGCCGACTCTAGAATCTGCCGCTGAGTATGATCCATTTGCAGCTGGTGATAATCCATAAGAAACATCGCGTAATCGTGTCTTAGGGTAAGTCCTCGTTTGCTGCGCGATGATAAGCGACCTCAGGCGCAGTCCCTTCTTCGATGTAGCTATTAACCTTGTCTTTAAAGCGCTCTGCATTGGATTGCCTTAGAGGTTCCTTAAACCTTCTGTCCCATATTTCTAGACATAGGCGGTCTTCTTCCAGATCATCTTTGGCACGTTTACCCGGAGGTCCCAATAAGGGGTAATGCGTGTCATTTACTTCACTTATCGATTCCATGTCATCGTCACTGTCTTCATCATTTATATCGGACTCATCGGATACCTCCAATTTCCACTTTCTTTCTACCGGAAATATGTCACTGCGTAAACGCTCTTGTTCGGGCGTGCTCGATTTTAGGTCGACTATCAGGTACCCGTAAGGCTGACTCATAGCCTGTTCGAATCGCTTCATAAACACTGAATTAGATGCCGGATAAATTCTTCTCGCCAACGTCGCCACTTGTTGTCTGTCGATTGGATTATTGAAAAGGACGAGGTATTGCGTTTTCAAAGCGATGTCTCTGCAGGCTTTTCCTTGTGGAAATAGATTTTGTGTGAGATATACGACAGACAAGTTTCTGTGATGGCTTCCCTTGGTAAAGAGGTCCGCAATTCTTTGATCGCATTTAGACTCTGTCATCAAATCGTCAAAAACCAGTACGTTCCTTTTGCGGGTATCGACATACTCGGAGTTAGTCAAGCTGTCCGGTATACCATGTACAAACTCTATCTTGGGAAGTCTGCGTTGCAAGTCGTCGTACAGTCTTTGCCATTGACCAAAACACCATACGATACGTTCAGGTGGTGGGTATATGAGGTCGGATAGGAGTAACTTTCTAGTCCATTCCGTTTTACCGCTTCCACTAGGACCAGTCACCACCATAGAAAACGGATGTTGAAAGATAATGCTGTTAGTCATGTCTGATTGCGGTTCTATCCCACTGCCGTGCTTATTGCGTTGGTGCCGTAACAAAGCATCACGTCTGGAGAACACGAGGTTACAGTCTGAGCATCGATTCATTTTTGTTTGCCAAGAGTTTGCAGTTGGGTCATTCTTACAAACTTTTCACATTTTTTACAAACACCTACACCACCACAGCCACCACCACCACCACAGCCACCAACACCACAGCCACCACCTACACCACCACAGCCACCACCATCACAGCCACCACCACCACAGCCACCACCACCACCACCACAACTACCACCACAGCCACCAACACCAATGTCAAGTCCACCTCGTTTCAATTTGTTGGATAATGCTACTGGTCCCAAATATTCGATTCGCGAAAATCGCTTTCATTTCTGCGTCTTCATTAATTTCTTACTGGTTTAATCTTGGAAAAGAACTTAGTCTCTGGGATCTGTGTCTCAATAAATTTCTTCCTGGCTATGCTTGAAAATAACTTAGTTTTGAGGGGGTTTTTTTTGACGGTTCGTATCGGAGGGTTCTTTTTTGGAAGCATCTTGTATGAGGGTTCTTTCCGGGAATCTTTTCAAGGGTTGTTCTATGAAAATAAATTAGTCTCTACATTACGATAACACACCCGTGCGACATATTGCATTTTTCACATCTCCAAAATGGCTAATTTTCTGATGAAAATCCGTGATATTTTGCTTATAAATACTGCAAACATAGGTTGTGGGTGCTCGTTAGAACCGCCTCAATGAGGCGGTTCTAACGAGTACCCACAACCTATGTCTTGGAGCAAAAATAAGAGAAGTAATGTATACCCCCGTAAACCCCGGTTTTCTCTATATAAAGTGGGGTATAGGGGGGTCTTCATTTCACGGACTTGTTCACGTGATGAGATTGTAAAAATATTGCACGAATAGGGCTCGAACCTATGACCTCCTGCTTATCAGACAGGTGCTCTACCAACTGAGCTAAAGTGCCTGGATATACTTTGTATGTATTACAATTATTTTAAACTTATAGGTTTTTCTTTCTCAAGTTGTTGGAAGCCCTGAAAAGGGCTGTTTTGATATTTTTGCTTTAACTATCTTCGATTTATTTCTTTTTTTTTCGAATGGACTTGAATGGCTGCTTAGTTGATATATTAACAACCACTGAATCAAAATTCGTTAGCCGAATAGGTCGATGATAAAAAACGGGTTAATGACATGTCAGAATTTGCTTCTTGGGTGAATCTTTCTAAAATTAATCCATTCTTTTCCCCGCTACCTGTCATTCGCATCTCGACTTGCTTTTAGCTCGATTCACGCCGGGCAAGATTTTCTCTAGAGTCCTCCACTGTCTCAAGTTCAATGGAATACCGCGAATGGTAGCCGTTCGGTTTAAGAAGAGACGAATGTCGAGAACGATGTTGTCGTCTCTGTTGCACACCGAGATTATGACATTGTCCGTTAGATAAAATTGTTCCAAATACGAGCAAGCCGTCTGGTTAGCTTCCACTTTGACATGGTAATCCAAGGAAGGGTCTTGACTCCAGTCGATACTAGCCAAGACAAATATAGGAGAGGAAAGCGTGATAACGATAATACCAATAACGCTTATCCATTTGACGGCTCTTATAGGACGCCCCAGCTGTTCTTGTTGGACTTTATAAGTTTGTTCTTGATTGCTTGTCATGCTCGTCAAGTTCCTCTTTCCAACAGTAGATAAACCGGTTTGCGCCTTCTCTAGCTTCGAATCGCAACTTGTAATTGGGTATCAGAGGTTTGGCTATGTATTCGTGACAGAGGCACAACAAAGTCAGAATCATAATGAAAACGTCAAGTCGTCTTCTTACGTCCCATCATTTATGATATGTAAACGATGAAAGCTCTTAGGGTACGAGTTTCTGATACACTTTCAAGAGACGGCGAGCGTTTTGTTAAACGCTCTTATTCTGATGTTAATTTAAGCAGTTTATGTATGTATGTATGTATGTATGTATGTATGTATGTATGTATGTATGTATGTATGTATGTATGTATGTATGTATGTATGTATGTATGTACATGATGTATGTATGTGCGTGTGCAAGTGTGTGTGTGTGTACATGCGTGTATGAATTATACACTCGCTGAACAATTATTCGAAACTATCGATCCTCCTGATTGTTACTAAATACGCGTTCAATAATTGTTAAAATAGTACTTTCTATTTCTTCAGGGCCCCGCCCCGTATCACCACATTCAGAGAAACGAACCTAGGATCATATTGCCAGCAGTCCTTTTCACATGCCCGTCTTGACCGAGAAGTAAATTCCTTCCTTCATATTAAAGTTAGAAGCTGGTATTCCACAGAAACATAAGGCGAAAACAAGCTGGTCGTGATAAGCTAATAAAACCATGCTGAACTGGTGACGCGACTATCTTAACAAGCCCAGTCAGTTCGACCTACTACAGTTCAAAAAACGCAACATGTTCACATACAAATATAATGAAAATCCCTGTAAATCCAACTCTACATGGAGAAAACTGGGATTTACATGGATCTACATTTTCTATTTTCTGCTCCAATACCTATGTTGTGGGTACTCTTTGGCGAGGCAGTTGTAACGAAAGACGGGTATGCGAAAATGGCAGCAGTCAGACAGACGGGCATGCGAAAAGGACAGCTGACACTATGATCCTAGGTTCTTTTCTCTGGATATGACCTATGATTTGAGTATAAGCCGTGATAACAACCAATGGACGGCCCTCGCACAACGGTGCTTGAAGAAATAGACTGGGCTGCATTGTGTTGCCACGTAGAGCTGAAAGCAACCGTACATGAGTAGGCCTACTGGTAAACCGCTTGGAGGTTCTAAGCATCCTAAGAAAAGTGTTGCAAGTTCATGCATATAAAAAGTAGAAGTAAAACAAAGATCAAGAATTGATACAATTAACTTACTCCACCCATAAAAGACACCAAAGGGAAAGAAATACAAACATTAAGCGACCAGACCATAATGGAAACCTAAACAAAGGAAGGCCATAAGGACAGTTACTTTCCCACAAAATGGCCATATGGCCATCCAAAACCAAAAGACACAAGTGATACACACAGTAAGTAATACACACAAGTGATACACACAAGTGATACACACAGTAAGTAAACCCTTTTGGTTTAATTCGACGACAGGGCTTGAGATTTCATTTCATCTCAATGTCGGGTAAATGTCGAGGTATCCAAAATGACCTGAACAGTTTTGACTGGGGCGTTAAACCTCAAATCGAACAAACAAGCCAACCAATGGAAGGCTAGGATTATATCGTTTAAACGACATATTATGTTGAAAAAACGACATCTTTAACCAATGGGTGATCAAGATTATGTCGATTAAACGACATCTTTATTGTTTAAAATTCCACGCTACTTTTTCGGAGTGGAAACGAAAACAAGAAATATGTCGGTTAAACCATATATTTTTGTTTTCTGTTCCATTCTAATTTTATTGTTTTAAATTCCACCCTACTTTTTCAGAGTGGAAAGAAAAACAAGAAATATGACGACGACATATTATATCGTTTAAACGACATATTTCTTGTTTTCCTCTCCACTCTAATTTTATCCTTTTAAATTCTGTTCTGCTAGATACTGGAACAGAAATGTCCCTTTCCGGATTCCGTAGTTAACCCTTATCTTGCTGTTCACGACAACCCCTATCTTTGAAAACAGTGTAGATCCAGATCAGATGGCTTCTGAAGAAGCCATCTGATCAGGATCTACACTATTTGGTATTCAGTTTATGAATTTGTAGCAATAAATTACATCAAGTAATTTGATTGGTTGATGGACAGAAATGGGTTTGGCTTAAATGAATATTCAGCAAGATAAGGGTTAACGTTGTATCCTGTTGTGTTTCCTAGCATTTTCTGTATTTCGTTGTAGGTATACAAGGTACAGACGGAATCTTTGACTGTGCTAAGCCATGGTGCATATTGGGTTGTAAAATGAAAAGCTTTGATTTTGGGTACTGTGTTACGGGCAAATGCATGTGTTTCAACTTTGGCAAGTTGGATAAGTCGATAAATACTGAAAACTGATAGAAAACGGATTTACAGTCAAAAATGTGTTGTTTTGTGTTAACCACTGAACACATGCTGAAAAGCGTGCTTCTGAATAACTGATCTCTTAATGCACGTTTTCTAAAAGGAACTACCCACCAAACAGTCAACGTTGAACTAACGTTGAAACAACGTTCTCAACGTTGTTTCAACGTTAGTTCAACGTTGAGTCAACGTTTGGGGCCTGCAGGGTAACCTTTAAGACAGGGATTACTGTATGTATACGCTATATCTTCTACTGATTGAACATTCCGTGGTATAAATGCTTGACTTTATTTTGAATTCTTATCTTTATATACGGAAAATTGCAAATTACTATTTCTTTTCACGACATTCACTTAGAAGAATAAGAGCCTGTATGTTTAAATGTACAGATTCTGCAGTAAACGTGAAGAACCAATTAAGAGGTATGAGAACATCTTCTGGGGTGAGATGAGGGTATGACGGTAAGGGGCAGATTATAAGAATCTTATATGGGTGTGAGGGGTGGATGGAAAAATCCGTCCTAAAGGTCATTGTCCGGCATCACGAGGCTTGCCGAGTAATGCCGGACAGTGGTCCCGAGGGACGAATTTTTCTATCCACCCCTCATACCCATATAGGATTATTTTTCTTGCATACCTTCCATTTCTTAGCGCGGATTTTTAATGCTGCAGTCACTTCGGTTACCGACGTCCGCCATATTGTGATGACACTGCAGGAATGTTTAGTGACGCCACGTAACGTGCTGTGGCGTCAACCTTAACGACGGCGCATACGAGGTCGTAATCAACCAGTGCATTTATCAAACACGCGATTATATTCGATTTTGGGTCGGAACACCAGGATCAGAATATAAATTTCTATCCCATTGTAAAATCACGGATCTCCTTTTCTGGTGTGTAAGAAAAGTATTTCCAAAAATACAGTGTTAGAGTCCATCTCCCCTCCAACCGCTGCCTTTAGCTCTTCATGGGACCGGAAGTGACGGCCACGAAAATCTTCAAATTCGGAAACAAAAAGTAATCACTGCGTGTCAGATCAGGAGAATAGGGTGGATGGGGCAGGGGTTTTAAACTAGTAAGAGAAGGTTACTTAGGAGGCGCCACTTAGGAAAGGCCACAAAAAGAACGCAGCCATCTCAAATCACCTAAAGAAAGGCACACACAAAAACAGACGAAACATGAACCAACTAACAAATAAGACACTACAAATGAACGACCACCTTGGAACGGTCAGAATTAAAACTGCTTGGAGCTTCAGTTCCGGAGTTTATGAAATTTCAACCCTCGCTCTCCGTTCCAGTGTTGTATCAAACAAAATAACTATAAAATTGATCCGCGTGACGGCTCTCTAGCTCAACAGTGAGTCAAAATAAAATGCATAGTAAAAAGATCATGTATTGATTAATACTTTCATGAATCAGGGCTGAGGACGACGTGAGAGCAGAAGAAAACCACCAGTAAGATCACAGAGGGTCGAACCCAGGAAATATCAGGCTTCTGATATATTTGATATTGAAACCGTTCCGCATCAGTGCGTCCACAGAAACTTTCAAGTATGGCCTCTAGCAGTGTCATAATGCAACAGCACACCTTTTGCAATTTTCCCACGCCTTTTTTATACTATAGTTGCACGTAATTGGTCCAAAATGTTAGCATCATAGTCCCCATTAAAAGTCTGGCCATGAGGTAGATAGTATATACGCCAACAGAATCCCATTGCTATCCCTGAAGGCCAAGTTTTGAATTGCTTTGGACGCGGTGAACCATGACCAGTCCATTGTTTACTGTTGTTTAGTCTCAGGATCATAGTGGTGGATCCAAGTATCGTCCCCGGTAACAATTCTTTCAAGAAAGTCTTCCGGGTCAGAATCATATCTTACCAAAAGTGACTAAGGCGTCAGAGTGGACACTCGAACAGCTCGTAGTTCTTGAAGGGAGCTGTGGGTTGATTGTATCGATTCCTAATCATTGCCTCCACTTCTAATTTACTAAGGCTTTTGGCACCTAAACGCACTGAAAGCTTCTTCATGCCCATGCAGTCGTTCATGTAAAATGGTTAAAACGCTACCCTAAAAAATCTCCAGTCTTCTAGCAATTTCTGAAACTTTCATTCGCATGTCCTGCTTTACTAGTCCCCTAGATTTTCACTAGTGACGTCATCAGTCTCCCACTGCTCGTCTTCATCATGTTTTAAATCGGCCACCCAATTGTAACGTATGAATATGAAGGCGCCTTCGCATGGGTCCTCATATCTTCTTTTTAAGAAACAGATATCTAATAACTGCTCTGCACTCAATTTGTGAAAAATATAATAATCATAATAATAATAATAATAATAATAATAATAATAAGAATAATAAGAATAGTAATAATCATAATAATAATAATAAATATCGGCAACACTGACCACTGCCATTCACCATATTTGCATTATTTGCTGGCTCCTAGCTTGCACATTGTCAATATTGGAAAAACAAGTAACCAGACCCCCCTGACCTTTCAAGGTCAGGGGGGTCTGGTTAGTTTTTCCAACACTTATAATTTTCAGACTAGGAACCAGCAGATAATGCAAATAAGGTGAATGTTTTTGTCACCTCGCACGGACTGCAAATACTGGACTGACCGATAAAATAGTGTGTAACCATGTTTAAGCGGTGATGTATACTATGTGAAACACGTGCATTTCCCACGGATCAGTAACTGGATTAGGCCAGTTAAATATTGAACGACCCTCATAGTTGAAAGATGCAGAAGCGAATAATGAAATAGTAGCATTGTCCTTAACCCTTTTGTACCAAATGGAATCTTCCTACTTATATATAGCATGAGTCCATTTCAAAATTTAGGGGTGTCAGGTCGTGTTTTCATCAAAATTTATTTGGAAAATGACTGAATTTTAAGCAAACATTGGAGGCCATGATCAGACGACGCGATCTGCGGCGTCTGATCTGGGCCTGCACTGTTTGCCAGGGTACCCGTTTAGGGGTTTCCAGTCTGATATGGGTTAACACTTTTCCGCGTTCTATTAGTGTGTTGATTATTTGAAGGCAATCTCTAATCAGAATCCTAAGGATGGCTTTAAATCACAAAAAAAAAAAAAAAAAAATGGAAATCTTACGGAACCCGGGAAGGGACATGATTTTTTTTAATTTTATAAGTTGTGCGCACAAGATAATATCTTGTTCGCACAACTTCCCAAGATCTTTGTTGTGCAAACAAGATAATATCTTGTGCGAACAAGATATTATGTTGTCCGAACAAAATAATATGTTGTGCGAACAAGATAATATGTTGTCCGCACAAGATAATTTCTTGTGCGCACAAGATAATATGTTGTCCGAACAAGATAATATCTTGTCCGCACAAGATATTATCTTGTGCGCACAACTTATAAAAAATAAAAAAATCATGTCCCTTCCCGGGTTCCGTAAAATCCCGCTCGCAAGTGACTGTTCAATTTCAACGATTTTATGGATCGGGTAAAGAGTGCCCGATGACATATCAAATGTCTACGGTCATTCTTTTCCGCTGATTCAAGAAGGACAGTTGTCTGTTTCTGGCGAAAGAATGTGTACTTTACTGGTTAATCGCTTGCGTATAAGTCTGCCCAGGAAAAGTGTGGTCAGGTAAACTGACCGCCTCAAAAATAACATAAAACAGTGTTAAATGGGTCGTTAAACTCATACACAAACAAACAAACAAACAAACCAAATGTCAACTTAATACAAATCCGTCAACCCGTCCAGAGGTATACTGCACAAGAATCCGAACACCGACGTTAACGCTAACGAGATTCGCACCCAAAGAAAAATGCTTGCGTTGGGGTATATGATGAGGTCATAATTATTATATCGTTAAACGTATACGACAGTACATTCCATGACATAATGTTGGAACGGGCCTCCGTGGCCTAGTGGATAAGAGCGCTGGCTCTTAATCATTCTGCCCACCGCTGTTGGTTCGAGCCTGGCTTGGGTCACACATGAGACGCCAAGTTCTAAACGGAAGGTCAGATGGTTTTTCTCCGGGTACTCCGGTAATCGCCCACCTCTGATTAACGATCGGCTCGATATGAGTGGGGCCATAACCCCCCCTCCCACCCCCCCCCCCCAAAAAAAAAAAAAAAAAAAAATCGATAGCCTCACAGGCATTATATACATTATATAATTGGCGGCTACTAATGGCAGCTGGCCGCGATTGCCTTTATTGCGTGGACTGCATGATGCTTCCATGCAGAGCTGGATTCCGACCCGCACATGAGTACTGGTAAACCGCTTAGAGGATCCAAGCCTGCCCAGGCAAAGCGGTGCGAGTCAGACCGTCCATGCTTATGAACCCTTTAGGTTTCATTGGGCGGCAGGGCTTGAGAAGTCATTTCATCTCAATGTCGGGTAAAAGTCCCACAAAATTGGAAGCAACGTCTCCAAAATGACCTTTACAGTGTTGACGGGGACGTTTAACCTCAAATCAAACAAACAAACAAAGCACTCAGCACCACGGATGGTAATCAGGGGAACTAGCTCGAAAATGAGTCAATGGAAATTTGTTCCCTCGACACATCCGGGAGCTCTCGAGGTAGCTCCATTACCAGAAAACTTGTAAACAAAGGTAGGTCTCGAAGAGTTTTATCACCTTTTTTTCTTTGTAAGCTATTTATAAATAAATCCGCAATGCAGTGCCACATAGAAATGATTTAACTTTGTATCCTGCTAGAATTTGCCACGGAAGTCTGATAAATGTTTCATCTTCATTTTTTGAGGGCAATATCTCCATGTCGAGTGAACTAGCTCCTTGTCGAGAAGACTAGCTCGGACACTAATTATTTACGTCATAAGTCCCAAGTTACGTAATCACGGCCAAACTATTTTGCTTCTTTCAAACGTTCCATGTTTCATTTCACTAGGGATGTTGCTTCTGGGGGTGTGAAGGGCGTACTTTTGACGGAAAATGAAAAAAATCGTCGGTCAAAATCTCCGTGTTGACATAAAGTGACAATTTTTCAGGTCCGTGATAAAAAGTTTCCTTTCATTCATACTCCAGCGCTGCAAATTTCCATGGGAAATTCTAGCGATCATTTCTATGTAGCACTGCATTGCCGGATTTTTTTATGAATAGCTTACAGAGGAGAAAATGGTGATAAAACTCTTCAATACCTACCTTTGTTTACTGTTTACAAGTTTCCTGGTGATGGAGCTAGCTCGAGAGTTCCCGGATATGTCGAGGGAACAAATTTCCATTGACTCATTTTCGAGCTAGTTCCCCTGATTACCACCGTGAGCACAAACCCAACGGACTAATCACTACACCGCATCGTAAGTGATACTATATATTTATCGGAAAATGCTGTCGTGGCTGAGCGTGGCTCGGACTCAGTGCTACAGGTTTCCCTTATTTAGGTAGCAAACCACTATTCCAAGCTGTCGGCGAGACTTGGACACGCAGCGGACGAAGTTTTTTGAGCCGTAACAAATAGTACACTTTGCAACCCTTCTCTTTTGTGTTATCACTGCATTGTGACTTGCCACAGAATAATTTGAAGCTGGTTTCTATAGCTTGTACACTGTACAGCCAATGTAGTGGCTATCTAAACAAATCCTACCCCACCCACTTCTGCTGCTTTTTTTTACCATTTTCTGCTGTTTTCAAGGAAGCCCTGGCAGCACACTGCATTTGCAAGGACAATTGTCAGCATTCAGCTCTATTGTACACCTACCAAAAATGAAAGGGGGCTAGAAATTGACCCCTGCCAGCCGTTTACTTTTTTAGCAATATCCAAATGAAGTCTGACAGCTATTTTAAACAGAAAGTGTAGCGATAAATTCGTATAGCAGTAGTTTCGTATTTTCAGTTACATCCCTTGATATCCAGGTCATGTGACCATGAATTAATTCATATTTCTCCACAATGACACAAAAACAATACACTGAATTCAAGATATTGCTTTCATAATTGCCAAACAGTATTTAGACACTGAATTTGATCCCTACTCTTACTTATGAAGAAATTTCCCCATGTGCACAGGCTGGAAACTGTGTACTGCTACCTTAAATTTAAGACAAATATGACTTTTCTCAAAAGTGTCAAATTGGTAGTAATTCCACCTTATTATGATAAGTTTAATTGTGGAATCAAAGAAAAACAGTAATAATTGTCATTATTAGCTCACACCACAGCTGCTAGCAGTCAATCTCAGCTGAGAGAAGCTGTGGATACCCCAGCATACAAGACACAATTACGAGCCTCTGTGGCCTATTGGATAGAGAGCTGACTCTTAATCATTAGTTCTGTCAAGGTTGTGGTGGGGAGCCTGCCTCGGGTCACACGATGTGATACACCAAGTTCTGCAACTGGAGGTCAGGGTGTTTTTCTCCGGATACTCCAGTTTTGCCACCTATGATGCAAAAATCAGCTCGATATCAGTGAAATAATCTCGAAAGGGCAGTAAATCCCCCCCCCCCCGTGCAAGAAAACCAAACAAAAACAAAAAACAAGGCACAATTATTTTACGCATTGGGTTGTTTATAGTAATTTATTATAAAAAATGACTCTTTCTTGCAAACAGTGAGGGCCCTCATCATACGCACCAATTTAGGCCGACGACTGATGTGGGCGTGCACTATTTGCCAGTGCCTTAGTTTGGGATTTCCTGTTTAAACTAGGTTAACAACAGTTGGTTACCTGTAACTATTTGTTATGGCTCAAAAAACCTTGTCCGCTGCGCATCAAAGTCTCGCTGACAGCATGGAATACGGTGCTTTGCGACTAATCAACACTATTTCAGTATAACGGCTTTCCAAGCTGAAAATGAGAGAAAATTAATCATTTAAAATCTATCGTTTGTACACGAAATGCCCAAAATATTGGTCAAAATGGGTTTAATCACCTTTAATTTAAGATTGAATAAGCTTTGACAGCACCAAAATGATTAACAAACATCTAGACTAAAATTCTGATTTTGGAGTTGTCTCCCTTGCCTCAGACCCTACCTGTAGGCTTACATACAAATTTCAGTTTTATGACCCAATTTCATCAGAAACAATGGTGTTTTTGTCTAAATATTGATTCTGGTAAAGGAGTAGATAAAAAAGATTGTCATAAATGGCACTTTGAAATTTGACATATTGGTTAATGGTAGCAAACCACTATTCCAAGCTGTCGGCGAGACTTGGACACGCAGCGGACGAAGTTTTTTGAGCCGTAACAAATAGTACACTTTGCAACCCTTCTCTTTTGTGTTATCACTGCATTGTGACTTGCCACAGAATAATTTGAAGCTGGTTTCTATAGCTTGTACACTGTACAGCCAATGTAGTGGCTATCTAAACAAATCCTACCCCACCCACTTCTGCTGCTTTTTTTTACCATTTTCTGCTGTTTTCAAGGAAGCCCTGGCAGCACACTGCATTTGCAAGGACAATTGTCAGCATTCAGCTCTATTGTACACCTACCAAAAATGAAAGGGGGCTAGAAATTGACCCCTGCCAGCCGTTTACTTTTTTAGCAATATCCAAATGAAGTCTGACAGCTATTTTAAACAGAAAGTGTAGCGATAAATTCGTATAGCAGTAGTTTCGTATTTTCAGTTACATCCCTTGATATCCAGGTCATGTGACCATGAATTAATTCATATTTCTCCACAATGACACAAAAACAATACACTGAATTCAAGATATTGCTTTCATAATTGCCAAACAGTATTTAGACACTGAATTTGATCCCTACTCTTACTTATGAAGAAATTTCCCCATGTGCACAGGCTGGAAACTGTGTACTGCTACCTTAAACAATGTTTTGGTATTTTTTACGGCGTAGCCGTTATATTTTTGCTTTTGTCCTACATTTATCGTTATTCCATTGGTCAATAAAACCACATGTCCAAGGAGATGACCATTTCATTGGTCAATGATTTGCATAAATAAATCTACTAAAAAACACGACAGTTTACCGAAGTTTTAAACTAGGAAATGTTTCATTTTTTATGTGAGACATGAATGAAAAATATATACAGTTTCGGCTTGCTCACCGTCTTGTCCTTTGATGACCATACGTCATATGTATAATTGTGTTTCTAGTGAATTCTGAAACTGCTGCCGTGAATAGCTATTTTGACCTAATTTTTCACGTGGTTGGTCTATATAGCGAAAGGAACCATTTCGCGAAAGGAAGGTTCCTTTCGCGAAAGGAAGAATTGTCTGCGAAAGGAATTGTTTGTTTGATTTGAGGTTTAACGTTCCCATCAACACTGTGTAGGTAATTTTGGAGACGTTGCTTCCAAGTTTGTGGAACTTTTACCCGACATTGAGATAAAATGACACCTGTTGCCCAATGAAACCAATAAAGAGATATAGCATGACAAAAAATGTAATAATCGCATTACAAATTGACAGATGTTTAATTTACAATATATGCCCAAGAAAAGTTGCAGTGTATCATTTGTCTTCAGCATACTTTATGTCCTCCATTTTAACACAAATTGGACATTTTCGAATATCATTAATGTTATATCAATTCTGAAAAGGAATAAGTGTAATTTGAGTTTTAGTTAGGTGCACATAAGATCAAGTTTCCGTCCGTTTGACTGCTCGTCCGTTTGTTCGTCCGTCTCTGCGTTTACGTTCACCATGGCGACAACCCTAAATGTTAACCCTAGAATTTGTGTTCAAAAACAGTAAATGATAAAGTTTTCTTATTTGTTGTGCATATACTTGAGATCATAAATGAAATGAGGTCATGTTTTTAACCTTGACCTTTTACATTGACCTTAGCTCAAACATGCGGGACACCGCCCTCTGCAAAGCTATTTTACCTCGCGTGACATCTGAATTGTTTGAATACAGTAAACCAGTTCATAGCTAGACAACTGTTGCTGTCACTATTGTAGCTCATATTTCTAAACAACCTTCCAATTAAATCTACGCCGCATATCTTTTTTAAAGATATTTCTTGTTTCATTTAAAAAGTAATAGCTGAATGTATTGCTTTTAGAAATGTGGCATTTTAAGTGTTCTTGTAAACTTTAACGAGAATCCTAGGCTCCTATTAAAGGTATTTTCGGCATATTTAGCATTTTGTCATATTTAGAGGCTTTAAGCTTCAATACACTTATTTTTTTTTTCAACAACATTGTGTAAAAATTGACAACTAACATTTAATCACTGCTAAAATTAATTTCCATTGATTTTCATTGACTATAATTAATTAAAATGGCTGTACAATCGTCAACATGTTTTGGCAACTCAGTCAGTTACTAGTCCGTGCATATTGGGTCCGAGCCCTCAGCTTATACGGTGTCGTGTCAACAAGAATCCTCGAACGTATCAATATGGTATAAATAACTCAAAAGCTCGTTCTTTGTTTAACCCTTTTTTTTTACCAAATGGAATCTTCCTCCTTATATATAGCAGGAGTCAATTTCAAAATTTAGGGGTGTCAGGTTGTTTTTCTTCAAAATTTTTTGAAAATGACTGAACTTTTAGCAAAAAGTGGAGGCCCTGATAAGACATCAGACGCCACGTTCTTCGGCGTCTGATCTGGGCCTGCACTGTTTGCCAGGGTACCCGTTTTGGGGGTTCCGGTACAAAATAGGTTATTGAAGGAAAGTCTACAATTTCGTGAAACAATCGTACACTTAAAAGAACGCCAAGGCCTACCAACGCCTCGGCTCGGCAAATTCAACACAAGGAGTAGTTAGGTCTTTGTGATGTGCCAAACGAGAATGTATCATCTACAACAAAAATCAGATAAGCGTGTGTGGATCGCAGTAAAGAATGTAATTCGCGCAGTCTGATTAGAGTCTTTGCTTGCGCCGTACGGATAGTGTTAAATGCTTTGTTGACCTTTCCAAAGCATTTGACACCGTCAGTCGTGAGGGCCTTTTCAAAGTCATAGCGAAGTTTGGATGCCCAACCAAGTTCATAGAAGTGCTGAGGCAGTTCCACGGTGGTATGCTTGCACGGATCCAAAATGATGGTGAACTTTCAGATCCATTCCCTGTGACAAACGGAGTCAAGCAAGGCTGTGTGTTAGACCCAACACTGTTCAGCATGATGTACTCTGCCATGCTCACAGAAGTTTTCCAGGATGGTGAAAATGGCATACCGATTAGGTGTCGCTTTGATGGAAAGCTTTTTGATCTCAGAAGGTTGCAAGCCAAATCCAATGTGCAGACAGAGGTGCTAGATGAGTTTCGCTTTGCTGATGGCATGGCAAAAGGTGCCCCAACAGATGAGAAGATGCAAATAAGTATAGATCAAATATCTGACTCCTGTGACTATCAGCCTATTGGCCTATTAGAAGTAGTCTATTAGCCAGCACCTGGCAAGGTTTACAAAGAGCCCACAATCACAATGAAAGGTAAAAAATTGCAAGTGGCAGAAAAGTTCACCTACCTTGGGAGCACACTGTCAAGAGCCGTGCACATTGATCATGAAGTAATGCCAGGATTGCCAAAGTTAGTGCAGCATTTTGCCGACTACGTGGTAGTGTCAGGGAACGGAGTGGAATCAGACTTGACACAAAACTGAAATTCTACAGAGCTGTGGTGTTGCCAACACTATTGTATGCATGTCAAAACATGGACAGTTTACCAACATGCCAAAAGACTGAATCACTTCCATACAAGCTGTCTTAGAAAACTCTCAGTTAAAGATTAAGTGGCAAGACAAGATTCCAGACACGGAAGTCCTGAACAAGGCATGGATGCAAAGTGCACATACTCTTCTGAAATTAGTACAATTAAGATGGGCAGGTCGGGTTACCAGAATGCCTGAGAAACGTTTGTCAAAAAAGATTCTCTAAGGAGAACTAGAAATTGGCAACGCTCCCATGGCGGTCAGAAGTAACGCTACAAGAACCCTCAAAGCCTCCCTTTGGGACTTCAACATCAAAACAGAGTCATGGGAAGAAATTCAAATTGCGCAGGGCAGAGCAAAGTGGCGAGGTCTCATCAGAATGGGTGCCAGTGAATTTGAGGCAAGCTGAGCAGAACCGCGCATAGCGCAAAGGCAGAGCTAATGCATCACCAACAGAGCTGTCTTCCTCTGGCCTCTGTTGCTCTCTCTGCAACAGACAGTTCTAGCTCTGAACTGTCTGTTGCACAGCGCAAAGGCAGAGCTAAGGCATCACCAACAGAGCTGTCTTCCTCTGGTCTCTGTTGCTCTCTCTGCAACAGACAGTTCAGAGCTAGAATTGGTCTCATCAGCCATCTTAGAACACACAAACAGTAATACTGTCAACTGTGATTAAGATTGGCCATTGTCAGTTATGACAGACGAACTATTATGGATAGTCAGTGGCCAACAGTTGTTAGATTCACTCATGTATACGTACATGCCCGACGACAGATTACGAAAACGCGCCTTTACAAATACACTGTAACCTTATCACCGAAAAAAATGAAAATTTTAAGATGAAAAATTGTGATATTTTTCTTACTTCTGCCTAACGTATAGATTATGGGTACTTGTTAGAACCGCCTCATTGAGGCGGTTCTAACGAGTACCCACAATCTATATTTTAGGACAGAAATAAGAAAAATAAGGTTAACCCCTGTAAACCCCAGTTTTACTATATAAAAGTGGGGTTCAAGGGGGTCAATATTTTATAGGCGTATTTTCGTGATGGATTTTGCTTGTCGCGGCTCATATCTGGCTCCATTACGATAGCACATCCCTGCAACAGACATGGTGCAGTCTTTCATGTCTCATTTTGGTCTTCCTTTTGAAAAAAAAAAATGCATTAATTTCCCTTAGTAAATGCCCCAATTATAGGTTGTTGGCCCTCGTTAGAACCGCCTTAGTGAGGCGGTTCTTACGAGTACCCACTATGTATATGTTGGAGTAGAAATAGAAAAAATATTGTATACGCCCGTAAATTCCAGATTTTTGGAGCGTAGCTCTTGCAGCGTTGCTCCAGTGAAATGAGAAGTGATTTCGGCACTACTTTTAGCGTTACTGCGTATGACCTAATCACCAGTGAGAAAATAGAGCCCCGTGTTAACTCAGTAGATTATTACGCCATGCGGTATCTTCTTATAGACTGCTTCACAGACCACCTATTTCAAACAGAATAGATGAATATTTTCAATAGATGAACTGTGTAGCAGTCTAATCTTTTTATAGTTCAGTTCATATAACCCAGTTTACAGCCCATTTTGTACCGTAAAATCCCAAACATGGCAACTGGTAAACAGGACAAACCCAGATCAGATACCACAGAGCGCAGAGTCTCATTATGAACCAAACTGCATACTTACAAAAGGATCAGCCATTTTTGCCAAATATTTCGTGGAAGCCACAACCTGACAACCCTGATTTTAAAATGAACTCATTCCATACTGATATAAGGTTGAGGATTCCATTCGTTTAAAATGGGTTAAAAGTACGCAGTGTGGGTCGATTATGTAATTCCTTGTTACAGACAGATGGAATCATCCAGTCAATGAGTATGGACAGGTGCAAGTCAATTTTTAAGGAGCAAGGCTTAAATTTTGCAGTTTAGACACAAATGAGACGCCACTTGTTGTAGCGTCTGATCTGGGTTTGCTATGTTTGTCCCCTTAAAAGGCTGCTAGACATATACTCAGAGTATGGGTTAATGGGGGTAGGGGTAGGGGGGACAATGCTACGTTGTTTAAAGCGACTTGTCTGCGTCCTAGGCATGTGACCATAAAGAAAGCAAATTATCAGCTCTGACGCAAGTTCGATATCTGCCGGCAACATTCTTTCCAGGAGACTGATCGTGAAATCTGTTCCACGGTGATTCTATCCCTTTCGCTGATTAAAGAAGGGCAATTGTTGGTTTCTGGTAAAAGACTGTGCACTGTGATGTATTGACAATACCTGACCAAAGAAATTGCCTAAATGCCAGATCATTTCATAAATGGCCTCGTCGAGACAATTTATTTTTATATAATGATAACGGAGTATAATGTACAAACCTCTTCACATATTCCTATGGATTGATAATAACTAACCATAGAAACTGTCGTATGCAAGATCACTTCATAAATGGCCCCACCGATGCAATATATATTTAGAAAAAAATTAACAGAGTATAATGTTCAAACCTCTCTGAATATTCCGATAATTTTTGGCATTCGGATTGATATGGACAATACCTAACCCATGAGGCTGTTTTATGCACGATTACTTTATGAATGGCCTCGCCGAGGCAAAATAATATAAAACAAGAAAAATGCCTAATGGCATTATGGACGGTTTTTTTTTCAGTATGGTTAGGATGGTGGTGGCATGGGTGGGGTAGGGTGGGGTGTGCTGGTGTGGGGTAGGGTGGGGTGGAATGGGTTAGGAGTCGGGTGGGATGGGGTGGAATTTGTGGTGGGGTGGGGTGTGGGGTGTGATGGGGTGTGGTGGGGTTGTGGGGTGGGGTAGGGTGGGCTTGGGTGAATGTAGGACGATTTGGCCAGCGGACGATTTGGCCCGGACGATTTGGCCTAGGACAATTCGGCCTAGGACAATTTGGCCAGCCAAAAATATTGGGTAGGACAATTTGGCCAGATTAGTATAATGACCAGGTTAAACTGAAAATTTAATGTTTTAGGTTTGTTTTTAATATACAGTAATGTTTGAATATGTGGAAGGAACATTTTAAAGAAGATTTTAACATTAAGATATTTTTTGTTGTTGTTTTTAAACTATAACTTTTGGCCTGAGATATTTTTTAGGAGCAAATTAATAAAAATGGTTAACTATAATCCCCCAAACACAAAAATACAATAAAATAATAATAATAAATAAATAAATAAATAAATTTAATGGTTTTGTTTAAATTGGCTGGAAAACAAGATTAATTACATTTTCTTGTATTCATGGTCAATTGGCTAACTGATTTGCTGACTTCTTGGTTCGTTGCTTTCTTAATTAGCTATTCCACACTTATTTATTTGGCTTTGTTTGGTTCAAGAATGTGCACCGCATTGGTTAACCACTTACACTTAGGGGGACTGATCTGCTCAATGTGACCTAAATAGTGTTGACTGGGCTCTGATATTAGAAATGGACAGAAAATATGTAATGATGTGTGATAAAAATATGTTGTCAAATAAAGAAACTGCACAAACTTTTAAAGCAATTTCCTCTTATGTCAACATTTGATTTTCACTCATCAAAGCCAAGAAATGACAGATGAAATCACTGAAAAAACTTGAAATTTTAGCCAAATGAAAAAAAAAAAAAAATGCGAATAAAATGACTGATAGAATAAGAATTGGTAAAACCGCTAGGAGAAATTAATTTGGCCAAATTGTCCCACCCGGTAATTTTGGCTGGCCAAATTGTCCTAGGCCGAATTGTCCTAGGCCAAATCGTCCGGGCCAAATCGTCCGCTGGCCAAATTGTCCGCCCACCGGCTTGGGTGGGTGAGATGGGATGAGGTCGGGTAAGGTGGGGAGTGGTGGGATGGGGTTGGGTTGGGGGTGGATTGGGGTTGTTTTGGGATGGGGGTGGGGTGGGGTTGTGGGGTAGGGTAGGGTATGCTAGGGTAGGGTGGGGTGGGTAGGGTATGTATATAAAACTAAGTATGCATGTATGTACAGAACAAATGCAATATCCTAACCCAGTAACAACTTTGTGTGTGTGTGTGTGTGTTGGGGGGGGGGGGGGGATTTGTTTATGTGTTTTACGAAGAAAAAAAAAATAAAGTTTTTTTTCTATTTTTAGCTCTATTTTTAGCTCTAGTGGCCACTGATTTTAGCAATTTTGAAAAAGGGTCACCTAATGAACATTTCTGTAAAATAATTTTGAAATCGGGCCATTATCCCAGGAGGAGATGTCGTTTAAAGAAATTGTTGACGGACGACGGACATCAACTCACCTTGAGCACTTCGTGCTCAGGTGAGCTAAAAAAGAACGAAAAAAAAAAAAAAAAAAAAAGAAAATTCCATGCCTGTGCATGCATGTATGTATTATTACTAGCAACTATCAGGGGAGGAAGATAATAATTGTTCATATGTGTTTATGGAGAGTGAGTGAGTGCTTGAGTTTTACGTCCCACCAACAGCTATGGTCATATGGAGACGGGACCTCGGTTTAAAGACTCATCCGAAAGTCTGGAGAAGCCCGGGATCGATCCTGCGATCCCTGGTTTACAAGTCGAGTAGCGTAACCACTACACCACGGAGGCTTCTATGTGTGTTTATGGAGAAGAAAAGAAAAATAAAGAAAAAAAAAGAATGTAAAAAGAAAAAAAAAAAAAAAAAGAACAGAAAAAAAAAGAACAGAAAAAAAAAAAAAAAAAAAAAAATGTCTCCACCGGGGTTTGAACTCACGCCCCTCAGATTCATAGTCAACAATAGGATCCGTAGTCCAGCACTCTATCCACTACACTGGCATTTGAAAAAAGGTTAACCAAAAGGTAAACCTGAAAAACGCAAGTTTGAAAAATGACAATTTCCGCCAAAATTTTAGTCTTTTGCGCCATTTATGGATAATACATGAAAGCGGTACCTCCACTTATGCATCAGTCCTGATATTAAAACAATCTGCTGCAGAATAGATGAAAAATATCACTTTGAAAAAAGGTTAACCAAAAGGTAAACCTGGGACGACGCCCGCCCGCCCGCCCATCCGCCCGCCCGCCCGCCCGCAGGACGCCCGCCCGCCCGGACATCGCTATTTTAAGAGACGGATTTTTTTTAAAAACCCATCCAAAAATGAATACGGAGTATAACATCTAAACCCGGCTTTGATCATTTTCGGCATACAGGTTGATATTGACAATACATAACCCGCAAAATTGCCTTATGCAAAATTACTTTACAAACGGCCTCGCCTAGGCAAACTGTTTGAAAAATTATTTCGAAGTGTAACTTCTTATCTACTTAGAATATTTTGACAACTGTTAGCATGCAGATAGATAATGTACAGATCTAACCGACGAGATTCCTGAATGCCCAATTTCTTTATTTAAGCCTCAGCAAGGTAAAAAAAAATCACCCACTGACACGGTCGTATAACTTTCAAACTGACGGGTATATTTTTTATAATGTTTTGCATGCAGATGTAAATTGACAAGATCAAGCTAATGATATTGTCTAATGCCAGATAGCTTTATAAACAGCCTCGCCGAGGCAATTTTTAAAGACGGATTACGGATGTATTACTTATAAACTGCTGGGTAAATTATGATAATTTTTCACATAAAGATAAACGCCATCAAGACGTAACCAAGGAGAACGTCTAATGCAAGATAAATAACCTCCCCTAGGTAATTTTTCAAAAACTGATTATATATAATGACTTTAAAGCCGCCAAACAATTGCGCAAGTCGCAGTTATTGCACGAACTATAGCTCAGCAGAAATCTTCCAAGTAAACTGCAGAACTGCATGGTTGCTATATTGCTAAAAACATTGATTGTGGGTACTTGATAAAACTGCCTCGTCAAGGCGGTTCAATCAAGTCCCCGCAATCAATGTTTTGAGCAGAGATAAGAAAATATCACAATTTTATATCTTAAAATTTCCTCTTTTTGCCGAAAAATTGACAATATATTTGTACAGGCGTGCTTTCGTGATGGTTGTTGCGGGGTCTACACCTTAGCGAGAGTTAATTTCAATTTAGGTCTTGTTGCTTTAACACGACTTCTGGACCAGAATAGCTTCAAAGAGCTATGTTCATTGGATCTCGTATAAGAGTATTGCACGATCCGCAGAAAAAGCGACCGACTGAAGTCGGTTGATTTTCGAAGAGTGCCCTAAAATCACCGTGTCATTCTGTCAATCTGTCAGTCTGTCAGTCTGTCTGTCCGTCCGTAACCCGTTTGTGGAAATTGGTGATAGTGATTTAACCGCTTGGAATATTTAAACAATTTTTGCCATACTGATAGATATTAATGAGATCTAACCAATGAACTTGAGAAATATTACATTCCATTTAGTATAGCCTCGCCGAGGCGAAAAATGTGAAAATTTTCGAACTGCTTCTTTTCGGAAACCGTTGGGCCGATTGAAGTCAAATTTCATATGGAGCCTCTATGGGATGGGAGAAACCAAAATTTGCTCATGGGGTCCAGGTCACATGACCAAAATGGCCGCCAAGCCATATATGGTATGTCTGTCTGTCCGTCCGTAACCCGTTTGTAAAAATTGGTGATGGTGACTTAACCGCTTGGAATATTTAAACAATTTTTGCCATACTGATAAGATATCAATGAGATCTAACCAATGAACTTGCGAAATATTACATTCCTTTTAGTAAAGCCTCGCCGAGGCGAAAAATGTGAAAATTTTCTAACTGCTTCTCCTCGGAAACCGTTGGGCCGATTGAAGTCAAATTTCATATGGAGCCTCTATGGGATGGGGGAAACTAAAATTTGCTCATGGGGTCCAGGTCACATGACCAAAATGGCCGCCAAGCCATATATGGTAAAAACCCTTCAAAAATAGTCTTCTCCAGAACCACTGGGCAGATTTCCACGAAACTTGATTAATAGCATCTGGGACGTAGTCCCATCATAAATTGCTAAAATGGTGACCCTGGGTTGACCTTGACCTTCTTTGTGCCTAGGTCAAACTTTGACACATATGTTTTTGTATTGGAAAAGTGAGAATGCATTTTATCCTGCAAACGATTCAGAATACAGTACTAAAGTATAAGATATATTTTTGCTCCTTACGATAAGGCGCATTTATTAGGGGAACCGTTTTAGGTCCAGGTCACATGACCAAAATGGCCGCCATACCCATATATGGTAACACTCATAAAGCTAAAAGCATCCGGCGGGTCGTGCACTTCAGCTGAAGCACTGGTTAAGATACTAATCAGACGCTAAATTGTGCTAAATTTACCTTACGCAAATTATCAAAGCTACGCTCAATCAGCACTTTCAGTGCTTTGATTTCATGTAAAGTGGGGTTTATAGGTTTTTTATTGCACAGACGTGTTAATCTGACTGAAAGCGGGATGGGACAATAACATCAGATATCAGAGTCGGATATATCAATGATAGAGGTGCAAAATTGCGTAAGATGATATGCTTCACATACGGAGGAAACTATTAAATTTCAGAGGAATATTTGCACTGTCATACCCCCTCTGTTCATTTTGGGATCAAAGTTCATCGTTCCTCCTTTTTATTTTGTTTTGCTCACCTGTCTCGAAGAGACAAGGTAAGCTTTTGTGATCGTCCGTCGTGCGTCCGCTCGTGCGTGCGTTCCTAAACAATTTCTCCAAGCGACATCTCCTATACCATTAATTGGATTTTGACCAAACTTCCGTTTTTAACGCTTCTCTTGCTGAATATTCAGTTTAGCCACACCCATTTCTGACTTTGAACCAATCAGATTACTTGATGTAATTTATACCTACAAATTCATAAACTGAATGCCAAACAGTGTAGATGCTGATCAGATCTGATCTGGATCTACACTGTTTGCAAAGTTAGGGGTTGCCATGAACAGCAAGATAAGGGTTAATAATCTTTTCTAAGTTGTTCAAATGGTTGCGGTCCATTGCACATCTAGGGCACAGGAGCCAAAAAAACATTTTTAACTGAAAACTTTAAAAAATCGTCTTCCGGCCAATTCTTTGTTATTAGATATTAGATATGAAGCTTCATCAAGTGCACTTCTACCAAAAATGTTCAAATCAGAGCATGTGGCCAAAACTGGACCCACCCCAGGTGTTTAGGAGCATATGTTTACCATTGATTTATACAGGGGAAATCTTTAAAGCTCTTCTTGTCATAAACAGAAGGCCCAGGTCTTTTGTATTCGGTGTGAAGCTTCGTCTAGTGGACCTCTGCGAAGACGTATATTGGGGAAACCTTTAAAAATCTTCTTGTCTTCATAAGTCTGGGGCATGTGCCTCATTACATATATTAGGCAAGTCATTCACATAAGATTAAATAAGGACCTTTATTTATCATATGACGTCGTTGATGACGTTGTGTAATAAATATCGTATGACCACACGTGTAATAACACTTTGGCGGATTTAGAAACGTCATGACGATGTCCATGTGAACAATGCATTTTTTATCGGAAAAATTGTCAAAATTCAAAGGCGATAAAATATTATATGATAAACAGAATCTTACACTCGTGGCCATTTTATATGAAATTTATCAAACTCGCCAAAGGCTCGTTTCATAAACATCATATGAAATGACCACTCGTGAAAGATCCACTATTTAAGACCAGTAATCTGTAAGGTTATAACGGAAGCTTTATCGAGTATTTTATCTCAGTTGATACAGATAAAATGTTGTCATATACACCCATACTTTTCAGTTTTTGAAACAACGCTCCTCTCCAGACAATATCGAAAGGTTTTTTTTTTTAACCCACAAAACATGCATACAAATATGAAGTTTTTTTTTAAAGCTTTAAGGGTGGGTATGTGACCCGATGTTCTGTAATGTTTGCAGTAACCGGTTGGGTTTCTAAGTACAATGAAAGACTACACAAAGAGGATCTTTTTACCGAAAACTGCTCGACCCCCGCTCATCGGGGGTTGAAGAAATAGGTGGGCTGCATGGTGCTTGCACGCAGAGCTGAAACTGACCGCACACGAGTACTGGTATACCGCTAAGAGGATCTAACCATGCCCAGGAAAATCGGTGCGAGACGGACCGTCCAATGCTTATAAACCCTATTGGTTTCATTGGGCGACAGGGATTGAGATGTCATTTCATCTCAATGTCGGGTAAAAGTCCCACAAAATTGGAAGCAACGTCTTCAAAATGACCTATAGGGCCTACAGTGTGACGGGGACGTTAAACCTCAAATCAAACAAACAAAACAAACAAATACTGAAAACTGCGTGAAAAACTCCCATTCGTTTCAAAGTTACGCTCATTTATCGCTTAGGGTAAGCTTCCTTGAATTTTTGTTAGTTTAGACCCACAATGCAATTCTTCGTGACATTATAGTGGATTTTAACTTTTCAAATTAATTTTAAAATTGACATATTTTCACCTTCTTTGATTTTTATACATTTTTCTTATGTCCAATGATGGCTGTGAATCTTATTAATAATTTTGGATATACATTTTGAAATTTCATTTCTGAATTAAAACGTTTATGTAAATGAAATTTTAAACTGTTTAAAGCAAACAGTTCATTTATAAATTATTTAGTTAAGTTAATAAAAATGCTTTTAGAATGTCTCCTAAACACATAACCTGCCGCTATATATGTTATTTGATCTACATACAAACATGTAATCTGGAATTTAAATTATTCAAATATATTATTTCAATTTTAATTTACAGACCTTAGGTTTGAGATTAGAATGAAAATTGTGTTGAGATTTGACTGAGATCAATTTCATTTTATCATATGACGTCGCGTCTGAGAGTGTAATAACGCCTTGTAATATTTTCGATAATCCACTATTGGATTAAATGTGCAAATTAGCTAGATACGTCCCGTAACGTTACACGCATGCCGTCCTTAACGGCGTCGCGTTTACTGACGGCGGAATATTGGCATTTTTGTAAACAATCGTGAAAAAAAATGCGTTTTAAATGGCATATGATAAATGGAATCTTGCATTCGTGCTCATGTATTATTGAATTTATTAAACTCGTTGAGGAAACGGGATAAAATCCTCGGCATAGCCTCTCATTTTATCCTTTTTCCTCAACTCGTTTAATAAATTCAATAATACATGAACACTCATGTAAAATCCTCTATATATTATCAGGTGGCTGAGTAGTGTCAGATGATTTACATAAAGCACAATGCAGATATATCGATTGTTAAAAAGTTCAAAGAATTTAAAGTCAAATATGACATCATAGAATGCATCATGAATATAAATGAGGCAGTTAGAAGTTGTTCTCAGTTCTCACCGTTTGAAATATTTCAGACTTCAGACTGCAATATCTCAGAAACTAATAAAGATAATTTGATCCGGCTTTCAGATTCCACTTACCTGAAGCAATGTGCTATTTCATGGTTTATATTGTTTAAACTTGTACTGGTATTGTTTTTTAGGCATCGTAGGGATTTCTGTACCTCATTTACTGAAATATCGTCATTTTTGATATTGAAAGGTGAATTTTATATCTACATTTACCTGAGTGTTATGATTACTTTTTGGGCAGATTACCAAAGTAACTTCTCCGCTCTTCTGGGCCAATGTTTCCATGTAGACTTCTCTGTCGGGCCACCGTCACCTTGCTTGATTTTTTTCTATTATGTTTCTAAAGAGATAGTGGACCTCTTTCAAGATTGTTCAAATTATAGATTTGGGGCCAAAATGTTATTGCACTATTATGTTCCAGAACTCTTTGGATTACCTTTTTCTAATTCAATTAATTTTCCAGCAGTTTACTTTTATATTGTCAGTTTCTGTTTCTAACAAGAGATCTGCGCATCTTTCGCTCACAATAGTAGATTTAATTAAATCTTTATCATTATAGTTTCATATATCTCAGAAGCATATTCTTTATGATAAGACTCATTCAGTGACAACAATCTTGGGCTTTCCTGGGGTCTGCCGGGGCCATGTCTCAACCCATCCACTGCTTAGAAGGACTTGCATATCAGGATCGTACAGATCCCCGCCCTTAAACCATATATGTTTGTGTTCCTAATGATAAGACGCATTCAGTGATACCAACCATGACTCCCCTTGATCCATGCCCCGCCACAACTTCATAGAAGGTCCAATATTTCAGATACATAGTCCACATGGGTGCTCATTTGAGTATCGGGCTTGTTTGGGAAATTTTATAATTGGACGATTATAATCATATGAGCCCCGCCAAGCGAATTGTGTCTTCGAGCATTCGGTCATGACAGATTTTAACTGCGCATGTCCAGCCATTCAGAGGGGCCAGGGATATGGCTTTCTGTCTGAAGGTTCCTCTTGATTCACTGCTTGTATGGGCGAGCAGCGAAGATTCTGGCGAGACTGCGCGGATGCGCAGGCTCGCCTAAACCTTCGCTGCTCGCATAGGCGATAAGTACCAAAATCGCTTGACGGGGCCCATATTTTGTTAAAATACATTGCTGCCATCTGAGCTCTGTTGAGCATAGTGGCCCATTGGCCTCTGGTTCATATTTCAGAAATAGATCAACACTAGCTGTGATGTGTTGAGTAAAAAATCACAGTTTGGAGGTCAGTTGTAAAGTAGATCAAATCACGAGCGCGTAGCGCGGGTGATTTGTCTACTTACAACTGACCGACAAACTCCGATTTATTGCTCAACAAATCACAAACTCGAGGTGATCTATTTCGATTCTAACAGGCTGAAAATCGGCAATAATGCTGTTGTTTCCTTCAAAATCTCACAACTTTGCGCCATTGTTAGAAGAAATCCCGCTAAAATTATCGACTGAAACACATGCATTTATATATCCTTTTCTAACATTTTCAATGCGAGAATATGACGTTACACCGTCTAACGTCAAGGAAATCGACTAGTGACGTCATAAATTTGCAGTTTTTAATGACGTCACTCGTCACGCTCTTCCTTACCGTAATTTGTTGTATAATAAAACACAGTAATTTTCTATTGCCTATACAGGCGCGTTGTGTTAGAATTCTGCTCAAAACATAGATTGTGATTCATCGAGACGGTTCTCACGAGTACCCACGATAAATGTTTTTAGCAGGAATACGAAAAATGATGTAACCCCCAGTTTTACTACATGAAAGTGGGGTTTAAAGGTGCATTATTGAGCTACCGGGTCCCAATTTTTTTTCTGGTTTTTATCTTCAATGCATACTCCTTTGTCACGTGTACACTTTTGGAGCCAAATACAGCTTCAGAACTTTGTGAAAATGGTCGTTTTCATTCGTGTTTACCCTTCGCTCTGAACATGTGTTCGGAATTTCTGTTCTAAAAATAAATCTGTCACTTTAGACATACATGGCGACAGTATCGTCTCTGAGTGTCGTTACTTATGGCATGGTATTCAGCGTCATATGCTTTTCCGATTCAGGCATGGCCTAAGCAAACAAGGCCAAAAATGAACGTCGCATAACGTCATATATGGGGATTCTATTTTTGTCACGAACTAAAAATAGATCTAACTAGTGTTCGAAACCTAGTTAGGGAATCCCTCTCAAACTCGTTTACCTGTCATCATAATTGTTCGCATTTTTGCATAAAATGCATTCATTTGTATTGTTTTAAAGAAAAATATCGGCTATATGTATTTTATTTTTGGAAGCATTTTTTCCAGATAGCTCAATAATGCACCTTTAAGGGGGTCAAGGTTGAAGGGGTTCAAATTGCTTGTTGTTGTAAGGTAATCATGGGTCTGGGCTGAAGGCTGCAAACGGATAAAATCATCAGTTAGATCACACGGGTCTTAACCCTTGTCCAGATGAATAACTTAATAAAGCCACACCCATTGCGGACTATTAACGATTCAAATTGCTTGACATAATATTTGTTTACAAACTGGATGAATAAACAGTGTAGATCCAAGCCTTCTGATCTGGATTTACACTGTTTACAAACATTATCATTATCCCGCTTAACACGACAACCCTTACCTCTGAAAACAGTACATATGCAGATCAGATCTGATCAGGATCTACATTGTATTTCATGCAGTTCGTGAACTGAGTGAATATGAATGTACCTTATCAAGAAGTTTGATTGGTTAATAGTCAGAAATGGGTGTAGATAACATTACGAAAACCCGCCTATATACTTTTGACCCCTAGAACTCCATCTCTATATAGTAAAACTGGAGTTTACAGGGGTAAACCTTATTTTTCTTATTTCTGCTCTAAAATATAGATTGTGGGTACTCGTTAGAACCGCCTCGATGAGGCGGTTCTAACGAGTACCCACAGTCTATATTTTGAGCACAAATCAGAAAAAAATCACAATTTTTCATCTTAAAATTTTCATTTTTTCGGAGATAAAAATTGCAATGTATTTGTATAGGCGTGTTTTCGTAATGAAATGATTATTCAGCAGGATAAGGGTTAAACCAAAACCAAAACATATACCCGTGCGAACAGTTTACAGTGTAACTCCTATTACTCACGCGGATGTTTCGTTTACCATGGTAATTCAAACTGGCTCTTGAGTTATTCGCATATATTTCGTGGGTAACTGCATTCAAAATGATCATTTGGGGAGGAAGTAGGTTTTACGGCGATGCGATAGCTGAGCCGTAAAATGGAATTTGCGACCTTAAAACCGACGATTTATCTCTCCACATGACAATTTTCGATACAGTTATTCCCATTCTAATGCACTTATTCAGTTAATAAGTTACAAAATAGAACTATTTTGCACAAGGCGGTCAGCGCTGTGAGCGGCGTGAAACCATATGTGAGCCAATTAATGAAAAGAGACTTCTCGCGATGACGTCACGTTTCCGACAGTTTTGAATGCTATCCAATCAGACTTAAGTGCATTAGAATGATAGAATAACTTGTAGCTATTTATGACCTTAAATGTCAATTACCGTATTGACCGTATTTATTCGGACAGGCCTGAGCAAGCCAGATGAGACGCCGTAGAGTCGTAAAACGCGGTGTTTTATCAGCTTTTACACTGTTTAGCACTTATCAAGCTGTTTCTGGGCAGTGACATCGGAATGTAAATTTTACTCAGATTTTATAACACGTATGGTAAGAAGTTTACGTGTCCGACTGTTTAGGGTAAATACATTTTTGTTTTTCGTAGCTTTTCTTTTGTTTCGTTTGCAGGTATAGAGGGCACAAACACATTTGTACTTGGCTGCCACTGTAAAATTGAAATATGGTGCAATTTATGTTGTCGGTTTAGAGGCTTCGACTATGGGTACTGTTTCTCCAACACGTGTGTTTGCTCCGCAACATTAAGCAAAGTATGAAAGATACAGCTGCTGCAGAACCATGGCAGATTTGAGTATTGACATGCAGTCTTATGCATCAGAAGCATCTGGAATGCTTTAATTTGGAGAAACAATCTCATGCACCATTTATTCATCTGGAAGTTCGCACATTGGTTGCACCGTCTCATTACGAAAACACGCCTTTTAAAGCATTGTAAAATTTACCGCCGAAAAAACGACCATTTTAAGATGAAAATTTGCGATATTTTCTTATTTCTTCTCAAAATATAGATTGTGGGCAGTCGTTAGAATCGCCTCATCGCGGTGGTTCTAACGAGTACCTATAATCTATATTTTAGAACAGAAATAAGTAAAATAAGGTTTACCACTGCAAACCCCAGTTTTACTTTATAAAAGTGGGGCTCAATGGGGTCAAAATTACACAGGCATGTTTTCGTGATGTTGCGCATCTTGAACTCTATAAACTGGATACATAATCAGCTATACCGGTAACTCTTTTATATGCAATGCATGTTCTTATGCACCAGAAACTCTATAAACTGGATACATGTTCTCATGCATCAAAATCTCTGAAAACTGGATGCACAATCGATTATATCAGTGACGATGTAAACTGAATGCATAATTTTAAGCATGCACCGAAACCAAGTCCCTGTGTAATACTGTGCAACGCTTACTTTAACCCATTTCAGACTGGAAACCCCTAAACGAGTACCATGGCAACCAGTGCAGGCCCAGATCAGACGCCGCAGAACGCGGCGTCTGATCAGGGCCTACACTGTTTGCAAAAAGTTAAGCCATTTTCCTACTAGATTTTGAAAGAAAAAAAAAACAACACAACCTGATAGCCCTACATTTCGAAGTGGACTCCTGCTATATATAAGGAGGCAGATTCCATTTTGTACAAAAAGGGTTAATTACTGGATGCACAGTTTTATGCTTTTTGAATTATTATATGGACTGCATGCCAATTTTATGCATCGGAAACTCTGTGAAAAGGATGCACATTTTTAGCTCGCCTTACGAAAGTAAGGGGGAGCTATTGCCATACCACCGGGCGTCCGTCGTCGGCATCGGCGTCAGCGTCGGCGTCCGCATTTGGTTGAAGTTTACCTGCAAGCTCTTATATGTGATGTTTTACAAGTTTATTTTGAATATATAATTAACAATTGGTAAAAAACAATATTTAACATTATCATTGTACTTCATTTTACAGGTTTTTTTTTTTGGCTTAAATTGGTCTTTTTGAGAAGTTAATATTTTCATCTGTATTACCTCCCTTACTTCACTGTGTTAAAGTTTACCTGCAAGCTGCGTGAGTTCAAATCCCGGGGGAGACATGTTTTTTTTTTTTTTTTTTTTTTTTTTTTTTCATTTTCTTTTTCTTTTTCTTTTCTTTTTAAAAACAAAGCGGGTCTGGGGCTCAAGGTCAATGTCACTGTGGCTATTTTTAGAAAAACATTGTCATCGCTCTAGCGCCTTCATTTATTGATGGATTTTAATATAACTTGGTTATAATGATATCTGGAGTGACTCTGACTCTCAGGGTCCGGGGCTTAAGGTCAAGGTCACTACTTTCAGCGTCACTGGGTCAAGGTCATTGTGCCTATTTTTAGAAAAACATTGTCATCGCTCTTGCACCTTAGTTTATTAATGGATTTTAATATAACTTCACACAAATGTTGGGTATGATGATATCTCTAGCAAGTTCAACTTTCAGGGTCTTGGGCTGAAGGTCAAGGTCACTGTGGCTATTTTTCGAAAAAACTTTGTGATCGCTCTAGTGCCTACATTTATGGATGGATTTTAATATAACTTTACATAAACGTTGGGCTGGTTTGACTTTCAGGATCTGGGGCAGAAGGTCAAGGTCACTGGGGCTATTTTTAGAAAATCTTTTTCATCTCTCTTGCGCCTTTATTTACGGATGGATTTTAATATGATTTCACACAAATATTGGGTATGATGATTTCTCAAGTGACTATGACTTTCAGGTTCCGGGGCTGAAGGTCAAGGTCACTGTGGCTATATTTAGAAAAACTTTGTGATCGCGCCTACATTTATGAATGGATTTTAATATAACTTTACACAAATGTTGGGTATGATGATATCTCGAGCGAGTTTGACTTTCAGGGTCTGGGGCTAGAGGTCAAGGTCACTGTGGCTATTTTTAGAAAAACTTTGTCATCGCTCTTGCACCTTCATTTATTGATGGCCTTTAATATAACTTGACACAAATGTTTGGTATGATGATATCTTGAGTGACTTTGACTTTACGGGTCAGGGGCTGAAGGTCAAGGTCACGTGCTATTTTTTAGAAAAACTTGATCATTGCTCTAGTGTCCACATCTATTGATGGATTTTAAGATAACTTCATACAAATGTTGGGTATGATAATATCTCGAGTCGGTTCAACTTTCAGGGCCTGGGGCTCAAAGTCAAGGTCACTGTGGCAATTTTTAGAAAAACTTTGTCATCACTCTTAAGTACCTACATTTATTGATGGATATAATGTAATTTTACGCAAATGCTAGGCTAGGCTTCTTTTAATTTGTCTTGCACGAAGAATTTGTATTGGCTGTGATGCCTTGTTATAACTTGGAAGTTTGTAGATTTTTTTTATTAAATATAGATTTCTTTTTCATCTTTTTTTACAGTGGAAAGGCTTGAAAACAGGATGATTAGGGGTACTTTTTGGTTCCCTTTCATTTGCTGCAATCTGTTGGGCTTTTTTACAGAAGAAAAAATTTTAATAACTTGCCCCATCCACCTTAGGCCGCTAAAGGCGAGCTATGTTGTCTTCTGACAACTCTTGTTTATATGTGCCAGAACTTGACTGCGTAGACTGGATGCACAGTCTTAAACACAAAGAATTTGATTAACTTTTATGCGCGGTAACTTTGTAAATCTGAGGCATATGCACACCCAAAATGTTGCAAAATCGTACACGTCTTCAAATATATTATCAAACTGATAAAATACACACAATTTCTAACGACCATTATAGATGAGACTCCATGCCCACCCACGTAAATATACTATAGTCTAACTCGTGAGAAAAAGGTTCATTTTGCATATATATATATATATATATATATATATATATATATATATATATATATATATATATATATATATATATATATATATATATATATATATATATATATATATATATATATATATATATAGTACACCACAAAACCGTTCAAACTTCTATGAAATCACTTTCAATGAATCTCTTTGCATCAAGTTAGTTTGACAAGCAAATGTCATTCATCAAAGAATTCTAAAACTAGATCAAGCAATTGATTGGTCTTATTTTGGCAAACACTTTCTGATTGACATTTGAGATGTATTTTGATTGGACAGTGCAGGGGTCAGAAATGAAATGTATACCACCTTGTGTTTTGAATTTATTTCTGTCCGCCGGTTGACTGATAGGATGTTAGAATATATTGGATGATGTTTCAAGTCATAATGAAATGAAGCTCATCAAAGTTTGAACGCTTTTGTGTCCACGGGTGTAACTGCAGTCAGCACTATTTCCGTTACCTTCAATCAACACTGTATACCGTTATTTCAAAAGTACTTTTTATGCAGTATTCTAACACAGCATGCCTATATAGGCAGTAGAAAAAAAACTGTGTTTTATTCTGCAACAAATCATGGCAAGGAAGAGGGTCACGAGTGACGTCATTAAAACTGCCAATTTATGACGTCACTAGTCTATTTCCTTGAGCATGCCTATATAGGCAGTAGAAAAAAAAACTGTGTTTTATTCTGCAACAAATCACGGCAAGGAAGAGGGTGACGAGTGACGTCATTAAAACTGCCAATTTATGACGTCACTAGTCTATTTCCTTGACCTTAGACGGTGTAACGATATATTCTCGCATCGAAAACGTTAGAAAAGGATATAAATGCATGTGTTTCAGTCGATAATTTTAGCGGGATTTCTTCTAACAATGGCGAAAAGTTGTGAGACTTTGAAGGAAACAACAGCATTATTGCCGATTTTCAGTCTGTTAGAATCGAAATAGATCAGCTCTAGTTTGTGATTTGTTGAGTAATAAATCACAGTTTGTCGGTCAGTTGTAAGTAGCGCTTACAACTGTAAAGTAGACAAATCACGCGCGCTACGCGCTCGTGATTTGTCTACTTTACAACTGACCTCCAAACTGTGATTTATTACTCAACAAATCACAGTTAGAGCTGATCTATTTCTTAAATATCAGCTCTGTGGGCAGTATCTTCAATCATCATTATATACAGTGACGACGGTCATCACTTTATACAATAACTTCGATCAACACTGTAAAATTTCTTCGAGCTAACTACATTTAGTTACTTCTTCTAACAATGGCGAAAAGTTGTGAGACTTTGAAGGAAACAACAGCATTATTGCCGATTTTCAGTCTGTTAGAATCGAAATAGATCAGCTCTAGTTTGTGATTTGTTGAGTAATAAATCACAGTTTGTCGGTCAGTTGTAAGTAGCGCTTACAACTGTAAAGTAGACAAATCACGCGCGCTACGCGCTCGTGATTTGTCTACTTTACAACTGACCTCCAAACTGTGATTTATTACTCAACAAATCACAGTTAGAGCTGATCTATTTCTTAAACATCAGCTCTGTGGGCAGTATCTTCAATCATCATTATATACAGTGACGACGGTCATCACTTTATACAATAACTTCGATCAACACTGTAAAGTTACTTCGAGCTAACTACATTTAGTTACGGCTTCAATCAGCATTATTGTCAGTAACTTCAATCAACACTATATAAAAACAACTGCGATCAACACTTTATACAGTAAAACTTAAATAAGTAAAGTCAATCAACAGTTCAAAAAGGAACTTCAATCATCACTGTATATACAGTAACTTCAATCAGCAATTACTTCAATCCATACTCAAGTTTATTCAACACTTTATACAGTAGCTACAAACAAAACTATATACAATTGCTTCAATCAACTCTGTATATACAGAAACTTCAATCAAAACTATACACAATGACTTCAATCAACTCTTTATAACTTCAATCAAAACTTATAGCAACTTCAAGTTTTCTTTTGCTGCAGCATTTCAGCAATTTCCTGCTGTCGGGCCCCCACCGTTGTTTTATCTCTGTGTTTGTTTGATTTTTGTGTTCTCGAAAATATTGCACTGAAGAGTTGTGTGTGTGTGTGTGTGTGTGGGGGGGGGCGGCTTCATTCGGGCTGGGCAGGTTATTTGTCTCTAAATCGCGATGGAAGTGGGGCCGTGGATCGTGGCGGCGTAAAATTGACCCCCCACGTGGGATTTTTTGTTTTGGGTCGTCTTTGAGTGTGAGTGTCGATTATGTCATTTTGTTTTTGGGTAGCCGATTGGTCATTTTGTGGGAAAGTAACTGTCCTTTTGGATTTCCGCTATTGATGTTTTCATCAGGGTCTGGTTATTTCATGTGTTGCGTTTCTTTCCCTTTGGTGTCTCTGGTGGGAGGTCTCTGAGTTAATTGTATCGATCCCTGTCCATTGCCTTCACTTCTGTTTCAATAAAAACTATATACATTAACTTCACACACACAACAACAACAACAACAACAAAAACAACTTGCAGTCACCATTGAATATACAATAACTTCAATCAACACTAACTCCAATCTTTACTCAAGTTTTGTTTGTTTGTTTGATTTGAGGTTTAACGTCCCCATCAACACTGTATAGGTCATTTTTGAAACGTTGCTTCCAATTTTGTGGGACTTTTACCCAACATTGAGATGAAATGACATCTCAAGCCCTGTCGCCCAATGAAACCAATAGGGTTTGTAAGCATGGACGATCCGGCTCACGCGGCTTTGCCTGGGCAGGCTTAGATCTTCTAAGCAGTTTACCAGTACTCGTGTGCGGTCGTTTTCAGCTCTGCGTGGAAGCAACATGCTGCCCATCTATTTCTTCAAGCCCCGATGGGCGTTGTACGCCTTCATTCAACACTTTATACACTAAGTTTAATCAACACTATATACTATTACTTCAGTCAGCGATATATATATTCAGAAAGTTCAATCCACACTTTAAACAATGGCGTCAATCGACATTATATACAGTAATTTCAGTTAACACTATATATAACAACTTCAATAAACGCTCTATACAGTATTCGATCAACACTACGAGGGTAGGCTGTAAAGTTCTGAGCCTGACCAAGATCCAATGGTTTGTCCATGTTGAAAGTGCCTTATTTTTCAACATAGTCTCCCTTCCTGTCCACACACTTCCTCCAGCGATGCTGGAGTCCTTGGATCCCAGTGGTATAGAAGGTCTCATCTTGGTCCCTGAAAAACTCCTCAACAGCAGCTATCACCTCCTCGTCTGACCGATAATGCTGCCCAGCCAAGTGCTTTTTCATGTTTGGAAACAGGAAATAATCTGATGGCGCTAGATCAGGTGAATACGGAGGGTGATCGACAAGTGTGAAGCCACAGTCATGCACAGCAGCCATTGCGACAACCGATTTATGAGCAGGCGCATTGTCCTGATGGAACAAGACCCCTTTTGTCAACTTATCGGGTCGTTTAGCCTTAATTGCTTTTCGCAATTGTTTTAGCAGATCTGCATAATACTCCCCATTAATTGTTCTGCCCTTTTGAAGGCAATCTATGAATATTATACCCTTGGCATCCAAGAACACTGATGCCATCACCTTCCCTGCAGAGGAGACGACCTTTGCCTTCTTTGGAGGGGGTAAGCCAGGGTGCTTCCATTGCATGGATTGTCTTTTGGTCTCTGGCTCAAAGTGATGAACCCAACATTCATCCTGTCAAGAAAACCATCTTGGTCTGCTTCAAAAATAGCCAAGTTGGCTTGTGACAGATTCAGTCTGGTCAACTTTTGGTCAGGCGTCAAAAGCCGTGGCCCCCATCTGGCGGAAACCTTCGACATTCCTAATTCACTGTGTAGAATGTTCTCTACTCGTTCACGGGAGATGCCAACAGTATTAGCTAACTGATTCACAGTTAAACGCCTGTCATCCATCACGGCCCTTTGCACTTGGCTGATGGTTTTCTCAGTTGTTGCCGTTGTGGGTCGTCAACACCGGTCATAATCTTCAAGGCTGTCCTTGCCAATCTTAAAATTTGCTGCCCACCTTTTCACGGTTGCATACGAAGGAGCATCATCCCCTAATGTAGCAACCATATCGGCATGAATGTCCTTAGGAGCTAACCCCTTTTTATGGAGGTACTTGATGACACCACGATGGCAGATTTTGTCCATTTTCTCTAAAACGTGCTAGTATCAATTTTCAAAGTCTAGAATTTCTACGTTATTGCAGGTAAACTTGAACTCATTTGAGTCATATCAAGTAATAAAGGTTTGAATTTAATGAAAACAAAATTTCATGGCTCTTCGATGCCTGCTTCTTGGTCAGGCTCAGAACTTTTCAGCCTACCCTCGTATATACAGTAAAATCAATAAGTTACTTCAATCAACACTATAAAAAGGTATTTCAGTCAACACTCTAATACAGTAATTTTAATCAATACTATATATAGCGACGCCAATAAGTATTCTTTACAGTAACTTTAGTTATCACTATAAACAGTACCTTGATACATACTATACGAGTAACTTCAATTAATACGCTGTATACAGTCTGCACTATTTTCAGTAACTTCATTCAAGACTATATACAATTACGTAAACCATCACTGTATACGGAAACTTCAATCTACACTATATTTGGTAACATCAATCAACACATTATACAGTAACTTATATACAGTCATTTCAATCATCACTGTTTTCAGTAGCTTCATTCAACACCATATAAAGTCACTTCAAGCAACACCAAATACAGTAACAGCAGTCAGCACTATTTTCGGTAACTTCAATCAACACTATATACAGTAACTTCCATCAACACTATATTTAGTAATTCACTATATTCAACCATCACTATTGGGATAATTTTACACCATATACAGGAATTTCAAACAACACCAAAGTAGTAGCTGCAGTCAGCACTATTTTCAGTATGCAGTAATTTCAATCAACTCTATATACAGTAATTTCAACCATCACTATTTGGGTGACTTTATTCGCCAAATATAGTAACTGCAATAAGCACTATTTTCAGTAACTTCAATCAACACTATAGACAGTGACTGCAATTATCAGTGTATATAATTACATGTACTTCAGTCATTACTATATACGGCGACTTAAGTAACTTAAATCAACACTACATATACTTACTTCAATCAACACTATATACAGTTACTTGAATCAGCATTATTTTCAGTAACTTCAATCAACAGTATATACAATGCTTTCAATCAACTTTATAAACACAGAAACTTCAATCAACACAATAAATAATGACTTCGATCAACTCTATATAAAGTAACTTTAATCAACACTAAATATAGCAACTTCACTAAGAACTATATACAGTAACACTATACACAGTAACTTCGATCAACACTATATATAGTAACTTTAATAAGTAACTTCAATTAACACTACGAAAAGGAACTTCACTCAACACAGTGACTTCAATACTGTAATAAGCAACTTCAAACATTACTATACACAGTAACTTCAACACTGTAGTAAGCAACTTCATGTAAAACTGGGCCCCGCCCATCTGGGCTTGTAGAAACAGATTGGGCTACACGGTGCTTCCACGCAGAGCTGAAGTACTGGTAAACCGTTCAGAAGGTCTAAGGCTGCCCAGGCAAAGTAAGGCGAGTCGAACCGTCCCTTCATATATAAAACCCTTTTGGTTTTTTTGGCGGCTGGGCTCGAAATGTCATTTCATCTCAATGATGGGTGAAATTCCCACAAAATTGTAAGCAACGTCTCCAAAATGACCGCAATAGTATTCATGGGGAGGTAAACATCAAATCAAACAAAAACAATCGGTACTATAAAAGGGACTTCAGTCAATACTGTTATACAGCACCTTTAGTCCTAATTTCAATCAACACTCGAGTACATTGGCGGGCCCTAGTGAATAATGACGTTGACTTTTAATCGGGTCACATGTGAGACGCCAAGTTCTGCAACGGAAGCTGCTATTAGACCCTTGCCTTTTTCTAATAAAATGGGCACCTAACTGCACATGTGCATGTGTGTTGTTTTATGTACTTTAATCATGTATTGTATAATATGTAAGAAACCCAATCTACAGCGTAGAAAGTCTAGCTTGAAAATAGTAATTTTAGACACGATTGTTGTCATTGGGAATAAAACATATGTTCTTATGTTTGGTATTAAATAACGACAAAACAATGAAAGACCATACAGTTTAACCCTTTCATTCCTGCGTTCCCTTTTTGAATATGTACATGTCCGTACTTGTATCTGGTAGGGTTGTTAATGTAATCTTCCAATGTAAAGCCCATCAAAGGGAAACAGCGTATCCCTAGATCAGACGACGCAACGCTCTGCTCCACAGATCACTATTAGCAGTGTTTGCTAAAATACAGGAGTCAGTTCTATACAACTTTCAAGAAATAAAACAAATTCGGCGGCACACCTTAAGGGGAATGGAACATCTTCTAGGGATGCAACGCCTGCAGAAGTATTTTGTACCTCATGTCAATAGGAGTCAACTTTTAAAGGAAAGAATTTGTTCCTGATAGAAAAGCAACCAGAAAGTCCCGAAAGTTGTCTCCCTTTAGAAAATGGCGGCAAAATCTGCCAGGTGTATCCCTTCCCCTTTAATTGGAAATTGTTTGTTTGATTTGAAGTTTAACGTCTCCGTCAACACTGTATACGTCATTTTGGAGACATGACTTCCAATATTGTGGGACTTTTATCCGACATTGAGATGAAATGATATCTCAAGTCCTGTCGCCTAATGAAACCAATAGGGTTTATAAGCATGTACGGTCCGACTCGCGCCGCTTTGCCGGGGCAGACTTAGAACCTCTATGCGCTTTACCAGTACTCGTGTGCGGTCAGTTTCAGCTCTGCGTGGAAGCATCATGCAGCCCATCTATTTCTTCAAGCCCTGATGGGCGGGTAGACCAGTGTAAGATTCTTTAGTGAAACTGAAATAGCTAAAACACCGACGTACTCGCTCGTACACACATAATATGGTGAAACTCGGACACGGATAGTTCGTTCACCATTGTTAATTCGTTGAGATCAATGCTCAAAGCTCCAGATATCCATATATTTTGAACTATATATATATATGGACTTTGTTTCTGATTTTATCTTTACAAAGATATACTGCCTCAATGAGGCGATTCTAATCAGTAAGCACAATATACCTATATTTGATCGTAACGATCGTTAAAATCTCCTTAAGTGATCCATCACCATTCAATACCTTGAACAGGTATATTGCACGACCCGCAGAAAAAGCGACCAACTGAAGTCGGTTGATTTTCTACAGTGCCCTAAAATCACTGTGTCATTCTGTCAGTCTGTCATCCTGTCAGTCTGTCTGTCCGTCCGTAGCCCGTTTGTGAAAATTGGTGATAGTGACTTAACCGCTTGGAATATTTAAACAATTTTGGCATACTGATAGAAATCAATGAGATCTAACCAATGAACTTGCGAATTATTACATTCCATTTAGTATAGCCTCGCCGAGGCGAAAAATGTGAAAATTTTCGAACTGCTTCTCCTCGGAAACCGTTGGGCCGATTGAAGTCAAATTTCATATGGAACCTCTATGGGAATGGGGAAATCAAAGTTTGCTCATGGGGTCCAGGTCACATGACCAAAATGGCCGCCAAGCCATATATGGTCTGTCTGTTTGTCCGTCCGTAACCCGTTTGTGAAAATTGGTGATAGTGACTTAACCGCTTGGAATATTTAAACAATTTTTGGCATACTGATAGATATCAATGAGATCTATCCAATGAACTTGCGAAATATTACATTCCATTTAGTATAGCCTCGCCGAGGCGAAAAATGTGAAAATTTTCGAACTGCTTCTCCTCGGAAACCGTTGGGCCGATTGAAGTCAAATTTCATATGGAGCCTCTATGGGATGTGTGAAACCAAAATTTGCTCTTGGGGTCAAGGTCACATTACCAAAATGGCCGCCAAGCCATATATGGTAAAAACCCTTCAAAAATAGTCTTCTCCAGAACCACGGGGCAGATTTCCACGAAACTTGATAAATAGCATCTGAGACGTAGGCCCATCATAAATTGCTAAAATGGTGACCCTGGATTGACCTTGACCTTCTTTGTGCCTAAGTCAAACTTTGACACATATGCTTTTGTATTGGAAAAGTGAGAATGCATTTTATCCTGCAAACGATTCAGAATACAGTACAAAAGTAATGGGATCTAACCAATGAACTTGCGAAATATTACATTCCATTTAGTATAGCCTCGCCGAGGCGAAAAATGTGAAAATTTTCGAACTGCTTCAACTCGGAAACAGTTGGGCCTATTGAAGTCAAATTTCATATGGAGCCTCTATGGGATGGGGGAAACCAAAATTTGCTCATGGGTTCCAGGTCACATGACCAAAATGGCCGCCATGCCATATATGGTCTGTCTGTCTGTCTGTCTGGCCGTCCGTAACCCGTTTGTGAAAATTGGTGATAGTGACTTAACCGCTTGGAATATTTAAACAATTTTTGGCATACTGATAGATATCAATGAGATCTAACCAATGAACTTGCGAATTATTACATTCCATTTAGTATAGCCTCGCCGAGGCGAAAAATGTGAAAAGGGGGGTTCCAGCCTATGGTAAATTTCCATAGGGTTCTGCCCACGCACAGATTTTCATGATATTGTGCATAATTACTGCTTGGTAAATGACTATTCATTATTTAGCTATTTCACTCTTATATCTGTTTTCGTTATAAATCTACAATGTTTTGTTTATGTCCACATCTGAAAGTAGGGGTACCCCCAAACTAGTGTATATATACATTCCGCCTTTTGATGTTTTGGAGTTATTTTGTTCTCAGGCATCACTTTAGTCATCTGTGATTATCTTTGTATCACATTTAGCATTGTTTAGGCAAAGTTCGATACACCATGCTCAATTTCATATGGAGCAGACCCCAGAATTCACAACCATAAAATATTTTGGAGTATGTTTGATGTTTGATTTCACACTGTTGCAGTTCTTGTCACCCCATCATTTTGATATGAAAATTGGCCATATATATGTAGAACATTTTATCAAACTTTCTTGAAAATCTCAGACCGGTAACATACCGCATTTGAACATTGAATAGTAATGGTCAGAGTTTTGAATTGTTTCAAACCATTTGTAGATATCATATGGTGCGACATTTTCAATCGAAAAATTGCTCGCCAATATATAATAAACATGAATATATGTATGTTTATATGATGGTGTATAATATGAGCTCATATATAATCAGCATTTGTATCAATTATGGTGCCCTGATGAACACCAAAAACACAACTCATTTCGAGCTTTCGTTAACAATTCAATCAGATCTTATTTAAAAAATACTTCATTTTAGAACAAGCGTTTTTGCATTAATGTATTCTAAATAGATGTGGAGGCAATGCTGAAGCTTAGTATGACAAAGATTGTTGAAATGGCAAGTAAACTGGATAGTTCTGTAAACCAGACAATTTTACTTCACTCTAATAAGTATGTATTTAACTGATGCAGTGATCTTAAAAGGTTTGAAAAGTCTGATTGTCATACTGGAATGATACAGGTTGCTTGAATGACCAAGAATAATGATGTTTGTATTATGTCTGCCAGGTAGGTCATAATAACACAGACAATATTTTCTGATCTTTTGGCCCACTGTATACACAGATAACTGTAGACAAAATGGTACTGTTGTTTAGCTCACTCTGGCAATGCCCCTTCAGTTTACTTCAATCACACTAACTGTCACCTTGTAAGAAAGTTATATTCTTAAATATGATCATCTATGTTCTAAATTATGATCCAGAAAACAAGCAATTATTTTTGGAAAGCATTAATTAATATAACAGAGAAGACTTAATTCAACTTTCAAACACTTTCACAATTTAAAATAGCAAACAGTACATGTGCTAGCAGTACTGTAGAAAAATGTGAAGCCAGTTGCACTGATTTTGGTTCAGCCGATGTGCTAGTGGTACAGCAAACAAGTCATTCATGCCATTTGTAAATCTTCGCCCCCGTCCATAGGGGCTTGAAGAAATTGATTTGGCTGCATGTTGCTTCCACACAGAGCTAAAACTAACCAAACTAACGAGTACTGGTAAACCGCTTAGAAGGACTAAGCTTGCCCAGGCAAAGTGGTGTGAGTCAGACCGTCCAATGTATATAAGCCTTGTAGTTTCATAGGGTGGCAGGGCTTGAGATATCATTTCATCTCAATGTCGGGAACAAGTCCAACAAAATTGGAAGCAGCATCTCCAAAATGAACTAAATAGTGTTAACGGGAATGTTAAACCTCAATACAAACAAACAACCAAACCATTTGTAAAACCGATGAATACAGAGCCAGAAAACTTAACATAGATAACAAGTATTGCATACATAAGACTACATATGCAAATGGTATTTCAGCATCTAAATATAATATCAGCTATCAAATAAATATTTTACAGCAACTTGCCTTCCATCTATATCATTTCGGGAAGTGTATGCAAGCTGATAAATGTGCAAATAGTTTCTGTGTGACTAGTAATGCATTTATTTTGAAGACTAAAACATTGCAGCAAACACTTTTGCCTATGTTATAATGAAGCTGGAAAAATGTAGAAAATGCGTTTAATGGTCTCACAAAACCTTTTAATGTTGAGTGGGGGGGGGGGGGGGGGTGGGGGGGGCGACGTGCGAGTCTCTTTGACCAAGTGATGCAAGAAAAAATACCAATACATGGACTGATCAATAATAAGAACAAATCAGAAAATCGGCCTGTCCTTTCACAGATGGCAAATTATTGACTGCTGTTTTATTTTAAAGAGGGAAATGTCAACAGTAAAAACAATTAAGGAAACAACAGGATTATGAAAGTAATTTATTACGCAAACTCAATACACCATAGTGTATTACTGACATTAATATCTTTGTATTGCGGGTTTAAAAAAAAAAGACAAAATAAAATAGGGTAAAAAATATCCACCTTGTCTTATTCCTATTGTGTCTTAATACAATTTGTTCAGCATAACCGCTTTTGCAATGCTGTAAACACTAACACTCATCGTGATCACTGCATGAGTGCATTATTATTATTTTTCTCTCTGCTAATGTATGTTCTCATCTACTATTTAAAACCCAAACTAAAAATCATTCTCTGTCGAACAGTTTGTTTGTGTGTGAGTGTGTGGAGTGTGTGTGTGTGTGTGTGTGGGGGGGGGTGCATGGCCGGAATTACGTAAATGCATATGCTTAGCTTTGCATGATATGGTGACACTATATGGTCATAATTATACAATAAAAATATACTTAAAGAAAATCTGGTCCCCTGATATTTGCAAATGACTTCATCACAAAAATATACCTAAACACATATCTGGCAATCAAAAACAATGTTACCGGTTTCAGATTTTTTTTTAAATTTGTTTGCTATATAGAGGATATATGTGGCCAATTTTATGTGTAATATCTTGGGGTGACAAGATAAGTAACACATCCAACACTTGGGATAAACATTTTACTTTTTATAAATTTTCATGAAAAATTTAAGAAATTTTGTAAATAAATTCATCAGAAAAATTAAAAGACCTAGACACATTTATATTTTAGGTATTATATGAATCCTTATAGAGTTCTGTTGCCAATCAAAGCAACAAAATTTGAAAACAATCGAACTTGTTGATTTAAGAATGAAAAGTTCACAGTAGTGTTTGACCTCTACAGGGGATTACCTCAGGGAGCTCTCCTGAGAACTATAGTAAATAATCAAATAAAACAAAGTTATATACCCTGCTAGCATTCTACATAAATCTACAGCGGGCCGTTAGCGGCCCGTCAGCTACCCTGACGGGCCGCTAACGGCCCGCTGCAGATTTATGTAGAATGCTTACTGGGTATATATAGTTGATAGACCTAAAGTAAACAACAACTGCAGTTTCAAGAAAATCTGTGCGTGGGCAGATTTGGAACTCCCTCTTTTCGAACTGCTTCTCCTCGGAAACCGTTGGGCCGATTGAAGTCAAATTTCATATGGAACCTCTATGGGAATGGGGAAATCAAAATTTGCTCATGGGGTCCAGGTCACATGACCAAAATGGCCGCCAAGCCATATATGGTCTGTCTGTTTGTCCGTCCGTAACCCGTTTGTGAAAATTGGTGATAGTGGCTTAACCGCTTGGAATATTTAAACAATTTTTGGCATACTGATAGATATCAATGAGATCTATCCAATGAACTTGCGAAATATTACATTCCATTTAGTATAGCCTCGCCGAGGCGAAAAATGTGAAAATTTTCGAACTGCTTCTCCTCGGAAACCGTTGGGCCGATTGAAGTCAAATTTCATATGGAGCCTCTATGGGATGTGGGAAACCAAAATTTGCTCTTGGGGTCAAGGTCACATGACCAAAATGGCCGCCAAGCCATATATGGTAAAAACCCTTCAAAAATAGTCTTCTCCAGAACCACTGGGCAGATTTCCACAAAACTTGATAAATAGCATCTGGGACGTAGGCCCATCATAAATTGCTAAAATGGTGACCCTGGATTGACCTTGACCTTCTTTGTGCCCAAGTCAAACTTTGACACATATGCTTTTGTATTGGAAAAGCGAGCATGCATTTTATCCTGCAAACGATTCAGAATACAGTACAAAAGTAATGAGATCTAACCAATGAACTTGCGAAATATTACATTCCATTTAGTATAGCCTCGCCGAGGCGAAAAATGTGAAAATTTTCGAACTGCTTCAACTTGCTTCAATTTGCTCTTGGGGTCAAGGTCACATGACCAAAATGGCCGCCAAGCCATATATGGTAAAAACCCTTCAAAAATAGTCTTCTCCAGAACCACTGGGCAGATTTCCACGAAACTTGATAAATAGCATCTGAGATGTAGGCCCATCATAAATTGCTAAAATGGTGACCCTGGATTGACCTTGACCTTCTTTGTGCCTAAGTCAAACTTTGACACATATGCTTTTGTATTGGAAAAGTGAGAATGCATTTTATCCTGCAAACGATTCAGAATACAGTACAAAAGTAATGAGATCTAACCAATGAACTTGCGAAATATTACATTCCATTTAGTATAGCCTCGCCGAGGCGAAAAATGTGAAAATTTTCGCACTGCTTCAACTCGGAAACAGTTGGGCCTTTTGAAGTCAAATTTCATATGGAGCCTCTATGGAATGGGGGAAACCAAAATTTGCTCATGGGTTCCAGGTCACATGACCAAAATGGCCGCCATGCCATATATGGTCTGTCTGTCTGTCTGGCCGTCCGTAACCCGTTTGTGAAAATTGGTGATAGTGACTTAACCGCTTGGAATATTTAAACAATTTTTGGCATACTGATAGATATCAATGAGATCTAACCAATGAACTTGCGAATTATTACATTCCATTTAGTATAGCCTCGCCGAGGCGAAAAATGTGAAAATTTTCGAACTGCTTCTCCTCGGAAACCGTTGGGCCGATTGAAGTCAAATTTCATATGGAACCTCTATGGGAATGGGGAAATCAAAGTTTGCTCATGGGGTCCAGGTCACATGACCAAAATGGCCGCCAAGCCATATATGGTCTGTCTGTCTGTCCGTCCGTAACCCGTTTGTGAAAATTGGTGATAGTGGCTTAACCGCTTGGAATATTTAAACAATTTTTGGCATACTGATAGATATCAATGAGATCTATCCAATGAACTTGCGAAATATTACATTCCATTTAGTATAGCCTCGCCGAAGCGAAAAATGTGAAAATTTTCGAACTGCTTCTCCTCGGAAATCGTTGGGCCGATTGAAGTCAAATTTCATATGGAGCCTCTATGGGATGTGGGAAACCAAAATTTACTCTTGGGGTCAAGGTCACATGACCAAAATGGCCGCCAAGCCATATATGGTAAAAACCCTTCAAAAATAGTCTTCTCCAGAACCACTGGGCAGATTTCCACGAAACTTGATAAATAGCATCTGGGACTTAGGCCCATCATAAATTGCTAAAATGGTGACCCTGGGTTGACCTTGACCTTCTTTGTGCCTAGGTCAAACTTTGACACATATGCTTTTGTATTGGAAAAGTGAGAATGCATTTTATCCTGCAAACGATTCAGAATACAGTACTATAGTATAAGATATATTTTTGCTCCTTACGATAAGGCGCATTAATTTGGGGAACCGTTTTAGGTCCAGGTCACATGACCAAAATGGCCGCCATACCCATATATGGTAACACTCATAAAGCTAAAAGCATCCGGCGGGTCGTGCACTTCAGCTGAAGCACTGGTTGTGTGTACTTATCAGAATTGCCTCAATGAGGTGATTCTAATGAGTACACAAAATATACCTTTATTTTAGCGGTCATTAAAATATCCTTATGGGGAATGGAAACGCCTTCAGGGGAGCAGTTCCCGCAAAAGTATTTTTGTTTCCCATGTCAATAGGGGTCAAGTCTTAAAACCTGAGGAGGAAATTCTTTGCTTTAAGAGTAGACCCCTTTTTCAGTGGGACACAGGTACACAGGTAATAGAAAAGCGAACAGGGAGTCCCGAAAATTGTCTCCCTTTGTAAAAATGGCGGAAAAAAATTGCCAGGTGTTCCCTTTCCCCTTAAGTCTCATCGCAAATCAATGTGAGCTAACCTCAGTCATTGGAACTATCCCTGCCTCGTACAAACTTTCATGGTCTCAGAGGTATTCGAATTATTGAGGTCCAACTGCACCGTCTATCATCTACACCGGAAATAGAATCCCGGTGAATCGATAAAAATGACTGAAGGATAAGGGGTGCCGCTTGAAAATGGATATTTATACTGCTTGTAAGTTTTAGTTTTAGAATACTGTTATCAATATCAGTAGTGGACATAATTTGCTGCTGCTGCGAGAAGTGTTTTGATTATTAAACACACAATCGTGCAATTACAGACCGAATGTTCGATAGCTGGTACCACGAACTGAATGGATTTTGACAAGTTCCTTGTTGTTTTTTTAATGTTTATGCCTTTCTACTGAAGGTTTTCCACTTAATCAGATAGAACAATGATCAAAAAATAATTTGCAAATGAAACTCGCCTCAAACTGTACTTTCAACACAACTGTTTGCCAAAACGTAAATTTACCTGTTGTACGGCGAATAGTAGCTTGGTGTACGGCTTATAGCAAATTATTGTAACAGAAAGTGTACGGCGAATAGTTCCATGTTTATAGCTGATAACATTTTAAAAGTAACTCGACCGTTCCTACGGTGGCTCTCATACATCCATGAGGATTGTACTGCTCTGTATGTATGATGAAACGTATGTCTTGTCAAAGTTGGTTGTTATATTTTGTCAAACATGCTGCTTATGGGTAACGAAATGTAAACAATGGTCGGCATGAACTGGGGCTAAATCAAGGGACTCACCTGTCACAACATCTTTATCCAGTGTCATCAGAATTTTATAAACACACTTCAACAGTTTTCACCCATTCTCTCGTCATATTAGCAAGAATCAATCACAATATTGTAATGTTAGTTAGGAACTAATTACTATGTATAGTTTTAAGACCATATTTTGCCACATAGGCGTTAATTTGTGTTCAAAAGAAGTGCGCATGATCAAAACACGCCAGCTCAAATATAGACGCGTGGAATATGTTCTATAAAAGGGTTATCCTTTGGAAGCAAATAATACACCACATACAGTGAAACTTCGATGACTCGAACATAGGTGTCTCTTTAACCATGGTTGATTCGAACTCCCTAGAGTCCCTAGAAAAAACTTTCCATAGGGCCTGATAAAACATTGTTAGGGATAACTTCGAACAAATGTTATTGTGAAAAGATATTTTGTGTGTACTCATTAGAATCGCCTACACACAGCATACCTTAATTTAATATAAGCGTTATGCCTCCTGACATAACCCTGTTAATAACCCTCAGAGGCTCGAACTACTACTGTCTCGAACACATTTTCACCACATTTTTGGAAAGTTGTGACTCCCCCCCCCCCCCCCAAAAAAAAAAAAAAAAAAACATACCGATTTGGAACGGTCAACAATAAGTTTTAGGGGGCTTAAGTTATTTTAACGACATCCAAACCATTACTTTTATTTTACTTGATGATGGGGTATAAAACCTGATCATTCTGTTGTTGTTGTTTTTTTTTTGTTGTTTTTTTTTTGTCTGTTGCATGATGTTTTTCCTACTTACCATTAATCAACACGTGTAACAAAGAACAAATATAAAAGCCACAATGACTCTTGTCTGACGACGAACGCAGCATTAGTTGAGACTTGGTGGACCAAACGACAAACATAGATTTTCACTGCTGTCCTTACGGGCCCCGCCCATCGGGGCTTGGAGAAATAGATTGGGATGCACGGTGCTTCCACGCAGGACTGAAACTACCGCACGTGAGTACTGGTTAACTTCTTTGATGGACTATGCCAGCCCAGGAAAAGTAGTCCAAGTCAAACCGTCCAGTGCATATAAGCCCTATTGGTTTCATTGGGCGGCAGGGCTTGAGATGTCATTTCATCCCAATGTCGGGTAAAAGTCCCACAAAATTGGAAGCAACGTCTCCAAAATGACCTAAATTGTGTTGACAGGGACGTTAAAGCACGACCAAACAAACAAACTGCAGTCCTTCGTCCCGCCCATCGGGGCTTGAAGACATAGATTGGGCTGCATGATACTTCCAGAGCTTAAACCGCCCACACACGAGTACTGTTAAACAGCCAATCGGCTGTAAGCCTGCCCAGGAAAAGTGGTGTGAGTCTGAACGTTCATGCATATCACCATATTGGTTTCATTCGGCGGCAGGGGCTAAGATATTATTTCATCTCATTGTCGGGCAAAATGACCCATATAGTGTTGACGGGGTCGTTAGACTCGAGTCAAATTCAATCAAACAAACAAACACCTATTAGCTTCACATGACTCACATAGTCTAGCCAATTGAGGTATGCCTAGGCAATTGGTATATGTCATTCAACACAAGTAAATTGGACAATGCTTAGCACAACCCAAGGAATACAGCAGTAGAAATGAGTATACTTTAGTAGAAACTTTTTTTTTATTTGTTTGTTTGAATTGAGGTTTAACGTCCCCATCAATACTATTTAGGTCATTTTGGAGACTTTGCCTCCAATTTTGTGAGACTTTTACATACAGAGCCGCCGGACAAATCAAAGGAATTTACATGTAGGGAAGGTCAGATTCGCGCCATTTTGCCTGGACAGGCTTTGACACTCTAAGCGGTTTACTAGTAGTCATGCGGTCGATTTGGAAGTTTGATTTTTGATTGATTGATTTGAGGTTTAACGTCCCCGTCGACACTGTAAAGGTCATTTTGGAGACGTTGCTTCCAATTTTGTGGGACTTTTACCCGACATTGAGATGAAATGACATCTCAAGCCCTGCCGCCCAATGAAACCAATAGGGTTTATAAGCATGGACGGGCCGACTCGCATCGCTTTACCTGGGCAGGCTTGGATCCTATAAGCAGTTTACCAGTACTCGTGTGCGGGTCGGTTTCAGCTCTGCGTGGAAGCATCATGCAGCCCATATACTTCTTCAAGCCCCGATGGGCGGGGGCCGATCTGCATGGAAGTATCATGCAGTGTAATAGCTCAGCGGTTAATGCGTTTGCCTCTGATTTTAGGGGTCTGCGGTTCGATTTGCTGCAGCGGTAACAAAGTTGCGGTGTCCAAACATACTACACTGGTATCATTTGCCGGGATAAATGCCCCAAAATGCACCGTCTATCGGATCGGGACGTTAACTTGATCCCCCTACCCCCGAGCAGGGAGAATCATCCCTTATGCAAGTTAGAGATCTTTACGTAATTACATGACGAGTTTAAACAATAGTTTATTAGTTAACTATACAATCATAACGTGTACTCAACTAATATACTATTGTTTAAACTAATCGTGTAATGTAATCACAATGATGGTGAGCTCTCAGATCCATTACCTGTGACAAATGGAGTCAAGCAAGGCTGTGTGCTAGCCTAGACACTGTTCAGCATGATGTTCGCTGCCATGCTCACAGTTGTTTTCCAGGAGGGTGACAACGCCATACCGATTAGGTTTCGCTTTGATGGGAAGCTTTTCAATCTCGGGAGGTTGCAAGCCAAATCCAAGGTGCAAACAGAGGTGCTAGAGGAGTTCGTCATTGGAGATGACATGGCACAAGGTGCATAATTACTGTGTAGGTTTTCATCCTGCAGATCTGGGGTATGCGTAATGTACACCTGACAGTAATGGCCAATTATGTCCGATCGCAGTAGTGGTTTTATGGGTACTCAACGACCCAGTCAACACTATTTAGGTCATTTTTACCGAACAGTTTACCTAGCCACCCTTCTCCTGTGCAGGCTTATATGTAAGCGGTTATACTCTTCTTGAATCAGCGGAAGGGAGAAAATGAAGGAGATATTGACCGAAGAAAAGATTTCATGATCAATATCCTCCACAACAGTGTTGCTGTTGGATAGATAGATAGATAGATAGATAGATAGATAGATAGATAGATAGATAGATAGATAGATAGATAGATAGATAGATAGATAGATAGAATCTCCATGATCCGTTGGTCGGGGCAAGCATATATACCCTTAAAGTTGGGTAAAAAACGGAAAAGGTCCATCATTGGCATTTAACAGTTAAGAATACAGGGGTAGCCATATCTATTCGCCGTACCCTTTTTTGGCTATATTCCGTACAGCTACCTGGTTGTAAACAGCTAAACGCCGTACACATGGATTTTTGGTTTTTAATAAATACGCTTAGTGTATGATAAAATCATGACCAGAGAAAGTTTTCAGATACTATCCATTATAAACAGAAACAGGTGAAAGAAAGTTTAAGCGGAAATAAATCAAGAAATTATAAAATCTGTAACCTATTTTCGAAAATGCTGGTCTTCACCCAGTACCAAGCATCGTTAAACTTGTGTTTCTGACTTTAAATCGATACATACAGCATAGAAAAACGCATAAAATTTTGCAGAAATCCCTCTGTTATTTCAAGGAAATAAATTTACACTTCGCGGGCAGAAAATAGATAAGAAATAAAGGCTACACTCACCGTGTTCCATGCCTACTTTCGGTTTCAATCGATTCACCGGGATTCTATTTCCGGTGTAGATGATAGACGGTGAACTGTACGTTTAAAGATTAAAAAGATATTTCTGTCACCGGATAAATATAATAATAAGCATGGTTTCCTTTCTAGCAATATTAAAATCGATATCTTGGCCAAGTAAGACTATTTTTTTTGTTAAATGTTGAATCTTTTATAATGCTGCTGTCTATGTACTTATTCAATGCTATCTCCGGCATGCTTCGGGTTGGGGGTGGGGGAGTTGGGAGGGGGCATTAGGCGCCCAACTAATACTGGCTTGCAGTTGGGCAAGGCTTGCTGTTCTTTCAGCAGAAAAGGGCAATAAGCAGGAAAGCTGTTTCTTCATTTTCATTCATTTTTCTCTTTCTCCCTTGTCCCTTCTACTCTGGGAGACGGTACGAAATGACCCTCAACGGTTGACGTGTCGTTAAACCCAAGCACAATCAATCAATCTCCAGCATGCTTTTCATCCATGAACTAACACGATTATTAAGTTATTATGTAAGACTATTTTTTAACGAAAAAAGTTCGCTCATACAGCTATATTGGATTTAAAAATTCTTTTTCTCTAACACAACATCGTTTAAAAGATAGATGTTTCCGATAGCCTGATTACCATATAAAGGGTTTAAAAGCACGCTATGTTATGGACACGACATACAAAAAGCGAGTCCAGTCCCCGTTTCAGAACCTTTAGTTTTGCCTGAAATAAATAAGATGCATGGATGCTGGCTTCGGTTGCTCAGTCGGATGCGCGTTCTTCTGGTTATCAGAAGGTCGAAGATTCGATACCCGCCGGGTCCGGCTACACAGCAGGGGCATTGCGTTAATGCGACGTCGGATCGACGTGCATGTAACGAGATGTCCTTACTGCAGCGTCACATCAACGTCGGTGCAACATCATTTTTTTTTTATATTTTTTTATGAAAAGAAACATCTACGTCAGTGCAACGTCATGACTTTGCACCGACGTTGATTTGACGTTTGCCCTAGTGACGTGTACCTGCTGGGTACGGGTATGTTCTTTCGTAAAGATTGATCATGAAATATTTTCCGACGGCCATTCTCTCCCTTCCACACATTCAAGAAGGGCAGTTATCAGTTTCTGGCGGCAGAAGCCACATTGTACTGGTGAACAGCCTATGTAAAAATAGAAATGAAGGCAATGATCAGGAATCGACACAATTACCTAAGAAACCCGAACATATACTGAGCAGCAAAAAAAAAAAACGCGAAAAACGGTTTCAGTTTTATAAATATATTTTGAAAAAGAAGCATGGTACATTATGAATGAATAAAGTCATTGGCCAAATTGCATGAAATAGTTATAGAACTTGGTAAGAATGTTGCTCTGAGGATGATACAGGTGTGTGTCAAGTTTCATGAGGCGAGAGGCAGTGACTTTTACACCACTGCTACCCATTTGCACCTGGATGGAGTGGGGGAAGTGGCATTATAGGCACACCTCGCCTCCGGTGACCGGATTCGAACCCTCAGCCTATCGATCATAAGTCGATTGCGCTTACTACTGAGCTATCGAGGCTACCCCCCTCCAAAAAAGGGGGTGGGTGGGGTGGTGGTAATTCAGCCAAAATCAACAATACAGTTATGATCCTTGATCAGAATGTAGCTCTTATGATGATGAGTATGCGTGCGAAGTTTCATGAGGCCAGGTCAAATACTTTTGAAGTTATAGCCTGCGTTATTTTTTTTTTTTTTTGAAGACGACAACGCAGACGCCTGAGTGACGACAATAGCTCGATTTCTATTGCTATTTCTTTTGCTGTTCAGTGTATGAAAACTTCAAGCCAAAAGGACAGGCCAAACGGCTGTGCAAAATAAAAATATGTTAGCAATGCAAACTATTGCAATAATAAAACTGGGAAGAAAACCGCCTTGGAACGGTTACTGGGGAGGGGCTTGAATCGATTTTACGTGGCCACAAGCCTGTCGTGGTTAAGACAAATAATTTCTTCAGCCCGCGTGGGGGATTTCTAATTCTGACTCATTAGTGTAAGCATACTCCGGAAAAAGTAAGTTTAGGTACACTGACCGGCTCTACATGACCTTAACAGTGTTTCTGTCACTTGGTGTCTTTGATGGGAGGTGTGAGGTCTTGTATGTTTGTTTGTTTGTTGGAATATTGAGATTTAACGTCCCCGTCAATACTAGTTAGGTCATTTTGGAGACGATGCTTCCAGTTTTTTTGGGACTTTTTACCGACATTGGGATTTTACCAGTACTGATATGTGGCCAGTTTCAGCACCATGCAGCCCAGTCTATTTCTCCAAGTCCCGATGGGCGGGGATGCGGTGTGAGGTAATAGTTCTTATTCGGTAAATGCTTTTAGCTCAGATACAGGCGTGATAGGTCATGGCGAGTCTTCTAAATAAGCAGAGCCACTGGCTCCGCACTTTGAATCACATGTAGAACTTCCTAGTCACGTGATACTCCGAAGTTGTAGCTCAAAACAACCGGTCAGGAAAAATAGCGACAGGTAGGTACTGCGTATTTTCATTCTTCTTTGATAGGCATTGTCAAGATAAACGGAATGCTGTTCGATCGCTATGGTATTTTACCGTTGAAATACGCAAAGGATATTGGGCAAAGCCCTCGGGGTTGTCTTTGAAACTATTTCTTCAAAGAGGACGCGCATTGTGCAACCTTGCGAAAGGCGACAAAAGACAACTGAGTTTTCTCTTCAACAGGTAACTTATTGAAACTGTTTTGCTTAAGTGTCTCATGGTGATAAATAACAACCACGGTGTCCCCGGACATGTCCCTGAATTAAATCACAGAAAATTTGCTCAAACGCCTGGTTCCGTTTATTAAGTGTGGGTCTGTTAAATGTGGTTTGGCTATGAAGCTGTAGACATACTTTTGTTCTTGATAACTTTGTGCAAAGTTATTGTTTTTTATCTTATCTTAAGGTTTGCAAAAAATAAAAATTAATAAATAAATGTATAAAATAGTGCCACAAACATTAGACGCAGCCTGTCCAAAAATGTTGTTCCTGGTGTGCTTTTACAGGCTAAACATTCATATTTTAAGTGTTTGGGAAGAGATCTGACGATCTGACCTTCCCTGACATGACTGAAATTGGCTTTTGTTCCTTTTGACAAAGTGGTAAAGCTAGCTCTCTCTCTATCTCTCTCTCTCTCTCTCTCTCTCTCTCTCTCTCTCTCTCTCTCTCTCTCTCTCTCTCTCTCTCTCTCTCTCTCTATGTTGATATTAATTGTCATAGCCAACAACAAATCTGGACCGGGCTCGAGTACTGGGGCATTCATTATCAATCGAACAAAATTACTAACTACAGAAGTTTCCCAACTGCTTTTGTCCACGTGACTATCTCTGGTCACGTTCAAAATCCATATACCGGTTATTTGTAGCAGCGCTAGTCTTCTTCCAGGGACGTCGTACCGCCTCATATTAACAAGTCCGAGGAATGAACGCCTTTGTTTGTTTGTGTTGAGGTTTTTACGCCCCTTCAATATTATTTAGGTCATGTCGGAGGCGTTTTCGTCATACACGTATACACAATATTAAACTATGCATAAAATAGTGTTGACTGGGCCGTTAAACTCCAATACAAACAAACAGACATTCAAGTTCATATAACAGTTCTTATAATAATGAATAAGACAAGGATTTGGGCGTGGACTAGGCGTACTATTGCTCTCTCCTCATATTAATTGTTCGTCACGGCCCATCGGGGCTTGGGCTCAGAGCTGAAACCGACCGCACATGAGTATTGGTAAAACGTTTAGAAGTTCTAAGCCTTCAAAGTGGTGCGAGTCACCCTACATGCATATAAACCCTATGGTTTCGCTGGGCTGCAGGGGATTGAGATGTTTTTTCATCTCAGTGTCGGGTAAAAGTCCCACAAAATTGGAAACAATGTCTCCAAAATGACCTGAATGGTATTGAAGGGGATGTTAAATGTATAACTGAAACAAAAAATCATATTCACTTAAAGTCTCTCGTCTTTAGGCAATAATGGTAGAAACGGAGTTGTAACACTTTCACAAACTTTTAATTGAATTTGAACGAATATGAACAACTGGTAACATTGGTAACGTACTCGGACAGATTGACATACATACAGAGAGAGAGAGAGAGAGAGAGAGAGAGAGAGAGAGAGAGAGAGAGAGAGAGAGAGAGAGAGAGAGAGTTTTCCAATGAGGCGATTCTAATGAGTACACATAACATACCTTTTCAAGATGAAATCAGAAAAATAGACCATAAAGGGGCCTGAAACTGTTCAATGAACACACGATTTAATTTGCTGCCACCTTTATCTTTCTTTGACATTTACAACTCTCTAATAACTTGTTAATCAATATGAGGGGCTTCCAAATTGGAAAAATGAATGCGTTCTTTGATTGTGGCCTTCCTGAGAGACCTTTTCTTACCAGTGCATATGGTTTATTTGAAGATAGACATTTTCTTCATGTGGAATGCTGCCATTTTGAATAGAACGACTGTACTTTGAAGTCACGGGTCAAACCTAGAACTACTTACATAGTACAAGTAATAGATATAGAACATTGTCAAGAAATATTTGCAGATATATTTCGAGGGGATTGCCCCGAGAAGTATATCTGCAAATACTGAGTGACAGTTCTATATCTGTTTTGTATCATGGCCAACCAATCAGTTTACACTGTTTTAATTGAGCATGCAATAGTCACCCAATGGTGTTTCTCTCCAGCAATAAGTGGACTGCTAATGAAGAGTGGCATCCATGTTGAAATTATAATCAACAGAATAATTATATGCTTGACCTGTAGGTCACACATCTTACAATTTTAATCTCTATGCACTGAATCCCATTCAGCATTGTTTTAGGTCACAACTCTGGAGAAATGTAAACAAATACAGAAACATAAACAATGAACCGGGGATGAGCCTGCGCAGATATAGTCCATGCTTTCTGAAATCACAAACCAGACTGAATTCATATATTTTTAGTTTCTCATATTTCTATTCTGAAAAGGACTCAAACACAGTGTGCATACACTGAGAATAAAACACCTTTTTCCTGTGACAAAGGAAAAAGACAAGACTTCAGATAAGGATGATATGAGTAAAAAAGAAACTCTATTTTCTCCTGAGTAAGCATATATATTATACTTTGGTGTACAGTCATCAAAACTAGACAGTGTTATACAAAGAATATTTACAATATTTTAAAATGAAATGTTGAAAAAATGCTATCCCCCATCACTGCTGCTTGTCAGCTCTTAACAATGAATTGCCTGTATCCTCAGTTTGTTTAAATAAAATCAAATTACACCCATAATCTGATTTGACATACGAGGACTGTTCAAATATGAATGCAAGTAGAACGTTTTCTCATGCACTAATGCGAAAATCACCTGGAAATGAATACCACAGCGTAGAAAAACATTTTACCTATACATTGATACCAAACCTGTTAAAATCCGTCCACTTTAGCCATGTATATCGTTCGATAAACACTGTCTACTCTTGTATACTAATACAAAACATGGTTGGAAGAAGGTCAGAGTACGCCGTTGAAATACGGTCCTATATTAAGAATCGTTGTATTCTTGGTATACGTTGCAAAGACATTTTTGATGAAATATTTATAGGTTATTGACTTTATATTGTATTTATTTACGAGTGCCGAATATTTCACAATATAAAGTCAATAACCTTTTTATTATATTCCCAAAAAATTCAAATGTCGGCTAGAATTCAGGATTGCCTGGTATGATTTTCTGAACGTAAAATCAGAAATCTTTAAGCGATTTGAAATGGAAAATAATGAAGGTCGTTAAGTGTCTCCCTACACGTTGAAAAACCACGTCCAACGGCGCCAAAGTGAAGACGTCATTAAAAACATTGACGTTTCCCAACACAGGACGGCATTTTTTCCGAAGCGCCGGTTATATTTCTTTTAAAATACTCCTGATTTTTTAGAAGAAAGTATTGAAAATCTAAACAGATTGAAGGTAGGTCATATCTGTCAGCATAAAATGCGGTTTACGCATTTTGTCAGAACATTTTGTCGTTTTGTTTTACGTTCTTTCAATCGATACGCACGACAAGATGGCTGCCGATTTTTAGTATCGAAATGGATAAATTTGAAAGTAGTTCTATTGTGAACGTGACTGCTTATCTACGGGCAATATGAACTTGACTACGGGCAATATGGAAAATATTGACCGGTAACTTCTGTAGAAAGTAAACGGGACATTTCCTGGGTATATAATAAGTTCGGTTTATGGGCATAATGAAATGTCTTTTCCGACAGTTTTTCGTTAGTGTAAAAATTCAGCTGTGGGCTAGGCTCAACAGAAGATGCACCACATGATCGTCGGCCGAAAAGAGCAACATCTGCCAAGATGGTTGCTAAAGTGAAAGAAATAGTTGCTACCGATGCACGATACACCACTAGGCAAATAGCTAGTATGGTTGGCAGCTCATTAAGAGCAGCTCATACAATTCTGAAACGGGATTTGAAAATGACAAAGATCTGTGCTAGATGGATTTCCCATCTGTTGACAGATGAGCAGAAAAAGACACGCGTTCAGTGCGCCAAGAAGTTGCTTAAAAAGTTTCCAAATTACAATGCACGGTCTCTCGCTAATGTCGTCACAGGTGACGAGACATGGGTTCAATTTTTTGAGCCAAAACGAAAGATTCAGAACAAAATATGGGCAACAAAGTATTGCAAAAGACCATGCATTGCAAAGCGGACAATGAGCGTCAAGATGGTAATGTATGCCATATTCTTTTCAAATCAGGGCCCTGCTATTCAGGTTGCTGTGCCTAAAGGCAAATCTGTAAATGCGAAGTTTTACAAGAATAAAGTTCTTCGAAAATTGAAGAAATATTTCAAAGAACGAAGACCCGCAACTGGTTTGGCCAATGTCAGATTGCTACATGACAATGCGTCATCGAACAAGGCGTTCATTGTGCAAGACTATCTGAAGCAGAAAAATGTTGTTGAACTCCCTCACCCCCGTATTCCCCTGACCTTGCCCCATGTGACTTTTTTTTTGTTCCCGCGGCTGAAAAATACCTTTCTGATCGAAAATTTGTACAGCGCAAACACCTCGGTTCTGCAATATTCCAGTGCCTTCATAGTATACCTCGAAAAGACTACCAAAATGCATTCAATGATTGGATCAGAAGACGGAAAGTTTGTATATCTGTTAAAGGGGAATACTTTGAGGGGACAAAATAAATTTTTCATCGAAATCTATCACGGAATCATTTTTATGTGCTTAGTTGCATTCATATTTGAACAGTCCTCGTATTCGCGGTGTATTGTATTTAGTTATACCACACTTGCAACCATAGTTAACCACAGTTAACCAACTGACCTAAGCCCCGCCTACTAAACTTAGTCTTCAAAAAGCAAGTTATTGAGAATCACCACTAGACAACTTCAAAGGAAAAAAGGTAGGCCGTAATACAAAGCATGGATTGTTTCCAGCAAGACCGTCCGTGCATCAGTTATGGGAACAGTAGTAGTTTCGGTATATTGCACCTGCAAGGGAGGTTGAGCACTTGTGCTTTCTCTACCTTTTACAATCAAAGAACGATTTAACACAATGTACAGATGACGCTTACTTTACATTTGTATCTAGACACTTAGATAAAAGATTGAACAAAATTTAAATTTGGAATTTTGAATAGATGCTTTTTATCTGAATGTTCAATTAAATTGTATAAATTATCTGAGGCTGACAATTGTCATTTTATTTCGCATAAGCAAAGTATTGTGGAAAATCACAAATATCAACAAAATATTACATGTAGTGCAATACTCTAGTATTATTACATACCTTCTATAGGATGCATAGAAAATCCCATTAGAATATTTCAATACTGACTCATTTTGCGCTATTTTGGTGGCAAAATCACGTAACTGCGCCAAAAATCCAGTGAGGGGTGTGGGTTGGGGGGGGGGATGGTGCTGAAACCGATTTTACGTAGCCACAATCCTCGCCCTTACTTCCGTCGCGATTTAGACAAATAATTTGTTCAGTTCGCATGAACTCATCAGTGCAACATCTCCGTGAACAAAAAAAAAAAAAAAAAAATCAAACAACCACAGAGATGAAACAACGGTGAGGACTCGACAGCATGCTGGAGCAAAAGAAAACCAACAGTTAGACTCCGATGGACCCAATCAGAGACAGAGCATCAGGCACCAACCAACATTACACAAAATTAGATCCTCTCTCATTCTCAGTAAGCCTTTTCGCTGGAACCGTCATAGAGTCTAAGGTCTGACCCACCGGCGTGCAATTAATGAGGGCAGCATGGGTGCCAACAGTGATAAAAGCCTCGCATTTTAAATCACTATATTTGAAGAAACTTGAAACTATACAAAACAATGAAAGTTTGAGTCTAAGACTGTAATTACAAACTGCAGTCATCATGAAGTTTGTACCGAGCAGACTTCCAAAGGATAACCCTTTAATAGAACATATTTAACGTCACTACAGCTGGGGTCTGGGAATATGTGGCGGCCGTTAAAAGACTCCCTGCCCTACATCATAGTGTAGTTTATATTTTCTTGTCCTTTGGGATCATTGATTCCATTGTGGAAATTTGAAAATATCTGAGGGTCACTGATGAGGCCTAATTGGCCGAAACTAGCTAGTCTGGCCCAGAAAACATGCACGCTCCATAGTTTTCAGTTCTGTGGTGTATCCCTTGCTTCCAAAGGATAACCCTTTTTATAGAACATATTTATTGCTGGTTTAGAAATCCAGCAAGTATCATTTGCGAATAAGGAATAAATCAAAATTGCCTTACGTTCCTTAATCGATTTTCAGCTTCAGAGAACTTTGGGACGATGTGCAACAGAATCTTTGCGTATGGTACATTCATCACCATTTTTACTTCTAAACATAATGGTATAGGCTTCGAAATCCAGCAAATATTATTTTCGAATAAGGAATAAGGAATAAATCAAAATTTTCCTCATTCGTTATTCGATTTTCTGCTTCATAGATATTTGCGACGCGGTGTAACAGAACATTTGCGTATGACACATTCATCATCGTTGTTACATTTAAGCATTATGATATAGGTTTCGAAATCCAGCAAGTATTTTTTGAGAATTAGGAATAAGGAATAAATCAAAATTTTCCTTTTATACCACAATCAGGCATTTTAGTAACCTAAAAAAGGGGGTCGAATAACTTCACGCTATAATCAGTAGTGACCTATAATACATTCTACGGACCTATAATACGTCTAATGACCGTTAATAGACCGGACCTACTTTTCAGGTCACTTATTTACAAGTGTAAACAACAGCATGCAACCTTTTATACATGGGAAAACAACGAAATTGCAAGTTAAAATCTTTGCAATATTTTTTTGAACAGATTTTCAGAAATTTCAGCTAAATTTTTACCTTGTCGGCCATTCCTGGTTTGAATGACCCGTTGGATTAACTGCGCTTTGCTACTGCAGTTGAGTCTCAACCTCGAAAATAATTTCTAAAGCTAAAATAAACTACTTATTTGCAGATTTTCTTACAGAATGGAAAGCGCCGAGAAACTTTTATTCGAGTGTCCATGTTGTTTCCTACGTCTTTGTGTCGTGGTGACGTCTGAAACTTTGCACTCTTTGACTTCACGTTATACTACGTGTGCGCGCCATGGCACTGAATGTCATTTAACATGCCACACTGTCTGCTGTCTATTTCGCTTAAATTTGCTAAATTATTGCAAAAATCCCTTGATTTTTCAATTGCGGTATAAACTAAATACATGATTAGTATCTTTAATAATAAAATATAATCGGTTCACCGCGACAATTCTACAGAGGCTCGCTAAAGCTCGCCCCTGTAAAATTGTCTAAGGCTCACCGATTATATTTTATTATTAAAGACACTAACCATGTATTTACTATATTTCTTATACGGTTTTAAGCTTCAGAGAACTTTGCGACGAGGTGCAACAGAACATATGCGTATGGTACATTCACCATCATTTTTACATCTAAGCATAATGGTATAGGTTTCGAAATCCGGCAAGTACTATTGGCGAATAAGGAAGGCCATCGGGGCTTGAAGAAACAAATGGGCTGCACGATGCTTCCACGCAGAGCTGACGAGTACTGGTAAATCGCGTAAAGGATCTAAGCCTGCCTAGGCAAAGCGATGCTAGTCAGACCGTCCATATGCTTATAAACCCTATTGGTTTCATTGGACGACAGGGCTTGAGGTGTCATTTCATCTCATTGTCGGGTAAAAGTCCCACAAAATCGGAAGCAACGTCTTCAAATTTACCTATACAGTGTTGTAGGGGGGGGGGGGGCGTTAAACCACAAAACAAACAGACAAACAAAGGAATTAGGAATTAATCAAATTTTTCCTTATTCCTTATTCGATTTTAAGCGTCACAGAACTTTGTGACGAGGTGCAACAGAACATTTGTGTATGATACATTATCATCATCTTTACTTATAAGCATAATGGTATGAGTTTCGAAATCCAGCAAGTGTCAGTTGCGAATAAGGAATAAATAAAAATATTTCGATTTTGAACTTCATAGTACTTTGCGACGCGGTGAAACAGAACATTTGCGTATGGTACATTCATCATCTTTTTTACTTCTAAGCAGAGTGAAATCCAGCAAGTATTGTTTGCGAATAAGGAATAAGGAATAAATCAAAATTATCCTTATTCCTTATTCGAATTTCTGCTTCTCAGATCTTTGCGACGCGGTATAACAGAACATTTGCGTATAGTGGATTCATCATCATTTTTACTTCTAAGCATAATGGTATAGGTTTCGTAATCCAGCAAGTTTTATTTGCGAATAAGGAATAAATCAAAATTTTCCTTATACCTTATTCGATTTTCAGCTTCAGAGAATTTGCAACGAGGTGCAACAGAACATTTGCGTATGACACATTCATCATCTTTGTTACTTCTAAGCATAATGGTATAGGTTTCAATATCCAGCAAGTATTGTTTGCGAATAAGGAATAAATCAAAATTTTCCGTATTCCTTGTTCGATTTTCAGCTTCATTGATCTTTGCGACGCGGTGTAACAGAACATTTGCGTAGTGGATTCATCACCATTTTTACTTCTAAGCATAATGGTATATGTTTCGAAATCCAGCAAATATTATTTGTGAGTAAGGAATAAAAAATAAATCAAAATTATCCTTATTTCTTATTCGATTTTCAGCTTCAGATAACTTTGCGACGAGGTGCAACAGAACATATGTGTATGGTACATCCATCATCATATTTACTTCTAAGCATATTGGTATAGGTTTCGAAATCCAGCAAGTATCATTTGTGAATACATCAAAATTTTCTTTATTCCTTATTCGATTTTCAGAGTCAAAGAACTTGGGGACGTGGTGTAACAGAATATTTGCACATGACACATTCATCATCATTTTTACTTTTAAACATAATGATATAGATTTCGGAATCCTGCGAGTTTCAATTGCGAATAAGGAATAAGGAATAAATCAAAACTTTCCTTATTTCTTTTTCGATTTTCAGCTTCAGAGAATTTTGCGACGCGGTGTAACAGAACATTTGCGTATGACACATTCATCATTTTTTTTTTACTTCTAAGCGGAATGGTATCGGTTTTGAAATCCAGCAAGTATTGTTTCCGAATAAGGAATACGGAATAAATACAAATTTTCCTTATTCCTTATTCGATTTTCAGCTTCATAGAGCTTTGCAACGCGGTGTAACAGAATATTTGCGTATAGTGAAATCATCATCATTTTTACTTCTAAGCATAATGGTATAGGTTTCGAAATCCAGCAGGTATTATTTGCGAATAAGGAATAAGGAATAAATCAAAATTTTCCTTATTCCTCATTCGATAATCAGCTTCAGAGAACTTTGCGACGAGGTGCAACAGAACATATACATATGGTACATTCATCATCATTTTTACTTCTAAGCATAATGGTACACGTTTCGAAATCCAACAAGTATTATTTGCGAATGAGGAATAAATCCAAATTTTCCTCAGTCCTTTTTCGATTTTCAGCTTCATAGATCTTTGCGGTAGTTAGAGCCTTTGGTAGCAAAGAATGCATGAAATAAACGAAAATAGCACAACCGGTTTTAGTGAGTCTGGTTATGACCAGTACTGAAATGTGCAATACCGGCCACGCAAAGTATACTTAAAATAAAAGTAAAGGCAATGAACGGGAATCGATACAATTAACCCACACCTCCCACCAAGGGGAAAGGAACACAAGCATGAAATAACTGGAAACATCAACAGCGGAAAACAAAAAGGATAGTTACTTTTCCACATAATGGCCAATTGGCTATCCAAAACAAAACGATATAAGCGATACAATTTTTTAAAAAGATGACCTACAGCAAAAATAAACCGCGGCAGAAGAACCGGCTTGGAACAGTCAGTGAAAAGTATTTCACTCTGTGTGTGTGTGTGTGTGGGGGGGGGGGGGGGGGTTGTGGGGGGGGGGGGGCTTAAATCGATTTTTTCGCGGCCGCAGTCCTCGCCCTTACTTCCGTTGCAATTTAGACAACTAATTTGTTCGGTCCGAATGAAGACTTCCTAACAACTCATCAGTGCAACATCTCCGAGGACACAAAAATCAAGCAGCCACAGAGATGAAATACGGTGAGGACTCGACAGCAAATAATAACTGCAATGCTGGTCTAAAACAAAAACCAACAGTTGGACTCTAATGGGCCAGACCAGAGACATAGCATCAGATATAAGCCCACCAGTAGTTTTACTGACCGTTCCAATTCGATGCTTTTGCTGCGTTCCTTCCTGTTTTATATTGTTTTTTGTTTGTTTGATTTGAGGTTTAATTGATGGTTCTGATTTATTCCATGATTATGTATGTTTTTTGTTGGTGATTCTGATTCTTCCCTTTTTTAGTTATTCATTTTTGGTTGCGTGTGTGTTTAGTGTTTGTTTTGTTGGTTATTCTCAGTATTCTGTTTCTTTCCCCCATTGTGTTTGTTGTTCCTTTTTAGTTACGTTTGGATTATCTCAGTCACCGCCTGTTTGGAAAGAGCTGCTGACTGTTTACCAGTGGCGTGTTTTGTTTAATGTCGTCCTCGTAGATCAGCTCCAGGCTGCGTAGTTCTAGTCGCTCTGTTAGATCATCGGTAATGACTATAAGTATTGATTTACACAGGAATGACTCAGCGGCTCTGATGTGGATGCATACATGTAATTTCACCGGATAAAACCGAACAGAGTTTTTATTTCTTTCAAAATAAGGTAGTCTAATGTCTTTTAATGCTTCAAATATAACCATGAAATGTTCTCTTGTTTCGTTTTTTTTAATAAAAGACATTTAGAGGTTTACATTGAATTTGTTAAACTTTGAACTGCAACGTACATGTAATTTTTTCATTCAGCAGTCTACCTTCATCTCAGCTCTCCTTACATCAAAAGTATTTTTGTTACAGGACAACAGTAGGTCACATTTGTTGATGCGCACACCAATTTCATATGCTGAGTATGGCACTTTCAGCCTTCCTTTGTTTAGGTTTCCATTATGGTCTGGTCGCTTGTGTTTCTTTCCCTTTGGTGTCTTTGATGGGTGGAGTAAGTTAATTGTATCGATTCCTGATCTTTGTTTTACTTCTACTTTGATAAACTCAAACTGCCAATGGATTTGCCCAAAATGTGAGGTGTGCAACCTTTAAGACTCCTTCGTCAACGAATATATAGAACTGAGTAAACCAAACAAAGTTGAATCTCCGTCATAGGATAATGCAGATAGATCTTCGACTACTGACGCAATGCCGAATTGTGTAAAAAAAAAAAAGGTTCAGACTTTGCAGTATAAACATCAATGGAATAAGAGGAAATTATTCTTGAACTTTTAGATTCAATGCTGTTCTTCTGTCGCGGTTTGTTTTTGTTATGGTTTGTCTTTGAGTGTGTATATCGCTTATATCTTTTTGTTTTGGATGGCCATTTTGTGGGAAAGTGACTGTTTTTTGGCTTCCCTCTGTTGATGTTTTCGTTAGGGTCTAGTTATTTAATATTTGTGTTTCTTTCCCTTTTGTGTCTCCGATGGGAGGTGTGGTGATGGATTCCTGATCATTGCCTTCACTTCTCTCTTCCTTGATACTTATCAACCAAATCTTGTAGCTATTCAGGAAACAAAGATTGACAGTTCAATTACCACATCTGAGTTTTTCCATGAAACGTGTCAGACAGTATCTATAGAAAAGATAGGAACTCTCATGGCGTAGGGTTGGTGTTGCTCATTCACAGAGACATCCCTCACATACCTTTCGTGGAACTAAAAAACGACACCGAATAGGCCTGGGTTAAGCTTTTGCAAATGAAACTTCTCGCTTCGTAGCAAGTTAGTAACGACCACCACATGGCATGGTCGAAAACTTCCAGTTATTTAAAATTCAGCTTGATGGCATTAAGTCTCAACTTCCGGGTGTACATATTCTAGGTTTCCTCAACTATAGAGATATTGTTTGACCCGACATGCAAATGTTAATGAATACTAAATAATGAATGATCATGGCTAATAACAATTTGTTTACTTCCCAAGATATTGGATCTGATTCTTTCAACTTTGTCAGGACAGTTTGAACATATATACACAGTCTCCAGACAAATTAAGTGACCATGATATTAATTCCGGATATTTAAAAGTCTACATTCCTCCAATAAATAAACCTGGGAGGAAGATGTACTTGTATCAAAAAGGTGACTATGAAACTGAGGAAGGTTGCGTTTAGATTTGCAAAAAGGATAAATACTTGAATACTCGTTCAGATGCTAGGTATACCCAGGAGAATTTTGATTTGATAACTTCTTTCATCTAAACTTCGGCCGAAAGTCATATCCCTCGAAAACCAGTAGGTCTGTATCCTGGATCGCGCCAGAGATAATAAGGAAGATCTGCAGAAGGAATAAGATTCTTGCAAAGGCAAATAAACTTGAGACGTAAAGGCTGATATAAAAAAATCAGCATGATTTATATGTGAATAACTTGGTAGGTGATGCAAAGGCCAATCCCAAAGACTTCTACAGATATATCAATAGACAGAAGAAAGACAGGAAAGGTATCCCACCTCTAAATAAAAAAGGAGAGAACGGGATTGCTGATTCCGACTCTGAAAGGGCAGAGAAACTGGTTTGTCAAGTCTTTGGTGCGTTTAATAAAATTGAGTTCACAGAGGTACCGTTGATAGGAAGGAAGATCGGCCCCATTCATGGATAACATTGTTGTTTCATCGGTAGGAGTGATCAAGTTACTTAAAGGCTTAAACGCATCTAAAGCATACATGATGAGCTTCAACCTAAAGTCCTGAAGGAACTAGCAAATGAGTTGGGCCCAAATTTTGCACATCTCTTCCAACAGTCTCTTGATACTGGTGAAATCCCAAAAGAATAGCTCCTAGCGAACATCTGCCCACACGTCAAAAAAAAAAAAAAAAAAAAAAAAAAGAGATAAGGCTCTTGCTCGATATTATCGCCCGGTGGCCCTGAGTTGGGTTTTGTACAAATTTCATGAACATATAGCCTGTTCAAATATCATGGCCCACTTGGCCGAAAACAAACTTTTGTCAGACAGACAACATGCATTTAGGAAATGGCATAGTTGTGAAACTCAATTTTGTTTGTTTGTTTGTATTGGAGTTTAACGGCCCAGTCAACACTATTTATGTCATTTTTGAGCCGATCAGTTTACCCATCCACACTTTTCCTGGGCAGGCTGTATCGATTCCTGATCATTGCCTCCACGTCTATTTATTATACGCAAGCGGTTAACCAGTACAGTGCACATTCTTTCATCAGAAAACGGCAACTGCCCTTCTTGAATCAGCGGAAGGGAGAGAATGACCGTAGAAAAGATTTCATGATCAATCTCCACGAAAAAATGTTGCCGATCCCGGCATGTATCGAACCTGTGTCCTCCTGATCACCAGTCAGACGCGCATCCGACTGAGCTACCGATGCCGGCTTATGTGGAACTCAGTTGGATTACTTAAATAGTAGATTTAAGTTGTGAAACTCAGTTGGACTACTTAAATCTAATTTATTTGGTTATGGAATTGAGGGAAGGCTCAAATGGATAGATTTATTTATGTGCTACAGAAAACAGCGCGTCGTTGTTGATGGTGTGTTCCTGTTCTTGGTTCACTGTTTTTCTGCCAGTACATTAATGACATTTCCACTGAAATTGACTCAGAAATAACACTGCTTTCAGACGACTGTGTTTGCTACCGGACAATTAGAGAGGACTCACTGAAATGGTTAGCGCGTTGGACTTATGATCGAGAGGTCGTGGGTTAGAATGTGGCCACAGGATTCTGGCGGCCTCGGTAGCTCAGTCGGATGCGCGTCTGACTGGTGATAAGGAGGGCGCGGTTTGAATACCTGCCGGGGTCGGTAACATTCTTTCATGGAGATTGATTATGAAATCTTTTCTAAGGTCATTCTCTCCCTTCCGCTGATTCGAGAAGGGCAGTTGTCAGTTTCTGGCGAAGGAATGTACACTGTACTGGTCAACCGCTTAAGTATAAGCATGTTCAGGAAAAAGTGTGGATGGGTGAACTGACCGGCAAAACAATGACCTAAAATAGTGTTGACTGGGTCGTTAAACTCCAATACAAACAAACAAACCGGCCACCGGAGGCGAGGTGTGTCCTCTGGTATGATATGTAATGCCACTGCCCCACTTTACCCAGGTGTAAATGAGTAGCTTTGGTGTGGTGTAAAAGGCACTGCCTCTTTCTCGCGCGTACGATAACATCCGGAATGAGTGTTCGAAAGCGATTCAAATAAGCTTGAAGCTTTCATCGCAATTGATCTAAAAGAAATTAGTAGTATAAACTAAACTATATACTTCAGAATGATACAGATAGATTAGGATGTTGGGCACGAAAATGGGGCATGAGATTTCAGCCCGTTAAATGCAATATTTTGCAGATAACTAGGAAGAGAACAAATAAAATTAAGGCTGTTTACACCTCAGAGGGAACGGTCTTCGAGAATGTGGATTCTATTTAATACATTGATGTGACAATCACACACAATTTGAGATGGAATACATACATTAACAACATTTGTACTAAGGCAAATAGAACGCTTGGTTGTCTGAGGCGGCACCAGAATCTTCATCAGTGTCCGCAGGATGTAAATGAGGCAACATATAAACGACTTATTCGCCAAAACTTGAAATATAGTAATTGTCTCTGTGACCCCAGTGGAGTGGTCCTTAATGAAGAAATTGAAAAAGTTCAGAACAGAGCTACTAGAATTGTAACAAGCAATTACTGCTTTGAAACTTGGAGCATGACTGGAATACTAGGAAAGTAATGATGGGAGTCTCTCAAGAAAAGGCGAAGAAACAATTGGCTCATACTTTTATACAAAGGTCAAAATGGTGCTGCCAGCATTTCAACAGATGTCCTTGTTCCCCAGCTAGGCACTGTAGAAATCATTATTCATTGGCGTTCCAGACCCTTACTGCAACGGTCATTCCGACAGCTGAAGGTGCTGAGGCTTGTGTAGCTAAGTCTACCTCTTCGGTGAGAGCTAGAGACTAACTATCACAGATCCTGGTGTATGGATGTTATTTGACTTTTCACCAGTAACGATTCTGATTCTTCCTTGATCTTTTAACATAATCACATTTTACTTTTTAGCTCACCAGAGCCGAAGGCTCCGGGGGAGCTTATAGGATAGGCAGGTGTCTGTCGTCTGCGTCTGCGTCGACTGTCTGGTGTCAACACATTTGAACGACATCTCCTCTGAAACCACTAGTTTGATTGGGTCCGAATTTTATCTGTAGCATCCTTTGGCTGGGGGATTGAAAGTGTTTTGTTGTTTTTTATGAAAATTGGCTCATTAGTTTGGTTGCTATGGCAACTTAGATTTTCCATAGACTTATAATGGGGAAAGTTGAAAAATAGCATTTACTGCCAAGACTTTGCAGATATTTTGATAAAACTTTCATAGAAATGTTCCATAGGCAATCTACTATCTGCCATATGATTTGGGGTCCACTGCTCGTTTTTATTGGTTGCCATGGAAATCAAATTGCAAACAAAAATAGAGAAAAAAAATACTTAAAAAAATCATCTCAGAAACCATGTTTTTTTTTTTAAGCTGAGACTTTATGAAAATATTCACCATGTTTACCTCAACAGATCTTTGGGACGTAAAACCCAAACACTCACTCACTCAACAGATCTTTATAAAATATTGATTTATTAAATATTTACAATACCTGTTTCGATGGTTTGATCAGTCAAATTTACCGCCCCCGCCCCGCCCCCCCACCCCCACACACACCCAAGAAATTCAGTTAAATACAGCAGATTCTTCTGATACCGAGGCCCCGTTTTTGGATTGACATCTATCTATTGTAGATGGATTTGTTTCTTGCAAAATTTATGATAATCGCGTGATTTTGTTTTTGAGATTGTAAATTTTCCTTTCTTGGATGGTGATGTACCTCGTGCGGCATTCTACGGCGTTTATATTTCAGAATATATTCGATTTGCCAGAGTGTCTAGTCATGTAACTGACTTCAACACTAAATTGTTAACTGCTAAACTTCTTAGTCAGGGTTATCGGCATCATAAACTATGCAAAACCTTTTCAAAATTTTATAGACGTCATTCCGATTTGATTTCAAAATTCAATGTTGGACTTGAATCTCTTCTGCCACAAAGTAGAAGTAAAACAAAGATCAGGAATCGATACAATTAACTTACTCCACCCATGAAAGACACCAAAGGGAAAGAAACACAAAAATGAAGCGACCAGACCATAATGGAAACATAAACAAAGGAAGGCCATAAACACAGTTACTTTCCCACAAAATGGCCAAATGGCCATCCAAAATAAAAAGACACAAGTGATACACACAGTAAGTAACAAACAACAACATAAATAAACCGCCACGGAAGAACCGCCTTGGAACGGTCAGTGGAAAGAATTCAACTGGGGGTGGGGGGGGGGGGGGGGGGGGGGGGCTTAAATCGATTTTACATGGCCATTATTCTCGCCCTTACCTCTGTCGCGGTATAAACTAATTTTGTTTAGTCCGCATGAAGGCTTCCTAACTCATCAGTGTAACATCTCCGAAAACGTACAAATCAAAAACTACAGAGATGAAACAAGGTTGAGGACTCGACAGCATACAACAACAGAATTGCTGGAGCAAAAGAAAACCAACAGTAAGACTCCGAGGGGCCTAACCATAGACGATGCATCAGGCGCCAACCAACATAAAGAATATTATATACAAAGTTTTCGGAAACCGTATTTTATGGTTACTTAGTATATAAATTCAGAAATTCTTGAAGAATTCTTCTTGTAGGTTGCAGCTTCCTTTTGCTACCTAGGTGATATGCTCTCAGCAGCGGGTGGTTGCAAACTTTGAACCACATCACGTGTGAAAACAGCCTAGAAGAAATTCAAGGAGTTGCTACCAGTTCTCTCTTCCCGCCACCTCTCGTTCAAGACACGTAGCCGTGTGTACAGTTCTTGTGTGCGGAGCGCAATGCTCCATGCCAGCGAGACATGGCCATTGACAAAGCCAAACCTCCAACGTCTTGAGCGGAATGACAGGGCAATGTTCAGACAGATTTGCAATGTCAAGCCACAGGACACTGTCAGGTCCAGTGAGTTACTTGAGCGTCTTGTCATTGAGGACCTGGACCTCATCCTGAAAGAGAGAAGGCTCCGCTGGTATGGACATGTGGAACGCTCCAACGGTGCAGTCAAGACTGCCTGTGGCATACAGGTAGATGGAAAGCGGGGCCCTGGAAGGCCCAAGATGACCTGGAAGCAGCTGACAGAAAGAGATTGCAGAGAATGGAAGCTCTCTGCTATCGATCCTCATGATAGACAGGCCTGGAGATCTGGTGTAAGATCTGCCATGCGTGCAGCAAGCCAGCTACCTGGAAGGGGCCCACCTTTGTGGACGTTGCCCCTGTACCTGCACGTTAATAAAACATCCGTTGATGATGATGAATTCTTCAATATAAAAAGATTGGGTACAACATAAATGTTATACGAGCGACTGCATGCATGGTAGTTAACCAAGTCACGGTTGACAACTTTGCTTCCCTCTTTAATTGCACGCCGGTGGGTCAGGCCTGAGATTCTATGACGGTTCCAGCGTAAAGGCTTACTGAGAATTAGAGAGAATCTTAGTTTATGTGCCTGATGCTCTGTTCTGGTTGGGCCCATCCGAGTCTAACTGTTGGTTTTCTTTAGCTCCAGCATTTCAGTGGTTTCTTGCTGTCAAGTACTCACCGTTGTTTCATCTCTGGGGTTGTTTGATTTTTGAGATGTTGCTGTGATGAGTTAGGAGGCCTTCATGCGGACTGAAAAAAAAAGAATTTATTTGTCTAAATCGCGACGGAAGTGAGGACGAGGATTGTGGCCACGTAAAATCGATTTAAGCCCCCTAGCGGAATTCGTTTCACTGACCGTTCCAACGCGGTTCGTCTGTCGCGGTATATTTTTGTCATGATTTGTCTTTGAGTGTGTGTATCCCTTATACTATTTTGTTTTGGATAGCCAGTTGGTCATTTTGTGGGAAAGTAATTTTTTATTTTTTTTTATTTTTATTTTTTTTTGGCTTTCCGCTATTGATGTTTCCATTAGGGTCTAGTTGTTTCATGTTTGTGTTCTTTTCCGTTTGGTGTCTCTGATGGGAGCTGTGTGTTAATTGTATCAATTCCTGATCATTGCCTCCACTTCTGTTTTTTTATGCATTTCGGCTCATTAGTTTGGTTGTTATGGCAACTTAGAGTTTTCATAGACTTATAATCTAGAAAATTGAAAAATGGCATTTATTGCCACGCCTTTGCAGATATTTTGACAAAACTTTCGTAGAAATGTTCCTTATGCAATCTACTATCTGCCATATGATTTAGGCCTACTGCTCATTTTTGTTGGTTGCCATTAAAACTTAAATCAAAGCACTGACAGTGCTGATGGGGCGATGGTTTGTAATCGTTGGATAGCATTAGGCAAATTTTGCATCTAGTTAATACTTTTTTTGTAAAAAAAAATCAGGCATAAAGAATATAGTAGTTTTAATTTGTTTGTTTGATTTGAGGCTTAACGTCCCCGTCAACACTATTTCGGTCGTTTTGGAGACGTTGCTTCCAATTTTGTAGAACTTTTACCCGATATTGAGATCAAATGACATCTCAATCCCTGCCGCCCAATGAAACCAATAGGGTTTATAAGCATGGACGGGCCGACTCGCAGCAATTTTCCTGGGCAGGCTTAGACGTTCTAAGCCCATTACTAGTACTCATGTGCGGTCAGTATCAGCTCTGCGTGGAAGCATCGTGCAGCCCAATCAATTCCTCCAAGCCCCGATAGGCGGGGGTGCATAGTAGTTTAAATAGGGCTAGAATATATTGGGGGTCAGTGAGGGGGCCTAATTTGATGGAACTAGCTAATCTGACCCAGAAAATGTGTACACTTGACAGTTTCCATGTCTTCATGTCCAAAGCAGAAATCTTAGCAGAAGACATTAATTACAGCCCAGGTACTGAGGGACTGTTTTGCCACCAAAATTATTTTCATTGTTGTTGTGTGTTGTATGTGGGTTTACGGCGTCCCGCAAACCCCCATGCTGACAAGACAACCGAGCGTGATCTCTGACAGGTGTACGGGCAGCTGTGGGGTAAGGCACAAGAAAGATATCAAATGAATGACATGAATTATTTACAGTATCTATATACAACACTTACTAACACAAAACATCACAATTAGTTGCTTCTGTAGCCAACTCACGACGTCCGTCCCGAAGGCAAAACAATGTTCTGTGCTCGGAACGGGTGACGTGAATGCCACAGAAGCAAACAACAAAACAACAACAAAATAGAAAAAAAAGAAACAACACAAGACGCGACTGGCCAGTTTATAACTTAGGGTGAATCCCCCACTTGCGTGAATCCCCCTCTCGCGCACTAGTGTAAACTAGTTTGTCGACATTGTTGCCGACCACAGGTTGATGTGTACTATTTAGCGATCGCGCACTAGCTTGATTCGCCTGAATCGCCTACAGGTTATTTATTGGACCTCTTCCATTTGAATGGTCTCACATTCGTTGCACATTGCTACGACCTGTTTATGTTGGTTCGTCCGCCCTTGCTGGACCCTAACCCACAGCGTCGTACCAGTACCTGCTGCTATATTGCAGGGAGCAGCAGGTCACCACACATTGTTGTGCCTGCAAATTACGATAATTGGACTAAGATACAGTTCACGAAACATACATGCTATATCATGATCCCCCTCCCGGAGAAGTAAGAATATGTTCATGCATATACCGTTATTGCGCATGTGCCGACCAGACACGCAGGCTGATTAGTGCATGTGACAAATAACCGTACAGCAGAACTCAACTTGACTGTGCATCAAATTATCAGCACCCAGCGCTTGACACAATAATACTCAAAGTTCATGTTTCCTTACTGAGCACTACCGAAATCAATTAATGCTCACTACTACTGAGCATAATACTCATCAAATTTGTGCTCACTACATTATCACAAGTAAAAGGCAATTGAACAGACCACGCCTTTGCGCTACCTGGTCAGCCGCCACAATTTTATGGTGACTTAGTATATAAATTCAGAAAAATATATAACCGCAATGACTTCAGCACCCAATTTCGTAAAATCATTCTTCGATATAAAAAGATTGGGTACAACATGGATATTATACGACAGACTGCATGCATGGTAGTTAACCCAATCACGGTTGGCAACTTTGCTTCCCTCTTTAATTGCACGCCGGTGGGTCAGGCCTCAGATTCTATGACGGCTTCAACGTAAAGGCTTATTGAAAATTAAAGAGATAATGTTGGTTGGTGCCTGATGCTCTGTCTCTGGTCGGGCTCATCGGAGTCTAACTGTTGGTTTTCTTTTGCTCCAGCATTTCAGTGGTTTCTTGCTGTCGAGTCCTCACCGTTGTCTCACCTCTGTGGTTCTTTGATTTTTGTGTTCACGGAGATGTTGTACTGATGAGTTAGGAGGCCTTCATGCGGACTGAACAAATTATTTGTCTAAATCGCGACGGAAGTAAGGGCGAGGATTGTGGCCACGTAAAATCGATTTAAGCCCCCCAGTGGAAATCTTCCACTGACCGTTCCAAGGCGGCTTTTCTGTGGCGATTTATTTATGTTGTTGTTTGTTACTTTCTGTGTGTATCACTTGTGTCTTTTGGTTTTGGATGGTCATATGGCCATTTTGTGGGAAAGTAACTGTCCTTATGGCCTTCCTTTGTTCAGGTTTCCATTATGGTCTGGTCGCTTAATGTTTGTATTTCTTTCCCTTTGGTGTCTTTTATGGGTGGAGTAAGTTAATTGTATCAATTCCTGATCTTTGTTTTACTTTTACTTTACAGGAAACATAACATACTCTATTTCATATCCTTCTCCGCGACACGGCTCACAAATATAGCTATTCACAAATTCATTACATTAACAACAGATATAAACTACAAACAGAAAGCTTTTCATCTATAATCCACAACATTTGTTAGTGTCTCATAAGGGCCAACACTGATTGCCGTAAATTCACTCTGTATTTGGTAGTTACCACGTCATAACCGTCCTGACGTCATCCACGCCGCTTAGGCCGTTATGACGTGTGGCGATCAAATACTCCCACTTATCATCATCACGTTCTTTATATGTACATACGTGCACAAACCGAGTTCTCAGACAAAAACGGCATCATTACAAAATGAACTCGTAATTATTCTTGAACAAAATTACAACAACGCAATCGGCAAGTTAGCAATCGGTCTTCTCCCAGACGTACTTTTGATGTTGTTTGAGACGAATATCAAATACGTGCCGAAAGCTTTGTTGCACCGTTTTGAACTTTCCATCACGTGCTTCTGAACCGGTATTTTAGATGATTGACACACGTCTTTGGAGAAGCCCCCGTGGTCGAGTGGTTACGCTACTCGCCTAGTAAACCAGGGGTCGCAGGTTCGATCCCGGGCTTCTCCAGACTTTCGGATGAGTCTTTAAACCGAGGTCCCGTCTCCGTATGACCTTAGCTGTTGGTGGGACGTAAAACTGAAACACTCACTCACACGTCTTTGGACGTTTTAAGCGTGGGCGGGATAATAGCGCTGTCAGTTAATGTTACAATCGATTTTAATACTGCTCAAAAGAAGATTGTGGATACTCGTTAAAACCTCGAAGCGGTTCTAACCAGCAGTACCCACAATCTATAGTCTGCTCAAAACAGAGATTGTGGATACTCGTTAAAAGCTCTAGGTGGCGACATGGCTTGAGATGTCATTTCATCTCAATGTTGGGTAAAAGTCCCACAAAATTGGAAGCAACGTCTCCAAAATGACCTATAGTGTTGACGGGGACGTTAAACCTCAAATCAAACAAAACACACAAAACCTCGAGGCGGTTCTGACCAGCAGTACCCACAAGCGAATATATATTCATCTCAAAACAGATTGTGGATACTCGTTTAAACCTCGAGGCTGTAGCAGAAACAAGAAAGAACAATGGATGAACCCCTGTATATACATGTGTTAAAGTGGTCGAGCCGGCACTCGACATTGAATCAAGCGTGGTAGCTCAATGGTATAGTGCACCTGCCTGTGATGCTAGAGGCCCCCGGTTTGATTCCCGGCAGCGGTAATAAAACTGCGGTGTCCTCCGCATCGGGACGTTAACTGGGAGGCCCATCCTGTGCAGTTTAAAGATTTCTTCGTTATTACATGATTACTGTGTATGTTTTCATCCTGCAGACCTGGATCGGCAATGACCGATCACACTAGAATTGAAAACGCTCCAATGTTGATTCAACCGATATAGATAGAAATAGTAGAAAGAATGAATTGGAGAGGAGCAAATTCTTTCCTTTAAGAAAAGAAAATAAATAAATAAAAAAATCAGAAAATAAATAAATAAAAAAAATATTTGTCACTTAATTGCTCGACTCGACGGTTACTGATTTTTGCGTGCCCCCCAGGAGACCTGTTGGGTCCACACTTTTAAATCTTGAAATCTTCCTGCACAACTTCATTTTCATATCTGTCTAGTGGTTACTGAGAACTTATCGGGACAAAAATTGGGCGGAAAAAAGAGAAGAAACCCAGAAAAACTAATGTCTCGTTTTGGAGACTTAACCCTTATCCTGCTGAATAAATTAATTTAGCCACACCCATTGTTGGCTACCAAAGCATCATGCAGCCCATGTATTTCTTCAAGCCCAGATGGGCGGGGCCACAACACTGTATAGGTCATTTTGGAGACGTCACTTCCAATTTCGTGGGACTTTTACCAGACATTGAGATGAAATGACTTCTCAAGCCCTGTCGCCCAATGAAACCTATAGGGTTTATATACATGGACGGTCTGACTCGCAACACATTTCCTAGGCAGGCTCAGAACCTCTAAGCTGTGTTCGTGTTCGGTCAGCTCTGCGTGGAAACATCATGCAGCCCAGTCTATTTTTGCAAGCCATGATGGGCGGGGCTATTCACAGAAACAGTAGGAAGTTCCAACTTTGAGCGGTAGGGGTCAAAATTAAAAAGGTGTGTTTGTATGGTTCGTATCAACTACGAGACTATGAAGATGTAATCACAGTGTTGGGAACAGAACTTTATTGAGCATCAATGATGGGAAATGCCGGATCCGGCGTATTTTTTACGCCAGTTTTGTTTGTTTGATTTGAAGTTTAACGTCCCCGTCAACACTGTAAAGGTCATTTTGGAGACGTTGCTCCCAATTTTGTGGGACTTTTACCCGATATTGAGATGAAATGACATCTCAAGCCCTGTCGCCCAATGAAACCAATAGGGTTTATTAGCATGGACGGTCCGCCTCGCACCGCGGTTCCTGGACAGACTTAGATCCTCAAAGCCGTTTACCAGTACTAGTGTGCGGGCCGGATTCAGCTCTGCGTGGAAGCATCGTGCAGCCCATATATTTCTTCAAGCCCCTATGGGCATTTTTTACGCCAGATTTTCCGTAAAGTTTCCAGTCGTGGCCAGTATTTTTTCTCCTGTCGCGTTCGTCTTTGTAAATGACAGCGAGTGCTCAATTGATCAAAGGATTGAACAGTCTCAGGTCTGTAGGCTGGTGGGTATGCGGAAAAAAATGACAGGTCCATCTTGCGACACTCGGGTGTGCTGTGACAAATCAAGCATGTGGCTGATTAACACTTATTGAATGTTTTGCTTCCCGGATTTTTGTACACACACTTGGATTATCGGTAATTTGATTGTTGAGAAAATGTCGGGGTATAATTAAAGAAAGCGCTCATTACCTATATTTTGATTTAAAAAAAAAAAAAAAAAAAAAAAAAAATACAGAATCGTCGATATTGCGATTCCCTATCTAACACTATTATCCATACCATCAACAAATAACAAAATGCGTTAAACTGGCAAATAAATCAATTTTTGGCTATTAAACTTTAAAAATAGAATAACCAAACTAATCATAACTGAACTTTATTTTATCAGATGCATTAGTTTGAATTTTAAAAATTGATTCGAAAATAAACATTTTTTATGTGGAAGTTCGCCATTGCGACTGGCCGGAGAAATGACCCGAATTACATATGGTTCAAGCCCCAAAGTCTTTCGGATCCTTACGCGACACATGTTCATGGTGCTGCCTGACACAACAGCCTATAATACTGGCGCTTCAGATGTCTGTAAACTTTAGCCATAAACTCCCAAAGCCTGCCCTGGCGAGTCGGACATGCAACGCTTCAGATGTCTGTTAACTTTAGCCATAAACTCCCAAAGCCTGCCCTGGCGAGTCGGACCATCCGAGCATATAAACCATATCGGTTTAACTGGGCGGCAGGGATTGAAATGTCATTTTATCTAAACGTCGGGTAAAAATTTCACACAAAACTGGAAGTAATGTCTCCAAAATGACCTAAATAATGTTAATGGGGATGTTTAACCTCAAATCATGTAAACAAACAATCTAACAGAAAAGCAGAACTATTGGTCAATTAAAGTCCGTTATTGGTCACATGAAATCTGATGGGAATGACTTGGCAGATTTTCCACATTTTTCAAAAGGGGGCAACTTTCGGAACTTCCTGTTTGCTTTTCTATAAGCTTTGTCCCACGAAAAAGGGGTCTACTCTTAAAGGAAAGAATTTGCTCCTTAGGAGCAAATTCTTTCGTTTAGAGTTGACCCTAATTGACATGGGAGACTAAAATACGCTTGAAAGAGTTGTCTCCCCTGAAGGTGTATGCATTCCACTGAAAGTCTGAAAAAATATATTTTTCACTTAATTGCTCGACGATTAGTAAAATATTTGGGCGGATTTTTGCGTGTTATTTCGTGATTTTATGGGCCCACCCTTTTAAATTTTGAAACCTTCCTCACAACTGGACAAAAAATGGGCGGGAAAAAGAAACCCAGAAAAACCAATAAGTCTTAACCCTTATCCTGCTGAATATATATATTTAGCCTCAGCAATTGCCGACTGTCAAACATGAAAATTTCTTAACATTATTCACAAGCTGCATGGCAAACAGTGTAGGACCTCATCTCTGTTTGCAAAAGTAGGAGTTGTTATGGGTTAAATATACACTAAAGCCACTTTATAACTGAGCCTCCTGTTGTGCCCATTTCTGTTTGTTTGTTTGATTTGAGGTTTAACGTCACCTTCAACACTGTATATGTCATTTTGGAGACGTTGCTTCCAATTTTGTGGGACTTTTACCCGTCATTGAGATGAAATGACATCTCAAGCCCTGTCACACAATGAAACCAATAGGGTTTATAAGTATGGGCGGGCTGCCTCGCATCGCTTTGTATGGGCAGGCTTAGATCCTCTAAGCGCTTTACCAGTACTCGTGTAGTCTGCGTGGTAGCCTCGTGCAGCCCATCTTTATCTTCAAGCCCCGATGGGCGGGGGCCGACCATTTCTGTATGCATTGGAATTGCACAGGGAGGGTAAATTACAAGGATTCGTGTCAAAAATACATTGTGTATAAAGAAGTTGTTTTGTGAAAGCAAAATGTAGGACAAAGGGTTAATTCTTTCATGGAGGTTTGAAATATTAGGCAATAGTAATTATATATCAGTTCTCAACAAGCTGTTGTATGATAAGCACTAAATCAAGGCGAGATGCAAAGGACTAAACTCAACCATTATAGATAAAGGTATGCACATGTATGTAATCAGACCGGACAGTCGTCGGCAGTCGCGAGCGGACGACAAAGGCGACCAGCGGAAAGGGGAAGCGTTCCCGACTGCCACCGAGTGTAGGCTGGGAATATTTTTTTTTTTTTGGTTTTACGGCCCTTTCAAGATTATTTCACTCATATCGAGCCGATCGTTAATAAAAGGTGGGCGAAAACCGGAGTACCCGGAGAAAAATCACCTGACCTTCCGTTGCAGAACATGGCGTCTCACATGTGACCCCAGCGAGGCTCGAACCACAGCGGTGAGAGACCAAATGATCCAGAGTCAGCGCTCTTAACCACTAGGCCACGGAGGCCCGTGTAGGCTGGGAAAATAGTCCCGGACTGAGATCCAAACTTTCGTTCAAGCCCTAAATCCCACTTTCTTTGTAAACAGTGTAGACCCCGATCAGACGGTGCGTTCTGTGGCACCTGATCTGAGTCTCCATTGCTTGCCAAGCCTCTCACAGCGAACATTCTCTACTGAAATCATATACGCTAATTGGTGATTGATTTTTTACATGACCCGTGGCGTCATGCAGTAGATTTTTGACAATCGCTTAGCTCCGCCCTCTCCTGTGGGTTAACCGGTATTGGATGGTGATGTCAAGTATTGATTACGGTCAGTTTGACATTCTTGTCTCTTGATACACCTATTCTGGTGTAGCGTGTCAGTGTCTTTTGGCGTATCTGCTCTTTAATGAACCGACGGGACATGACGTATTGCTAACTTGCTGGGTGCGCGGTTGTATTTCTACTCAACATGAATACGCTTGTAAAATCAGATTCATCATGGTTCATCATCACGGATAACCCGACAGGCTTTTGTAAGAGTTTGCCCTGGTGATGAAGATATGGTTAAATCCGTCTTAAGTTTACGTCCCCTCTACACCTAATATCATATAGAGACGGAACCACGGTTTTCTAACCACAGCTAGTCAAAAGTCATGGATCAAACAAGTGACCCGGCGTTTATTAATTACATTCTACAAAAGGGGTCTAATAGCCTAAATGAATCTAGGATGAGCGAGTGTCCAAACTTTACGTCTCACCAACATCTAGGGTCAGAATGAGACAGGACCTCACTTAGAAAGACTCATTCTACTTCTGGAGAAGCCTGGGATCGATCCTGCGACCTCTAGCTGGCAAAGCTAGTAGCCTAATCACTACAGGCTTCAACAGTGAATTCAGAATAGGCTTCAGAAAGTTGGGGTATACTAGAAGTAAACCCCTCCAAAACCTACAAGCATGTTCATACAAAAAATAATACTAAACATAGATTTAACATACCTTTCAATATACTTTCACTTTCCCGTAACAGTGTTGTGGGTACAAGTTACAACTTGACCTGCTGCTAAAGTGTTCGTTTTTCTCAGGGTTTTTATATCTATGAATACTACCGGAAAATCATGCTTACTCATATCAGCTTGCTAAAATCGTGGCGAGGTGGAGATACCGTCCACAATTAAAGCCAGATAGCAAAAATCGAGTAGATAATGGATTTGCGTTCAAATAGTATATTTCCCATAGGAAAAAAATGATGAAACGACCCTAGAAATCAATGCCACGACTCCTGTCAAAACGAACACCCACACAACACGTGACGGGAATGAAAATCATATATGGCACAATTTGGCGGTTGGCGATTTTTAGGCAAAGTTTATAGAACTCAGCCTTATAGCGGCCCCCTCTATTGTAAAAACAGATCTCCACAAACCACTCATGCATACATCGTATGATATGTGCATGACTTGTGCATGGAGCAGCACATTTTGCCTACCATATTTCACCTAAAATATTTCACTCACACCGCCTTTCCATACACCTACTAAAATAATTTAGATGTGCATAAGCACCAGAGAGGTTTCCTATTCCATCTCGTAACATTGTGGTTGTTATTAATTTCCATTTTAGAAAAAAAAAATGTTCATTTTTCTTTATCATATCTTGCAAGTATTTAAACTATATAAATTTATAAATGATATATCGATGTTTACAAGGACATCAGAAACAAAGCAATCAGAATCTGTTGCAAATAGTTTTTAAAGTGGTATCTTTCACCATCCCCATATTTATATAATAAAGTATCAATAAAATAGTTTTCACTTGATTCTCCATAACCTATCCCCACTTAGAACACCTAGGTAGAATAATTGCGGAATAGCAAAAATTGCATCCCGGTTTTGTGACAGTTTGGGGCAAAACGTCTCCTCCACGAAACGTCCTGTTACCAGATCAGCTAGTCACCGGTTTTACCCTCACCCGCTGTGGTCAGATTGGTCTCTCCTTAAAATCCTACTCGTTCGATTATGCATGCTCTAAAAAGCACTAGCCAGTTCTATGTCGTCAAAGAAATTCGATAAGATATTTTCTATAACAAAAATAACTTCTTTATTGATCAGAAACACCCCAAATTGATATATATGTGTATTCATAACCAGGGCGAATATAATTAAACTCTGCTATACTTTCTAATACCCTTTTCATACCGAATGCAATCTGCTACATAAAGAAGCACAAGACCATTTCAAAATTTAGGGATGTCAGGTTGTGTTTTCTTCAAAATCTATTTGGGAAATGTAGTTAAACTGTTTGCAAACAGCGTAGGCCCCGATCAGACGTCGCAGAAGGCGGCATTTGATCTGGACCTGCACTGTTTTACCATCACCCGCTATTTTTAGATTGGTCTGGAGAATATAATTGAACTCTGCTATATTTTCTATAACTGAGTACCTTTAACCCATTTTGTACTGAATGGAATCTGCTACATTATTTGAGCACAAGATCATTTCAAAATTTAGGATGCAAGGTTGTGTTTTATTTTGAAAATCGTACATTATTTGCAAACAGCGTAGGCCCAGATCACACGCCGCAGAAGGCGGCATTTGATCTGGATCTGAACTGTTTGCCAATTACCCATTTTGGGTTTCCTGTACAAAATAGGCATTTTGCAGTAAGACAATGTCACTCTCTTCTAATCACTCTGAGGCCATCGCCCCAAAAATCATCTCCTCAGAAACCATATGCTCCATTAGGCTTAGACTTTATACGAATATTCACCATATTTGCCCCAACAGATTTTATGTTGTTGTTTTCTTTTATGAAATTCGGCTCTTTTGTTTGGTTGCTATAGCCACTTAGAGTTTTCACTGACTCATAATGGGGAAAAATGAAAAATGCTTTTACGACCAAGCCTTAACAGATATTTGCAAAACTTTCATAGAAATATTCTTTAAGCAATCTCCTATCTGCCAAATGATTTTTGACCTACTGCTCATTGACATCAGAGTTCTGGCGCAACTGGGCTGGTTGGGTCCAAATTTTATCTGTAGCGTCCTTGGGCTCGGGGCTTCCATGAATTAATACAATACATGGGTGTCAGTGGGAAGTGCCCCCTTAGCTTTGGTGAGTATTGGCCCATGGGCCTCTTGTTTCTTTTTCTGACCTTGCAGCTGGACTTTAAGTCGCAACCAACCTGCACATAATCTTCGTGAGGGCAGCTGCAGTATGGAAAGATAGATAGATAGCGGAATGGTAACAGACAAAATTGGTTGAATTAGATACCTCGGCTTGAAAGTCATACCCTAGCAAACATGTATATACAGGACCCATATGGACAGATGCTGAGCATTTAGCCCCTTCGGGTCCTAGACGGGCCCCATACAGGATTTTACCCATATGAGACTCATATAATAATAATGGGTCATATGGATCCCGTGTAGATAACATTTGATACCTAAGATGATAGCAGCCCCTGCCTATCGGGGCTTGAAGAAATAGATGGGCTGCATGATGCTACCATGCAGAGCTGAAACCGACAACACATGAGCACTGGTAAGCCGCTTAGAGGATCTAAGCCTTCTCAGGTTAAGCGATGCGAGTCGGATCATCCATGCTTATAAACCCTATTGGTTTCATTGGGCGACAGGGCTTGAGAAGTCATTTCATCTCAATGTTGGGTAAAAGTCCCACAAAATTGGACGCAAAGTCTCCAAAATGACCTATACAGTGTTGACAGGGACGTTTTTGACCTCAAATCAAACAAAACAAACAAACAAATCTAAGATGAAAGAGAAATAATCCTGGATAGTTGACAATTTCAAGACACATAAATGGGGCCCAAATGGCTTGCATGTGATACCGATATTAGACCCATGATAACCGCCTTCTACTATATGGGGCCCATATGGGTTCGATGTGTGGACAATAAGGGGAACAACTGTGTCATTGATAAGCTTAATATAAAAATAGTAAATTTCATGGCATAAATGCTGATAATAATGACAATAATAAAATATAATCAATGATTTATTCATTACGAAATGAAAGAATTTATTATATTCAATACATGTATTCACCTTATTTGCATTATTTGCTGGTTCCTAGTCTGAAGGTTTTCAGTGTTGGAAAAACAGGTAACCAGACCTGTTCTTCCAATATTGACAATGTGCAAGCTGGGAGCCAGCAAATAATGCAAATATGGTGAATAAACATTTTTGCGACATAGACATGGTGTCATGGTCAGGGTAGGCCTAAAAGATAGCCGTGTTTCCGCTAACCCGACCGACCTTGCTTCAGACCCCCCGACACTACTACTTTTATCAATAAAAGAACAAAATAAAAATTAAAACACCGACCCTACCATTTTCAATTTCCGACCCAGCCCAATGTCGTCTTTGCATTTTCGCACATTAATTTCGGATTTTAAGTTTTGTAGTTTTTTGGCATTTAGTACCTTCCAAAATACAGCGCTGACCTTTTGGAGCATCTAAAATGAATTATGATATACAGTACAAGTCTCAACATGACAATTTTATTAACAAAACACATGTACAAAAAGAAAAACACATAAAAAATATAGGCCCGACCCTGTTTTTTCGGGAGAAAAAATAAAATAATAATAAAAAAAGTTTCTCCTACCTACCGACCAAAAATTTTTTCAGTATGTTAGCGGAAACCCAGCTTTTATTTTTCGTCTTATTGTATGTCCCAATTACTTTTAAAGTTGAGGTCCATATATAAATACGCGAGATCTGACACTTCTAATTATCAAAAAGAATGTCCAAGTTTTCAAGGCATCTTAACTGTATGCATGTGCAATAAGTTGCACGTGTGAGTCTCTCTGATGGGACATAACCAGTCCATCAAGTGGTCTGGGACAATGAGGACAAATTATTAGTATAATAGAGTTCTCCCCAGCAAACAAAATATATGGGACCCATATGGGCCCCAAAAGGGTTTCAATATGTGTCCCGTATGGGTTTTGCAACCGGGATCCATATGGGACCCATATGCTCAATATGGGACCAATACGGGTCTTTTGTAGGCAAAAAAATCCATATGGGGCCCATTTGGGACCCGTATGGGCTAATTGCCCATATGGGTCCCATATGTACATGTTTGCTGGGTTGAAAATAAATATGAGGACCTATATGCAACCCATTTGGGCTAGCCCATGTGGGTCCCATGTAAATTAGAAGTGGAGACAATTCCCGAATTGGCCCCATATGGAATGCCCATGTAGGGCCCATATTGCATCCCATATGGGCCCCAGATATGTCCCATATATATTGCTGCTGGGTGGAATGCAGAAATCACCACTCATTGAATTTTCAGACCCCACCTGCTGGTCTGAAATCGATGCACAATGTTTGGAAACTGGAATCTACTCATAGTCGCTCCTTTTTCCCTCTGCTGGAGGGTATGGTCAGATATGCAATAGTACAGGTCTATCTGTCGATTGTCTACGCCCAATAGACATTATAAACGTTTGGTTTAACACGGGAGTACAGCCATTAATTACTGACCTTCATATTTATAATACAACAACAAGTATAGGCTTTCACAATAATAAAAAGCGGCCCATAACATAAGATTTCACACAAGAAAGAGGCCCACGGACAGAACTCTTACCCAGGATTACTATCACATTTGTACAAGCCCGTGGGTCGTTTCGTCTATGAGTCGATTCCCCGTAGGTCAGCATAATGTTTGGAGACTGGAATCTCCTCCTATTCGCTCTTGTGTCCCGTATGGCTTTTGCGACCGGGATCCATATGGGACCCATGTGCTCAATATGGGACCCATATGGGTCTTATATAGTGGAAAAAACATATGGGGCCCATTTGGGACCCGTACGGCTAATTGTTTATATGGGTCCCATATGTACATGTTTGCTGGGTTGAAAATAGATATGATAACCTATATGCAACCCATTTGGGCTAGCCCATGTGGGTCCCATGTAAAATAGAAGTGGAGGCAATTCCCGTATTCGCCCCGTTTTGAATGCCCATATAGGACCCATATTGAATCCCATATGGGCCCCAGATATGTCCCATATATAATGCTGCTGGATGGAATGCAGAAATCACCACTCATTGAATTTTCAGACCCCATCTGCCGGAACTGAAATCGATGCACAATGTTTGGAGACTGGGATCTACTCCTTTTTTTCCCTCCGCTGGAGGGTACGGTCTGATTTGCAATAGTACAGGTCTATCTGTCGATTGTCTACGCCCATTAGACATTATAGACATTGGGTTTAACACGGGAGTACAGCCATTAGTTACTGACCTTTATATTTATAATGCTACAACAAGTATAAGCTTTCACAAGAATAAAAAGCGGTCCATAACATAAGCTTTCACAAAAGAAAGAGGCCCACGGACAGAACTCTAGCCCAGGATTACTATCACATTTGTACAAGCCCATATTTGCTGTCATATTTGTAGAGGCAAAACAAAATATACGTCTACAATCTCTCGACCACGATGGACCACTGCCTATCCTACATTCCATATGATAAGATGTTACAAGCATACTGAAGATGCACATGTGCCTTTTTAAATATAAAATTAACTTTTTGACAAGATTACAGCATTTGCAACTGGGTTTCAGACATTAAACTTCACTCGGCAGGATCCTGGGTGCAGACTGGCAATTTGAATATTGCCAAAGATAGAATAATTGTATAAAACACATTTCTATGGATATAAGTCTAGACATTTATATTTAATATGTGCTAAGCGTAGACCTAGCTTTTTGTAGAAGCTATACTTGTATTACTTTTGTGGTGATGTTCACGGGTCGTTTCGCCCGTGAGTCGTTTCGTCTATGAGTCGTTTCCCCGTAGGTCAGCACAATGTTTGGAGACTGGAATCTCCTCCTAGTCGCTCTTTTTTCCCTCCGCTGGAGGGTATGGTCTGATTTGCAATAGTACAGGTCTATCTGTCGATTGTCTACGCCCATTAGACATTATAGACGTTGGGTTTAACACGGGAGTACAGCCATCAGTTACTGACCTTTATATTTATAAGCAACAACATGTATAAGCTTTCAGAAGAATAAAAAGCGGCCCATAACATAAGCTTTCACACAAAAAGAGGCCCACGGACAGAACTCTTATCCAGCTTTACTATCACATTTGTAAAATCCCATATTTGCTGTCATGTTGTAGAGGCAAAACAAAATATACGTCTGCAATCTCTCGACCACGATGGACCACTGCCTATCCTACATTCCATATGATACGATCTTACAAGCATATTGAAGTTGCACATGTGCCTTTTTAAAGATGAAATGTACTTTTTGACAAGATTACAGCATTTGCAACTATCATTTCAAACATTATACTTCAGTCAGCAGGATCCTTAATGCCCTTCCCGATTCGATTATTTCGACAGCTGAAGGTGCTCGTGATTGTGTAGCTAAATTTACCTCTTTGGTTAGAGCTAAGGACTAACTTCCCACATCACAGGTCCTGGTGTATGAATGTCATTTGACGTGTCACCAGTAGCAATTCTGACTCTGATCCTGGGTGCAGCCTGGCAATTTAAATATTGCCAAAGATATAATAATTGTATAAAACACATTTCTGTGGATATAAGTCTAGACATTTATATTTAATATGTGCTAAGCGTAGACCTAGCTTTTTGTAAAAGCTATACTTGTATTACTTTGGTGGTGATGTTCACGGGTCGTTTCGCCCGTGAGTCGTTTCGTCTATGAGTCGTTTCCCCGTAGGTCAGCACAATGTTTGGAGACTGGAATCTCCTCCTAGTCGCTCCTTTTTCCCTCCACTGATGGGTATGGTCTGATTTGCAATAGTACAGGTCTATCAGTCCATTGTCTACGCCCATTAGACATTATAGACTTTGTGTTTAACACGGGAGTACAGCCATTAGTTATTGACTTTTATATTTAGCGTAGACCTAGCTTTTTGTAAAAGCTATACTTGTATTACTTATGTGGTGATGTTCACGGGTCTTTTCGCCCGTGAGTCGTTTCGTCTATGAGTCGTTTCCCCGTAGGTCATTTCGACTTGGGCCTTTTCGCCGTTGGTCGATTCGCCCATGGATCATTTCGCCCATATTTTTATTCAGGCCCTATGGATTAAAGTAAGGGTATGTTTTGGGATAAAAAATGGTATGGGGGAGGGGAGGGGGGTATGGGGAGTTGGTGCGCGTTTGGTTATAGCTCTGGCCTGTTTATTCAGTATCTGTAGCTTATGAACTATATATTGTAATATCCTTGTTTGGGGAAGCTGGAAGACCTACTAACGACTACTACGTTAGGTTTGGGCAACTGAGCTCCCACCCTTTTTTAAGAATGAAATGTAAGCTCACATTACGTTTACTCGACTATGCAATATAATGTGATTTTATGGCTGTGAAAATCACACTTTGCAAGTGAAACAATATGATATTTTCTCACATCTGCTTAAAACATAGATTGTGGGTTAGAACTGCCTCATTGTCTATGATTTCGAACAGAAATAAGAACGATCGTTGAATTAAATAATAATAAAAAAATAATAATAATAAAAAGAAGAGAAAGAAAAAGTTAATAAATAAATTACCTATCCCTCAATGACGATGCTGCTTCCTACCATAAACATTGCAGTTTACTGCATGCTGGCGGCCAGAAACGGACAAATTGCAGGAAATGCAGCTAAGACATTATTTAAAGATTCATTGACAATCAAATAAAGATTTCAAAGATGGATGATGTGATGGGGCCTGATATTTACTTACATGCCAGCAGTCGGCATATAAAACCATTTTTGAAAACAAAAAGGAATCGGTTAATAAAATTGGGGTGGGGGTGGGGAGGGGGGGCTCGGTTTGCCTTTCTGGAATGCCGCTTGAGGACTTGAAGTTTCGTAAGCCCTCCGAACACCTTCTACTTCCAGGCTTCCTCGTCATTTGACGTGTCACCAGTAACAATTCTGATTCTGATTCTGATATAATTGCCAAGTACTGGGAAACTCTGTTATAGCTTTCCTTATTTGTGATCCTGCACTCCTGATTTCCATCATCAGGATGCGTTCTGTTTGTTGTTTTCCAAAGAGTAAACCCAAGGATTGAGACCACGGGAAATAGGAAGAAATTCATTTTAATATCATTTGATGCAATCCGGAAAGACAGAGTTGGGGATGCACATGGTGGTGCCTTTGTAGCTTTTAAGCGAGACCTACTCTGCACAGAATCTCCGGAGTTGGACACCAACTGTGAATAAGTTTGGTGTAAATTGAACATTTTTAGATGTAGGACTCTGTACCTTGGTTCCTTTTACCGCCCACCAGATCAGATTGATCCAGAATATCTTGAGGCGTTCAATTCATCTTTGTCTAGGATAATGTCAAATGCAAATGCTCAAATTTTGGTTGGAGGAGACTTCAATTGTGGAGATATAGAATGGAGCACAGGGTTCGCGCTAGGATTTTTTTTTCTTTCGCCATCACTTTCGCCAATTTAATTTTTTTTTAGCCAAAATCATAAAACCTTAGCCAGTTGAAGAAACTTCTTCGCAAAATGCAGAACATGGATAAAAAAGATCTGCTCTACAATTTTCTTTGGCACTTAAAGGGTTGAAGCTTAAATGCACAGACTGTCCTTTTGTGGCCTTTATGGACGCCAGGTTTTTTTATCAAACCAACACGGTCACACGTCAAACCAGTCATCTATGCTGTCTTGCCGACAGATAGCTTAGCAAAATCCATAGACCAAAATCATTTAGATAGCTTGAGTTTTCCGACTTCCAGTGGCATTACCTTCTCTCCCTAAAATGCAACAAAACCTTGCTTAAATGCTTTTGTTTTTGCTCCAACAAGTAAGCGTTGTTAGGTCATGGAGGCTGCCATTTTGGTTGATCACATGATCACATTACCGTAAAAATTCGGCTATAAGACGAGAATTTTTCCCTCCAAAATGAGCCCCAAAAATGGCCCCGTCTTATAGCCGAGGTCATGGACTGCATGCTTTTTTCCGGCAATGTCCGGCGAAGACCAGACATACGGAAACAGCCGATCGGTGATTTTTGAATTGATATAAAGCGCCGCCCACAAACCACCGCTGCCATTTAGCAGCACATGATTGGTAAATGACGTCATCCGACACCAGCACCCTAACACGTATTTAATGTCATTGTGTGTATCTATTTCATTAAAAAAAACGTTAGGAACAGGGTAGAAAATATTTTCTCGATAGCTAAACGGTTTAAATAGAGGTGGATAGAAAATCAGCGCTTTGTACAGCTTCCGAATTATCCCCAGAAGCTCCGTGTCAATAACCAACAACAGCGTTCGACTTTTCCGGCTCAGCGTCTGCTGTTTGGCGCCAAAACATAACCAGACATGAGATCGTAGAAAAGTCCATTTTTATTACCGTTAGATGTAGCTAATTGTCTGAGGAGCGATTAAATCATTTTCACATTGATTGTGGATTAAATTTTATGATTGACATAACTTGACCATATTTTCACACCTTATCGACACGCACCGCAGGGTGGCAATTAAAAGGGATTAACTATAGTGTCATACTTGAACCGTAATACATACACAAATGGTTTGTCTTTGAATTGACAGTGCAGCAATTATTACTCAAAAAGACTGACAGTTATAGATGATTTTTTTTGCACTTGTCCGACCGGGCGTCATAAGGTCAAAGTGCAGTTGCCCGGTCAGCCGGGAAATGGATTTGCCAGTCCTGTCGTCTATTAAATAGGTGGAAGAAAAGGTGTAAAATACACGTTTCAGTAAACGGCTTAAGTCGGCAATTACCGGGATGGGATTTCTTTTTCTTTTTTATAGGTTTTTTTTCGCCACTAGTTTTCGCCAAATGACACAGATTTGCGCCAGATTTATTTTCTTTTCGCATTTGGCGACTTTGGCGACCGCTAGTGCGAACCCTGCAACATGCAGGTACCCCATGGGGTGTCTAAAAGGCAGACGCAGCAACAACTTTTGGACATAATTAAAGATCACTGCCTGACCCAAGTAGTAAACATACCCACCCGGCAAGATAAAACCCTTGATTTGTTATTCGCGAATTCTCCATCCCCTGTTAGTCGAGTTAAGGGGATGCCCCCGATCGGCAAGGCTGATCACGTCATAGTCCTTGTAGAATACGATATAAAAGCTAAACGAATCAGACAAGCCCCGCGTAAAATATTTTTATACAAACGTGCGGATATGGATGGTCTGCGAGACCATATGGCGCGATTTAAGGATTCGTTCCTTTCCTCTGGCCTCTCACGCATGTCCGTCAATGACATGTGGGTCAGTTTTAAGTCCGAATTAATCACGGCAATGGAAAGGTTTATTCCAACAAAAATGACCAAAACCAAGTATAGTGCACCATGGATCGATAACACGATCAAACACCTCATTAGAAGACGTAATAGGATGTATTTTCGTGCTCGCAAGTCTAGCAGCCCTGACAGTAAGAACCATTACAAAAGGTTCAGAGCACATGTACAAAAGGTAATTAGAGATGCATATTGGAAGCATGTTTCCAGCATATTTATCTTCGATGATGACAACATAGATCCCCATAGCCCCCAGAAGAATAGTAAGGTTAAAAAGTTTTGGTCATTTGTAAAATCCCTAAAAAAGGACGCATTTGGGATCACTTCGTTAAGGGAAAACGGAATTTTGAAAACAGACTCACGCGATAAGGCCAACATATGCAACAAACAGTTTCAATCTGCATTTACGCGAGAAACTGACGGTGAGCTACCATCTAAAGGCAATAGTACGTTCCCTACTATGGGGGACATAACAGTTGACCCTAAGGGGGTCGCTAAACTGTTGGGTAAGCTCAAAATACATAAGGCATCTGGGCCAGATGACCTGAATGCCAGGGTACTTAAGGAATGTAGTGCTGAAATTTCTCCTGTGCTGGCCTTTATTTTCAATGAATCACTTGCCCCGGGCACTGTACCAGATGATTGGCGACAAGCCAATGTTACCCCGGTCTATAAGAAAGGTGAAAAATATGATGCAGCAAATTATAGACCAGTGTCGCTAACATGCATCTGTTGCAAAACCCTGGAGCATATATTAGTCAGCAGCATTAACAAACACTTAGCCTTTGAGAGCATTCTTGCTGACTGTCAACATATTTTCCGAAGTCAAAGGTCTTGCGAAACTCAACTAGTTCAATTCTTCCATGACATTGTGAGTAATCTGGATGGGGCCATAAATCGTGGCCACAAACTGACTGACTTGACCATCATGGCTTTCGCCAAGGCCTTTGACAAGGTACCTCACAGAAGGCTATTGTACAAATTGGACTACTATGGGATAAGAGGATCCGCACTTAATTGGATTAACTCATGGCTCTCGGGGCGCTCTCAACAAGTTGTACTTGACGGCCAAGCGTCTGATCCAGTCCCTGTTCTATCTGGTGTCCCACAAGGTTCGGTCCTTGGACCGGTCCTCTTTTTGATATTCATCAATGATCTCCCTGATAACATCAGGTCATCTGTCCGTTTGTTTGCTGATGATTGTGTCCTGTATAGGGACATATATTCTTCTTCTGACTGTCGCATTTTACAAGATGACCTGGATCGACTTGCACAATGGAAAGCAGATTGGCAGATGAAGTTCAATGAAGCCAAATGCCATTCAATGAGTGTGTCACGACACCTTCAGGACAAGCAAATTAAGCATGATTACACACTACACCAGCAAACTTTGGAGCAAGTTCATTCCGCCAAATATCTTGGTATCACTATCACTGACGATCTCGATTGGGGTCAACACATCTCTGAAATAACATCTTAAGCAACTAGGACCTTAGGATTCCTTAGACGTAATTTGGCTTTTGCACCTCTGCAGACAAAGGATGTTGCATATAAAACATTGGTTCGCCCTCAGCTTGACTATGCATCACCCATTTGGCATCCATATGTTAAAACACAGATTCAGCAGGCGGAGAAGGTGCAGAGGACAGCTGCTCGATGGACCTGCAGACGATGGCGAAATAGAAGTAGCGTCGGTGACATGCTTGATGAACTAGAGTGGCCATCCCTGGAGACCCGTCGTGAGCAGTCCTCCTTAACCTTCTTCTACAAGATACATTCTGGTACAGTATCAATTAACAAGGATAGGTATTTGACCCCTGCAACAGTGTCAACCCGGACAAGGGCATCAAGAGCAAATAACTTACAGTATCGCAGGTACCAGTCCTATAGTGATGCCCTGAAAAACTTTTTCTTCCCTAGAACTATTCCTTAGTGGAATAGTCTTCCATCTTCTGCGGTGAATGCCAAGACTGCAGAGGAGTTCAAAGTAGAAGTAAAACAAAGATCAGGAATTGATACAATTAACTTACTCCACCCATAAAAGACACCAAAGGGAAAGAAATACAAACATTAAGCGACAAGACCATAATGGAAACCTAAACAAAGGAAGGCCATAAGGACAGTTACTTTCCCACAAAGCCCGCACACTATAAGATTGAGACTCAGAGGTATGCGTTTTAGGATACCTCTGTGCTTGGATTGTAAATAGTTTTAAGGACTCGTCCATGGATGTTTTTTTTTTCTTTTTTCTTTTTTTTTTTTTTTTTGTTCTAAATTCTAAATTTAGCCACCCACCCAACTGAGGTAATGGCCAAATATGACCGACTCATTATAAGAAGATAAAAAGATAGATAATATACCGAGTTGTGATTTGAAGGACGGTCCGACTAGCACCGCTTTGCCTGGGCAGGCTTAGATCCTCTAAGCGGTTCATTAGTACTCGTGTGCGGTAGGTTTCAGCTCTGCGTGGAAGCATCATGCAGCCCATCAATTTCTTCAAGTCCCGATGGGCGGGGCCGTTCACTTGTGTCGGTGAATTGTCTCCAAAAACCGTGTCGGCCCCGAGTGAGTTGTCTTGGCGGTGAATTGTCTTGATTTCTAATATATATCGGGCGAAATGACCCACGGGCCAAATGACTCACCTCACAAGGGCGAATGAGCCAACCTAAATCAGGGCGAAACGACCCACGGGCGAAACGATCGGGCTGGAAATCCACCAAACAATTACCCAATCAAATGCGTCCACGTGCTTTGGTCCGTATTAGCGTTTACTTCCTGTGTTGAAAGCGTTTGTCATTCTTGGAGGCCCATTCTTGGATTCCAAAACTGTTAAATTTTCGAAGAATATTCTAGGTAGCCAAATGTTGTGAAAAGTAGAAAAAGCCTTCATACACCGTGTGTCGTTTTCACCGAAAACACATTGTAATCCACCAATAAAACCAGTTTTAATCAAATATGTCATAGGTTTTCGTGGCCGGCCTCGGTAGCTCAGTCGGATGAGCGGTCTGACTGGAGATCAGGAGGACGTGGGTTTGATACCTGCCGGGGATGGCAACATTCTTATCGCTATTCTTTTGTGGAGATTGATCATGAAATCTTTTCTGCGACCATTCTCTCTCTTCCGCTTATTATTTCAACAGCTGAAGGTGCTGATGATTGTGTAGCTAAATTTACCTCTTTGGTTAGAGCTAGGGACTAACTTCCCACATCACAGGTCCTGGTGTATGAATGTCTTTTGACGTGTCACCAGTCACAATTCTGATTCTAGAAAGGGTGATAGCTAAGTGGTTAGTGCACTTGCCTCTGATGCTAGAGGCATTGTCGGTATTCGGCCAAAAAGCCATATATCCTCTCTGGTATAATCTTCTTAAGCCCGGTACTTTCATCTCTTGTATTTTCTCTGGGTATTTTGGTATTTTAGAGGCCCCGGTTCGATCCCCGTAGGCGGTGATTATTTTAAATAATGTATTTTTGATAGCCCGTATGTGGGACCAGGACTGGGGACGGGACAGGAAGAAGTCTTACCTGGGTAAATGGTTGATAATGTCCCTGGCAGAGGCACTGGTCTGGTTGGTTAGAGTGGCTCAGCTAGACTGAGAAGCGTGGTCTCTTCTGCATGCTTTTCTCGCTTCCCAGGTACCATTGTTTAATCAAGTGGGTAAAACCCATCACCTTCCGGTCGGCCTTTCTGGAAAGCTCACGACACAACACTCCTCCCCACTTTATCTTGAAGGCCTTGTCACCAGCTGCCAGGTTCATCCTTGAGTGGGACTGATGTCCCACTGTCACTTCGGGCTTGGACGAGACTAGAAGTCTCAGTCTATTGTCTGGCTTGAAGGAGACGAAGAAGCCTCACTTGCAAGCTGCTGTGTTGAGTCTAGCTTGTTATTTGACAGCTTGAGCGGACAAAGAAGACACACTCAATTTGCTGTCTGGCCATCTCGTTAAGTCCAACAGATTTCGAACTAGAAGTCCAGAAATCGTGACAGAACTAGAAGCTCAATGTCATTTAGTGGACTATTACAGAAATCCGCGGATAGACTGCCGTCTAGAAGACACATTTCTGGATTTGTGCGATCTAGAAAATCAATCTTTCCTTCATTCTTAGTGGATACTTCCAAAACATCAGCACAGTTTGTTAACCAGTGAACTTAAGTAATCAGTAAACCTAATGGTTACCGGGTAATTCTTTATCCGTGTGCATCTTCTAGTAACAATTTGTCTTTCATCTCTGTGATTGTCTCCTTATGGCATATCCCATTATTTTTTCCTCCCTGCCCAGCTAATTGTACCTGAATGGAGCCACCCACATTTACCGTGAACCTGACCCATTAAACATCTGGCCTGGTGCAGTTATGACAACCACCGCAGGGCAAAACTACAGCTTGTGTGTCAGATATTCATTTTCTGTTTACCTGACACCAAGACCCAACGTCCCAATCAACACCGCCTAGGCCACCCCGGAGACGCCGCCCCTAACCCTGCGTGATCCTTACCAGAGATGAAATGACATCTCCATTCCTGCCGCCCAAGGAAACCAGCATAGCCTATATGCATGGACAGTCAGACTTGCACTACCCCGTCCGGGCAGGCCCGGACCCCCTAAGTAGATTACTAGTACTCATGTGCGGTATGCTGCACATGGCATCAGAGGATCTGAATTCCTTAACTGTCTGTATTTTAATATTAAGCTTTATTGGGATAATCCCTCAACCCATTGAGCTAGCTGACCCTTGAAGCTCCCTGAACAATAAAAACCATGTTAAACTTGAATGAGCCTTTTCAAAATCTTGCCTAGAAGATAGTACCCAAGATAACTGGTAAACAATACTGTGGCTAATTTACAGAGTTCTAGTTAATTCCAAATTAGGAGTAATTTACTCCAACTTTTTCATTTCTGACTCCCAACTTTTTGAAAAGTATGGTAAAACTCCAACTTTTCTTGGAGGACTGCATTTTTACTCCAGTTTTAAAAACCCTAGAAAGAACCCTGCTAAAATCTCATTCCTGTTCATTCAAATGTGTTTTAACGGAGGCAAAGAGAAACTGCTATTTATAAGCCTATACTCTTTCAACTCCAGCTAAAATCTATTTCTGTTCATTCAACAAATGGAGGCAAAGAGAAACTGCTATTTTATAAGCCTATACTCTTTCTACTCCATTTTAAACTTGCTAACGTTTGGAAGCATTCACATATCAAAATAAAGGGACCTGTATCATTAGGTTTGGACAAATTTTCGTTGTTGTTTTAGAAGCCTTATTTGCCATCATTATTTTGACTAGTTTTGCCTGTCATAGTTTGCATTTGTCAAATTACTTGCTATTTTCTTGCCTTGCACTTAAGTGGAAGCTTTTCTTAGTGACTAGAAGCCTACTTAAGAAAATGTTTTCATCACGCCATTTCAAAATTTAGTGTAGAAGTCATTAGACAACTGGTTCTTCCACCAATGATCTGTAAATACCAGCGTGGATCATTCCATTTGATGTTTCATTCTTCTGTCGTTCAGATCTTGTCCATCAATCCCATTAGCAGTCAGTCGTTGTACCCGGGATTCTGTTAGTGAGCTGACTGTTAATGGAAAACACCTTTTCTTTCCCCATTGGAATGTCTCTTTCCTTCCACAGCTTGGGATTTGCACTGGTGTTGTACTCTATTAAGAACAGCTTTCATACTGAAACATGCTTGGCTGTCTATCAGCATATCCCTAGCAGTATTTTGAAATAGCTTCCCAAATCCGATGCTTTTCAGGCAGGTCTCTAAATGTGGCAGTGGCAAGGGTCAGAACTTGGTCAGCTTGTCTTCCAAAGATCTTTCCTGTCTTGAAATGATTGCTGGAATTTCATTCTTGCTGTTTTCCAATCTATCCTCAAATCTCTTCCCAGTCGTGTGCACAGTGATTGCGAAGAAATCCAAAGCTTTGCCCTCTAAAGACCAATTAAGGTAATCATAACATTCTCTTGTCAAATCATTTTATCGCTGACCAGCAGCTTTCAAACTTGTGTCTGTTTAAAAAACATCCAGCACACAGTTCCATCAAATCCAATTTCTTTGGAAGCCGTTTCGGATCACCATGCCTCTCTCTCCTTGAGTGTCTAGAAGACTCCTCAGGATGTGATAGGTTACAATCACTTGCTTTTTGCTTCTGTAGCGGCATGCAATGGTGACCCTGACCTAGAAATACTAGCATAAGTGTCTTCAGTCGACCTTGAATCTAACATATCACAATCTGACCTTGAATATGTCCTTGGTGACCTTGACATCCGGTGTCGAGTGTATGATCTTGTATGTGACCCTGACCTTGCATATCTGGAGCATGACCTTGGCTGCTCATGCTTTCTTGGTGACCTTGACCTGTCATACTTTCTTGATGGTGACCTTGGCCTGCCATGCCTTCTTGAAGAGTCGACCTGTCATGCCTTCTATGTGTCCTTGACATGTTATGCCTTCTAGATGTCCTTGACATTTTATGCCCTCATGAAGGGGATTTTGACTTTCCATGCCTTCTTGAAGGTGACCTTGACATCTTGACCTCGATCTTCTTGAAGGTGATTTCCTCACATCATGTCATCTTGAAGGCATTTTTGACCTTTCATGCCTTCTAGAAAGTGACCTTGACAATTCCTGTCTTCTTGAAGGGGAGCTCAGCCTTCCATGCCTCCTAGGTGTCCTTGACAATTTCTGTCTTCCTGATGGTGAACTTGACCTTCCCGCCTAAGTGACCTTGACAATTTCTGTCTCCTTGAAGGTGAGCCCGACCTTCCATGCCTTCTAGGTGTCTCCAGTCTTGGCTTAATCTGCCCTCTTTTGGTTGTTCCTGACCTTTAACCCCTGGAGTTTAACCTTGGTCTGGTTTGCCTTCTTGACTCTTCTAACTTCCTACCATGTGATCTTGACCATGAATGTCTTTTACGGCTGTAGGAATCATATTCACTGGCATGAGGACTATCTTTTTTCTTAACTCCATTTTCATATCTGCTTTCGGAGAGACCAAAGACTATTTTTTCACGTGAAACTATTTTTTCATTCTTGTCTGATGATGTCAACCAAAGCGCATGTGTCTAGAAGACTCCAAGCACTAAGGTGAACCATCTGGCTGATCAGTCACTTTCTGTTAATTCTTAAACTCTTTCTGAAATCCAATGCATGTCCTCTTCTGTTCCTTCCTAGCCATGAGGATTAGAAATCAACTCCATGACTGCTCTACTGTTCTTGGCAATGGGGATTAGAAATCAACCCAATTAGCTCTACTCTTCCTAGCCATGAGGATTAGAAATCAACTGCATGACTGCTCTACTACTGTTCTTGGTCATGGGGATTAGAAATCAACGCCATGCCCACTACATTCTTCTATCAATTTTGTTCACGTGAAAGCATTTCTTCATCCTTTGACTGATGGTGTCGTCCGGCGCCTGTGTATCTAGAAGACGACTAATGCTCCATCAAGCCATCTGTCTGGTCAATAATCTTTGCCTCAACATTTGCTATCTTATTTGTGCAAGGAGTGACAAATACAAACTTCTGTAAAGTGTAATATAAATATTTCAAGAATAACCTCTGTGTATAGAATACTCCAGAGATTCTTTCCCAATATATTTATCCTTTTTTTTTCTGGCTTTTCGACAGGCAGAACACTTTTCAATAATTTTCGCGTATAGAATACTGCGAAAACCCTAGAAAAGTCTGTCTTTTAAGTGATAAGCAGTTATTTACTAATAATTTTGAGAATATATTACAGCTAAGTCCAGCAACTTTGCGCGGCCATTTATTTTGCGCACCCTGCATTCGCATTTTCACAAACTATCCCTAATTATCAGTTCCACTATTATCAGTGCATTGGCATGAAGTTTAACTTTAACCCGAAAAAGATGGGCCTGCACGTGCAGATGAGATAGTTTCGCGGAATTTTTCAATTTTCTCAAAATACGAAATTTTAAAAGTCAAGATTGAGTTTAAAACTAGCCTAAGGCCCTATTGTCTTGTTTCTTAACTTACTGCTTCTGACAACATTGCAGAAGAACGAATCAAAAACTTATGAGTCAACCCTCATGTTCAAACTGTTCAAAAAACATATTGTGCACAATGTTAGGCGACAAAATTGGTAGTTCAATTTCAAGGGGGCATCCCTTTTCATAGTATTCTTTGTCCTGTATATTAATAACTTCAGAGGCCAATTTTCATTGCAGCTGGTTGATAGGGAAATGTTGCAATGTTGTTGACTGTGAAAATTGAGTGGTGGCCTGAACAATGTCACATGTAGCTATCAAAATTTTATATGCGCAATGCTACCGGACCGCACCGTAGTTCTAAAACGTTAGAACAATGCTTTTTAATGGATGGCTGGCTTCTTTTAAGTAATAAGCAGTTCTTTTTAACTATTTTGGGTATAGAATACTCCTAAAATGTAAGAACTATGCTTTTTCAATATATGGCTGTTTGCCGATACTTTTCAATACAACAAAATTGAAGAAAAAAGACTATTTTCGGTTTAGAAAACTCAAGAAAATAACCCCTTCTCGTCTGCAACCAACCAACCAACCCTTTCTTCAAAAATGCAGACATCTATTTGTCACCAATTTTATTCAAGAAAGTACTTTGTGTATAGAATACGCCAAAGATTTTACGTAGGTTCTTGAATTAATACCAGAATGATACAGGTTAGGGATTTCTTTTATAATAATTGTCGCGTATAAAATACAGCGAACAATCGAAGAAAAGTACATGTAAATCTTGGTTTAGAAAACACAGAGATTACCTTTTCTTCTTTCTTGACAACCAGGTATTCCTCTGCCATTCCACGGAGAAAATCAGCCACCCAACCAGGCAAAACTAAACCCCAACTGGCAAGGGACAATTAAGAATTTTTCCAAACTAAAAATTACCCCAAGAAAAACTGGCAGAAGACAAGCCAAAATCAATCCAATTAGCTAATTTTAAATTAATTTAAGACTGCCTTAAGAATTGGTTCATTCAGCTAAATGCCAAACTCACCGGTTGTCCCCAAAACTGACTGGCTCCACGTTGCTGAAAAAATAAACAGGCCAAACCAAGAAGCTAAATGCCTCCGAACTTCCCCTGCCCACAATTTCAACCCGTCAGGCTATCAAGAGTTGAACCCTTCACAGTTCCCTCTGTAAACAAAAGGAACCGCGTATCATGTTCACCGTCCCCCACGTCCGAAAACGTGAAGTAAATCTGAACCCTTCACAATCCCCAACGTTAAAAAAATAACGAAGTGGACCGCGTATCATGTTCACCGTCCCTCACGAATCCGAGGATAACTCGTGAAGTAGTAATACACCTCTAACGAAATGACCGGAGAATTCCCCCTTCCGTTTTATCGCTCGTCGCCAAATAATGTATTTTTGATAGCCCGTATGTGGGACCAGGACTGGGGACGGGACAGGAAGAAGTCTTACCTGGGTAAATGGTTGATAATGTCCCTGGCAGAGGCACTGGTCTGGTTGGTTAGAGTGGCTCAGCTAGACTGAGAAGCGTGGTCTCTTCTGCATGCTTTTCTCGCTTCCCAGGTACCATTGTTTAATCAAGTGGGTAAAACCCATCACCTTCCGGTCGGCCTTTCTGGAAAGCTCACGACACAACATTATTTTGGTGTCCGAACACGCTCCATTGGCATCATTTGCAAGGATGAATGCCAAAAAGTGCACCGTCCTTCGGATCAGGACATTAACTGGAGGCCCCCTGTGCAAGAAGAGTCATCTCCTGTGCAGGTTGAAGACCCAATCAAATGCCTCCACGTTTTTTTTTTTTGCTAAATTCTAAATTTAGCCACCCACCCAACTGAGGTAATGGCCAAATATGACCGACTCAGTATGAGAAGATAGATAGATAGATAAAGACCCCTACCATTATTTCATCAATGTACACCGGCGAGTAATAGTCAAATGTGACCGATCGCAGTATAAGGACGGTCGGCAAGGAACTCTTCTGTAAAAAGAAACAAAAAACGTTTATCTTTCTTGCCATTTTTCTCATTTGTTGGAGGTGAAAGCTTCGGTTTTTATTGCTATTAAGTGCCTCGGGATGCTGTCACTTCCCGTAGCAACCAAACGGCCGCCATATTTCGAGGTAAAACTGTTTGCCTAACAACCAGTAATATTCCGTTACATGCTATCGGGTTTTTTAGCTTGATTGTATCTTTCAAGTTTGATATTGTAAAATTTACAGTACTACTTATTAAATTATTTTAACTGTTGTTAGTAATTATAAATAAAAATAAAAAAAATGATGAAAAATAATAATAATAATTTCAGCGACGATAGTGAACGTCATCCCGAGGTACGCAATCAGTATTTTTAGCTTGAATGTATCTTTCAAGTTTGTTACTGTAAAATTTACCGTTATACCAATTAAATTAGTTAAATGTTGTACATAATTATATAAAAAAAATGATGAAAAATAATAATTTCAGTGGCTATAGTGAAGGTCATCCGGAGGTACGCTATCGCTTTTTTAAAGCTTGAATGTAACTTTCAAGTTTGTTTTTGTAAAATTTACTGTTATACTAATTAAAATTAGTATAAGTTCGTAAGTAATTATAAAAAAAAAATGATAATTTTAGCAGCAAAAGTGAACAGGTGAAAGTGTCAGGTCTTGTGTATTCAGAAGTGACATGTTATCGGACAGAACAGAATACCCCAAGTGTCAAAGAAACTTGACATAGATCTTGACAAGTAAATCAAATGCCTGGAACATATTTCAATGTCCATAAAGCTTGGTTAATACTGATTGATAATTGAATGTGAAAATTAATTATAAAGATGGCTTTTGGCTAAATAATAATAATAAATGGATAGACTCGGCGAATGTGATGGTAGCCATGTAATTACATTAGGGTTCTCTTAAGTGTTCAACCAATTACCCTGGCAAACAGTGCAGAACCAGATCAGATGCCGCAGAACGCAGCGTCTGATCAGGGCCTCCACTGTCTGCATAAAGTTCAGCCAAATTACAAATAAATTTTGAAGAAAACACAGCCAGACACCCCTTAATTTTGAAATGGATATATAAGGAGGTGATTGCAGGCCCTGATCCGCTTCGATCATCTGTCAGGGTATTTTTCCCCGGTTTGGAAAATTGTATGAGGACAACTGTTTATCCTGTTGTAGGTGGTGATTTGTACAACCACCTGCACTGCATATTTTAGGCATTTTCTTTTCTGTCTCGCAGAATTTTACCTGTGAATATCGTTCCTATTCAATTAAAAGGTAACTCAAAATGGCGTAGCTTTTCACCTCCGGTTTTGGTTGCTATGCAGAAAGTCATGTGAGTATCGAGAATACCCAGATGACCGACTTCATTAATAATTGGATCAGTTTTAAACAGTTTTAAAAGCAAAATGTGTTTGATTTTTTTATCGACAATCATCAGAAATAAAAGGAAATATACGGAACAATAATATAGAGTAAGTCTTTGTCTGGGGTTTGAGACTGATTCAAAATATTTCTTGTGCACATTTGGTTAGGCCATATAGCAGAATACCTTTGTTTACACCTCCAAAAATGGCGGACCTCAGAAGAAAGAAAGAAGGGGAGTTGTCAGTTTCTAGTGCAAGAATCAGAATGTGCACTGTACTGGTTCAGAATCAGAATTGTTACTGGTGACATGTTAAATGACATTCAGACACCAGGACCTGTGATGGGAAGTTAGTCTCTAGCCCTCACCAAAGAGGTAAACTTAGCTACACGATCCTCAGCACTTTCTTCTGTTGAAATAATCAAATTGGGAAGGGCATTCCAATCTCTAATGGTTTGGGGGGGAGAATTATTCTTTATAAATGTCAGTTCTTGCAGCAAGGGTTTGAAACGCCATTGAATGATGATTTCTACAGTGCCTAGCTGGGGGAACAAGGTCATCTGTTGGGATGCTGGCAGTACCCTTTAGACTTTTGTACAAAAGTATGAGCCTACTGTCTTTTCTCCTTTTCTTGAGAGACTCCAATCTTAATTTTCCTAGTATTCCAGTCATGTTCCCAGTTTCACAGCAGTAATTGCTTCTTACAAATCTAGCAGCTCTATTCTGAACTTTTTCAATTTCTTCATTAAGGACTACTCCGCTGGGGTCCCAGATACAACTACCATATTCCAAGATTGGGCGAACAAGTCCTTTATATGCTGCCTCTTTTACATCCTGATGAAGATTTCACCTCGGGAAACCAAGCATTCTATTTGCCTTTGTACACATGTTGCTAATATGTATATTCCATCTCAAATCGTGTGAGTGCCACACCAAGGTATTTAATGGAATCCACGTTCTCAAGGACATTTCCCTCTAAGGTGTAAGAAGCCTCAATTTTTTTTTCTCTTCCTAGTTATCTGCCTAATATTGCATTTAACGGGCTGCCATCTCATTCCCGTTTAAGACCCTTACTGCAAGAATTGACTTTTATAAAGAATCATTCTTTCCCCGAACCATTTGAGATTGAAATGTCCTTCCCGATTTGATTATCTTGACAGCTGAAGGTGCCGATGATTGTGCGGCTAAGTTTACCTCTTTGGTTAGAGCTAGGGACTAACTTCCCATCGGCTCCCGTCCATCAGGGCTTGAAGAAATAAATGGGCTGCATGATGCTTCCACGCAGAACTGAATCCGGCCGCACACGATTGCTGGTAAACCGCTTAGAGGATCTAAGTCGGCCCTGGCAAAGTGGTGCAAATAAACCCTATTGGTTTCATTGGGCAGACTTGCCTACCCTTACGATTTGGTCGTACGGGTTACTATTTTCATGTCCAAATTACGACCACGGCCGAATTATGTATGATTTTCCGTGTTTGTAAAAAAAATCGGTAAATCTGCGTGTTTATTGGGTAATAAAGTGCGTGTTTATACCAGAAGAAGACAATAGTTGTCATTCCTGGCTTACTCTTGTTGCAAAAGTAAATTAAATTTCATTGGCTAATGATATAGAAGTGATCCAATCACACTTCATTTAACAAATTTGTTTCGGTATAAGCGGCAAGATGGATGCCTTTACAAAGGAAAAAAACATGGGAAAAAAAAGAAAAGCCGAATCAGCCGATTTATTGAAAAAATAAAAAAAGTCGAAGATATGCTTATTTTTACCTCACATCGGATACCTTAAAACCCTTGCGAATAAATTTTGAATCTTACCATTTTTTTGGGGGGGGGGGGGGGGCGGGGATCTTACTATTTTCTGTGTCAAGGGGTAGGCAAGGATGCATTGGGCGTCAGGGCTTGAGATGTCATTTCATCTGACCTATATAGTGTTGAAACATCAAAACTAACTTCCTACATCATAGGTTCTGGTGTATGAATGTCATTTGGCGTGTCACCAGTAACAATTCTGATTATCAAATCCGAAAGGGCATTCCAATCTCCAATTTCCTAGTATTCCAGTCATGATACCAGTTTCAACGCAGTAATTTCTTGTTACAAATCTAGCAGCTTTATTCTGAACATCAGCCCCCCATCCATCGGAGCTTGAAGCATAGATGGGTTGCATGGTGCTTGCATGCAGTGCTGAAACCTGAATTGAAGCTATCTGAGTTATTCTTTGATGTAATCTTAGTATTTTCTGCTTTATTTTATTTTTGTTTTCCCTATCCCTCTAGGTAGCTAAGTTGGATGCGCGTCTGACTGGATGCGGGTTCATTACCTGCTGAGGTCGGCAACATTCCTTCCTGGGTATTGATTAAAAATGTGCACCGTACTGGTTAGCGGCTTAAACATGAATAAACTTACCTTCTGAAAATGAGCTAAATAGTGTTGACTGGGCTGGGATACAATAAAGGAGCAGAAAATATGTAAACCTGTGTGATAAAACCATATTGTTAAATGAAGAAACTGCTTAAATTGTGCAATTTCCTCTTATGTCAACATTTCTTTTTCACTTACCAAAGCCAAGGAATGACAGATAAAACTTCTGAAAAAAAAAACAAGAACTTGTCCGCCCACCCTTAGCAAGAGTGGCTTGTTACATGTATGTATGTATAGATTCAAAAGGTCAGTTGATCCTGAAAAACATGATCAATTGGGCCCCGTCAAGCGATTTTGGTACTTATCGCCTATGCAAGCAGCGAAGGTTCAGGCGAGCCTGCGCATCCGCACAGTCTCCCCTAAAGCCATATCCCTGGCCCCTCTGAATGGCTGGGCATGCGCAGTTAAAATTTGTCATGACGGAATGCTCGAAGACAAAAATTCGCTTGGCGGGGCTCAATTATGTACTGGGGTCTTTGTCTTAACCCTTATCCCGCTACATAAATTAATTAAGCCACTCCCATTGCTGATTATCAACCAATCAAATTACTTTATATAATTTATATTGTCCAATTCACAAACTGCATGCTGCATGACAAACAATGTAGATCCTGATCAGATGGCCATCTGATCTGGATCTGTACTATTTACAAAGGTAGGGGTTGTCGTGAACAGCAGAATAAGGGTTAAATGAGGACTCGTCAAGTAAATTGATTAATCTTCAAAGCACAACTTTGCTTGGATCCCAGATAGGAGATTGTATACCGTATTTACTGTACATGTTCAGACAGATATGTCGTAGCAAACAGTTTAAACAGAGAGACTGTGACTTCTCATTAGGATCTACACTATTTGACACTCATCCAGCTATTTTTAGACACCTCACACAACATTGGGTAGTTCATTACACTTGTTCAAATTTTATAACACATACTGTAAGAGTAGTCTTTCCCCCATCTTCCAAAAAGGGCATGGTGGTGATCAGGAAAAAGGGCACTTTCAACACGCAAAAACATGTGAAAAGGGCACTTCAAATTTGTGAAGCCATGTGAAAATGGCACATTCACATGCCCAACCTTGCTAAAAGGGCTTATCTCTCAACTGATATAAAAAGATCCTTCCCTTCCCCTTGTCTTCAGTGCTGAATTATAGTGCCTGTATTTTGTTATCCTAAGTGAAGAGCTATGTCACATTCACCATTGTTGACAAGAAGTTTAAGTTCTATAATGTTACAAACAAGATAAGTTTGGTACATGCTTGGGCCACAAGCTCCCATTCTCACACAAACACTGACATGACATTGGTCAGGTACACTTTCACACTTCACAACAACAACTTTACTTGTTTAATTGGTGTTACTTGCACTTATTATCAAATCACAGTTATTATTTCTAAAACACTTAATCTCAATCTTAAGTGAGTTAATTAACTTAATTAAGTACAATAAACAGGGGGATTAGCAGTCCACCATAAATGGGAACTGTCAAATTTATTGCTAAAAAGTGTCTAAATTGGCCCTTATATAAACATTTAAGAGGCATAACTTTGTGATTTTTTGGTCATTTTCAGTGATTTTTTTACCAAAATGTAGGGCAACATTTACACTATCTGAAATAGGGCATGGTGCTAGAAAAAAGCGAATGACACTAGAGAAAATGGGCATGGTGCCACACCTTGCCATAAAGGGCTGGGGGAGACATTAAAGGAGTTTAAAGGGTCTTAATATTTTTGGGTTATGGTATTTACCCTATCATTGTCTTTGCAGAACAATGCAGCTACCCTGGAGCATTCTGATGATCATGTCTCTGCTAGCTGCAGCTGCGTTGTCTGAAGGTTTTGAAGAGGATGATGACGATGATGATAATGAAGGTGTTGTAGAAGATATTCCAGACGAAAATATCATAAAAGAAAAGGTGATTTTCTATAGCTTTTCATTTTCTAATGGAGAATGGTTACACCTTCAGATATGACAACACTTCCAAAAAAAATTTTGTTCTCTTTATAGATAGCAGATGCCTTCTAGGTGAAGTGGGTAAGCTACTTGCCCTATTATTCAATGATTGTTTGTTTGTTTGATTTGAGGTTTACCGTCCCCGTCAACACTGAAATGGTCATTTTGGAGAGGTTGCTTCCAATTTTGTGGGACTTTTACCCAACATTGATATGAAATGACCTCAAGCCCTGCCGCCCAATGAAACCAATAGGTTTTATAAGCAGGGACGGTCCGAAACTCGCACCGCTTTGCCTGGTAGGCATAGATCTATAAGCGGTTTACCAGTACTCGTGTGTGGGTCGGTTTCAGCTCTGCGTGGAAGCATCATGCAGCCCATCTGTTTCTTCAAGCCCTGATAGGCGGGGGCCACAACCAGGGATTGCATGTTCAATTCCAGGTATCTCCAGACTTTTGGATGAATCTTTAAATTGAGGTCCTGTCTCCATGGAACATAAGCTAAAACACACTCTTTATAGACAGGTAATCTACTCTTTATTGAAACAGTTTGCTCCCCAGGAACCAATTGTTTTTTCCTTTGAAGTGTTTATCCCATTTTCGGAGGGGTTTGTCCCACTTTAAAAACAGTGTTGAAAACTATGCCAGGTGCACACATTCCCCTGAAGATGCTTAGAAACAGTTTTACAAGGAAGAAAACTTTCAACAGGGTCTCCGTGGCCTGGAGCGCTTACTCTTAATCATCAGTTCTCTCACTGTTGTGGTTCGAGCCTGGCAGGGGTCACATGTGAGAAGCCAAGTTCTGCAACGGAAGGTCAGGTGGTTTTTCTCCGGGTACTCCGGTTTTTACCCATCAGCTCAATATAAGTAAAATAATCTTTAAAGGGCCATAAAACCAAATCAAAACAAGAAATAAATAAACAAAAATGAAGACAACTTTCATGACAGCCTGTTTGCTTTCTTACCTGGCAGAATTTTCCTCCACATTTTGAAGGGAGACAACTTTCGGGACTTCCTAACCCCTTTTCCATAAACCCTGTCCCACTGAAAAAGGGGTCTACTCTTAAAGAAAAGAATTTGCTCCTCGGGAGCCAATTCTTTCTTTTAAGAGTTGATCCCTATTGACATGGGAGACAAAAATTCTTTTGGATGAGTTGCCTCCCCTGAAGGTGTTCCCATTCCCTTTAAGAAATTAAGACAAAGAAAAATTGCCTCTGAATGAAAATGTCAAATGTTTATGTTTTGTGTATCTTCTTTGAAATTTGCAAGATAAAATTTTTTTTTTCATACAGGCAAACAGTGTGGAACCTCTGAACTCCAGGAGCAGTCTTGATCTGAATCAACATTGTTTGCAACAATAACTTTTAAGTAACCAGCAGACAACAAAGCAGATGACAGTTGTTGTGATTGTCATCTTAAGTGTTAAAAAAATGTGTTTTCTGAAACCTCGGGCATATTTCTGCCCCTGCCCATCGGGCTTGGAGAAATAGTTTGGGCTGCATGCAAGTGCTTGCTGCTTCCACGTAGAGCTGAATCTTACCACACACGGGTACTGGTAAACCACTTAGAAGGACTAAGCTTGCCCAGGCAAAGTGGTTTGAGTCAAATCATCCATGCATATAAGCCTTCTGGTTTCATTGGCTTGAGATGTCATTTCACCTCAGTGTCGGGTAAAAGTCCCACAAAATTGGAAGCAACGTCTCCAAAATGACATAAACAGTGTTGACGGGGACGTTAAACCTCAAATTCAAACAGAAACAAAATGGGACAAACTCAGCCTTTCCTTCAAGAGTGGACAGGTGTGTGTAAGGAAGGCAAATATATCTGAGAGAGTTGTCTTCAAAATAATTGCAGAGAAGAAACACACTTGGGAATGACATTGCCCTTGACTGGCAGTCTGACAGGTGCAAATGCATTTAGAAAACAAGTGTCAATGGTTAACCCTTATCTTGCTGAATATTCAGTTTAGCCACACCCATTTCTGACTTTGAACCAATCAGATTACTTGATGTAATTTATTCTTACAAAGCCATAAACTTAATGTCAAACAGTGTACCGTAATTCCCTGTGTATACCACGCACTCATCTATAACACGCACCTCAATTCTGAGTCCAAGATATGTGAAAAAAAATATTCCAGTCTAAAACACGCACATGCTTTTCCCCAGTATCACAGAATGCTTTTCTCAGACGCCATTTTGATTGAAAATGAAAGTACACGAATTTTGATTGGCTACTATCAAAATAGCCTGACTGGTTATTGGTACATTTCCTAGTAGTTATAGAATAGAATAGTGGTTAGTTTCTCTCTTGCAGCATAGGCAGTTCTCCGTTTACTCATAACGGTGGTGTGTGACAAGGTGACATTTTAAGGGTGCGGTTATTCATTTGTTATGAAAGATGACAATGCGTTTTCCCAGTTTTCTTTCACAAGGAAAGATAGAAACAGGTTTCTTTCCAAAGGTAAAATTGTGACAACATGCCTCCAAGGCAGGTGCTCCATAGCGTTATTGACAGAAATTTCTACAGGTAGATTGAGTATTTTGACACCTCTGGTTATTCACACGTTCTCTATGCTAATCCCATAATTAACACCTTCTCAGCGTGAGTCAAACATCTCACTCAATTAAAGAAGCCCATTTTGCATTTACTGTTAATAAAACGGTGATTCATGCCTGACAAGGAACCCGATTTCCTGTGCAATTTGAAACTTTGTTGACATGCATTAACTATCATAATTAATCAGAGTTCCCACTCACGCAAAATCTTACGTGAATCACGCAAAGAAAATAAAAATCACGTACGATTTTTTTCCGTCGGGCGAGATTCCGCGCGTTCGAAATTGACTGGGGCGAACCGGCCGATTTTTTTTTTCGAGCGTCCGAAATTGACGGGGGCGAATCGGCCGATTCGCTGAAATAGATTTGGGACAAGCCGCAGACTTGAATCCGTCGCATAGTAGAGCTTCCGCGCATCCGAAATTTACTGGGGCGAACCGGCCGATTTTTTTCGAGCGTCCGAAATTGACGGGGGCGAATCGGCCGATTCGCTGAAATAGATCTTTGACAACCCGCAGACTTGAATCCGGCGCATAGAACTTCCGCGCATCCGAAATTGACTGGGGCGAATCGGCACGCAATCGGTAAATGACGTCATCGGACCCCAGCAACCCCACACGTGTCTATTGTTTTATCTTAATGGGGCGTATCTCTTTCATAAAAAAATGTTTGGAAACGGTAAAAAAATTCTCGATAGCAAAACGGTAGTGGAAAACAGCGCTTTCTGTAAGCTCCGTGTCAATAACCAACACCAGCATACAGATGTGTTAACACAATTTAAAGAGTTCAACTTTTCTCGCCAAGCGTCTGCTATTTGGCGCCAAAACATAATCATTCACGAGATAGTAGAATAGTCGTAGCAACTCGTCTTAGGAGCAATTAAATAGTTTTCACATTGATTGCGGATTAAATTTTATGATCGGGGTAGAGACATAACTTGACCATATTTTCACACCTTATCGACATGCACCGCAGGGTGGCAATTATATCACAGGGATTAACAATAGTGTCGTAATTGAACTGTTATAAATCATCAAACAGAGTAAATCCAAATCAGATGTCTGCGGCGTCTTTCTGAGGTGTCTGATCTGGGACTGCACTGTTTGCCGATGTCCCAAAAAGGGATGAAAGGTTGATGTCTGAGATAGGAATATTGATTGCATTTTTAATGGTATGAATGATTCAATGAATTAATATGTCAAACGAACTTTATGAGGGTCTCAAAGTGTCACATTGTATTTGTAATGGGTTTTCGTGACCTGCCGACTTTTCGAGAAAAACAATGTCATTTTTCTATGCCATTGTATTACACGCAGGGGATTTTTTTTACCGTTTTCTGGGTGAAAAAAGTGCGTGGTATACACAGGGAATTACGGTAGATCCTGATCAGATGGCTTCTGAAAATCCTGATCAGATGGCTTCTTCAGAAGCCATCTGATCTGGATCTACACTGTTTCCAAAGGTAGGGGTTGTCGTGAACAGCATGATAAGAGTTAAAAAATATAAAGCCAGATAAATTGACTTCATGGAACAGGAGTACATGTATTATTAGCTCTAAATCAAAAGATTATAAGATCTAACTCCATCTTATCTGACTTTATCAGATCTGTTTACACAAAGAGCATGCATGCGCATACATGTCCCTCAAGATAATGCAGATAAATGGGGATTATATGTTAAATAGCTCATTGACATGATAAAACTTTTCTGCATTATGTATTTGAACTTAGTTTACCCTCGTCCTGCTGATCCTGGATATGTCTTATCTTTCAAACAATGAAGATCCAGATCAGATGGCTTCTGAAGAAGCCATCTGATCAGGATCTACATTGTTTGTCATTCAGTTTATGAATTTGTTGCAATAATTTGCATCAAGTGATCTGATTGGTTGATAATCAGTAGTGGGTGTGGCATATATGAATATTCAGCAGGACAAGGGTTAACCCTTAACCCTTTTTGTACCAAATGGAATCTTACTCCTTATATATAGCATGAGTCCATTTAAAAATTTAGGGGTGCCAAGTTGTGTTTTTGCCAAACTTTATTAGGAAAATGCCTAAACTTTTTGCAAACAGTGTAGGCCCTGATCAGACGCCACGTTCTGTGGCATCTGATCTAGGCATGCACTGTTTGCCAAATACCCGTTTTGGGGTTTCTGGTACTAAATGGGTTAAAGCACCAATCACGAGCAGCAGATGACATCTTTCTACTGTTTTTCATAGAAAATAAGGCTTGACATTTCATGTGAATCATCTTCCCAGCAGAAAAACCTCTGTCCAGCAGACAATTCACATGAAATTTCAAGTCTTAATATTTTCTAAAAAGAAAAATTGTGACCTGCTCTTGAATTTTCCATGATGCTTCAAGAGCTAACCTTGTGGTCTCATTGTGTTGTGGGTTCAGGTGTTCAAAAGCTCATTAGTGGTCAGATTGTTCATTTACATTTATAAGCAGAATACCTGACATAGTGTTATTTTTGCTGAAAAAATGTGAGTGGCTTTTGCATTTGCTCACATTACATCAGCAAAGTATTAGTACAAGGAAGAAGGATATGTTGAAGGATTTGAATTTTGTTGGACATATTGTATTATTTTTCAACATAATCCCCTTCATCATCATCAACGGCTTTTTAGCTCACCTGAGCCGAAGGCTCATTGGTGAGCTGATAGTATGGCCAGGCAAAAATTCTGTGTGTGTGTGTTCACATTTTCAAACGTCTTCTCCTCCGGAACCGCTGGGCCGATTGTAGTCAAATTTCATGTGGAGGCTCCATGGGGTGGGGGAACGAAAGTTTGCATTTTTGGTCTAGGTCACATGACCAAGATGGCCGCCATGCCCATATATGGTAAAAACCCTTCGAAAATCTTCTCCTCCGGAACCACTGGGCCGATTTGCATGAAACTTGGCATGTAGCACCTGGGACATGGGCCCATCATAAATTGCATAAATGGTGTCCCTGGGATGACCTTGACCTATTTTACGCCAAGGTTAAATTTGGTAACATGGGCATTTGTATGGGAAAAAGTAGAAATGTCTGATATCTTGCAAACTGTTACAAATAATGCCACTAAACCATATACAGTAAAACCTGTCTTAGTGGCCACCTCTATTAAGCAAGCAGGTGTTTTGTTCCCAAAAAAGCCAAATGTGTTAAACTGCACCTGTATTAAGCAAGCACCTGTCTTAAGCAAGCACATTTCCGTTATCCCTTAGGTGCTTGCTCAATACAGGTTGGACTGTATATTCTTATTCCTTATGATGAGGCGCATTTAGTGACGTGGATTTTGGAACCCTGGGCCCCCCGGGGGGGGGCATGCCCCACCCCCTTTTTGGCACAAAATGCTTAATATCTCCAAAACAGCTAAGATCCCGACCCATAAACCATATATATTCTTGTTCCTTATGATAAGGCGCATTCAGTGACATGGACCTTTGGGTACCGGGGTTCCCCGGGGGGGCATGCCCCACCCCTATTTTGCACAAAATGCTTAATATCTCGGAAACGGTTAAGATCCTGACCCATAAACCATATATACTCTTGTTCCTTATGATGAGGCCCATTCAGTGACATGGACTTTTGGACCATGGGGTACCAGGGGTCCGGGGGGGGGGGGGGGGGGCATGCCCCACCCCTTTTTTTTTGCACAAAATGCTTAATATCTCGGAAACGGTTAAGATCTCTATCCATGAACCATATATATTCTTGTTCCTGATCATAAGGCGCATTAAGTGACATGAACCTTTGGACCCGGGGGTCCCAGGGGGGCATGCCCCACCCCCTTTTTTGCATTAAATGCTTAATATCTCGGAAACGGTTAAGATCCCCACCCATAAACCATATATACTCTTGTTCTTTATGATGAGGCGCATTCAGTGACATGGACCTTTGGACCCTGGGGTACCAGGGGTCCGGGGGGGGGGGGCATGCCCCTCCCCCTTTTTTGCTCAAAATGCTTAATATCTCGGAAAAGGTTAAGATCCCCACCCACAAACCATATATATTCTTGTTCCTTATGATAAGGCGCATTCAGTGACATGGACCTTTGGACCCGGGGGGTCCCTGGGTGAGGGAGGGGGGCATGCCTAACCCCCTTTTTTCCACAAAATGCTTAATATCTCGGAAACGGTTAAGATCCCCACCCATAAACCATATATATTCTTGTCGCATTCAGTGTAATGGACCGTTGGACCTACGGTTCCAGTGGGGGGGGGGGGGGGGGGGGGGGGGGGGCTGGGGGCCAACTCCCTTTATTGCATTGAATGCTTAATATCTCGGAAACAGTTGAGATCCCCACCCAGTTACACAGACCTTCGGTCCCTCTTGGCCAAAGATCACATATTAAAGTCTTTGAGGACTTCCTCAGAAAAGTCAGGTGAGCGATTCAGGACCAATGGTCCTCTGGTTTGATTAACTTGCAGGTACAAGGGCAGCGTCCACATAAATGGGGCCCCATCAGTACATGTCTAAGTATCTATACACTTTTGTTTAAGGGCCTCAATACCACTTCTATAGAACTCGTTTTCTTGGCTATTCAGAAAGTCATCCACTGCATATATGACATCATAATTGGACTGAAAGTGGGTGCCTGAAATAGCCATTTTCATCATCATCATCATCATCAACAGATTTTTGATTAACGTGCAGGTACAGGGGCAACGTCCACATAAGTGGCCCCCTTCCAGGTAGCTGGCTTGCTGCACGCATGGCAGATCTTACACCAGATCTCCAGGCCTGCCTATCATGAGGATCGATAGCAGAGAGCTTCCATTCTCTGCAATCTCTTCCTGTCAGCTGCTTCCAGGTCACCACCTACCTGTATGTCACAGGCAGTCTTGACTGCACCGTTGGAGCATTCCACATATCCATACCAGCGGAGCCTTCTCTCTTTCAGGATGAGGTCCAGGTCCTCAATTCCAAGACGCTCAAGTAACTCACTGGACCTGATGGTGACAGTGTCCTGTGGCTTGACATTGCAAATCTGTCTGATCATTACCCTGTCATTCCGCTAAAGACTTTGAAGGTTTGACGTTGTCAATGGCCATGTCTCACTGGCTTGGAGCATTGTGCTCCGTACACAAGAGCTGTACACACGGCCACATGTCTTGAACGAGAGGTGGCGGGAAGAGAGAACTGGTAGCAACTCCTTATATTTCTTCCAGGCTGTTTTCACACGTGTTGTGGTTGAAAGGTCGCAACCACCAGCTGCTGAGAGCATATCACCTAGGTAGCAAAAGGAAGCTACAACCTCCAACTTGTTGGATCCGACTTGGACTGCCCTCTGTGGCCTGCCATCAAAGGGTCGTGCAGTTCCTTGGCACCGTGTACACCTGTATTCAGGGTCCTCTATCAAGCGCTTGAGCCTACTGCATTTCTTGTGCACCCAGAACTTGCAGCCATTACAAAAGATCCTTGCTGCCCACTCACATGCGACATACAGTGCATGGGAGCTGGCCTGTACTCTGCAGGAGGACCAGACCTGAATCACAGATCATGATCTTTGTCTTTCCTGCATTCACTCTCCGCCCTTTTTCCTCTATTGCGTCTTTCCAAGTTAAGAGCCTCCTGACACATTCCTCAAGGGATTCAGCTATGATGACAAGGTCATCAGCATACAGGTCTTCCCAGGGGACTCCAGAGCGGAACTCCCATGACAAGGCAGCAAGCACAATGAAGAAAAGCAGTGAGCTGAGAACAGAGCCTTGATGAACACCCACCTTCACTTCGAATTCTTCACTGTAACCATCACCAACACGGACATGGCTCCGAGCATTAGCATACATCCCTTGGACCAGTCGCAAAATCCACTCGTCCACTCCAAGTTTTCTTAGTGCCCACCAGATGACTTTCGGAGACACTTGATCAAATGCCTTCTCCAGGTTTACAAAAGCCATGTTGAGTCTCCTGTTGGCCGCCAGATACTTCTCTTGCAGCTGCCGTACAACAAAAATTGCATCTGCTGTGCCTCTTCCTGGGATGAAGCCAAACTGGGAATCGCCGATGGACACCAACTGCCTTATGAGGCCATCCACAATCCTCTCTAGGACTTTCATGACCTGTTCTGTCAGCTTGAGACCACGGTAGTTACCCCATTCCAATGCATCGCCCTTGCCCTTGTAGAGACAGACAACGAAACTCTGTTTCAGAGGGTACCTTTCCATCACGGATGATTGCAGTGTCAAGGTCGCGGATCATTGAGACCCCCGCATCACCTGCAGCTCTGATCATCTCCACCACTATGCCAGAAGGGCCTGGTGCTTTGCCAGTCTCCATCTGAGAGATAGTCTTCTTTACCATATCAATAGTGATTGGGATGGGCGGCCCTTCCACTGGTGGTTCAACAGACAAGTGGTCTGGAACTTAGGGTCAATATTCTTGTAGATCTTCTCAGCTTCTTGGAGAGCATGGTGCACCGCATGTCTGGCTATGCGTTTGGCCGCACACCTTCAGTTTTGGAAATAAATGAAAATCTGATGGAGCAAGATCAGATGAATAAGGCGGATGCTCAATCAATTTAAAGCTACAGTCAAAATGGAAGCCATACCCGTGACAGACTTGTGAACAGGAACATTGTCCTGATGAATTTGTTGGATTGATTTGAGGTTTAACATCCCCGCCAACACTGCAAAGGTCATTCTGGAGACGTTGCTTCCAATTTTGTGGGACTTTTACCTGACATTGAGATGAAATGACATCTCAAGCCCTTTCGCCCAATGAAACCAATAGTGTTTATAAGCATGGACGGTCCGACACTGGGCAGGCTTAGATCCTCTAAGCCGTTTACCAGTACTCATGTGCGGGTCGGATTCAGCTCTGCATGGAAGCATCATGCAGCCCATCTATTTCTTTAAGCCCCGACGGACGGGAGCCGATTGTCCTGATGGAACAACACACCTTAAGTGAGCTTTCTGCAGCGCTTAAGTTTAATATTTTCCCATAACTGCATCAGAAGTGAAGCATAGTATGTGCCATTGATTGTTTGTCTTTGTTTTGTTTGTTTGATTTGGGGTTTAATGGCAATGGTCAACACTATTTAAGGTAATTTTTGAGCCGTCAGCTTACCTATCCACACTTTTCCTGGGCAGGCTTATACTAAGCGGTTAACCAGTACAGTGCACATTCTTTCGCCAGAAACTGACAACTGCCCTTCTTGAATCAGCGGAAGGGAGAAGATGAACGTAGAAAAGATTTCATGATCAATCTTCATGAATGAATGTTGCCAACCCCGGCAGATATCGAACCTGCATCCTCTTGATCACCAGTCAGACGCGCATCCGACTGAGCTACCGAGGCCGGCATCTATTGTTTGTCCCTTTTGGAGATAATCAATTAGCAGAATACCATCTGCATCCCAGAAAAACGAGGCCATAACTGTCCCAGCTGATGAATCAGTCTTTGCCTTCTTTGGCGGGGGTGAGCCAGTGTGCTTCCATTGTTCCGATTGTTGTTTGGCCTGTGGGGTAAATGATGGACCAATGTTTCATCCATAGTGACAAATCTCTGAAGAAAGTTGGCAGGATCTTCCTCAAAAAGGTTAAGATTAGCAAGTCATAATGTGCACCTGGTGTGCTTCTGATCAACTGTCAAAAGTCTTTGTACCCATCGGGCGGAAAGCTTTCTCATTGCAAGATCCTCTGTCAGAATGGAATGTACTTTTTCCTGTGAATTGTCAACTCTACTGGCTATATATCTTTCTGTGACTCGTCTGTCAGTCATAACATTATCATGGACTTTATTGACCATTTCTGGGTTTGCAACATTGACAGGCCTTCCAGAACAGGGGTCATCCTCAAGGCTCTGTATGCCGTGCTTAAATTCCGCCACCCACCTTTTCACTAGCATATGAAAGGTCATCTTTCCCTAGTGTAATTATGTTGCTACCATATCATTATGGATATCCTTAGATGTTAAACTTTTTTCATGCAAATATTTAATCACTGCTCTTTCACCAATTTTGTCCATTTTGAAAAAGCTGCTTGTCTTGTTTACTTTAGAGTGCTACCTCGTCGATATAAACTAACCAAATGAGACCAGGTCTTGGGTACCCTGCCCTATATAGTCAGCGTATAATAGGATTCAAAAGAACATCCCTGTGTACATGTATATATAAGGAGGAAGATTCCATTTGGTACAAAAAGGATTAAAAGAAGAATTAGTCTTTATGTTAGCTGGTAATATACTTTATACCACAGGCTTTGACAGCATACTCCCCACAAGTCAAGGCTACTAAAATAACTGAATAGCATTTTCGGTGTTAGAGAGCTACCTGTGCAGACTCATTCTGCTGGTCAGTGATGCCTATGGTACATGTATATGGTAAATATTCAGTTATTTGTTGTAAGATTATCTTATTCCTGTGTTTCAGCCAAAGTATGAGCCACCAAAGATTTCTGGAACAACATATTTTACAGAACCGTTCAACAGTGAAGCAACATTTAAGAAAAAGTAAGACACAGTATCATGGTTTTGTCTAGGTTTTATACTTTTAAGCCATAATTTTCCTTATTTCTTGTCAGGAACATAATGTTCTTAAAAAATCCTAAGACTTTGGACACCTTTTGGACTTGCCGTATTTCTACTAAGATTTTGACAAATTTATTTCACAATCAATCAAGGAATCCAGAAGGTACATACTGAATGGCAAACAGTGTAGACCCTGGTTAGATTGCTCCTTCATCTGATCTTGGTCTGCACTGTTTGCTTAGGTCTTTCTGTCCGAATACTTAGGATCATTAAGGTAATTGGTACTTGTTAGAATCACCTTATTTTTATGCCCCCGCCATTCGAAGAAAGGTGGAAAGGGCATATAGCGTTGCTCCTGTTTGTCCCTCCATGTGTCCAAAACTTAAACGCGGCCAATAACTTCCTTATATCTTGATGGATTTTAAAATTACTTGGCAGAAATGTTAACCATCATGAGACGACATGTCAAGTGCAAAACCCAGTTCCGTACCTCCAATGTCAAGGTCATACTTAGAGGTCAAAGGTAAAAAAAAGCGTCCGAAACTTAAACACAGTCAATAACTTTCTTATTTCTGGATGGATTTTAAAATTACTTTGTAGAAATGTTAACCATCATGAGACGATGTGTCATGTGCAAAACCCAGGTCCGTACCTCCAAGGTCAAGGTCATACTTACGAGGTTAAAGGTCAAAAAAGGGTCCGAAACTTAAACACAGTCAATAACTTACTTATTTCTGGATGGATTTTGAAATTACTTTGAAGAAATGTTAACCATCATGAGACGATGTGTCACGTGCAAACCCAGATCCGTACCTCCAAGGTCAAGGTCATTCTTAGAGGTCAAAGGTAAAAAAAAGTGGTCCGAAACTTAAAACGCAGTCAATAACTTTCTTATCTCTGGATGGATTTTGAAATTACTTGGCAGAAATGTTGGCCATCATGAGACAATCTGCCTCACACAAAACCAAGGTCCTTACCTGCAAGGTCAAGGTCATACTTAGAGGTCAAATATGAAAAAGGGTCCAAAACTTAAACACGGTCAATAACTTTCTATGGATGAATATGAACATAGACATATTTTCTGTTAATAACTTAATAACTTAAAAAGTGAATAAAAAAAGGAAAGGGAGAGAAAAGATTGGATTTTATAAGATGAGAGTAATTAACTTCATTCTAAATATAGTACAGGGAATTATAGTCTTGTTTAGCCTGCTGAACACAACCTTACCATTGCAAACAGTGTAGATTCAGATGAGATGGCTTCTAAAGAAGAATCCATTTGAGTTGGAGATACACTGTCATGCAGTTTGTGAACGAACACTTTGTATCAATTGTTAGTAGCAAATGTTGGAAATGGGTGTGGCTAAGTTAATTTATTCAACAGTATAAGGGTTGAACTGTATTTTCAGGTGGACCAAGTCACAAGCAAAGAAAGAAGATACTGATGAATCGATAGCTAAATATGATGGTAAGTTGTGTTTAACCCTTTTTGTACCAAATGGAATCTTCCATCTTGTGTAAACCAGGAGTCTGTTTCAAAATTTAGGGGTGTCAGGTTGTGTTTTCTTCAAAATTTATTTGGAAAATGGCTTAACTTTTCGCAAACAATGTAGGCCCTGATCAGACACCACATTCTGCGGCGTCTGATCTGGGCCTGCACTGTTTGCCCTGGTACCCGTTTTGGGGTTTCGGTACTAAATGGGTTAAACACTGTTTCAGCTACCGTAAAAATCCTAAAAATTGGGACACTTTGAGGAGTTGCCTAATTCTCCTAAAATTTTAACAAATTTGTTTCATGATCCAACAAGGAGTCCAAAAGGTGCAGACAGACTGGCAAACAGTAGTGTAGATCCAGATAAGACTGTTCCTTCAGGAGCAGTCTGATCTGAGTTTGCACTGTTTGCTTAAGCTTTTCTGCCCCAATACTTAGGATCATTACCGTAATTGGAATTTTCCTTACTCCTTATTGAATTTTGAAATTATGGGGTGTTAAGTTGAGTTAATTTTAGAACTTTATGTAAAAATCCTAAAAATTTGAACACTTTTAGAACTTGCTGTAATTCTCCTGAAATTTTAACGTTTGTTTTATGATCCAGCAAGGAGTCCAAAAAGTGGGGACGGGATCGCAAACTGTGTAGACGGATCAGACTACTCCTTGAGGAGGAGCAGTCTGATCTGGATCTGCACTGTTTGCTTAGGAACATTACAGTAGAAGTTTTAAAAGAGCTATCTCTATTGTTATTATGTTAAGCATGCATGTTTACAAATGTTGTTGTCTTGGTGTTTAAACAACATGTCAGCTTCTATGGGTCATTTTGGGTCATATCCCAGAGAATGTTTGTTTGATTTGAGGTTTATCGTCCCCGTCAACACTGTAAAGGTCATTTTGGAGAGGTTGCTTCCAAGTTTGTGGGACTTCTACCTGACATTGAGATGAAATGACATCTCAAGCCCTGTCTCCCAATGAAACAAATAGGGTTTATAAGCATGGACAGGCCAGCTAACACAGCTTTGCCTGGGTAGGCTTAGATCCTCTAAGCGGTTCATCAGTACTCATGTGCGGTTGGTTTCAGCTCTGCATGGAAGCATCATGCAGCCAGCCCCGATGGGCGGGGGCCGCATATCCCAGAGAAAAGTAGAAAAACAGAGAGAGGGAAAGAGAAGAATGGACAAAAGAGAATGATTGAGAGATACTGAAGAAACAAAAACATTTCTCTGCTACCTTCACCAGCTGCGCCGTACACCAGTCATTGTCCAACTGCAAGTCAGAATCTATTATGATGCCAAAGTGCTGAAAGACAACTTCCATGATTTTCTGCTTGCCTTCCTATAAACAAAGTGTCTGTGAAAAGAGTACACACGTTTAACCCTTTTCGTACCAAATGGAATCTTCCTCCTTATATATAGCAGGAGTTCATATCAAAATTTAGGGGTGGCAGGTTGTGTTTTCTTCAAAATTTATTTGGAAAATGACTGAACTTTTAGCAAGCAGTGGAGGCCCTGATCAGACGCCGCGTTCTGCGGCGTCTGATCTGGGCCTGCACTGTTTGCCAACTACTATTTTTGGGGTTTCCGGTACAAAATGGGTTAAAGGAAAGACATTCTCATCAGAAACAAATTCCAAGACCCGTATTGAAAGGGGAGAGAATCGTATTACCACATTTGAAGTGGTATCCACACTTGTTTGATACTGGTTGTTTATTTCAGGTCAGTGGACTGTAGAGGAACCACAAGATACAGGGCTAGAAGGGGACTTAGCCCTGGTACTCAAGGTAATCTAGGCCCATCTTTTCAAAGAATCAAAAGCTCAACGAGCTTGTTAGTGGTCAAAATGTTAAATGTTTTAGCAAGTTCGGTGTCTAAATTCTTATGCTTGGGTATTTGCTGAAAAATGTGAGAAATGCAAAAGCTACTCACATTTTTTCAGCAAAAACATGATCGGTTTTATCAGTTGAACAGCTCCGCCCTGGTCTGCTGTTATTTAAGTGTTTTCTTAGCATTTTTGCCTTCGCCCATCGGGGCTTTGAGAAATAGATTAGGCTGCATGTTACATGAGATGTCGGTATAAAGAGTTTTATTTGTAGATAACTAGATTTATTTTTGGTATATTGAGAATATAAATATTGATAGTTATCTTGCAAACTGTCATTTTTGATAATCCTTGTTCAACTTATTTCAGACAAAAGCCAAGCACCATGCCATATCTTCCAAACTAGAGAGAACCTTTGAATTTAAAGGAAAACCTTTCATAGTATCGTAAGTATCTGTGTTCAGTTTTGTCATTGCCTGACCTAGAGGTAAGCATACAGTTGAAAACAGTACCGCATTTACTCTAAATATTTGGACACTTCAAGTCCTTAACATTCCTTAAAGGTCTAAAATCTGAAGAAGTACAACTTACTACCCAATCTTGCGTCTAAAAATATCTGGATGAGTGGCAAACAGTGTTTACCCTGATGAGGTGCCACTTTTTGTGGGGCTTCTCATTGGGGTTTACACTGTTTGTCCAAATCCATATGGGTATTCCTAAATAAATTCATAGTGATAATTTGCCTTGGAATAATATACAATTGAATTTCATTATCTCCACCTCGCATATCTCAACCCTATCACTTATATCGAACCCATTTCTAAGTCCGGTATATTTCTCCTATATATTTATTTATTTTAGCTTCGCATGTGTCGAACTACTTTAAAGTTGATACTTCGGCTATTTCACCCATCATTGTCAGTCCCTGAATAAATTTTTCGCTGTTTTTATTACTGTGTACCTCGAACCAGAATTCATGACGTAAAGAATGAAGCAAAAAACATGCTGCCCGTCTATCAGTGCTCATAATGTAATTAAGTTATTATTTCTCCAATTTGTCCTGGTGCATTTTAAATTTCAGTCAGCGCAAACAATACCGCTACTATGAAAATCACGTGCATGTAATTAAGACTGACACGCGGTGCTCAACTTTTGATCTTTTAACACCTCGTGTCAATGATTTCACAGATGAGCCAGAGCACAACAGAAACTATAAGAAGAACTGTGTGGCAGGCGAAGAGGAGCCAGTGCATTCGACTAGCTAGCTTATTGGTCCATAGTTAACCCATAGCAGGCTCACATGAAAAATAAAGACTGTATGTGAACAGGCTGATCTGAAACTTTGTCAGTTGCATGACCTTCTAGTAGGCTTTATCCTGTGCTGACTCTGAATGATTCAGTGTTGATACCCACTAGCAAATGTAGTGCTATTACACTCCAGAAGAATGAAGAACGGCAAACAATGAGCTCAGACATACATGTGACTTCACATTTTGGTTATCTTGTACTACGGATAACTCAAACTTTTTAATACCGTCACGTGAGGTTCGAGATAACGAGCGTCGGCTATACCTTACGGTCTCAACTTCGGCTGAAAATGTATCTACAGTAATGATCCAAAGTATTGGGACAGGTAGGCTTAAGCATAGAGTGCAGACCCTGATCAGACTGCTCCTGAAGGAGCCATCTGATCAGGGTCTACACTGTTTGCCCTTCCATCTGTACCTTTGGACTCCTTGCTTGATATGAAACAAATTTGTCAAAAATTTAGGAGAATGACAGCAAGTCCTAAAGGTGTCCATTTTTTTTTTTATTTTTACGGTATACATCTGAAGGAGAACAGAGTACTGGTAAACCGCTTAGTGGATCTAAGCCTGCCCAGGCAATGCAGTGCGAGCGGCTGGGCCGTGCATGCCTATAAACCCTATTGGTTTCATTGGGCGGCAGGGCTTGAGAAGTCATGTCATCTCAATGTCTGGTAAAAGTCCCACAAAATTGGAAGCAACATCTCCAAAATGACCTTTACAGTGTTGACGGGGATGTTAAACTTCAAATCAAATAAACAAAGCAACAGAAGGTCAGGTGTGTTTTCTCAGGATACCTCGGTTTTTGCCCACCTATTAACATTTGGCTCGATATAAGTGAAATTATCTTGAAAGGGCTGTAAAACCAAAAGCAAAATAAAAAAACTTTTAGATTTATTTGGAAAATGGCTTAACTTTTTGCAAACAGTGTAGGGCCTGATCAGATGCAGCATTCTGCGGCAGCTGATCTGGGCCTGCACTGTTTGCCAATTATCCATTTGGGGGCTTCCTTTACAAAAAAGGTTACTAATATTTGGGATCATTTAGGCAGAATTTTCTTACCTTGAAACTGTATGTTGTGTGTACTCATTAGAATTGCCCCATAGAGTAGACACTACATTCTTGAATTTTGTAGAAAATCACAAAAGTAGCACTATGATTTACCCTCATTGGCTAGAAATGCCCATGTTTCGAACAATGTTTCATGGTTTGAAAAGGTGTTTGAGCCATTGAAGTTCAACTGTGCATCCATTTCAATACATTCAAGCCTCTCTATACCGTCATTTGTTATAACGACAAAACTCGTTATAACAGCAATTTAAATGGAATGACTACTTAGCTAAAGGCTTAGCCTCGGTTCCGAGCGGCGTGAGCTTCCCTCGGATTGGAAATGCACAAATCGAGTCCATAGTCATGAAAGAGTCTTGTAATCTAATACTCCAAGAAACAAATGTTATAGATATTTTCACAAATCGAGTCCATAGTCATGAAAGAGTCTTGTAATCTAATAGTCAAGAAACAATTGTTATAGATATTTGTTAGAATCGCCGAGGCGATTCTAACAAATGTCTATAACATTTGTTTCTTGGAGTAAGGATGGAGGAAAGGCCTTTTATACTTAGCATACTCCTAACTGGGATTCAGCAAATACTTTATAACAGCACAATAATAGGGAAGAAATACTGTCGTTATAACGAGGGTCCTCTGTATTTGCAGATATGAGGTAAAGTTCCAGAATGGTTTAGACTGTGGAGGGGCATATGTGAAACTGCTGTCAAAGACTGATAAACTGGAACTGGTAAGTGACACTAATAGCTATAGATATGAAATTCATGGATCTTTGTGTTGGAGTGGTTAAGAGCAGTCTTGTAAACAGCCGGCCTCTCACAGCTCTAGGTTCATCCTGGTTCATGTCAGATGTGAGATATAAAGTAGAAGTAAAACAAAGATCAGGAATCGATACAATTAACTTACTCCACCCATCAAAGACACCAAAGGGAAAGAAACACAAACATTAAGCGACCAGACCATAATGGAAACCTAAACAAAGGAAGGCCATAAGAACAGTTACTTTCCCACAAAATGGCCATATGGCAATCCAAAATAAAATGACACAAGTGATACACACAGTAAGTAACAAACAACAACATAAATAAATCGCCACAGAAGAACCGCCTTGGAACGGTCAGTGGAAAGATTTCCACTGAGGGGCTTAAATTAATTTTTCGTGGCCACAATCCTCGCCCTTACTTCTGTCGCGATTTAGACAAATAATTTGTTCAGTCCGCATGAAGGCCTCCTAACTCATCAGTGCAACATCTCCGTGAACACAAATAATCAAAGAACCACAGTGGTGAGACAACGGTGAGGACTCGACAGCAAGAAACCACTGAAATGCTGGAGCAAAAGAAAACCAACAGTTAGACTCCGATGGGCCCGACCAGAGACAGAGCATCAGGCACCAACCAACATTACCTTGAATTACCTGCAACAGAATATCAAAAGTTTCTTTTTTCTCTTGCTGCTCTAGCTTTAACTGTGATTCACAATCATCTTTAATAAGATCAGTGAAATAATCTTGAAAGGCCCTCCAAAAGCTGCAGTTTGCGTTTGTAAGAACCTTTATTTGAATGTTTTGATACAGGGATTTTCCAATTTCTTGAAACCTGTCATCATATACATTTATTGTAGAGAAATTAGGACAGATTTCCCAATAATGGCATTTCAGGTGAATGGATATACTGGCTACATTTCCCTCATCTTCATTAAAGAATCCAGTTTTCTGTCCATTTGATTATTTCCATCCATTATCGTTTGCATCATACCAAGTGTTAACCGCAATGTTCAAGTTAGACTTGGCCCGTTAAACTCCAATACAAACAAGACCTAATAGACGCAGAATTGGCAGGATTCTTGTTAAGAAGGGAGACAACTTTTTGGACTTCCTATTTGCTCTCCTGTAAACTGGGCCTCTCTGAAAAAGGGTTCTACTTTTACAGGAAAGAATTTGCTCCTGAGGAGCAAATTCTTTCCTGTTAAAGTAGACCCCTGTTGATAAGAGGATAGAAATATTTTTGAAAGTATTGCATCCCCTGAAGGTGTTGTCTACTCTATAACAGTAACAAAATGAAACGAAAACAATATGCAATTTGGCGCACTTTATGGAAGCGTTTCTGAACAGAGAGCATTATAAATCATATATAATCGAATTGGTTGTTTACAGACTATGAATAGAACTATTTCCGCGATCGAAAACTATACAAATTTTGGTAAATCGAAGTATACCCTTCAAAGTCGCCTAGAAAACTGAACCACACTAACAACTTCAATCCACAAAAAATCCGTGCTGCACCAAGTCGTATTCGACTTTGAAAACATGGTCGCATTCGACTGCTAATAAAGGAACATTTTTACTGAATGAACCGACTAGACAATTATTCCGATCTTTTCGCTGAAACGGAATCGGAATATTGTGTCTTTCTTCTTAAGTACCCCCTCGAGTACACCCTCGTTGATTGGTTGATATTTCCTAAAAAGAATGTTATTTCTTTTCAGAATAATTTCCATGATAAGACACCATATACTGTGATGTTTGGGCCTGATAAATGTGGAACAGATCACAAGGTAATGACCATCTGTTAACCCAAAAAACTGCCAATCACAACAATCGTCTGTCGGTTACTTTAAATATCATTTTTGCAAACAGTGTGGACCCAGGTCAGCAGTCTGATCTGGGTCCACACTGTTTGCCAGTATGCAAAAATATTTGTAAAAATTTTGCAAAAAGATTCAGCAGACGACATAAGCAGACGACATTTTCAAATGTAGTTTTTCTCATCGTCTAAAGGGTTAAATGAAACATTACACCCTAGAACAAGACAGATTCTATGCAGACATTAGATCATGTTCATGATAAGGTGGCTTGTAACTATTGGAGAAATTCTATCCTTTTCAGAGGTATTAGAAACTGATAAAATTTCTCTGACAGTGGCTTTTCATTGCTGTTACAATGTTGAGTGGCATAAAAGGCTTGAATAGTAATCCAGTATAGTGTAGATTTATCAGATCAGCAAATTCTTGGAATGAAAACACCAGACAGTATGAAAGCCAGGCTTGTTCGAGCAGTTAGTATCATGCTCGAGTGAATACAAATGCAAGTTCTCAGGTTTGAGCCCCTGCCCTGCCACTTAACAGTCCAGGTCCCAGTTCTTCAAGGCTTTGTTGAAATTGTAAGTAGTCAAAATGTTAAATGTTCCTGTACATACAACATGTTATAATGTGGTATTTTGCTGTTAAAAAAATCTGAATAGCTTTGACAGTGCAAACGTTTCTGACATTTTAAGAACAAAATATAAATGTTGTTGCTGTAATGATTTGTTTTTGTTTGATTTGAGGTTTAACGTCCCCGTCAACACTGTAAAGGTCATTTTGGAGACGATGCTTCCAATTTTGTGGGACTTTTACCCGACATTGAGATGACATCTCAAGCCCTGCCGCCCAATGAAACCAATATGGTTTATAAGCATGGATGGGCCGACTCGCGCCGCTTTGCCTGGGCAGGCTTAGATCCTCTAAGCGGTTTACCAGTACTCGTGTGCGGGAGGGTTTCAGCTCTGCGTGGAAGCATCATGCAGCCCATATATTTCTTCAAGCCCCGATGGGCGGGGGCCGTAATGAATGGTTGAAGTTTTGACATAACATTAACTATCCACCAGTAGCTTTGGACAACTGAACTCTGATGGTGATTACCGCAATGATCCTAAGTATTGGGACAGATAGGGCTGAACAAACAGTGCAGACCTAGATCATACTGCTCCTGAAGGAGCAGTCTGATCAGGGTCTACACTGTTTGCCATTCCATCTGCACCTTTTGGACTCCTTGCTGGACATGAAACAAACTTGTTAAAATTTTAGGAGAATTATATCAAGTCCTCAAAGTGTCCAAATTTTTAGGATTTTTACAGTAATTATGAAAACAAATTTTTTCCATTTGCAAACAACAATGGTGCACATCAAACTTTGCATTCACACAGTCTTTGTGTATGCCGCTTGGAAAGATGATGTCTCTGGTTTCTTTATCTAAAATTTGTGAAATTACACGAAGAACAGACCCCTGCCCATTGGGGCTTGGAGAAATAGATTAGGCTGCATGATGCTTCCACGCAGACCTGAAAACCAACAGCACATGAGTACTGGTAAACCGCTAAGGGGGTAAAAGCGTGTCCAGACATAGTGGTCCGAGGTTGACCATCCATGCGTATTAAGCATATTTGTTTCATTGGCTTGAGATGTTATTTCATCTAAGTGTTGCGTAAAAGTCCCACAAAATTGGAAACAACATCTTCAAAATGACCTAAATAGTGTTGACAGGGATGTTAAACCTCAAATCAAACAAATAAACAACAAGAAAAATGTTGTGGATTAGAATCACCTTGCTGAGGAGATTCTGACATCCACAACATGTGTTTCTTGGAGTATTCAACAGAAAACTTTTGAATACATGTACCTCCGTTCATCCATCACATCATGAGCTAAGGACTGTTAAACTGTTGTCTTGTTGTGTTCAATGTCTGTATAAAGATGGCTGACGATACTATTTTATGTATTATTTTTCTAGTACGTATTTTCTGAACCTTCATTTGTCTGTTTCCACTGTTTGGTCAAGTTCACATTGTATGACTGTATGGGCCTTGTGTTAAGAGTGCTGTCTCATATTAGGTCCCACACTGCAGTGGGTTCAAGCCTGGCTCGGGTCACATGTGCGATGCCAAGTTCTGCAATGGACGGGTGGATGGTTTTCCTTCTAATATTCCAGTTTTGTGCATTTGTGATTAGCAACCAGCATGATATAAGTGAAGCAATCTTGAAAGGCTGTAAAACGGCCCCAAAAAGAATCACATAATATATTCACCTGATGACATAAACCGTTCTTTATATTTCAGTTACATTTTATTTTCCGTCACAAGAATCCAAAGACAGGAGAATACGAGGTAAATTTTGTTTTTAGTGTTCGGTAAATTTTAACCCTTATTCTGCTGATCAAGACAACCCCTACATCTGCAAACAATGTAGATCCAGATCAGATGGCTTCTAAAGAAGCCATCTGATCAGGAGCTACACTGTTTGACATTCAGATTGTGAATTTGTTGGAATAAATTACATCTTTAATTGATTTAGAGTTAGAAATGGGTGTGGCTCAATTATTCAGCAGGATAAGGGTTAAAAATATCACATAACATGAAATCATAGCTCCAGATAAGTAATGAGGATGATATTGGGATATTTTTTTATGCCCCGCCATTTAAAAAATGGTGGGGTACTATGTTATACCCTCCGAAGTTTTGAGTGTCCATCCATCTGTTCGTACGTCAGTCCGTCAGCGCCGCGTAGTCCCATTTCCGCTCCATAACTCTTGATACTGTTTAAGATATTTTCATGAAACTTCACAGATATGTAAACAATATCAGACAACGTGCAGAACATAAAAACCGTAACTCTGATTTTCCTACTTTTGGAGTTGTTGGCCTTTGAACATTGAAAATAGGCATTTCTATCATAGTTTCGTGTCCACTCGTTAACTTCGATACCATTTGAGATATTTCCATGAATCTTCACAGATATGTAGAGCACCATGAGAGGACGTGCAGAACATATGAACCAGGGGTAACAACCTACGTCATAGCAGAGATGTCGTACCCATATCAGAATCGGCCATTTTGGTGTAAATAGGGTAAATAAAATGCTTCAAACTAGATATGTACATTACGAGTCTTCAGAAAACACACTTCAGCTGGTAACCAACAATATTTGCATCCCATCAGTCAGCTAATTCCACATAGAAACATTGAAAAGGCTTCGATAGCTTCGCCACAAGATTTGATTCGGCGCTGTAAACAAGTGTAGTTCCGACACCATTGCCAAATCAGCTTGTGTCGAATTATTTAAAGAAAAGGCCACATTTCTGAGACAGATTTCAGCATGTTTGATTCTTTTATGACCTAATGCACCGACTGCGCCTACTTGTTGTGACAAATGTCTTTTGGGTAGTAAACGCTGGCAAACCTACGAATGGTTATGACGTCACTGCTCTGACGTAGGTTGTTCCCCCTGTGAACCCTAACTTTGATTTTCCTGCTTTTGGAGTTATTTTCCTTTGAACTTTGAAAATAGCTGTTGTTATCAGTTTCGTGGCTGCTCCATAACTCTGATACCATTTAAGATATTTTCACGAGCACTATTAGACGACGTGCAGAAGATATGAACCGAAACTCTGATTTTACTACTTTTGGAGTTATTGCCCTTTGAACATTTGAAATAGCCATTTCTATTGTAATTTCGTGTCCGCTCCATAACTTCGATACCATTTGAGATATTTCCGTGAAACTTCACAGATATGTAGAGCACCATGAGATGACATGCAGAACATATGAACCATAACTCTAATTTTCCTACTTTTGGAGTAATTGCCCTTTGAACTTTGAATATAGCAGTTGCTATCAGTTTCGAGTGCACTCCATTACTCTGATACCATTTGAGATATTTTCACGAAACTTCACAGATATGTAGAGCAGCCTGAGATGACATGCAGAACATATGAACCATAACTCTGATCTTCCTACTTTTGGAGTTATTGCCCCTTGAACATTGAACATAGCCATTTCTATCATATAGTCTGTTTGAAGCACTATATCTCCTGACCTTAATGATTGATTATACCCCCGGCATACGAAGTATGCTATGGGGGTATATAGTTTTCGTCCTGCCGTTCGTCCGTCCGTCCGTGTTTCCGTCCTTCCATCTGTCCGTCCGTCCATCCGTCCGTCCGTCCGTTAACATTTTGGTTAAAGTTTTGCTTTAAAGTTTCTAAAAGATTTATCTTCTAAATCCTTTGATAGATCTAGTTGATTCTTACACTGAAGTTACATACTGTTCTAAAGATTTCATTGATGCATGTCCCATCCCCCACAGTGACCTTGAGGTCAAGGTCACAGACTTAGAAATTTTACATTTTGGTTAAAGTTTTGCGTTAAAATTTCTAAGAGGTTGTATCTTCTGAACCCTTTGATAGATTTAGTTGATACTTACACTGAAGTTACATGCTGGTCTAAAGATTTCATTGATGCATGCCCCACCCCCAACAGTGACCTTGAGGTCAAGGTCACAGACTTAGTAATTTTACATCTTGGTTAAAGTTTTGCGTTAAAGTTTCTAAGAGGTTGTATCTTCTGAACCCTTTGATAGATTTAGTTGATACTTACACTGAAGTTACATACTGGTCTAAAGATTTCATTGATGCATGTCCCACCCCCACAATGACCTTGAGGTCAAGGTCACAGACTTTGAAATTTTACGTTTGGTTAAAGTTTTATGACAAAGTTTATAGATGCCTTTATGTTCTAAACTCTAAGACCAGTTCAGTTGATACTTGCATCAATGTTGCATACCAGTCCAAAGAATTTGAGATGCATGTCGCTTCCCCACCCACAGTGACCTAGAGACCTCAGGGTCATGGACTTAGAAAGTTTACATTTGGTTAAAGTTTTATGACAAAGTTTACAGATGCCTGTTACATAATGTTCTAAACTCTAAGACAAATTCAGTTGATACTTGCATCAATGTTGCATACCAGTTCAAAGATTTCATTGATGCGTACCCCACCCTGCTGCTTCAGTAACATTGATGCCCCCACCGCTTCAGTAACTTTGATGCTTGGTCCATTTAGAAAGATTATGTTTGGTTTAGATTTTATAAGCACATTATAGATTCTTCTAGCTTCTTGACTTCTTCATTCATGTTACATACGGGCTCTAAAGATATATCAGAGGGTGGCACTGGCCAGGGGTATACGTGACTGACAGGTCGCTTTCTCTAGTTCTGACCAAACTTGCATGGTTACATCACTGGGATGGGGGAAAACAGCCATTAGGTTTTGTTTCACTGTGATATGGCACTTGCCAGATGTAATTGTAGTGGCGGGGCATCATGTAGTGCTTGCAGATGTATTTAATTCCCCATTAACTAGGCATTTCTAGTAAGTTTCTAAAACATATACAAGAAATAAAGAAAACTATTCATTGATTAGCCATGCTACTCCCTATATTCTTGAACCATGGAAATTCTAAAAATGCCTCTCTTGTTAGAAAAATAACATTCTCATTGTAGTGCGGGCTTTATGCTGCACAGATTGTTAATGTGCACTTATTATAACGACAGTATTTGTTATCTAACATTTTTGTTGTTATCAAGCATATGCCACTATAAAGAATCCCAATAAGTCACAGTAGGCAATTAGGCTTTTTTTTTCTCAAATTGCCTCAAGGCATTTATGTGATAACTCCCGATTTCGTCGGGATATCTCGATTTTCAAACCCATCATCTGGTCTCTCACTCAATGGCCCTTATCTCCCGACAAGACAATTTTCTGACATGTTTTTCACGGGTCGACCATTTTAGTATTTATTGTAGTAAAACACCTATGGGGTACCTTTATCTCAAGAGAAAAAAAAGTTCACTTGTGAACAAACGGTCGCAGGAAATTCTTTTATCTCCTGGTTGTTTCACTTTGGTGTATTGTCATTAAATCTTGATTGATTTCACACAAAATTGCAATAAGTGCCAATTATGATTACATAAGATTATGTAATACAGGTATATCTGTACCGTTAGCTCTTGTTACAGTCCGGGTGGAGTGTCCCATATGTTATTCTTGGATATTTTCACAAATCCATCTCTTTTTCATCGATGAGCTGTGAATTCTTTGCATTAAAATCAACATTATAGCAAGCTTTGTTGATATAGCGAATGTGGGTATAAAAACGGTCAACCGTATGCTTCTTTTCATCAACATTTGGCTTGGAAAGGCTTGTGTAAGTGGAAAACTGTAGAGCATTAGTATTTTGTATTAGGATTACACAACCATGAGTGCACAACCATGTCATGTAACATCACTAAGATGACTTACATAGTATTGATGAGGATGTTAAACCTCAGATCAACCAAAACCATGTCATGCAATGTCTTTTGTGGCTTTAGACATAGTATTATTCAAACAGAAATGTATTCCGTAATTTTACCCAAAACATAGATTGGAGTGCTCAGTGAGGTAGTTCTGTTCTTGTACTACAAATTTCCAAGGGTCTGTGACCCCATTTTCGCTGCTCACTTGAGGAGTAGCGGAAATATCTGAAGTGTCCGGAAGTAGAAGTCAAAGCTCTTCAAGAAGGACAATGAGCTGTCCGAAACAGTCAGCAATGTAAATATATTTTTGCTTGTGTTCTAAGAACTCTTATTGATAATTGAGAGTCAGGTGGTTTTTCTCCAGGACTCGAGATAAGTGAAATAATCTTGAAAGGGCTGTTAAACCAAAAAAAAAAAAAAAAAAAAACATTTCCTGTTGGGATTATTTGTACCTGTGCTGTAATCTAATCTTTGTTTATTTAAAATCAGGAGAAGCATGCTAAGAAGCCAACAGGATCATTAGACAGCTACTTTACAGACAAGAAGACTCACATATATTCACTAGGTAAGATTCATAGCCACAGAAGGAGAAAAGACAAAAATCAATCTCATTTCTCCATTGAACCATATTATGTGGGAACTTGTTGGAATCAATTGTTCGCTGAAGTGATACTAACATGTAAGCAGAGCATGTTTCTAAACAGAATTCTAACACAGCGCCCCTATATAGGCAATGGAAAATAACTGTTTTATTCTACAACAAATCACAGCAAGGAAGAGTGTGATGAGTGATGTCATTAAAAACTGTCAATTTATGACGTTACTAGCCGATTTCCTTGAAGTTAGATGTGTAAGGTCATATTCTCGCATCGAAAACCTTAGAAAAGGATATAAATGCTTGTGTTTCAGTCGATAATTTTAGCGGGATTTCTTCTAACAATGGCAAAAAGTTGAGATTTTGAAGGAAACAACAGCATTATTGCTGATTTTCCGCCTGTTAGAATTGAAACAGATCAGCTCTAGTTTGTGATTTGTTGAGTAATAAATCAGTTTGTCAGTCAGTTGTAAGTAGGCAAATCATGCATGCTGCACGCTCTTGATTTGATCTACTTTACAACTGACCTCCAAACTGTGATTTATTACTCTACAAATCACAGTTAGAGCTGATCTGTTTCTTAAATAAAGAAAATTATCCTTTGCTTATCCTCATTAATCTACAGGCCCCTTGGCCTAGTGGTTTAGAGCGGTGACATCAGGTCACTTCATGCTGTTGGTTTGAGTCTCACCTGGATCACATGTAAAATGCCAAGTTCTACAGTGGATGGTCTAGTTGTTTTTCTCCATGTACTTCAGTTTTTGCCCACCTCTAACGAAGGCTCCATAAAAGTGAAATAATCAAGAAAGAGCTGTTTTACAAAAGTCAAAATAAAAAAAAAATTCTCGATCTTGTGCTATGCTATAGTTGAAACTGCTTGAATTTTAACTCAGAAGCATCATAAAGATAAGTCAGTGGAGAAGCTGATGAGACTGTGCTGATGTGCAGGATGTTCTAAGGGAAGTGTATATTCTATCTGAGCAGGCATCTGTTTCCAAAATATGTTTATTCTGTTAACCCTTAAGCTGCCGAGAAAACTGCATTCTAAAATGTCGTCTGTTTTTGTCGTCTGCTGAATTTTCTTTGAAACTTTTCAAACATTTTAGCATACAGGCAAACAGTGTAGACTCAGATCAGACTGCTCCTTTAAAAACAGTGGGGATCCAGATCAGAATGCTCCTAAAGGAGCAGTCTGATCTCCTTTGCAAACAGAATGGACCCAGATCAGACTGCTCCTAAAGGAGCAGTCTGATCTGGGTCCACACTGTTTGCAAAATGACTTTTAAAGTGACCAGCAGATGACAAAGCAGACAACAATTGTTGTGATTGGCATGTTATGGCTTAAAAGGGTTTGCCTTAAAAGAAAAGAATTTGCTTCTGGTTTGACATACTGATTTTCTGAAATTTCCAATAGCTATGCCAACGTTTTCATTTTTTTTCAGTGATAAATCCAGACAACTCTTTTGAAATTTTGATAGACAACAAAGTTATCAACTCTGGAAGTTTATTAGAGGACATGAGGTAATGCTCTTCGCTCTTTTCTTGGCAACTAACTGGCAAGAATTATCAAGTATATCTTCTAAATGATAATTTAGGATAGTTTGTCAGTAATATGTACCCATAGAAAAGTCATTTGGCAGCATTTAATAGGCCAGCGGCGGCCTCAAAGTTATTAAAAATGTTTTATGTTCAGCTCAGCTGAGTGTTACATTTTCTCGTGAATTTCATGGTACCATCTCTCAGTAGATATTTCATGCCCATATTGGCAGAAAAATAGTATTTGTCCTGCTCATAGATATGAAAATGTTGGCATTTGAATATTTATAAGCAGGGTAAATTTCATGCTCACCTGACTTGAGCATGAAAAGAATTGTATAACAGTGGTGCCCTTTTGCTCAGTCAAATATGTGTCTGGCTGAAAACCAGGAGGTGCAAGTCTAAAGCTCATTGTGTCTATCTTGCATTCTTTTGTGCAGATTGTTTCTCTGTCTTTTTTCATATCAAGTACGGTAGTTGTCAGTTGCTGGCAAAAGAGGGTCTACTTTACCAGTTTACTGCATAGAGGACTAAGTCTGCCCAGCAATAATGTGATTACTTTAACCCTTAAGGGGGATGGGAACACCGGATCTAGAGGTGTAGTAGAGTTAATATTTCTACATTGTGCAGAATAAAGGGATGTTGTATGTACTTGTTAGAATTGCCTCATTGAGGCAATCCTAATGAGTACACACAATATACCTTTTCAAGATTATCAAAATATCTTGAAATATTAACTTGATGATACTAAGTATTGGGACAGACAGGCGCAAACAGTGCAGACCCACATCAACTGCTCCTGATCAGGTCTACACTGTTTGCTATTCCATCTGCTCATTTTTGGATTCTTTTCTGGATGGTGGAACAAATTTGAAAAAAAAAAAAAAAAAAAAAAATAGGAGAATTACAGCCAGTCCTTGAGGTGTCTGAATTTTTAAGGTTTTCACATATTAATATCTGGCACTGTGGGAAGAATATTCTGGGGATTTGAGAGTGAGTTCGAAAGCTCAAACTAGCCATGCCATAGGTGTCATTGAAATTTCCCTGTATTTTTGTTCTGGGATCACACACACCTTGGAAGGTCTGCCATATTCTGACTCTTTTATCTTCAAATTTCAGCCCACCAGTGAATCCTCCTAAAGAAATTGATGACCCACATGATAAGAGACCAGCTGATTGGGACGACAAGGAAAAGTAAGCCTTAATGCACTAGTCATTTGTATTGTAACCCCCCACGGGGATGGGTGGGGGATATACAGGTAATCCTCGTCAGGGGGTGTTGTAGTAAACCTAGATAGATAGATAGCAGGGCCAATGTGCAGGGTTGTTACCCTCTGTGTTCCCCAGCAGTGCTGGGTTAATGCAGGAGTTTTGATTTTATGCAAACATACCCCAGGGGAATTAACTATTATAAACAGTGGGGCAATGGCATTCAGGAGGTCCCCGCAGTGCAGGGCTTCTAGCAGGACTGTGAAAAGTCATTGTTCCCACTATTCCCTGTAGGTGGGGGGCAGTGGTTACAAATGAATGGTGCATAATTTATAGGTCATTTATCCAATTGGGAAAAGGGTAATTATACACAAACAACATCATTATAATGTGGACTGGTACATTATGGTGATTTTGGTTATAACATGGTGGAAGAGTGATCCCAAAAATTTATAGATTATAAGGAAAACTGACCAGAAGTGTTCATTTTTCTATATAATCTATACATTTTGTTTCAGTGTAACACAGTTGTTTAGCTAACACAGACCTTTTCTGTTGATCCTCGAAATAGTATTATAAAGAGATTGTGGTGTATGATGACAGCAAAAACCATACCAGTCATTGTTTTTGTATTGTCCAGTTACAAAGACCCTTTCATATTCGTATGGTCTGGTACCGAAAGGGTGTAAAACAACAGTAAAAACAATGCTACTTTGTAGCTTGGTTAAAACTTCATGGTATGTCATCAGCTGTCATCAGCAAGTGACCGATGATGGGTCAAACATTGATCAATAAAACTGTTAGAAATATTTGTAGTCTTCTATATTACATGGTTTGGGATACAATATAATTAATAATAAATGTAGGGGCCTCTCTGGCCTAGTGGGTATGAGTGCTAAATCAGTAGGTCTCTCAATCTTAACACGGTCTCTGATCAACAATCCACTCAAAATAAGTGAAGTACTCTTGAAAGAGCCACAATTTGCATTAAAGTTTTCTTAATTGCACTATCAGGTTGAGACATCCATGTCCTTTGGACACATTTCCAGTTTTCTGTATATTTTATACAATTTGATCCAGGTTTTGCAGTGAATAATAACCACAGTATAAAAATAGCATGCTATTATATGAAAACAACAGTTCAGTTGATCTAGGAAAACCATGATCAGCTATATGTTTGTTTGCCTTTAACATTTACTCATTCTGTAGGCATATTCAGCAGACGACATGTCGTTGGCATTTTTTCTTATTTTTCCCAGAAAAGAGGGTTTGACATTGCATGCAAATTGTTTCCATAGGGTTTAATCCTGTTTCCAAAGAATATAAATAAATATTTCATAATGGCGTCTGCTGAAAAAATACCGAGCATGCAGAGTGTTAAACAAGTATGATAAATCAGCAAACTACCAGTTGTAACCAGATGTTGAGTATGATAGTAATTGTATGTGGTACTACCATAATTGATTCTGGAAAAGTAACAACCTCTATCACAATGTTGGCTTCGCTATTACTAGGCGTGTCAACGTGTACAAAGATGTCACAGGTCTTCCTGGTTTAACCCATATGGTATCGGAAGCCCCAAAATGGGTAATTGGCAAACAGTGAAGGCCCAGATTAGATGCCGCAGAACCCGGCATCTGATCAGGGCCTCCACCATTTGCAGAAAGTTCAGCCATTGTCCAAATAAATTTTGAAGAAAACACAACTTGACACCCCTAAATTTTGAAATGGATTCTTGTTATATATAAGGAGGGAGATTCCATTTTGGACAAAATGGGTTAAGTATGGTGAGGGTAAAGTAATTTTATATCCCAGGTATTTGCCTAGAAACCTATTATTTCTTTACCAGCAGTGAATATTTTGAATTATATTTTTGGTACATTTCACTTTCAGAATACCAGATCCAGATGCTGTTAAACCTGATGATTGGTGAGTTATCATTTTTACCCTGAAAAAATCGGTCTATATTTTAACACTCATAAATCATTCGCTTCATATTTTGGCTGCAAAGACTTTTGCTCAGTGGCAAACATTGGAACCTCTGATCAGGCTGCTCCCTCAGTAACAGATCTGGGTCTACATGCCTGTTCATGCTCCTTTAGGAGCAGTCTGATCTGGAGCTATACCACTCTTTGGTGGCCAAATAAGGTAAATGCAGTAAATATAAAAATTATAAAAAAAAAAAAAAAAATTTTATTCGGTGTAATTTATTTGACTTGCACATGAGAAAAGGGCCCATACCATTCTCTAATTATTAGTGTTCTTTAAATATCTGTGCACAGCCAGCGCCTTGGGCTAAATGCATGACTTCTTGCAATGAAGCTATGTCGGAGTCCCTTCTACCTTTCTATGAGTGACAAAGGCTCTAGTGCAGGCTTAACTGAGCTGTTACTGCTTGTCTCTGCAATAAGTACCCTTTTCCCATAAGCTAGCTTATTTTTTTTTTTGGTATTTAGTGATATTAAAGTATAATTTGGAGAATTGACAAAAATTATCCTTTAATTATCGTCATATACCCATCTTACCTGTCCCTATGTGTATATTTCGGTGAAAAATGCATTAATCAAGTTACTAACAAACTGATCTCAATCTTTTAAAGCCAGCATCTGTAGCTCAGTCAGATGTGCATCCGACTGGTGATCAGATGGTATATGTTTCACTGCCTGCAGGTCGGCGACATTCCTTTGTGGAGATTGATCATGGAATATTTACTATTGTCATTGCCTCTCTTCAGCTGATTCAAGAAGGGCAATTGTCAGTTTCTGGTGAAAGAATGTGCACTGTACTGGTGAACCGCTTAATTATTAGCCTGCCCAGGAAAAGTATACTGAGGTTTTGCTACTCACTTGATAGAATTTCAATAGATCAGCCTGTATATTTTCTTTCTTCTTGTAGGGATGAGAAGGAGCCCATTGAGATAGTTGATGAGGATGCAGAGAAACCTGATGGTTGGTTGGATGATGAGGAAAGTCTTATGCCGGACCCCGATGCTGAGAAACCTGATGATTGGTGAGTAATTGAAACTGTGTCTGTGGTCTTGTGGGCAACTCTTTGCAATCTGTGCAGTCAGATCAGTCTTAGAGTTAAAAACAAACTGTGTTAGTAAACTTCTTTATTATATCCAGACAAAACTGTAAAGGTTATGTAGAATGGTCCTTTTTCTACATAATCTATACATTTATATGTTTCCCCCCCCCCCCCCCCCCCCCCCCCCCCACTCCCACCACCCCACCGAGAGATTCTCGGGGGCATATAGTTTTTTCCCTGTCTGTCTGTTTGTTTGTTTTTCTGTCTGTCCATCACAAAAACTTTAACCGGCATAAAAATTGGCACCCACAGGGGGCATTTGTCGCTTACAGTGACAGCTCTTGTTTAGATCAGTCTTTAAACTGTTCTGTCCAAAATCCTGTTATAATGAACTGTGCGAGTGATAAAGATGTTTATGTGTATTTGAATAGCTGCTAAGTGACCTTAGAGAGAGATAGGCAGTGTCCTCACCAGTCAGTAGTACAGGCTGATACTTGCTAGAGTTGCCCACTGCCTTAAGGTGTGGCTGTTCACAAACAATGTCTGATCAGGGTCTATACTATTTGTATTCAGTAATTCGGCAAAATTTGCTCCTTTAATCGTTTGCAAGATGGGAGAGTTAACAGGTCACATTTTTGGAGTTGAACTAAAAAAAATACACTAAACGTCTTGTTTTATTATACCCCCGGTATATGAAGTATACTATGGGGGTACATAGTTTTCGTCCTGCCATTTGTCCGTCCATCCTTCCGTGTGTCCGTCCTTCCGCACCAACAAATGTATAGTTTGGTGGCTATGTAAATGGACAGAATCAATGTAAGTCTATGGGATTTATTCTGTTAGACACCGAAAATACTTCTTTTCTGTGGCTAAAATTAGCCACTTAAGTATCAATCCTGCCAAAAATAGCCACATAAGTATACATCCGTGAGGACGTCCGTGTGTCCGTCCATCCGTTAACATTTTGGTTAAAGTTTTGCGTCAAAGTTTCTAGGAGATTGTATCTTCTGAACCCTTGATAGATTTAGTTGATACTTACACTGAAGTTACATACTGGTTTTAAGATTTCATTGATGCATGTCCCATCCCCCACAGTGACCTTGAGGTCAAGGACACAGACTTTGAAATTTTACATTTGGTTAAAGTTTTATGACAAAGTTTATAGATGCCTATTATGTTCTAAACTCTAAGACAAATTACGTTGATACTTGCATCAATGTACCAGTCCCAACATTTTGTGATGTATGTCCCTTCCCCAACCCACGACGACCTGGACCTCAAGGTCATGGACTTGGAAATTTTACATTTGGTTAAAGTTTTATGACAAAGTTTATAGATGCCTGTATGTTCTAAACTCTAAGACAAATTCAATTCATACTTGCATCAATGTTGCATACCAGTCCAAAGATTTCATTTCATAACCCACCCTGCTGCTTCAGGAACATTGATACCCCCACTCCTTCAGTAACTTTGATGCCCTCAATCCCTTGGTCCATTTAGAAATTTTATGTTTAGTTGAGCTTTTACAAGCACATTTATAGATTCTTATAGCTTCTTGACATCTTCATTCATATTTCATACAAGCTTGAGGCTTTATCAGAGTATGGCGCTGGCCGGGGGTATACATGACCCACTGGTCGCTTTCTCTAGTGGTTAAGGTCTTGGACACACCCAATGAAAATATCTGGTTTTAGTGTGTTGAAAAATAAACAACAGAAAATGAATTGGGTAAGGTCAGTCATAATTAGCAGGCCAAAGTCTGGAATGTCAGAAGTAAGTGTTAACAACTTGAGTATAATCCTGCCTAGGAATAGTGTGGTTATGTAAACTGACTGACTCGACATCACCTACGGCCCCCACCCATCGGGGCTTGAAGAAATAAATGGGCTGCATGATGCTTCCAGGCGGAGCTGAATCCGGCCGCACATGAGTACTGGTTAACAGCTTAGAAGATCTAAACCTGCCCAGGCGAAGCGGGGCGAATTGGACCGTCCATGCTTATAAACCCTATTGGTTTCATTAGAAGACAGGGCTGGAGATGTCATTTAATCTCAATGTCAGGTAAAAGTCCCACAAAATTGGAAGCAATGTCTCCAAAATGATCTATATAGTGTTGACAGGGACTTCAAACATCAAATCAAACAAACAAACAAATCAACATCACCTAAATACTTTTGACGAGGTCATTTAAGCCTTGACAAAACCAAAGTATCATGGTTACATTAATTAAGGGTGATGTTTACAAACTGATACATGTAACAGAGGAACAGTTAAGCAGGGTATTTTCATGAATACCCAATTAAACTGAAAGAATACCCAATTATTAGAAAATAAACAGACTGGTAGCAAAACCCAAATAAAACCAAGACACCCAAATAATACTGACATACCTGCATATAATTATCCCCTCGCACAACTAGGTTGTGAGGGGGGATATAGCGTTTGTCCCGTATGTACGTACTTGTGTAGCAGGCCAAAGTCTGGAATGTCATGAAGTTGTCTTTTGCGAGGGTATTTGTATCGCATGCAATGCCTTGTTATACCCCCGCAAACGAAGTTTGAAGGGGGTATATAGGAGTCAGCTTGTCGTCGTCGGTCCGTTACAAAGTCCATTACAAAAAAACTTTAACATTGCTCATAACTTCCTTATTCTTTGACCGATTTCTTTAATATTCACACACCACACACCTTGCCACTAGTACTTAAGATTGATATACACAAACCTGACCTTGACCTTTACGTTGACCTTCCTCAAGGTCAAAAATTTGTCGTCGGTCCGTTACAAAGTCCGTTACAAAAAACTTTAACATTGCTCATAACTTCCTTATTCTTTGACCGATTTCTTTAATATTCACACACCACACACCTTGCCACTAGTACTTAAGATTGATATACACAAACCTGACCTTGACCTTTACGTTGACCTTCCTCAAGGTCAAATACTTGTAAAAATTTGTCGGTAGCAGGGGTATAATTGGCGCCCGTTAGGCGGCAGCTCTAGTTCTTATAGATTTGAAACTTTTATAATCCAGAGCATTGCCATTCAAGATAATATTCTCACCTTTGTAGTGCTTGCATTTTACAAATTCACCATGTTCTGTTCTTTGTAAGCACAAAACATTGTTAAGATCCATTTAAGCCTCTGTCAAGTGGTAAGGTAAGCTTAAATAATTAGTGCAAATATATATTATCCAATTTGTTCCAGTAAAGTGGGTAACCCAAATACCCATTTGAGGGTGAATATAGGGGGTATTACCTAATTAGGGCCCCGCACTGAAAGTGTGGGTGCCCTATAGTAATCACTCTGTCCGTCCGTCTGTCTGTCCGTCTGTCCGTCCACAAATTTTCCTACTCCTCTGATAGCGCTGCCGGGGCCCTAGTCAGTTTCACTGACAGCTCTAGTCCTATATTAAAAAAGCTTATCTGTTCTTCTGCATCTAGGTATGGCAAAAAAAAGTCCTTAAACTATTCTCTGCTGAAAGCAGAAAACAGAGAATAAGCTGTTATGTTTCCTACAACAATTAACATTTTGATGAGTATGGAGCTTGTTAATTGAACAGTGCTTTGAACAGTTGAACCCTGATGTTAATATGACAACGTGCTCATTTATTAATTAAATTACAGGGATGAAGAGATGGATGGAGAATGGGAGGCTCCTCTCATAGGTGAGTGGTCATTTTACTAACATGGTTTGGCCATTTGGAATAATAATGAACTTGAAATTGGAAGCAATGTCTCCAAAATGACCTTTACAGTGTTGACGGGGACATTAAACATCAAATCAAACAAATAAAATAGGCCACTTAATATTTTGGCCACTCAATAGTTTGTTGGGCAAGCAAGGGTCTGAACAATCAGCCCCAGTTGTTCTAAAGACATAGTTTATTTGTCGGTGGTTGGGTGCAGGGAATGTGTCATATATCTTTGATTTACATTTGAGCAAGTCCTCTTGTCTGTGTAGCATGCAGGGTTAGATTGAGGGTGGGAGGGGGATGTTTTGATATAATGAATGTGCAGGCTGATCTGAGTATTTGCAGCTTGCACATTCCATTTTGCAACTTTTTGTGCACTAAGGCTTATTGCAATGCTGTTCATCTGTAGATGTGGCATTCATTTTGTGTTTATTCAGATAATCCAGTCTGCAAAGATGCCCCTGGCTGTGGTGAATGGACAAAGCCCATGATCAAAAATCCAAAATACAAGGGAAAGTGGATAGCACCGATGATTGATAACCCAAATTACCAGGTGAGTATTATAGTCTTGTCTACAAGGGATGTAAAAATACATCAGACTATCAATAAATCGCAATAGTGACCTTGGCAATAGTATGTTTTCTTCAGGTACTCTGGTTTATTGCCCACCTGGTTGCTGTTTGGCTGATAAAGTCCTAATGGACTTGAGTCTAGACCTGAGTTTATAGAACTTGCTAATGCTTGACTGATATGGTATGAAATTTGTCCTGCACATAAATTTTAAAATACCAATACCGTAAAAATTCTTAAAAAAAAATCGGACACCTTGTGGACTTACTGTAATTCTTCTAAAATTTTAACAAATTTGTTTCATGATCCAGCAAGTAGTCCAAAAGTTACAGAGTGAATGGCAAACAGTGTAGACCCTGATCAGACTGCTCCTTCAGGAGCAGTCTGATCTGGGTCTGCACTGTTTGCTCAGGTCTACCTGTCCCAATACTTAGGATCATTACGGTAACTGTTTTCAAGGTTAAAAACTTACAATCAGGACAAATTTTTCTGTTGATCAGAACAGGGAAAAATCTTATTTGTTTGTACTTAAGTTTTTATGAGGAGTATTATGCTTAAATCAGGTGAGCATGAAAAATGTTATTACCTTAGGACCTGAGCTGGGTCTACATTGAAGGTTAGGGACTCGATTTTCAAATTCTGAGAGTAATGCTAGTATTAATCAGTACTGTATTTACAGTGTACATTTGGAAGACTGGTCTGAGCAAATGGTGTAGACCCAGATGAGAAGTAACGGAATGCGGCATCTCATCACATTCTGCACAGTTTTCAAGCTATGTTTAGACAAATATCTGTTAGTAAATTGTACTTATTTGAATTATATTATTGAATATTATATATATTATTGTACTTATATTAAAGGAGTTTTAAGTGTTTGTATTCTGAAGCCTGTTACAGTTCATTCCAGGTCTGCAGTGGCATAATATTATAATGTTATTAATCAAGTAATTTCATATTGGCCAGTCACAGGTCCGAGGACTGCTGAATTGGCCCGAGGCTGAATGTCGAGGCCAATACAGCTGACTGAGGGTCTGTAACTGGGACAATAAGGAATTACTTGATTAATGGCAATTTTATTAACACCATTAAAAACATGATTATTGGTTTTTGACCTCAGTATTAATATGGTTGACTGCGGAACAATACAGGATAGGCAATTAATAAAAGTTTTTTATTAATTGACTATCCTGTATTGATCGGAGGTCATCCGTATTAACACCAGGTCAACAAATATTAACTGAGGTCAAGTGAGATCAGCTGCATTAGCCCTCGGCCTTCGGCCTCGGGCCAATACAGCAGACCTCAGACCTGTACCTGGGCCAATACGAAATTACTTGATTAATAACATTATATTTCTGCATGAGCCACATTGTGAGAAATGCTGTTTTTGTCATTAGTGAACATTAAAAGTGCAGATCAAGCTGTGCATCTGCACAGGTTGATCTGCACCTTTAATGTTCACTATTTGGATAGTATAAAATGTCTAGTAAGCATATTTTAACTGTCAAGATGCATGGTAATCTATGTAGCTGAGCAGACTGGTTTGTGTCTTACCTGCTTGCAGTGTCAGGTTTTCTCGTATTTTTGTGTCAATTGTGACTCATCCTTGTGCCATTTTTCAGGGTATATGGCAGCCTAGAAAGATCAGTAATCCTGATTGGTTTGAAGACTTAGAACCATACAAGATGACACCAATTGTAAGTTATAGTAGTCGCCGATAGAATTAACAAGGCGGAGCTATTCAGGTGTTGTCAGTATATGTCAAATTCGCTGAGTCCACCAGAAGATTCGGTAGAGTGCCTTTCGCATGCTTTCTGCAAGCAGACCAAATGGCCATACACGCCACAGCTTTGTTAGTGTTACAGTTGAATTCAGACAATTGGGTGACTTGGTTTACCTTATTGTTAATAGAACATTCCAAAGGCAGGTACAAAGGATAGCTCCGCCTAGTCAATCTAATCTGCAACTACTATACTTCAGATGAATGAGGCCTTTTTGTGATGATTCAAGATCATTAAGTTTCTTATCATAGGAAGTTTTGAGAAAGTCATTTTGCTTGCAAAAGGTATGGTAGTTTTACTTTTGGGTACACAGGTTGTTTTTCAGTTTCATTGTGTCAGCAATATTTAAGAGGTACCTTTTAGAATCCTGTAAAATTATAAAAGCTCAAAACAAACCGGCATCCATAGCCCAGTGGATGGTAGTTCTTAAACTTTTTCACCCCTATAGGCTCAAACCTCTCTCAGTTAACCTGAAATGCCAAGAGGATAGAGTGATCAAGTACTCTGGTTTTCCCCAATTCTGATTAAAAGGTGAAACATTCTTGAAAGGGCCGTAATACTAACAAAACAAAAAAAAAAAATGGAAGGAGTTACATTATCTTGGGGCCAGTTGTTGTTTAATGTATCTTTAAAAAAATGATATTTAATATGACAAATATACTATTATATTAACTGAAAAAATGGTGAATAGGTTTCGTAATGCAGAACTATTCTTATTTTGTATCAATTTACAATTGCTTTGTTTAGTTTAGAATTTTTTGGCTGCAATGATAATTTGCGTGTATACACTGTGTACCTTGTTTTCCAGAATGCCTTAGGTTTGGAGTTGTGGTCAATGTCTGATCACATTATATTTGATAATTTCCTCATAACTGATGACAAGGAGGTTCACAGCAGCTGGATAGCACAGACCTGGGAAAAGAAGAGAACAGCTGAACATGCTTCTATTGCTGGGGTAAGGGTCCAACTGTATTTTCAGCCGTTATTGGCCAGCAATAAACATTGGAGCTAGCTCATGAGTAAAGGGAACTTACCATAATAGTCCTAAGTATTGGGACAGATAGGCCTAAGCAAACAGTGCAGATCCAGATTAGACTGCTCCTGAAGAAGCAGTCTGATCAGGATCCTACACTGTTTGCCATTGGGTCTGTACCTTTTGGACTCCATGCCGGATCATGAAATAAATTTGTTGAAATTATATGAAAATCATAGCAAATCAAAATTTTAAAGATTTTTACGGTATTGCAAACATGACAGCAAAGACTTGTGCAAGCCTGCACATAAATGCTGTCTTGCCATAGTCTTTGCTGCTTTCAGGCATATAGAAGAGACCTTGAAGTGGCTTAATGCTTATTGCTAGAAGTCATGCATCTGCCCTATTAGCTGTGTGCTGGCCTTCAGCTGATTCAAAAAGCGCAATTGTCAGTTTCTGTCCAAAGAATATGGACTACTAGTTAACCTTTTATATATAAGTTTGCCCAGGAAGTGTTGTTAGAGTAAACTGTGAGGCTTGATATAGTGTTGACTGAGCTGGTAAACTCACAAACAAGCCAAACCAGTCATCCCCAGCAAAAGTATTAAAGGGGAATGGATGCACTGGCCAATTCCTTGCCATTTTAGGCCCGCCATTCAAAAAATGGCGGGGTATTTTGATATACCCTCCGAAGTTTTGAGTGTCCAGCCGTTTGTCAGCACCTCATAGTTTCGTTTTCGCTCCATAACTCTTGATACTATTTGAGAGATATTTTCGTTTAAATTCAAGAAACTTCACAGATATGTAGAGCACTAGGAGACGATATGCAGAACATATGAACCATAGCTCTGACTTTCTTACTTTTGATGACTCTGACCTTATTGAACATTAAATATAGCCATTCCATAGTTTCGTGTCCACTCCATAACTTCGATACCATTTGAGATATTTCCATGAAACTTCTCAGACATGAGATGACATGCAGAACATATGAACCATAAATCTGATTTCCCTACTTTTGCAGTTATTGCCCATTGAACTTTGAATATAGCTGTTGCTATCAGTTTCGTGTCCGCTCCATAACTCTGATACCATTTGAGATATTTTCACGAAACTTCACAGATATATAGAGCACCCAGAGATGATGTCATATGAACCATAATTGTGATTTTCCTACTTTTGGAGTGATCACCCCTTGAACATAGCCATTTCTATCATGTAGTCTGTTTGAAGCACTATATCTCCTGAAACTGACCAAACTCACTTGGTTACATCACTAGGATGGTAGGAAAATTTGATGACTCTGACCTTATTTTCAAGGGCCCAGCCCCACAAAAACTGTCATTTTTGGGCCAGAGATGACTTTTCTGCACCCAGTCTCATGAACACATCAATGAAATGTAGTCTAACTTTGTACAATATATCATTGTAATTGATCAAAGATTTGATTAGAGATTGAAGACCTTGACTTTATTTTAAAGAACACAGGCCCCCAAAAACTGAAAATGAGAATTGTAATTCTGGTTTAGTTTCTTTTTTGAGCCATGGCTCTTTGAATATTGAAAATAGTCTTCTCAGTCATTCCCGTATTCCTGTCAAATTTATTAAGGTAAAGTAATGCATCCTTACTTTAAATGTCTTTTTGACTGTGATATGGCACTTGCTTGATGTAATTGTAGTGGTGGGGTATCATGCAGTGCTTGCATCTTTTATTATCAAGAGGGTTAACTTTCAGGACTTCCTGTTTGTTATTCTATAACTGGGCCTATTTTAAAGGAAAGAATTTGCTCCTGTTGAGAAAATTCTTTCCTTTTAAATATAGACACCTCTTGATAGAGAGAAATATTTCTGAACTTAGTATTGCCTCCCCTGAAAGTGTATCCATTCCCCTTTAGTTTATAACTGTAAAAATTTGAAGTTTATCTGTAAAACTGTTCTGTAGCCAGCTGTTAATATGGAGCAGTGGGCAGTTAGAGCCCTGCCATGTCTTTGGCACAGCAGATAAAAGGAGGGTCCCAGCCCTCTCTTTCCGCTGCTTTGGCTTCACATGAAGTAAGCTGGTACCCAGTTACTGTTGGATGAACAGAGAGAGTTTTCAGAAACTGGCTAGTGCTAGACTCAGGACTATGACTTTTACCACTGGAGTCAAAAGTTGTGACTGTTTGACAATGATGCCTCTCTGTTTTAGTAGAACTTAAAGTCGGGCATTTATCATTTTCTGGCAAAAGAAACTGCACTGTACTGGTTATCAGCATATATATAAGCTTGCTGGAGGAAAGGATGGCTAGGTTAACTGAGCTCATTATGGCCTAAATAGTGTTGAATGGGCTGTTAATCACCGAACAAACTCTAGTTAACAGCAGTTTATATGAAGATGTCACTTTAGCTGTGTTCACAAGATCAGTCTGTGTCGAAGTTGACTCTGTTGAAGCCAACACTGCCGAATTTCATCTAGTCATCAACATTTGCATGAGTCTCTGCATCATCACTAATGTTCAATATGTTCTATAAAAGGGTTATCCTTTGGAAGCAAGGAATACACAACAGAACCTGAAAATATGAAGTGTACATATTTTCTGGGCCAGACTAGCTAGTTTTGGCCAATTAGGCCTCATCAGTGACCCTCAAATATTTTCAAAATTACACAATGGAATCCATGATCCCAAAGGACAAGAAAATATAAACTACACTATGATGTATCAAGTCAGATTTGGCCCCCACATGATGACATGGTGGAAATCTTACCATGAGTTCGGGCTCATATCATAAAAACCACTTATTCATAGTCTGTTTGTATTTATTGTCATACTAAGGAATGAGTGAGTGAGTGAGTGTTTGAGTTTTATGTCTCACCAACAGCTAAGGTCATACGGAGATGGTACCGTGGTTTAAAGACTTCTCCGAAAGTCTGGAGAAGTTCGCGATGTTTACAAGGGGAGTAGCATAACCACAAAACCACAGAGGCTTCGATACCAAGCAATGTGTGCAATGTTTAGGGTAATTATAATGATATTTAACAGCACATAATTGTTGAATTTCAGTTACCTTTAGTACAAGGCATACTAGACGTAACTAAAGAACGCCCTTGGTTATGGGCAGTGTTTTTAGTTGTGATAGTTTTGCCAATTGTACTTGTGATAGCATACTGTTGTATGCCAAAACATGAGGTAATGTCAATATTGTGAACCTTTAACCTTTGTCTTGCTGAATAGATTAATTTAGCCACACCCATTTCTGACTTCCAACCAATCAGTTTACTTGATGTTATTTATTCCTACAAATACACAAACTGATTGTCAAACAGTGTAGATCCTGATCAGATGGCTTCTTCAGAAGCCATCTGATCAACAGTGTAGATCCTGATCAGATGGCTTCTTCAGAAGCCATCTGATGTGGATCTACACTGTTTGCAAAGGTAGAGCATACCCTGGTTCAGCAGGACAAGGGCTTATATTGTAAACTGGCTTAGGATTGCTTTCAAGAAAGAACTCGACATAAGTATGATATAAAGAAATCCAGCTCGTACAAAATCCTTTTCTTTTCACCAGTATCTCTTCATATATTTGTACATAAGGACTGCAACAAAATGAAACTGTCTATGGACATACACCATGTCCTCTTTTTAGAACACTTTTGTTCAGACCCAATGCAGAAACTGTGTTAGTTAAACAACTGTGTTGTTTCCAAAAATATAGTATTCACATTGTTTTCAGTGTAGATAGTGTGGCAAAATGAAATTTCTTGAAAGTATTGAGGCTGGTCTACAATCAGTCATTATGGTGTTGTGTTTATGTAGTAGTCGTGTTTGAGTCTCGATTATTTTTGTATGCATATTGTAGTATTATTTCATTATCGTTTGCTGATAATAATTACATTTTCAAAGCAATCGCAATCTTTAATTTGGAAGTGCAGGGTCCAGTTGTTCAAAACTTGGATCATTTAGTATGTCAAAAATGCTAATATTTTTGCTGAAAATATGTGAGCAGCTTTTGCAAATGCAAAAGCTGCTCACATTTTTAAGCAAAAATAACAGAATTTCAGATATTGTACTTGCCTGAACAGTAAACAATTTGACCGCTAATGAGCTCATTAAGCTAATGATGCTTTGAACATTTAACCCCAGATATATTCTTAAAAATAAATTTGCTGCTATAGGGAAATGTATAAACTTGGTAAATTTGGGCTTTCTGAATAAACTTGCACTCAAAATCACAAATTAAAAAAAAAATGTCAAAGAAAGCCTAATTTGGAATAATTTGGTGTAATTCAGTGGCGGCCAAGCTGTGACTGGCATGGAATATGCTTTATAACCACAGTGCCAGGTGCCAGACTGGTGCTCCACAGGTCTGCACTGTTAGCCCCTGATAGCAAGCAAAATTACATGAAAGAAAATTCAGGCCATTTGGTTTACCATAGTCTCCGTAATAAGCATTCAGTTTTCTTGTACATTTCATTTTAATCAGGCAAACAAGCACCAGAAAAACATGCCATTAAAGCCCATGGTCAGGTTCAGCTGTATGAGCCTTACGACAGTTTTGGACATGTTCGGTTATACCAAATATGTCCAAACTTAGCATAAAGAGTATATAAAAACTTAAGTTTTTAAACACAATTCTGTAATTTGCTCCTCTTGATCACAGAAGTGTAATGATTGATATGTTAGTGTGATCTTTTAGAAGTATACGGCATAATCTTGCGCTCTTAATGTCGAATAAACTTCTTGAAAAATATTATTGTGAATTTGTTAGAGCATGTAGGATTATTACTGTGAATATGGTAAAATCAAAATAATTCTCAGAGAAAGTACAAGTAATTATTGTCAGCACATTCTTTTAACTGTAGTAGTTACTTTTTCTAAGCTTAGACACCGCAGAGAATGAAGCAGGACAAAATACATTTACTCAGAATCAATCTTTCAAGTGCCAATCACGACTAGTAGACAAGATTTTCAAAGTATTTTTCACCTTATTTTCTCCAAAAAAAAAAATCACAAAAACACTTTGAAAAAGCCATCTGCTAGTTGTAATTGGCTCTTTGAGGGATATCATTTAAAATTTGAAAACCCCAAAACAAAGCACTGGCAAACAGTGAAGACCTTGATCAGATGCTGCAGGATGCAGCATCTGATCAGGGCCTTCACAGTTTCAAAAAAACATTCAGCCATTTTCTACATAAGTTTCTAAAAATACCTCCACCGGACACCCCTAAATTTCGAAATGGGCTCCTGCTATATATTAGGCAGAAGATTCCATTCAGTACAAATGGGTTGACATCTGTAGTATCTAAGCTTTGAAGTTTCAGTTAACCTTTCTTTTTCCTGATTTTGGTTCTTATCTTTTTTGCATGGTTTTGTTTCTTTATCTAGCAAGGAATATGGGGGACTTTGATGTCAGCCGCTGAACAGCGTCCATGGCTGTGGGCAGTTTATTGTGTTGTGTGCTTATTACCAATATTACTATTATCTATCTGTCTCTGTCCTAGGTCAGGACCAGTTAAGGTAGGCTGTATAGGTTGATCCTCTGCTTTGTGTCCGTAATATTTTAAACCCCACCATGCTGAATGTACGGGCCTCCTTGGCCTAGTGATTAAGAGTGCTGACTCTTAATCATTATGTCTCTCACCACTGTGGTTCGAGCCTGGCTCGGGTCACATGTGAGACGCCAAGGTCGGGTGGTTTTTCTCTGGGTATTCTGTTTTTTGCCCACCTGATTAATGATTGGCTCGATATGAGTTAAATAGCCTCGAAAGGGCCGTAAAACCAAAACCAAAAACCATGCTGATAGTTTCAGTATGCTACACCCCTTTCCGATGTTCAGAAGAAAAGAAGAAGAAAAGACAAGATCTAAGAAGCCAGCTGATCTGGATCTATACTGTTTAAAAAAAAAAAATTATATATGTGCAGGTTTAGCATGGTCAGGGTTAACACGAAAATTTTCGCTTGAAATTCTGGGCCTGGTAGCTCAGTCGAATAAGTGTCTGACTGGTGGTCAGGCGGTCTTGGATATCATCTCCACTAGATTGATCATGAAATCCTTTCTGCCACTGATTCAAGAAAGGTAATGGCACTGATCAGAAAAGATGGCTATGGCATCAATTATAACTGAACAGGTAAACACAAATAGATTGGGCTGCATGATGCATCCAGCAGAGCTGAAACCGACTGGGCCCATGAGTACTGGTTAACCACTTAGGTCTAAACCTGCGCCCTGAGATGTCATTTTATCTTAGTGTCAGGTAAAAGTCCCACAATATTGGAAGCATTGTCTCCAAAATGACCTAAATAGTGTTGACGCGGACATTAAAACTCTATCAACCAAACAGACAGGTAAACTCCCAGGTGCAGATTCTGTTTACACACACAGGAAATACATTGAATTATGGTTTAACGCATTTTGTACCGGAATCCCCAAAATGGGTACCTTGGCAAACAGTGGAGGCCAGATCAGATGCCTCAGAACGCAGTGTCTGATCAGGGCCTACACTGTTTGCAAAAAGTTCAGCCATTTTTCTAACAAATTTTGAAGAAAACACAACCTGTCACCCCTAAATTTAGAAATTGACTCCAGCTATTTATAAGGTGGACTATTCCATTTGGTACAAAAAGGGTTAATAAGGAAAAAGATGAAAAACATTATTTCTCCTGTTCGGAAGTTATGTATTCTACTGTGTTCTACGTGTGACCACAAAAATATATCAACACAGATTTAAGATTTCGGCCATTGGGCCTTCTTCAGAAAAAAAAACAAAAAAACAAAAAAACACAGAAAACTGCATCACTGAAGTTGCCATCAATTTCACAGAAAATAAACATATAAATGGAAACAACATAAACAATGTCAAAATCCCAAACCACAATGCTAGAAGGAATAAGGCGGTGACGGGTCATCCAGAAAAACATTACCTGCCGACATGGGCAACAATACAGCACAGGCGAGACTGTGCACATGTGCAGGCCTAAACATTACTGCTCGCCCAAGAAAATATCTAATGGGACTCCGCGACCTTAAAAACACCTTAGACACCAAGTTCTGCAATGGAAGGTCAGGTGGTTTTTCTCCAGGTACTCCAGTTTTCACCCACCTCTGATTAATGACCGGCTCAATATGAGTGAAATAATCTTGAAAAGGCCGTAAAACAAAAAAAAAAAAAAAAAAAAAAAAACATTGGCATTTTCACAAAACTAGGTCCCTGTGACATGTTTTTTGGAAATCAACACCTGTTCATTTTATTTGTGAAGAAGAGGAATAGGCCTTTCTGGGTTAGTAGTTAAAATAGAAGTGAAGGCAATGATCAGGAATAGATACAATTAACCCACAGCTCCCATCAGAGACACCAAAGGCAAAGAAGCACAAACAGGAAACATCTAGACCCTAATGGAAACGTCGATAGCGGAAAGCCAAAAGGACAGTTACTTTCCCACAAAATGGCCAATAGGCTACCCAAAACTGACTGATGATTCTTATACATCACTGTAGCACTGCAGTGGAATGTTAACCCTTGTCCTGCTGTATATTTAAACATGCCACACCCACTACCGATTATCACCCAATCAGATTACTTGATGCAAATTATTGCAACAAATTCACAATCTGAATGGCAAACAATGCAGATCCTGATCAGATGGCTTCGTCAGAAGCCATCTGATCTGGATCTTCATTGTTTGGAAAACAAGGCATATCCGGGCTCAGCAGGACAAGGGTTAAGTTTTTTTCTTCAGGTACTTTGGTTTTCACCCACCTTATTAACAATTAGCTTGCTATAAATGAAACAATCTTGAAAGGGCTGTAAAACCCAAATCAAAAAGAAGAAAAAGGTAAAGAAAAATGAAATATATGAAATATATGAATGAAGATGAAGAATAGTCTGCACATCCGCAGCCTGCACATCCGCACAGCCTGATTAGAACCCTTTCTGTTCACATGAGCCTCCTATAGCCTCTGGGCATACTAGCTGCTCCTCGCTTGGCACTCGGATTTACAGGGTAGAGCTAGCACTGGTCGACCCAGTGTCAGGATAATGTGACTGGGTGTGGTATCATGTAATGTGTCTGGGACATGATACTTCAGTGAGGCAGCACTATAAAAGTGAGCATTAAGCTCCCTGTCGCAAGCAGACACCGTTGTGATAAGACTGAAAAATTGTTGAAAGCGACGTTAAACCCGAATTCACTCACACATAGCCTCTAGGCTATTACAAGAAGCCCTGTGCAACCACAAAGACTCATTTCTGTGCAGTCTGATGAGACGCTTTGATGTTCATATGAATCTGGCTATCCAAAGAGCAACAAATTGAGACAAATGTACTAGAGAGGCATAGACTAAGCTGAGTCTTGGCTGGTTTCACAGATGTTCTTGTAGGTTTTGTCGAGGTATGGCTTTATATTTTCTCTTCAAATTTCAGCAGGAGGATATCGATGCTGCTCGTAAGAAGACAGATGAGGCTACTCCTGATGATGAAGTAGCTGAGGGTGAGGATAAAGAAGCTGAGGGGGAGGGAGAAACTGATGTAGGACCAACGGGTGATAACAAAAAGACCAAGAAATCCAAGGCAGCTTTAGAAGAACAAGAAGAGGTGCAATTTTGCTTCTTTAGTATTACAAAGTTGACTTAAATATTTAGTACAAAAATAAAGGTCTGTTTTTGTTGCATCTGTTTTAAGAATTGCATGTTGTTAACCTTTAACCTGCTGAATATTCAATTAAGCCACACTCATTTCTGACTTTGAACCAATCAGATTACTTGATGCAGCTTATTTCTACATATTCATAAACTGAATGTCAAACTGTGTAGATCCTGATCAGATGGCTTCTTCAGAAGCCATCTGATCTGGATCTACACTGTTTGCAAAGATAGGGCTTGTCGCCTACAGCAGGGTAAAGGTTAAAGTCTGGGTTTTTGTCTGTTCACTCATCATTTTGTCATTCCATTAACATTTACGTCAACCCAAGGCTCAGCCAAAATGTTCAAAGTCCATTTCTCAAGAACAACAATAACAGGCACGACATAGCCTTTGGCGGAAATCTTGTTTTTCCAAATCTCACTTTCATTCTCAGACCTTTACATATCTGTTTCTAATTTCACATTAAAATACAGTGAAACTTGAATAACTCCAATATCAATTGCACATTTACCATGGCTGAGTCAAACCTGTTCTTTAGTCCTGAGGGAATTTTTCAGCCTACACTAAGGCATTTTGTTGATCAGAGCCTTTGCTTCATGTTGACCCTAGACTTTCTATTAGAAACAAGTACCCTTCTGCTGATTCAAAAAGGGCAGTTATTAGTTTACAGCAAAAGAATGTGCACTGTACTGGTTTTACTACTTTGTGTAAGCCCTTTTGTGTTAGATTACCATCAAATGAAATATGTTTTCTTTAGGCATGTCTCAGTTTACACATTGGAGCTGACACATGAAGCAGGACAGGTCTCTGTGGCGTAGTTGGTAAGAGCACTGACTCTTAATCATTAGGTCTCACAGCATTGGTTGGAGCCTCACTGTGGTCACATCTTAGGCACCAAGTTCTGCAACGGAAGTTCAGGTCTTTGTCAAGCCGTCAACATCAAATTGTCCAACAACCCTTGTTTTACCATAATTTTCAAATCCATATGATAAGTCACGACTTAGCCTTCAGTGGAATTCTTGTTGTTTGAAAACAAGCAAACAGAAGTCTTAGTGTAGACCCGAGGAACAGTGTAACTGATAAGTTTTCTGTTTACAGAAGGAGGGAACAGGAGGAGAAGAAGAGGAGGAGGAGGAAGAGGAGGCTAAAGAAGAGGACAAAGACAGTGAAGAAACAGCTACAGAAGAAACTAGGTAGTATAATCACTCTAGAACCAGTACTCTCTCTTAAGATTTTGAAAATCATTAGTACCCTAAAATCCTAAATGCTCTGACACCTTGAAAACCTACTGTAATTCTCCAAAAATTTTAACAAGTTTGTTTCACTATCCAGCAAGGAGTTCAACAGGTGCAGACGTAATGGCAAACAGTGTAGATCCTGAGGAGCAGTCTGATCTTTGTCTGCACTGTTTGCTTTGGCCAATCTGTCTAAATACTTTGGATGATTACAGGTTTCAAGCATGGTAACAAAATTTTTGTGAGAAGACTTGTCTTGTCCATATATAGTTTATTTAGAATTCAGGATGTAGAATGTAGTGCTTGTTATGGAATAGGATTTTTAGCTCACCAGAGCCGAAGGCTCCGGGGGAGCTTATAGGATAGGCAGTTGTTCGTCGTCGTCTGGGTCTGCGTCTGTGTCTGCGTCAACACTTTCAAACGACATCTCCTCTGAAGCCACTGGGCCGATTAGGCCCAAATTTTATCTGTAGCATTATTGGGCTGGGGGATTGAAAGTTTGTGTTTTTTAATGAAAATCAGCTCATTAGTTTGGTTGCTATGGCAACTTAGAGTTTCCATAGACTTATAATGGGGAAAATTGAAAAATGGCATTTACTGCCAAGCCTCTGCAGATATTATTACAAAAATTTCAGAGAAATATTCCTTAGGCAATCTACTATCTGCCATATGATTTTAGGCCTACTGCTCATTTTTATTTTTATTGGTTGCCATGGTAACCAAAATGCAAAAAAATAGAAAAAAAAACTTAAAAAATCATCTCCTCAGAAACCGCATGCTCTAGGAGGCAGAGACTTTATGAAAATATTCAACATATTTGCCTTTACAGGTTTTGTGTTTTTTGTGAAATTCGGCTCTTGAGGTTGGTTGCTATGGCAGCTTAGATTTTCCATAGACTTACAATGGGGAAAATAGAAAAATGGCATTAACTGCCAAGCCTTTGCAGATATTTTGACATAACTTTCATAGGAATGTTCCTTATGCAATCTTCCATCTGCCATATGATTTTAGGCCTATTGCTTATTTTGGTTGGTTGCCATGGAAACCAAAATGAAAAAAAAACAACTTTAAAAATCATCTCCTCAGAAACCGTATGCTCTATGAGGCTGAGAGTTTATGGAAATATTCACCATATTTGCCTTTACAAGTTTTGTGTTTTTAGCTCACCAGAGCCGAAGGCTCCGGGGGAGCTTATAGGATAGGCAGTTGTCCGTCGTCGTCCTCTGCGTCGTTGTCCGTCAACACTTTTAAACATCTTCTCCTCTGAAGACACTGGGCCAATTGGGCCCAAATTTTATCTGTAGCATCTTTGGGCTGGGGGACTGAAAGTTTGTGTTTTTAATGAAAATCGTCTCATTAGTTTGGTTGCTATGGCAACTCAGAGTTTCCATAGACTTATAATGGGGAAAATTGAAAAAATGGCATTTACTGCCAAGTCATTGCAGATATTTTGACAAAACTTTTACAGAAATGTTTCTTGAGTAAACTTCTCTCAGCCATATGCTTTTATGCCAACCTGAGGGTCCCCCAGGTTGTGCCGGGGCCATGCCCCACCCCCTCCTCTTCATAAAAGGCCATATATCACAGAAACCATTCTGATCCCAACCCCTAAACCATATATATTCTTGTTCCTATTGATAAGATGCATTCATTGACACCAACCTGGGGGTCCTCAGGGCTGCGCCGAGGCCATGCCCCACCCCCTGTACTTAATAAAAGGCCCAATATCTTGGAAACCATTTAGCTCCCCACCCTTAAACCATATATTCTTGTTCCTTATGATCAGACCCAATCAGTGACATCAACCTTGGAGTCTCCGGGATGCGCCGGGGCCATGCCCCACCCCCTCCATTTCATTAAAGGCCCTAAATCTCGGAAACCTTACAGATCCCCGCCCCCCAAACCATATATATTCTTGATCCTTATGATAATACAATTCATTGACACCAACCTGGGGGTCCTCAGGGATGCACCGGGGCCTTGCCCCACCCCTTCACTTCACAAAAGGCCATATATCTCAGAAACTGTTCAGATCCTCACCCCTAAACCATATATATTATTGTTCATTATGATAAGACGCATTCAGTGACACCAACCTGGGGTCCCCAGGGATGTGCTGGGGCCATGCCCCATCCCCTCCATTTCATAATCTCACAATATCTGGGAAACCCTACAGATGGCTACCCCTAAACCATATATATTCTTGTTCCTTATGATAAGACACATTCATTGACACCAACCTGTGAGTCTCCCGGGGCCTTGCCCCACCCCTCCACTTCACAAAAGGCCTTATATCTCAGAAACTGTTCTTAGCCCCACCCTAAACCATATATATTCATCTTCCTTATGATAAGACGCATTCAGTGACACCAGCTTGGGAGTCCCCCGGGGCATGCCCAGGCCATGCCCCATCGCTTTACTTCATTAAAAGCCATATATCTCAGAAATAGTTCAAATCCCCACCCTTAAACCACATACTTGTTCCTTATGATAAGACTTGTTCAATCACACCAACCTGGGGGTCTCTTTGTGCTGAGGCAATGTGCCCCGCCCTTCCACTTCATGAAAGGCTTTATATCTCAGAAACCATTCAAATCCCCACCCCATAATCATATATGTTCTTGTTCCTTATTACTAGCACACCTACTGTAGGGGGATCCACAGGGGACATTCCTATCCTTTCCACTTCATAAAAGGGCCTCAAATCTCAGAAACCGTTCAGATTCCCACCCCTAAACCATATATATGTTTGGTCCGTATGAGAAGACACATTTAGGGACAACAATCTTGGGCTTTCCTGGGATCAACAGGGCATGCCCCAACCCCTCCACCGCTTAATAGGCCTTACAGATCCCCACTGCTAAACCACATATATTCTTGTTCCGTATGATAAGACACATTTAGTGATACCAACCAGGGCTCCATTGGGTCCATGCCCCACCCCCTCTTCTTCATAAAAGGCCTAATGTTTCAGATACTGAGTCCACATGGGTGCTCATTTCGACTTAGGGGTTCATATGGTAGATTAAAATGATATCATGTTAAAATACATGGCTGCCATTGGGCAGTGCCCACCTGAGCTCTGGTGAGCATAGTGGCCCATGGGCCTCTTGTTTCCTCTGTTACAATATTTACTAAATGAAGGAAATTTATGCACATTTGAGAGATAATGGAGATATGCGCATAAATAACGGGACATGGCGTGATAGGTAGAAAATGGGAGATTCTTTGGACGAGAAATTAACCCATAACATGCCAATCACAACAATGGTCGTCTGCTTTGACATCTGCCATTACTTTAAAAAGTAATTTTTGCAAAACAGTGTGGACCCAGATCAGATTGCTGCTCTAGGAGCAGTCTGATCTGGATCCAAATTGTTTGCCTGTATGCAGAAATATTTTTTAAAAGTTTGCCAGAAGTGGCAGCAGACGACATAAACAGACAACATTTTCAGACGCAATTTTTACTAAGCATCTTAAGGGTTAAAATGTCTGGAAAGTACACAGATATAAAGTAAAAGGCCACAACTTCTTTTGTGGGGTCCTCTAGGTGAGCTCACCTCAGTAGGTTAGCAGGAGGCTATGGGTTTGATACCTGCTGGGGTCAGCAATACTCTTTCATGGAGCTTGATCATGAAATTTTTTCTATTGTCATTCTCTCCCTTCACTGATTCAAGAAGTGCAGTTGTCAGTTTCTGGCAAAAATGTGTATTGTACAGGTAAACTGCCTGGGAAAAATGAGGTTAGGTGAACAGATTGGTTCGATATGACCTAAATAGTGTTGACTGGGCCATTAAAGTTGGTATTAAGTTGACATTATATTGTATAGAACAAAGCTAAAAAACTTACACATAGGCTTTTATAAACACTAAGACGTCAAGCTGTACTATCTTGTTTTTTCAGAAAATCTCCAAGGAAACGAAAAACAAGGAAAGATTGATGAATGCCAACCATAGGAATTGTGTGACTAATAAATTGGTCTGCTACAGTGTATGATAGAGAGCTTAAGCCTTAAAACACCAAAGAAATTGTATTGCAGATGGAATTTAAAGTTTTGTTGTCAGTTTTCAGACAGAATCAGACCACATATTGTTCAGATAGATATTCAACTTTGCTACAGCTCTCATTGCCCTTCATTATAGGGCAGATTGTATTTTCTTCTCTTTTGGAATCATATGTTTTCATTGCGGAATTTTGAAGTATTTGAGAGTCACTGAAAAGACCTAATTGGTTGAAACTAGCTAGTCTGGCCAAGAAAAACTTGTAAGCCCTACAATATTCAGACCTGTTGTGTATATCATGCTTCCAAGGGATTAATTTTTTTTTTAGAACATACATTCCATGTGATTTTATCTGAAGAGAATCTTTGTGTCTGATTTTCTCTGACAATGACAATGAAAGACTGTCTGCTGAAAGTCATTGATGCTTTAAGGGTTAATAATAGTGTTCAACTTTGGATGAGTTTAGGCTCTTGTGAAAATGTGTACTCAAATTGACTTTTCCTTTACTGTTCAGCAAAGTCATGAGAAAACCTTAGTCTGTGTAGCTGAGCATGCCAGTTTGTGTCGTGCCTAGTCACAATCCCAACGACAGGTTTTCTCGTGATGGGGCACATCCGTGTTATATAGTGCACTCTTTCATACCTCAAAAATGATATCTTTTCTGATAAAAAAATTGTGATATTTTTCTAATTTATACTCCAAACATAGGTTTTGGGTGCTCATTAGAACCGCCTCATTGAGGCGGTTCTAACGAGTACCCACAACCTATGTCATGGAGCAGAAATAAGAAAAATAAAGTTTACCCCCATAAACCCCATTTTTCTCTATATATAGTTGGGTTTAGAGGGGTTTTCATTACACCGACTTGCTTTGTTAACATGATGATTTGTCAAATTGCAAGAAAACCTGTCTTCAGTTGATCTGGGAATTTTTTCTCAGTTATTTTGCACTTTGCTTTTCTTTATCAGGGCCCCACTTAAAAAGGTAGTCTATTTTACTGCTGAAATCAATATCCATTAGACTTTCAGTCAAATGAAGCAGATCAAAGGGGTACATTCTGATGTAAATTCAGAGGTCAGTGCTCCAGAAAGAAACATTAAACTTTCACCAATCTCTTTGTACTCCAGACTTGTCACAGGTGATTGACGTGTGATAGTCTGCTAATTACTGAATGTGGAAATTGTTTCTGATTGGATACCTGCAAATTGTTGTCATAATTTGTCTAATACTTCTCTATCCTTGTCTGTAATGTTCAAAGGATGCAGCAACAGCTTTGAAATTGGTTGGGGTTAGACAGTTATTGAGTATCATGTCCACTCCAAAGTCTTAATGAATATTGAAATTGGTAGTATCACAGAATTTTCTTCAGACAAGGAAATTCTTATGATGCTGGTAGCCCCTTTTGTTACGGACTGCAACAGCTACCTTAAACTCTCTACCTTGATAGATTATGCATAGGTTATAGGTTTATAATCAATCTCTGACAACTGCGCCAGGGAGTCGCTAGAGAGGTTATGGTTCTAATCCCATCGGAGACGGGCATTTTTTTTCAGTTATGCTTCTTTCCTTTGTTGCAACTTTCATGTTGTAAGACTGTTGATAAATGATACGAAATATTTTTGAATGAGTTGCCTCACCTGAATGTGTATCTGTTCCTCTTATGGTTTGTCCAGCCGCTAAAGGCACACACCAGGGCCAAATTGTACAAAATTAATGGTTGTTAGTTAATGTATCTTTAAAATTTTAAACATTGACTATTGCAATTATGATATTTTTGTTGACAAAATGTGAGAAGCTTTAGCATTTGCAAAAGCTAATCACATTTTTCAGCAAAAATAACGGAGAATTGGATATTGCATTTGCTTAAACAGTTAAGAATTTGTCCACATACTAGCCTGTTGAGCTAAAGATGGTTTGAGTAACTGGGCCCTTGACTTACATAAAAGCAATAATATGGTAATTGCACTAATAATCGTCTTAATTTAAGTTCATAACATTACGAAAAACACGCCTATAAATACACTGTAAGCTTTATCGCCGAAAAAATGAAAATTTTAAGGTGAAAAATTGTGATTTTTTTTTCTTATATCTGCTATATAAAAGTGGGGTTTAAGGGGGTCAAATATATATAGGTGTGTTTTCGTGATGTGATTGAGTATAAATATGTTTATAATAGACATGCCAGAAAAATAAACGTTTAATTTTAGTGAATAATATCCGTCCTTGCAAAAGGCATAAAAAGATATTAACACTTACTGAAGAACAAAAATTCTAATGCTTTTGCATATGCAATGTGAAATCTGATTGGGTACCGTCAAAAACTTTGCAATACTTTATTCTGTGATATACTGTCTGTCAGAAAGCAACATCTTCAGGTAACATCACTTTTCATTGGTTGGTTGGTTTTACACAGCTCACTGCTGTATTGGGCAAAATAATGGGCAAAAGAATGAAGCAAGTGAATAAGTGCATTAGAATGGGGATTACAGTATTGAGAATTGTCATTCGGGGAGATTTATCCATAGATTCCATTTTAGCTTTGTTATAAAACATTTCAAACCGTAAAACCAACAAATTACCAACCATTCCAACTTGACTGTTGAAAACACTTATGTTACCAGTTTGACAAACATTAAAACTGGCTTATGCCTGTATAATATATCTTTTTGTTGAAATCCTGAGGCCAGGCCTGTGACTGTGACAAGACTGCAATAATTAGATTATAGTCATGTTGCCCTGTAATAATTTCACTGTTATATAAAAGTTTTTATATTACATTAACCCATTTGGTACCAGAAACCCCAAAACGACACATATATACAGACTGATTTTCAAATATTAGTAATTGTTCATGTGGAGGTGTGGAGGATATTGTCTGCCTTTATAAACAGCAGGGGGGATTATGTCCAGGGTGTGTGGGGGTGGGGGTGTCCAGGGGGGGATTTTGTCCACCTGAACAAATGTTGGGGGGATTTTGTCCGCCTTTACAAAAAGGGGGGATTTTGTCCATGGGGGATTATGCCCAAGGGAATTATGTCCATGATTCTTAGATAACGTCTTTGTGTTCAGGCCTGGTTATCTACAAAGACTAGCTATAGTCTTGATGTTTTTGATATAGAGACTACCGTATTTACCTTTCGTATTTGGACAGACAGGCTGAGCAAAGTTTTGACCCAGACGAGACACCGCAAAACGCGACATCTCATCAGGGTCTACACTGTTTGCCACTCATCCAGCTATTGTTAGGCTCAACATCAGGTCTCAAATTGTACTTGTTAACCCTTTTTGTACCAAATGGAATCTTCCTCCTTATATATAGCAGGAGTCCATTTCAAAATTTAGGGGTGTCAGGTTGTGTTTTCTTCAAAATCAGCTCGGAAAATGGTTGAACTGCCTGCAAATAGTGTAGGCCCTGATCAGATGCCGTATTCTGCGGTGTCTGATCTGGGCCTGCACTGTTTGCCAGGGTACCCGTTTTGGGGTTTCCGGTATAAAATTGGTTAATATGGTAAGGAATTCAGGTGCCCAAATACTTAGGGTAAATACAGTAACGGTATTGAGAGCGAACACTAAGGTGCTGATTAGACTGTTTGAATGCGCAGGCTGATCTGCACCTCAGTTGTTTGCAAGTGGTGATAACAGGTTTCCTTATGGTGCGGCTCATGTGGTTCCTTGCTAGAAGCCTTTTGATGGCCCACAATATGTCAGTCTGCAGTAAGAGAGGCTGTGTACATGGTTTTAACCGAACTGGATATTTTTTTTTTGCACAAGCTTATTGTTGTTGAGAGAAATAAAAACAATCATTTAGGAGGATGTAGGGTAATTTTTATAACTTTTCATATCATATTATCAAGTCCATGTAATGAACATGTATAGGAAATTACTAATAATCCTTATTTTTTCTTCAAAATAAAGATGGTAATTGGTAGAACTGCTTCAGTAAGGTGGTTCTAATATGCACCCACAATGTATGTTTGTAAACATACATTGTGTTTACTTGTTAGAACCACGTGAGGTGGTTCTAACAAGTAAACACAATCTATGTTTGTAAGAGAAACTGAAAAAAAAATATTAGTCATAAAAATAAAATAAAAAAGTACACCATTTTAAAGGACACATTTTTTTTATCTCACATGGGTGTGTTATCTTAATGTTTGTTTGTTTGATTTGAGGTTTAACGTCCCCATCAACACTGTAAAGGTCATTGTGGAGACGTTGCTTCCAATTTTGTGGGACTTTTACCCGACATTGAGATGAAATAGCATCTCAAGCCCTGTCGCCCAATGAAACCAATAGGGTTTATTAGCATGGACGGTCTGCCTCGCACCGCGGTTCCTGGACAGGCTTAGATCCTCTAAGCGGTTTACCAGTACTAGTGTGCGGGCCGGATTCAGCTCTGTGTGGAAGCATCATGCAGCCCATATATTTCTTCGTTATCTTAATGTATACTAGTAGTTTAAATCATATGTTAATCAGACACTGTAAATACCCAAAGTATTGGGACAGAAATACGTTAGATATTATAGAACTGTAGGTATGAGCCTTTATTGCTAAGTCCTGCAATTGAAGTTCAGATGTTTTTCCTGTTGGTACTCTGCTTTTTGCCAATTTTTATTAACAACAGGCTCAATATATGTAAAATAACATTGAAAGGGCTGTAAAACACCCTAAAAAAAACCTGTGCATTTATATTTGCTTTTTGTGGGCCATGCAGAAAAACCTCTAAAGGATAACCTTAGTTCATGGTTAATATGTCCCAATACTCGAGGTATGGTAGCAAAACTTCAGACAAGAGTATTAACCCTTATCTTTCTGTTCACGACAACCCCTATCTTTGCAAACAGTGTAGATCCAGATCAGATGGCTTCTGAAGAAGCCATCTGATCAGGATTTGTGGCAATGAATTACATCAAGTAATTTGATTGGTTGATATACAGAAATGGGTGTGGCTTAAATGAATATTCAGCAAGATAAGGGTTAATAAGGATAGTTGAGGGATAATTTTCCTTATTATCCCCCGCCAAAGGCGGAGGGATATAGTTTTGGCGTTGTCCGTCCGTCCTTCCGTCCGTCCGTCACACTTTTTTGTCCGGAACCGTTTCTCAGCAACTATTGCATGGAATTAAATGAAACTTGAAATAAATATGTATTATTATGCTGTGGTGATGCACGCACAATTTTTTTTCGGATTGACTTTTTACATCCAGAGTTATGGCCCCTTGAATGATTGAAATTCTGGATTTTTCGTCGTCTCACTTTGTCCGGAACCGTTTCTCAACAACTATTGCATGGAATTAAATGAAAATTGAAATAAATATGTATTATTATGCTGCGGTGATGCACGCGTAATTTTTTTCTGGATTGACTTTTTACATCCAGAGTTATGGCCCCTTAAATGATCGAAATTCTGGATTTTTCGTCGTCTCATTTTGTCCGGAACCGTTTCTCAGCAACTATTGCATGGAATTAAATGAAACTTGAAATAAATATGTATTATTATGCTGTGGTGATGCACGCGCATTTTTTTTCCATATTTACTTTTTACATCCAGAGTTATGGCCCCTTAAATGATTGTAATCCTGGATTTTTCGTCGTCTCACTTTTTTGTCGGGAACTGTTTCTCAGCAACTATTGCATGGAATTATATGAAACTTGAAATAAATATGTATTAGTATGCTGTGGTGATGCACGCACAAATTTTTTTCGGATTGACTTTTTACACCCAGAGTTATGGCCCCTTAAATGATTAAAATTCTGGATTTTTCGTCGTCTCACTTTGTCTGGAACCGCTTCTCAGCAACTATTGCATGGAATAAAATGAAACTTGAAATAAATATGTATTATTATGCTGCCGTGATGCACGCGCATTTTTTTTTTCGGATTTACCTGGATTGACTTTTTTATCCAGAGTTATTTCCCCTTAAATGATTGAAATTGAGGAATTTTGTCTATTCGGTGATTATATCAGGTTTTTTTAATATTCGCGAATTTTATTTTGGTATCCTTGAAACCACATAACAGGTAAATAAACCTCAACTTTGACAGACAAGTTAATCTCTACTGATAATTAGGTCAGTAGGTCAGGGTACAGCCTCTCATCCAGGGAGTAAATGTTCAGCGGGGCCCTTCCTCATTGTCTCTAGTTTGCTTCTTAGAACCATCCTCAATTTTGGCCAGATATATTTTCTTGCCATTCTACACGAAAAACCCATTCGGCGGGGGATATCAATTCAACGAATTTGCTTGTTTCTTCTTAGGAACATACAGTTTGGGTACTCCCCTCGATGGGGGATTCTAACACGAACCCACAACATAGGTTTTTATACAGAAATAACAAAAAAAAAAAAAATCCCAAGATACCCTTATTACTCCTCATCTGGAGCTATATATGGTAGGTTAGTTTTTGAATTTTCTGTTATTCACCTATTTTGCATTATCTGCTGGTTCCTAGTCTGAAGGTTATCAGTGTTGAAAAAACAGGTAACCAGACCACACTGACCTTGAAGGTCAGGGGGGTCTGGTTACCTGTTTTTGCAATATTGATGTGTAAGCTGGGAGCCAGCAAATAATGTAAAAATGGTGAATACAGAAAAATGTGATGAATATGTGACCCAGAGCATGACAAAACTTACAAGAACTCTGTGCAACTAGCATAGATGCAGACTATGCACTAGCATGGATGCAGACTGTAACCAACAGATGCAGACTGTGTAACTAGCATAGATGCAGACTGTGCACCTTGTTTTGTTCGTTACCGTAAAAATTCGGCTATAAGACGAGGATTTTTCCCTCCAAAATGAGCCCAAAAAATGACCCCGTCTTATAGCCGAGGTCATGGACTGCAGGCTTTTTTCCGGCAATGTCCGACGGAAAAAGCCGATCGGTGATTATTGAATTGATATAAATCGCCGCCCACAAACCACCGCTACGATTTTTCTGCATGCGATCGGTAAATGACGTAATCTGACGCCATTACCCCACACGTGTTTAATGTCATTGCGTGTATCTCTTTCATAAAAAAAAATTTTTTGAACCGGTAAAAAATATTTTCCCGATAGCTAAGCGGTTGTGAATAGAGGGGGATAGAAAAGCAATGCTTTGCACAGCTCCCGAATTATCCCCAGAAGCTCCGTGTCAATAACCAACAACAGCGTTCGACTTTTCCCGCCAACGTCTGCTATTTGGCGCCAAAACATAACCATTCATGAGACAGTAGAATAGTCCGATTTTATAATGCAAACATTTACCGTTAGATGTAGCTAATAGTCTGAGGAGCAATTAAATCATTTTCACATTGATTGCGGATTAAATTTTATGACCGGAGGATAAACGCAAATTAGAGACATAACTTGACCATATTTTCACACCTTATCGACACGCACCGCAGGGTGGCAATTTTACGACAGGGATTAACAATAGTGTCATACTTGAACCGTAATAAATACACAGATGGTTTGTCTCTGAATTGACAGCGATTAACTTACTGGTCTAGTTTTACCGTATTTAAGGCCCCAAAAAACGGGCAGTTGTAGACGATTTTTTTTTTTTTTTTGCACTTGTCCCGACCGAGCGTCATAAGGTCAAAGTGCACCTGCTCGTTGTGATTTCGGTCTTGTCCCGGACGGCCGGGAAATGGATTTGTCAGCCCCTGTCGTCTATTAAATAGGAGTCTGTATAGCCTAAGCCAGCAAAGCATGTACCGGGCCGACAGTGATACGACGTATTGGCCCGACGTTTGCCGCTATTTTGGGTGGCCAAACAAGCCATGTTAGGGGTAAGTAGAGGGGTTTTCTAATGAAAAAAGGCCGATTTCTCACATCTTACTGGCATCTGGCGGTAGCAGATAGGCCCCGACAGATATGGCAAAAATTTGACCCGTCTTATAAAAGAGTATAAGCAAAATCCCGCCTTAGAAAAGCTGAAAAGGGGGTCCCGTCTTATAGCCGAATCGCCTTATAACCGAATTTTTACGGTAGATTTTAGGTTTAATGTCTCCGTCAACACTATTTAGCTCAGTTTGGAGACGTTGCTTCCAATTTTGTGGGACTTTTACCGGCCATTGAGATGCAATGACATCTCAATCCCTGCCGCCCAATGAAACAGATAAGGTTTATATGCATGGACGGGCCAACTTGCACCACTTCTAAGCGGTTTACCAGTACTCATGTGCGGTCGGTTTCAGCTCTCTGTGGATGCATCATGCAGTCCAAATCTATTTCTCCAAGCCCAGATGGGCGGGGGCATTGTGCACCTAGTATAGATGCAAACTGCTACTAGCGTAGATGTAGATCAGCCTGTCCATACCGCAAGAGCCCTGAGGGGGTAGAAAGCTTGTGATCAATGAAGACTCATCCAATTTAACTGATCTGAGTTTTTGCTGGTTGTTCAGGTCTTATTGTAGTTTTGTCATGCGCTAACTCTTGTTACTAATTCACTGCTTTGTTATTTTAACCCTTTGACTGCTCATCCCAGCCAGCAAAGACATTTTCAAATTACATGTGAATTGTCTGCCCAATAGGCAATTCACATGCTTAAGGAAATTCTGTAGCAGTTGAAGGTGACTGTTGTATTCTTTGTATGTAATTTGTGTTCAAGACTTATGTTGAAAGGTCATTTGGTTGTTTACACAATTTTTGTATGTGAAACCATTTCCCCGAAAGGGACACTGGCAAACAGTTCAGACCCAGATCAGCTGTTGTAGAATACAGTATCAGATCAGGGCCTCGCTGATTCTGAACATTTCAGTCATTTTCCTAATTGAATTTTTAAAAATCAACCCAACCTGATACCCTAAATATAAATTGACTCCTGCTATATATAAGATGGGAAGTTTCATTGCACAGAAAGGGGTCATTTGGTGGTATGTTACAACTACACCACTATCTCATTAGCCCGGCGCTCGGGAACATCGCGTTGCTAACGGAAAAAAATAAAAATAAATAAATTTGCCACACTTACCTTAAAGCAGTAGTTTAGTGGTTGTGAAGTTTATTTATTATCCCCCGCCGAAGGCGGAGGGATATAGTTTTGGCGGTGTCCGTCCGTCCGTCCTTCCGTCCGTCCGTGCGTCCTTCCGTCCGTCCGTCACACTTTTTTGTCCGGAACCGTTTCTCAGCAACTATTGCATGGAATTAAATGAAACTTGAAATAAATATGTATTATTATGCTGTGGTGATGCACGCGCAATTTTTTTTCGGATTGACTTTTTACATCCAGAGTTATGGCCCCTTGAATGATTGAAATTCTGGATTTTTCGTCGTCTCACTTTGTCCGGAACCGTTTCTCAGCAACTATTGCATGGAATTAAATGAAAATTGAAATAAATATGTATTATTATGCTGCGGTGATGCACGCGCATTTTTTTTCTGGATTGACTTTTTACATCCAGAGTTATGGCCCCTTAAATGATCGAAATTCTGGATTTTTCGTCGTCTCACTTTGTCCGGAACCGTTTCTCAGCAACTATTGCATGGAATTAAATGAAACTTGAAATAAATATGTATTATTATGCTGTGGTGATGCACGTTTTTTTTTTTTCCGGATTTACTATTTACATCCAGAGTTATGGCCCCTTAAATGATTGTAATCCTGGATTTTTCGTCGTCTCACTTTTTTGTCGGGAACTGTTTCTCAGCAACTATTGCATGGAATTATATGAAACTTGAAATAAATATGTATTATTATGCTGTGGTGATGCACGCACAAATTTTTTTGGGATTGACTATTTACACCCAGAGTTATGGCCCCTTAAATGATTAAAATTCTGGATTTTTCTTCGTCTCACTTTGTCTGGAACCGCTTCTCAGCAACTATTGCATGGAATAAAATGAAACTTGAAATAAATATGTATTATTATGCTGCCGTGATGCACGTGCAATTTTTTTTCGGATTTACCTGGATTGACTTTTTTATCCAGAGTTATTTCCCCTTAAATGATTGAAATTGAGGAATTTTGTCTATTCGGTGATTATATCGGGTTTTTTTAATATTCGCGAATTTTATTTTGGTATCCTTGAAACCACATAACAGGTAAATAAACCTCAACTTTGACAGACAAGTTAATCTCTACTGATAATTAGGTCAGTAGGTCAGGGTACAGCCTCTCATCCAGGGAGTAAATGTTCAGCGGGGCCCTTCCTCATTGTCTCTAGTTTGCTTCTTAGAACCATCCTCAATTTTGGCCAGATATATTTTCTTGCCATTCTACACGAAAAACCCATTCGGCGGGGGATATCAATTCAACGAATTTGCTTGTTCTTCTATAATCTTATGCACCATAAAGTCCTTGGAAATTCTAAACTTAGTGAAATGTGTGGTCCAAACGGTAGCCATCTTGGAAAAAGTTTGCCAAGGGAGAGAATCCTAACATCGAGGTAATCACTTGAGGCTCAATAAGGGGAATATAAATAAATATTTTTTTGACATCATTTACTGTGAATGTATGAACACTGAATACAAGATTGTGATTGTTTAAGTTTGACCAAATTAGAACACCTTCAGTAGAAACCATGAACACATAAACAGAAACTTAACATATTTACAGGATATTTGTTTCAGTGTTTTGACATTTATGGTTGAGAGAGGCAATGTGGACACCTAAAAATGTCACCACGCCTCACAACCCTGACTTCAGAACAATAAATAAGGGGTGTCCAGTGAGAGCAAAAATCACACTGAGCCCATTTAGCAATAAGGATACTGGAACACCCGCGAAAAGCCTCTGGCTCCCAACGCCCACATTTACAACACTTCTCTCTGTCATCATCTGAATAATCACTGTCAGAATTGTCCTCAGAGGTTAAATTAAGTGGAACTCCTTTGTTAGTATTTAAGCCAGATGTACTGGGCATGGGTTTAAAGTTCACTTTAGCTGAAGCTGGGGCAACTTTGGATGGCTTGGGCTTGCTGTGACCCGAAAGTGTCTTAATAGGGGTCTTCTTTAATATGGTCTTCATGGGGGTGGCCTTAGTAACTACAGGCTTGACTGACAGTTTGGATTTCTTCGCAGTGGCACTTAGTATTTCCACATTTGCCTTTTTAGCTCACCTGACCGAAGGTCATGGTGAGCTTTTGTGACAGTAAGATGTCCGGCGTCGTCGTGCGTCGTCCGTCGTCCGTCGTCCGTCGTGCGTAAACTTTTTCTTGTGAACACACTAGAGGCCACAGTTTTGGTCCAATTATCATCAAACTTGCTCAGAATGATAATCATGACAATATCTCGGTCAAGTTCGAATTTGGGTCATGTCGGGTAAAAAAGTAGGTCAGTAGGTCAAATCATAGAAAAACCTTGTGAACACTCGAGAGGCCACAATTTTGGTCCAATCATCATCAAACTTGCTCAGAATGATCATTGTGACAATATTTTAGTGAAGTTTGAATATGGATCATGTCGGCTTAAAAAGTAGGTCAGCGGGTCAAATCATAGAAAAACCTTGTGAACACCCTAGAGGCCACAATTTTGGTCCAATCATAATCAAACTTGCTCAGAATGATCATCATGACAATATCTTGGTCAAGTTCGAATATGGGTCATGTCCGGTCAAAAAGTAGGTCAGTAGGTCAAATCATAGAAAAACCTTGTGAACACTCTGAAGGCCACTGTTTTGGTCCAATTATCATGAAACTTGCTCAGAATGACCATTGTGACAATATTTCAGTCCAGTTCGAATATGGGTCATATCGGGTTAAAAAGTAGGTCAGCGGGTCAAATCATATAAAAACCTTGTGAACACCCTAGGGGCCACAATTTTGGTCCAATCATAATCAAACTTGCTCAGAATGATCATCATGACAATATCTCGGTCAAGTTTGAATATGGGTCATGTCCGGTTGAAAAGTAGGTCAGTAGGTCAAATCATAGAAAAACCTTGTGAATACTCAGGAGGCCACAAGTTTGGTTAAATCATTAATCTTGCTCAGAATGGTCATTGTGACAATATCTTGGCTAAGTTTGAATAAAGGTCTTTTCGGGTCAAAAAGTAGGTCAGTAGGTCAAATTAAAGAAAAAACTTGTGAACACTCTAGTTTTACATAGACTTATATAGGGAAAATCTTTAAAAATCCTTTTTTCTGAAACCACAAGGCCTAGGTCTTTTATATTTGGTATGAAGCTTCATCTAAAAGACCCCTAACAAGATTATTCAAATGATAGTGCTGAGGCCAAAAATGTCCCCGCCCCCGGGCCCTTTGGTTTTACATAGACTTATATAGGGAAAATCTTTAAAAATCTTCTGCTCTGAAGCTGCAAGGCCCAGGACTTTGATATTTGGTATTAAGCTTTATCTAGTGGACCCCTACCAAGATTGTTCAAATTATAGTGCTGGGGCAAAAAATGCCCCCGTTCCGGGGCCCTTTGGTTTTACATGGCCTTATATAGGGAAAATCTTTAAAAATCTTCTTCTCTGAAACCGCAAGGTCCAGGACTTTGATATTTAGAATGAAGCTTCATCCATTGGACCTCTACCAAGATTGTTCAAATTATCGCCCTTGGGCCAAAAATGCCCCCGCTCAGGGGCCCTTTGTTTTTACATAGACTTATATAGGGAAAATCTTTAAAAATCCTTTTCTCTGAAACCACAAGGCCTAGGTCTTTTATTTGGTATGAAGCTTCATCTAAAAGACCCCTAACAAGATTATTCAAATGATAGTGCTGAGGCCAAAAATGTCCCCACCCCCGGGCCCTTTGGTTTTACATAGGCTTATATAGGGAAAATCTTTAAAAATCTTCTGCTCTGAAACTGCAAGGCCCAGGACTTTGATATTTGGTATTAAGCTTTATCTAGTGGACCCCTACCAAGATTGTTCAAATTATAGTGCTGGGGCAAAAAAAGCCTCCACCTGGGGCCCTTTGGTTTTACATAGGCTTATATAGGGAAAATCTTTAAAAATCTTCTTCTCTGAAACCGCAAGGCCCAGGACTTTGATATTTTGTATGAAGCTTCATCTAGTGGACCCCTACCAAGATTGTTCAAATTATAGCCCTTGGGCCAAAAATCCCCCTGCTCAGGGGCCCTTTGGTTTTACATAGACTTATATAGGGAAAATCTTTAAAAATCTTCTTCTCTGAAACCGCAAGGTCCAGGACTTTGATATTTAGAATGAAGCTTCATCCAATGGACCTCTACCAAGATTGTTCAAACTATCGCCCTTGGGCCAAAAATGCCCCCGCTCAGGGGCCCTTTGTTTTTTCATAGACTTATATAGGGAAAATCTTTAAAAATCCTTTTCTCTGAAACCACAAGGCCTAGGTCTTTTATATTTGGTATGAAGCTTCATCTAAAAGACCCCTAACAAGATTATTCAAATGATAGTGCTGAGGCCAAAAATGTCCCCGCCGCCGGGCCCTTTGGTTTTACATAGGCTTATATAGGGAAAATCTTTAAAAATCTTCTGCTCTGAAACTGCAAGGCCCAGGACTTTGATATTTGGAATTAAGCTTTATCTAGTGGACCCCTACCAAGATTGTTCAAATTATAGTGCTGGGGCAAAAAAAGCCTCCGACTGGGACCCTTTGGTTTTACATGGCCTTATATAGGGAAAATCTTTAAAAATCTTCTTCTCTGAAACCGCAAGGCCCAGGACTTTGATATTTTGTATGAAGCTTCATCTAGTGGACCCCTACCAAGATTGTTCAAATTATAGCCCTTGGGCCAAAAATGCCCCCGCTCAGGGGCCCTTTGGTTTTACATAGACTTATATAGGGAAAATCTTTAAAAATCTTCTTCTCTGAAACCACAAGGCCTAGGTCTTTTATATTTGGTATGAAGCTTCTTCTAAAGGACCCCTACCAAGATGATTCAAATTATAGTGCTGGGGCCAAAAGTGGCCCCGTCCCGGGGCCCTTTGGTTTTACATAGACTTATATAGGGATAATCTTTAAAAATCTTCTCTGAAACCACAAGGCCCAGGACTTTGAAATTTGGTATGAAGTTGCATCTAATGGACCTCTACCAAGATTGTTAAAATTATAGCCCTGGGGCCAAAAATGCCCCCACTCTGGGGCCCTATGGTTTTACATAGACTTACATGGGGAAAATCTTCAAAAATCTTCTTCTCTGAAACCACAAGGCCTGGGTCTTTGATATTTGGTATGAAGCTGCATCTAGTGGACCTCTATCAAAATTATTCAAATTATAGCCCTGGTACCAAAAATGTCCCCGCTCCGGGGCCCTTTGGTTTTGCATAGACTTATATAGGGAAATCTTTAAAAATCTTCTCTGAAACTGCAAGGCCAAGGCCTTTGATATTTAGTATGGAGCTTTATCTAGTGGACCTCTACCAAGATTGTTCAAATTATAGCCCTGGGGCCACAAATGCCCCCACCCCGGGCCGGGGCCCTTTGTTTTTACATAGATTTATATAGCCCTGGGGCCATTTGGTTTTGCATAGGCTTATGTAGGGAATATCTTTAAAAAAAATCTTCTTCTCTGAAACTGCAAGGCCCAGGTCTTTGAAATTTGATGTGTAGCTTTATCTAGTGGACCTTTGCCAAGATTGTTCTAATTATAGCCTTTGTTGATGTTTGGTATGAAGCTTCACCTTTAAGACCTCCCTCAACATTATGCACATTAAAACCCTGGGGCCAATAATGGCCCTCTCTGGGGCCCACTTGTTACACTATGGATCAGGTGAGCGATCCAGGGCCATCATGGCCCTCTTGTTCATTAAACTACCAGCAAGGAAGGGTGGGACAAATTTACGCCTAGGCTTCTTTACAACTACATTAGTGATTGTCCTTTTTGTAAAGAAATTCTCTTCCCTGTCAGACTTGCTGTGAGGTGGTTCACATGACTTAGGTGCAGGTAAAGTCTGCTCAGGAATATATGACACAGCAGGAGGTGTAACTGTGGAGTAGTTGATGGTTGAGTCAGAGTCAGCATCAGAGTCATCAGCAGGTTGATCATGATGGGGTTCCTCAGTGTCTTGATATATTACAGAAGGTGCAACCTGTTCCTGGGAAATTACTAAGCTATTGAAGGGATATATTCCAGCCTTCTTGAATGCAGAAGTAAGGTTCTCTGGGCTCATTGCTTTTACACATGGCTTTGAAGTTAACTCTGCAATGGCATATTTTGTGATGGAAATACCTGGATTGTTCCGCATGTAAGCCTGACATTCACGATTATACATGAATTTCAGAGGACCAAACACTCCAAGGTCTAACGGTTGTGTTAGATGGCTAGAATGTGGTAGGAGCACAAAAAGAATTACATTATGGTCCTTGGCCCAGTCAGTCAGTGTCAGTGAGGCATGTGATTTATGTCCATCATACAGAACAAGTGTCTGTGGATCACTTTTATTGTCTGTCACCCCAGCATACTTTACAAAATGCTTGGTTAGATAATTCATGAAAACAGCTGAATTAGACCATCCTGTAGGGGACATTTCACCATCGGCTCCTATGGGTGCACCTTGTAAAAACTCACTATTCCACCTTTTACCTGGGAAAACATAGTAGGGGGGTATATGATTACCCAGAGCATTTCCCCCTGCAATTATTGTAACATTAAATGTTCTTGTGGATGTCACAGACTGAGCAACTGAGTCTTTGCTGCATACAATTTTGGGGGGTGAATGTTCTGTGCTTATTCCAGTTTAATCTATATTGAAGATTTTTTCAGGGTGGTTTTTCAGGTTATGTGTTGTTAGGAGAGTCCCTAGCTCTTTAAAATAATTGGAAAGAATTTCTTTAGAGGCACATTTGGCTCTAGCTAATGAGAGTGTTTGAGGTTTGACAATTTTTAAGTCAGGCCATCTCTTCAGGAAGTCATAAACCCATGCATTGCTAAGATGATCACTTGATTTTACAGGCTTATTCAATGCTAAGGCATAATCTCTAGCCATATACTGGATACCTGATTTATTATAACCATACCCAATGCTTGCCATATAATTCACATGATCCACTAGTTGTTTCTTCTCACTTGTACTGAAAAGTGTTTCAACACCAACTCTGGTATCTAGTGTCACATTACCCCGTGTTCTATCACGTAAAGTTGATTCGGGTACACTAAACTCTCAGGCAGCCCGATACACTGACATGCCCCTTGCTGTAGCATCAAAAGCACGCTGGAGGTTTGCCCAGTCATACTGAAGGCGTAGCCTTTTAGGCTTTGGATCCTGAAATATATAGAATGAAGACACATTATATTTACTTGCTGTATAAAATTTTTATCTGAATTTTGTTTTTAGTATATATAACATATATACTGAGAACAAAATTACAGAAAAAACATCTACATTCAACCAATATTTTCATCACAGGATCCAAAATCTATAAATAAAAATATACATGTGTGCTATACATAACAAGTGTACTAGAAACTGTTACAAACAGGCACTGTGAAAAAAGAAAAAGCCCATTAATTGCCAATTAGTAATTTTCCCCTTTGGAGCCTTATTTTGTGTGTAAACTTTGATAGTGGTGCGTGCGCACCCTGGCGTCACCACGTGATTGCAACAGGCGGCTATTTTGAAATGGCTAAGCAGACGACCTGCTGTCAGAATCGGGTCAACCTAGAATAATTTTCTCAGCTGCTAGAGAAGGAAAAGTAACACTAGGGGTATGTAGACATTCTAAAATGTGAGTTTTATATAAGAAAAGTAAGAATAATCATTAAACTTACCAGGAAACGATTCATTATCCCATTTTCGTTTTGTAAACATAAAAACGTGACTTCCGGGTTGCGGATTTCAACTGGAACAGGCGCTAGGTGGCGTCCCGCAATTACGTCAGTGGAAAATGCCGATAACGCGATGTTCCCGAATCCGCGATGTTACGAGAAGCGACTATATAACATGGTTTTGGATATAACACGGTTTCAAGAGGGATCCCCAAAATGTATAGATTATGTGGAATATGTGGAAAAATGACCATAAAATGGTCATTTTTCTACATAATCTATACATTTTTGTTTGGATATAAACGTTTGTTTAACTAACACTGTTTCTGCTTTGGACACCATTAATAGTGTTATAAAGAGGTTGTGGTGTAGTTCATTAACGTATTTACCCTAAATATTTGGGCACTTTTTAATGAGCACAAATTTTGAAGTTTCATAAATTATTCATTGTATATTGTGGCTACTAAGACTTTTGCTGGTGGAAATCTTTATAGACCCTGATCAGACTGCTGGTTGGGGTATATGCTGTATGACTTTTTGGTGTCCAAATATTTAGGGTCAAAATGGTAGTTCTTTTTGGAAAAGCTCATATTAGGTCTATCCTATTTGCTTATACACTACTCATTTGATGATGGCATTTTCAATTCCTAACATTGTAACATTATGAATGGTGATTAGTTCATTTATGAATTTTAAATGTTGAAAAGTTTAAATGTTTTAAGCAGAAACATTATTTATATGCAATTGTTTAATACAGTTAATGATCCGATGCTCTTGTTGTTTTCTTTCTTATGACTCCATAGCCTGTTTCACCCATTCTTGTGTTCTAGTGGTTTAACCTTAACTCATAAGATGCCAGTCACGACAATTGTTGTCCGTTTTAACGTCTGCCGGTTACTTTTAAAAGTTATTTTTGCAAACAGTGTGGACCCAGATCAGACTGCTTCTCTAGATCTGGATCCACACTGTTTGCCTGTATGCAAAAATATTTTTAAAAAGTTTGCAAGAAGATTCAGCAGACGCCACTTTCAGATGTAGTTTTTCTCTGTGTCTTAAGGGTTAATACACAAAGAAAAATTGCATCTGAAAATGTCATCTGCTGCTCTTTTTGCAAACATTTTGTCAAACAGGAGGAGCAGTCTCATCTGGGTCCACACTGCAAGAATGACTTTCAAAGTAATCAGCAGCAGACAACAATGCATCAGAAAACGTGACCTTTTGTCTATCAGAGGATCTGACTATAGCCCTGCTGCTGCACTATTAGGGGAGAAAGACCCATGGTGTTTGAAACATTTTGAATTCATGCTTAACAGATAACATCACTGTAGGACAAGATATGTTACAACCAAAAACTTATCAAGGGGTTTAACTCTATGAGCACTGGGCCACAAGCCCTGATGGCAGTATATACAATTCATCAACACACTGTGCATGTGTGTACTAGGCTTCAACTTTGTAACCCTTAGTGTTTTTGAGAATAGGTACAAGATTCATCGAAGTACAAAGGGACTCCGAGAGTTATGTGCTCTTGGCCACTATTCTGCTAGTACACCTTCCTTACCTTGGAGACCAAGTGTGATGTAAGGCCCATTGAAAAACAGAAGTCATTGAGCAAAATGTATTTATCTACCAAGGGACATAACCTCAAGAGTTGCGAACCCTTGGAGTTATAGATGCTTTGCCCCTATTCCGGTATACACAGTACAGCCCGTCATTGTCTATGCTTATATAGAGTTCCTGAGAAATCTGATATGAAAATTTTCAAGAATGGCAAAATTTTAAAACCTACCAAGGGACATAACTCCAGGAGTTATGGGCCCTTGGTCATGATTCTGCTACTACACCTTCCTTACCTTCGGTTTGTTTTCCTGAAGTAGGACCACAAGCATAAAAGTTAATAACAAAATGCATTTTAACTTTGCAGTCACGGAATGACTGAATCACCGAAGGACATGACAAATCCAGTTTTTCAAAGTGGGGCTGTAAATATTTTACATACAAGCAAAGAGATGACAACTGTTGTGATTAGTGTCTTAAGGGTTAAATAGTACCAGCTTCACATCACCCTAAAAATTTGGACACCTGGAGGACTTGCTCTAATTCTCCTAAAATCTTAATAAATTTGATTTAAGATCCAGCAAGGTGTCCAAAAAGTGCTGAATGAATAGCAAATGGTGAAGACTCTGATCCGACTGCTGTAGCAGCAGTCGGATCTTGTTCTGCACTGTTTGCTTAGGCCTGTCTGTCCCAGTACTTAGGATCATAATGGTATATTTTCTATTTTACCACTATATGATGAGGAGTTTTGCTTAGTTCACAATTGAGAAGACAGATGGTGCAGAAAGTCAGGTGGTTTTTCTCCCAGTACTTCAATAATAATTGATAGCTTCTTATTAATGATCAGCCTACAGAAATATGAATATTTTTGAAGGAAATTTAAACAGATACCCTCATGTCTGATGATCATAGGTCCAGGTTTGATTCGGGGCTGTGTCCCCACTCCGCAAATATTTTCTATGGTCATTCCTTTCCGTTGGTATAAGAACGGAAGTTGTCATTTTCAGACAAAAGAATGTGCACCGTACTGGTTAAATGCTTAAAAGTCTGCCTGGGAAAGGTGTGGTTAGGTAAAATGACTAGCTTGATATGACCTTAAATTTATAAAACTATGAAGGATTCCTGGATTGCAGATAATTTCAAATAAATAGATGAGATGGGGCTTCCACTAAGTTATGCAGCGTTGGAATATGAGAAAGAAGTCAGCAAAGGGTTGAGTCCAGTCAAGAACTGGAAGTGTACAATGCGAATCCAGAAGACTTTCACACTCGTAACAGATGAAACTTGGCTTCACCACTGGGACCCAGATGCTGAAAAAAAAAAAAAAAAAAAAAAATGCAATGGAAGCACCCAGACTCACCCCCTTCTAAGAAATTTCATGCGGCAAGGTAATGGCCACGGTGTTTTGGGACTCCAAAGGGATTATACTGATAGATTACAAGCCTGCTAGTACGTCAATTACAGGAGAATACTATGCCAATATCATTTAATAAGGGTTGCTATTAAAGAAACGAGAGGGCCATGATGGCCCTGGATCGGTCACCTGATCCATAGTGTAACAAGTGGGCCCGGGGGAGGGCCATTATTGGCCCAAGGGCTATAATTTGCATAATCTTGAGGGGGGTCTTAAAGGTTTTAAGAAGCTTCAAATCAAATATCAAAGACCGGAGTCTTCTAGTTTCAGACAAGAAGATTTTTTAAGGTTTTCCTTATATAAGTCCTGTGGGCCCTGGGACTGGGCCCTTTTTGGCCCAAGGGCTATAATTTGAACAATCTTGTGTTATGCATAAGAATTTATTTTTCTGATTCCCACTTTCACCCCACTGGGTGACCTAACAACATCATGTTTATTCTTCTTAAAGAACTTTCTGGAAAGAAATGAGTCACATTAATTTATCAGGTAAACAACTTGTTTACAAGGAAAAATACTTTAGAATCTTCCAGAAAGTTCGGGTGGCATTATTTTTAGAAAATTACCTAATCTTATTCCACAGCCCTCTGGAATCTTCTAGAGAAATCTTAGGGTCTATAAAATAGCTTGATTTTTAGCTCACCTGAGCACGAAGTGCTCATGGTGAGCTTTTGTGATCGGTCTTTGTCCGTCGTCCGTGCGTGCGTCCGTCGTCAACTTTTGCTTTAAACAACTTCTTCTCCAAAACTGCTGGACAGATTTTGAAATAATTTCACAGGAATATTCCTTGAGTGACCCTCTACCAAAATTGCTCAAATCGTTCCGCTCGTGTAAACAAGATGGCCGCCAGAGCTAAAAATAGAAAAACCTATAAACGACTTCTCCTCCTTAACCAGTGCAAGGATTTTGATATAATTTCACAGGAAGGTTCCTTGGGTGACCCTCTACCAAAATTGCTCAAATCGTTCCACTCAGGTGAACAAGATGGCCGCCAGAGCTAAAAATAGAAAAACCTTTAAACGACTTCTTCTCCTTAACCAGTGGATGGATTTTGAAATTATTGCACAGGAATGTTCCTTGGGTACCTCTCTACTAAAATTGCTGAAACCGTTCCACTAGGGTGAACAAAATGGCCGCCAGAGCTAAAAATAGAAAAACCTTTAGACGACTTCTTCTTTTTAACCAGTGGATGGATTTCGAAATTACTTTACAGGAAAGTTCCTTGGGTGACCCTCTACCAAAATTGCTCAAAATGTTCTGATCGGGTGAACAAGATGGCCGCCAGAGCTAAAAATAGAAAAACCTTTAAACGACTTCTCCTTAACTAGTGGATGGATTTTTAAATTACTTCACAGAAATGTTCCTTTGGTGACCCTCTACCAAAATTGCTCAAACCGTTCCGCTCGGGTGAACAAGATGGCCACCAGAGCTAAAAATAGAATAACCTTTAAACGACTTTTTCTCCTTAACCAGTGGATGGATTTTGAAATCATTTCACTGGAATGTTCCTTGGGTGACCCTTCACCAGAATTGCTCGAAATGTTCCGCTCTGGTGAACAAGATGGCTGCCAGAGCTAAAAAACAGAAAAACCTTTAAACGACTTCTTCTCCTTAACTAGTGGATGGATTTTGAAATTACTTTACAGGAATGTTCCTTGGGTGACCCTCTACCAAAATTGCTCAAACCGTTCCGCTCAGGTGAACAAGATGGCTGCCAGAGCTTAAAATAGAATAACCTTTTAACGACTTTTTCTCCTTAAGCAGTGGATGGATTTTGAAATAATTTCACTGGAATGTTCCTTGGGTGACCCTTTACCAAAATTGCTCAAACCGTTCCGCTCTGGTGAACAAGCTGGCTGCCAGAGCTAAAAATAGAAAAACCTTTAAACGACTTCTTCTCCTTAACCAGTGGATGGATTTTGAAATTACTTCACAGGAATGTTCCTTGGGTGACCCTCTACCAAAATTGCTCAAACCGTTCCGCTATGGTGAACAAGATAGGCTGCCAGAGCTAAAAATAGAAAAACCTTTAAACGACTTCTTCTCCTTAACCAGTGGATGGATTATGAAATTATTTGACAGGAATGAGGTTTGAGGTTTCTATCTGTGGTGGCCATCATGCTCAGTTAAGCAAAATATTTTGAGCAATTTTGTTAGAGGGTCACTCATGGAACATTCCTATAAAATTGCTTCCTTTTAGAGACAGATGGCTTTTGAAAGTTTTGGCCCCACCCACCTTGGCTGCAAGGTGCTTCTTCAGGAGTATTGGTAAACCACTTTGAAGGTCTTAGCCTGTCCAGGCAAAGTGGTGCGAGTGGAACCATCTGTGCATTTAAACCCCATTGGTTTCATTGGGTGGCAGGGATTGAGATGTCATTTCATCAAAAATGACTTCTACATGTACTTCTCAAAACGACTTCTGCTCCTAAACAGGCAGACTGATTTTGAATTAATTTCGCAGAAATGGTCTTTGGGTCCAACCAAAATTGCTCAAACCCTCCACACCACCATATATTACCCACAATTCCGTTTGTACAATATGGATCAGGTGAGCGATCCAGGGCCATCATGGCCCTCTTGTTCTCTTTGAGTCAGACTTTGGAGTTTGATATTTGGGTTTTTAAGAAAAGTTATTTCTAAATTCTGTGTTGGATTGTTAAAGGATATTATATTTCATTTCGGACTGTGAATTCTGTGGGATCAAGGAAAATAGATTCATTCAAGGATATTTCATAACAGAGCTAAGTACATTTAATTTTCTTACTTCTACAGGTTAAAGATATTTTGTAAATAAATTTTGTTAAATTTTTCCAAAAGGCTTGTTTGCTTTTTCTTTCTGGCTCATAACACTTGGTAGAAATCCACAAGACGAAGCTTCAAACCAAATATCAAAGACCTTGGCCTTCTGATTTCAGACAAGAAGATTTTCAAAGGTTTTCCAAAATAAGTCTATGTAAAACCAAAGGGCCCCAAGGTGGGCCCATTTTTGGCCTCAGGGCAATAATTTGAACAATTTTGGTAGAGGTCCACCAGATGAGGCTACACACCAAATATCAAAGACTTGGGCCATGCTGTTTCAGAGGAGAAGATTTTTCAAGATTTTTTACTATGTAAGTCAATGTAAAACCAAAGGGCCCTGGGGCAGGGGCATTTTTGACCCCAGGGCTATAATTTGAACAATCTTGATAGAGCTCCATTAGATTAAACTTCACACCAAATATCAAAGACCTGGGCCTTGTGGTTTCAGAGAAGAAGATTTTAAAAGATTTTCCCTATATAAGTCAATGTAAAAACCAAAGGGCTCCGGGGCGGGGGCATTTTTGGCCCCAGGGCTATAATTTGAACAAGCTTGGTAGAGGTCCACTAGATGAAGCTTCACACCATATATCAAAGACCTGGGCCTTGCGGTTTCAGAGAAGAAGATTTTAAAGATTTTCCCTATATAAGTCAATGTAAAAACCAAAGGGCCTTGGGGAGGGGGTATTTTTGGTCCCATGGCTATAATTTGAACAATCTTGGTAGAGGTCCACTATATAAAGCTTCATACCAAATATCACAGACCTGGGCCATGCAGTTTCAGAGGAGAAGATTTTTTAAGTTTTCAGTGAAAAAAAATCTATTTTTTGCTCCTGTGACCTAGATGTGCAATGGACCAAAACCATTTGAACAACTTTGAAAGGGGGCCACCTAAGGATCATTCCTGTGAAGTTTGGTCAAAATCCGATCAATGGTTTTGAAGATGTTGTTTGAAGACATTGTTTACGCACAGATGCACACACGCACGACGGACAAAAAGTGATCCCAAAAGCTCACCTCTTCACTACGTCACAGGAGACCTAAAAAGGGAAAAGCTAGCTGCTGGTGTCCTTTTGCATGATAATGACTCTGTAGACAAGTCCAGAGTTGCACAAGTGGCCATTCGTGAGTGCAAGTTTGAGCAGTTAAATCACCCGCCATACAGTCCAGACCTGCCCCAAGTGATTATTATCTGTTTCAAAATTTGAAGTCCCATTTGCGTGCACTTGCGTGGAACAAGCTTTTGGGACGATGATGAGCTCAAGGCTGCTACAGAGGCTTTGTTTGAGGACCAAATAAACGACATTTATTTCAAAGGTATAGACTGCTTAAAAGAAAAGTTGGGCCAAATGCATTGAAGTACAGGGGGATTATATTGAAAAATAATGTTGAAACCATCTTCCAATCCCCCCTGAGTTCTACGAACTTATTGAACTCCCTCATAATGCCCCTGCCCATTGGGGCTTGGAGAAACTGATTAGGCTGCATGGTGCTTTCACGCTGAAAATGACCACACAAGAACTGGTACTGATATTGGACAAGACCTGCTGTCCTTGCAGCAGTTTGTTTGATTTGAGGTTTAACGTCCCCGTCAACACAGAATAGGTCACTTTGGAGATGTTGCTTCCAATTTTGTGGGACTTTTACCCAACATTGGGATGAAATGACATCTCAGGCCCTGTCGCCCAATGAAATCCTTGCAGCAGATTAGGGTAGAGGAGAATGTTTTAATTTCTATTTCTACACATTCTTTCATTTTCCTCTTCCACCTCTATCCCTCTTTCATCTCTACTATCTCCGGTCTCTGTTCTCCCTTTCCCTGGGAGATGACACAAAATGACTCGCAAGGGTGGTCATATTGTTGAACCCCAATACTTTCTTTCTGTCTATATATACTGCAACACACCCTCACAAGGATTAAGTGCAGGTGTACATTACATACACTCCAGGTTTGTAGTATGAAAGCCTACATAGTAATCATGTAATAACGGTAGGGATCTTTTACCTGCACAGGGGATGGTTCTCCCTGCACAGGGGGCCTCCAGTTAACATCCCGATTCGAAGGATGGTGCACTTTGTGGCATTCATCTCAACTGATATTGGATAATGATACAATCATTCAAAACCAGTTTCTTCCCTTGGGATACTAAGCACAGCTACCTTATTCCAAAATCAGGTGAAAACATCATTGCCATGCAGCCACTTTTACATCCCATGGGAAAAGAATAAAGAATTTGTCTAGGAAACCAAATGTTCTATTTGTTATAGTCCATACAGTAAATCCATATATTCAGACCACCTTTAGGACTGTTCAAAAGTGGTCTTAAAGTCCCAAAGGTGGTCCCTTACTAGAGGACACTGGGTGTAGAAAATACAAAGAAAGAATAATTGAAACCTTTGAAATATGCTTTTAAAATCAGAGTTAGTTTTTTAGTTTAGCAGGTCTTGACCCTTATCCTGCTGAACACGACAACCCCTGCCTTTGCAGTGTACATCCAGATCAATTGCCATCATCAGATGCCATTTGATCAGGATCTATACTATCTGTCATGCAGTTTGTGAATTGAATGAATACACAATACCAAGTAATTTGATTGGTGGATAGTCAGTAATGGGTGTGGCTAAATTAATTTATTCAGCAGGATAATGGTTATTAGCGGAATTTCATTCTACATTGTTTTGTTTGTTTGTTTTGTTTGATTTGAGGTTTAACGTCCCCATCAACACTGTAAAGGTCATTTTGGAGACATTGCTTCCAATTTTGTGGGACTTTTACCCGACATTGAGATGAAATAACATCTCAAGCCCTGTCGCCCAATGAAACCAATAGGGTTTATTAGCATGGACCGTCCGCCTCGCACCGCGGTTCCTGGACAGGCTTAGATCCTCTAAGCGGTTTACCAGTACTAGTACTAGTGTGCGGGCCGGATTCAACTCTGCGTGGAAGCATCATGCAGCCCATATATTTCTTCAAGCCCCTATGGGCGAGGGCCGCATTCTACATTGTAAATATGTGTCCTGGCTTCTAAAGAGATGGGTGACAAGAACAATAAAGTAGACATTCAAAATATCAAATTGTATTCTCATTTTTATACAAAATGAAAACAACATATACATTTATTATCTTAATAAAAACATAACTGCAGTCATAATTAATAACATGATTTTATCTTCAAAAGTTAGGACATAAAAGCTGCTCACCACAGTAACAAGTCAGTGAGATAAATACCATTGTAAACTCTACTTTATTTAAGGAAAAGTGGTGAATACATCACAACCCTTCATTGTAACATGGATTGGGATAGGCTTAAAATTGTATGGGAAAAATAACCTTAAATAGTCATTTTTCTTTACAATCCCTACATTTTTGTTTGGACGTCTTTATGAAACATTTTTGTGCGACATGTATGTTCTTTCATATCTCCAAAACGGTTTAATACTTTTTTTTAAAGAAAAATATGTGATATTTTTCTTATTTGGACTAGAAACTTAGGTTGTTTGTGCCCATTAGAACCGCCACATTGAGGGGGTTCTAACAAGTACCCACAATCTATGTCTTGGAGCAGAAATAAGACAAATAATATATACTCCTATAAACCCTAATTTTCTTAGAGGAGTAGTATTTACATGGACTTGTTGATGTAATGTAACATGGGTGTTTTAACTAACATGGTTTCAACTTGGAACCCAACAACAGTGTTCTTAAGAGGTTGGATTCATGCACATATAGAGGGTGTTTGATCACCCAGCCATACCTGCAGTAAATGTTCTGTTTTCCCATCTTTACTTTTGAACTGAACTGCACTTACTTTGGTGTTGGATCATAAGGCCAGCCAAGGCCAAAGGCTATGAAACTTTTAAATGCTCAGCATGCTTAAGCATTGAATTTGCCCTGCACAAAAAATTAAAGATGCCAAATTTTGGCATTTTAGAATTAATGAGCAAGACGAACAACATTCTGTGGTGATCTGAGCAGCAAACTTGCCTCTTTCATTTGTATTTCAATATTTATGAGCATTATAAATTCACGCTAAGCCAAGTTAAGCAGCAATTGTTTAATAACCTTGGGGGTCAGAGTAAGGCAAATGGATGCACACTCTGGAGAAGCAACTCTCCTAAGCAAATCCATTCCCCTTATTTCACTACTTGCACCAAAGTAACCAAAGAAACCAGAGTGATAAATTTCAGTGACTTAAGGGGAATGTATACATCTGGCACATTTTTCTGCCATTTTTCAAAGGGAGACAACTTTAGTGACTTCCGGTTTGCGTTTCTATAAATTCTGTCCCATGGAAAAAAGGGACTTATGATCAGGATGCAGGTTTGATACCTGCCAGGTCAGCAACATTCTTTCGTGGAGATTGATCGTGAAATCTTTTCTTTGGTCATTCTCTCCATTCTGCTGATTCAAGAAGGGCAGTTGTCAGTTTCTGGCAAATGAATGTGCACTGTACTGGTTAACCGCTTATGTATAAGCCTGCCCAGGAAAAGTGTGGACAGGTAAACTGACCGGATAAAAATGACCTAAATAGTGTTGACTAGGCCATTAAACTTCAATACAAACAAACAATGGAAAAAGGGGTCTATTCTTAAAAGATGATTTTCCTCCTCAAAAGCAAATTATTTACTTGACCCTTATAGACATGGGAGACAAAAATACTTTTGCAGGAGTGTTGCCTCTCTTGAAGGTGTATCCATTCCCATTAACTCCTGTTCTGCTGTATAAATTAATTTGCCACACCCATTTTGACTTTCAACCAATCAAATTCTTTGATGTATTTTATTCCTATAAATTCACAAACAATGAAAATCCAGCTCTTTAGAAGCCATCTGATCTGGATTTACATTGTTTGTAAAGGTATAGCATATGCTGATTCAGCATGGCAAGGGTTTAATGTCTGTGTGAGTACTACAGTTGGGCAATTCAACAATAGTTCTTATTTCTGCCCCTAACATAGATTTTTGGTGCTGATTAAAACTGTTATTGAGGCAATATAGCTTGCACCCACCAAATATGTCTAGGGCACAAACAAGAAACCTATCGCATTAAATCTGACAAAGGCTATTTCTAGAGCTGCAAAATATATGTGAGAAGATGCATTACAAGAGGCTCAATGAGCCTAACCGCTCACCTGAGGAACATTTTAGTTAGCTGTTTGTCTCATGGTCTTTCAGCATAATTTTTTTTTGAAGTTCTACCTAATGGAACCAGCATTGTCAATTTGGACCCTAGGGGCATGTTTGGTAGGATTAATGTAGGGGACCACTTGACATTGCTACATGCTTAATATGTAAGCTCTGGGCCTAGTGATTTCTGAGAAGAAGATTTTTGAAGTTTGTTTTTTTCCATTACAAGACTATGGGGCTAAGGGGCCCCGGGGCATGGCCAGTTTAGACCCCAGGGGCATGATTGGCACAATTAATGTAGGGGACCACTTGACATTGCTACATGCTTAATATGTAAGCTCTGGGCCTAGTGGTTTCAGAGAAGAAAATTTTTTAAGTTTTTCCCATTGTAAGTCTATGGGAGCTATATGTTGCCATGGCAACACCAGTTTCAATCTGAACTGCCCCAAAACATACTGCATCTTCTCCCCCAACCGGATAATGCTTCTCATGAAATTTAATTATGATTTGCCAAGTGGCTTTGTGATATACTTATTTGAAAATGTGAACAGACGCCAGACCATTGGCATACTTATACCTCACATGAGCCTTCGGCTCAAGTTAGCAAAAAATACTAGCGGTTTCAGAGAAGAAGATTTTTTAAGCTTTTTTTTCCATTATAAGTATGGGGGCTAAGGGGCCCCAGGGCGTGGCCAGTTTAGATCCCAGGGGCATGATTGGCACAATTTATGTAGGGGACCACTTGACATTGCTACATGCTTAATATGTAAGCTCTGGGCCTAGTGGTTTCAGAGAAGAAGATTTTTTAAGCTTTTTTCCCATTATAAGTGTATGGAGCTAAGGGGCCCAGGGGCGTGGCCAGTTTAGACCCCAGGGGCATGATTGGCACAATTTATGTAGAGGACCACTTGACATTGCTACATGCTTAATATGTAAGCTCTGTGCCTAGCGGTTTCAGAGAAGAAGATTTTTTAAGCTTTTATTTCCATTATAAGTCTATGGGGGTTAAGGGACCCCGGGCGTGGCCAGTTTAGACCCCAGGGGCATGATTGGCACAATTTATGCAGGGGACCACTTGACATTGCTACATGCTTCATATGTAAGCTCTGGGTCTAGTGGTTTCAGAGAAGATTTTTTAAGCTTTTTTGCCATTATAAGTCTATGGGGGCTAAGGGGCCCCGGGCGTGGCCACTTTAGACCCCAGGGGCATGATTGGCACAATTTATTTAGAGGACCACTTGACATTGCTACATGCTTAATATGTAAGCTCTGTGCCTAGCGGTTTCAAAGAAGAAGATTTTTTAAGCTTTTTTTTTCCATTATAAGTCTATTGGGGTTAAGGGACCCCGGGGCGTGGCCAGTTTAGACCCCAGGGGCATGATTGGCACAATTTATGTAGGGGACCACTTGACATTGCTACATGCTTCATATGTAAACTCTGGGCCTAGTGGTTTCAGAGAAGAAGATTTTTTTAGCTTTTTTCCATTTTAGATCACTTTTAACTCCTAGGTTAAAATGCTTAATTGTTGGGATGATCACTTATCGGAACATGCACTGTAATTGTTGGCTGACTGAACCAGGCACAATGTGTGCTGATATTGTTGGCTAACTTGATTTACTGAATGCCGTCAATATGCAATGATTTGATTGGTTAGTCTTGACCAGAGGTTATTTAAGGGGAAATTTCCCGCTTCCTCGCACAGTTGATAAATTTTCTTTGTTCGAGGTGGTGACCAGAAAATTTGTATGAAAATTTGTTTGACAGACATTACAAGGCTAAGTTTCGAGAATGTTGGTACCAGCTGTTGCTTCATTCAGCCTTTGTTAGACTTCTTATGGCAGACGTTTGTATTTTTCTATATTTCGGCATGTACTCTGAGTATTTGTGAGCAGGACGTTTTCTGAAGGTGGGTTACATCCCGCGACAAATTTGTGCCAACCATTTTTGGTTACGGACACCTCTGCACTACATAAAGCTGATTATTAAAATTGTGTTAAAGAAACTCTGCTACATTTGCCTTGAAACTCTATGATGTCTTTGTCGGGTCAGCTCGGTGTAGGGGCCAAGGTTAAAACCCCGGCACAAAATCCTACTTCTTCGCAAAGAGAGTTACGGAACAGGCCACCAGTAGACTACAAATCATTGCATGAAGGCAGATATCAAGAGATTGCAGGTTCTTCACGCAAAAGCAGCGAAGAGGAATTATCGGATTGTAAGGATCCGGAGGCACTTGAGGGTTACGTTGAAAACCCGTGGGGTGCCTCTAATAATGACGGGCTACGTCACAACTGGGGAATCCCGGAAAAAACAGCTGTAATGGCCGACCAAGAAGAAATCTGTTTGTTGCAGCGAGAATTGGAGGCTCTCAGTCGGCAGGAAGAAGAGTTATTGGTCAGAAAGAAAGCTGATGATTTAAGAAGGCAAGTGGAGGAGAAGAAGAAGGCGATAACATCATTGCGAGGTAATCATTTGAATGCTAATTCTTCTTTTCCGACTCGTAAACAGAAAAATGAAGCACGTGGTGTTTCTAGCAAAGACACTCAGTCAAGTGAAATAAACATTAATACACTTCGTAAATAAAAAAAAATTAAGATCTAAGGTGCAGAAGCAAATGAAAGAAATAGACTTGATAGATACAGACGAATGCAAGAGCTTCAGTGACTCAGATGGTAGCTTGCACATTTCAAATTCTGAGGATCAGGTGCAGCCTGAGGTGCTTTCAAAAAAATCCAAAGCTATTAGATGCAAAGCCACTAAAAGAGAAAGCACCTCTTCTGGGTCTGATTCACATATATCTTTTTCTTCCTCATCAGATTCCGATACTAAAGAACGAAAGAAACATAAGAAAAAGATAAAGTCTGGCATCAAAGCCAAAGCCTCAGATTCAGTGCGAAAGCCTCAACGATATCCTCAGGCACATTTGCGATTTGAATTTGTCAGTTCCAATGTTTCCTTTGAAAAATTGGATCTGAACTTATTTGTGGCTGGTGAGCTTGAGATTATCTCCGATGCTCGTACAAAGGATAAAGAAAGAGAAGGTAGATTAAGCTTGTTAAAAAAGATAATGTACCTTAGTACCTCTTATGAGTTCTCTTCTCTTAAATCATATTATGCAGCTGTCTTACGAGAAATCGAATTAGGTAAAAAATCATGGCATGACGATTTTCAGTACATAGAGACAGCCATATTGTCAAAGCATCTCCCAAAATCTCAGCAGGGGTTCAAATCAAAAAGACCTTTTGGATCTAAAAAGAAGAAAGAAAATGAATCTGATGATTCTATCAATGTTTGGTTTTGTCCACAGTTTCAGAGAAACAAATGTCAAAACAAAAGCAGTCATTTTCTAGTAATTAAGGGTAAAGCACGGAATGCACAGCATATTTGTGCCACATGTTGGCAAAAAGACAAGAAAAAATTGGCACATCCAGAATGTTCATCTGCATGTCCACATACTGGATGACCAAATTTTCTTGATAAGCCAAGTGTACAGAATCCCTTAATAGATGTTTTTTTGCCAAAATTTTGTGACAATGAAATTAAAAAAAATCAGAGGCATTTAAAATCTTCTATCAATAAAAATGATGCATCTTCTAGCATAGCACAACTTATTTGTCAGCATTCCAAAAAATGCATTGTTTGCAGTTCAATTGAAAATGTTTCAATTTCAAATATTGAAAATATAGTTCATATACATGAGATTGTCAAAGTTTCGGGTAAGCATAATTTTGAGTATTGCAAAATTCCAGTAAACAATAAAATTAATGTAGATTACATGAAGTCTATGCTAAAAAATTACAATGATATTTTAGTTTGTGATTTGTTGAAATATGGATTTCCAATAGGTTTTTTAGGGGATGAAAAATTTTTGCCTAAACAATTACAGTTTTGGAAATATAAGAACTACAAAGGTGCAGAGGAATTTCCAGATGAAATTAATGCTTATCTACACAAGGAAAGTCTCATGGATTCTGTCTTAGGGCCATTCAAATCTAACCCTTTTATTAGTAACATAGTAATTTTACCTTTGAACTCAGTTCCAAAAAAAGATGTGAATGAAAGAAGAGTTATTCTGGATCTGAGTCATCCTTCACATTCTTCTGTTAATGATTACATTGACAAGAATACATATCTTGGTGAGAATATCTCAGTTGTTTATCCAAAGGTAGATGATCTAGTTCAGATCATAAAACAAAAGGGCAGGGGATGTTTTTTGTTCAAAAAAGATTTAAGAAAAGCTTTCAGGCAAATAAGTATATGTCCTGGGGACTACAATTTGGTTTCTTTCATATGGAAGAAGCACATTTTTTGTGACACCGTTCTTAGCATGGGATTGAAATCTGCTAGTGGTATTTGTCAACGTGTCACTAATGCAATATCTTTCATAATGTTTGAGCTAGGTGTTCAAATTTTGAATTACCTAGATGACCTAACTGGTGCTGAAACCAAAAACAATGCAGAATTTGCTTATGCTTGTCTGGGAACAGTCTTGAAAAAATGTGGTATTGAAGAATCCCTTGATAAGGCAGTGCCTCCCACTCAAATAATGGTGTTTCTGGGTGTATTATTCAATACTATCACTATGACTTTAGAGGTAACACCAGAAAGGTTAGAGGAATTAAAGTATTTAGTTGAGCTTTGGCTCTACAAATCTTCTGCCTCTTTGAAGGAGATACAATCTCTTTTAGGGAAACTTCATTTTGTAGCAGCTTGTGTCAGGCCCAGCAGAATCTTTGTATCTAGATTATTATCTTGGCTAAGATCTATCCATCATTTACCAGTCATTGAGCATAATATTCCTGATATGGTCAAAAAAGATTTGATATGGTGGAAAAGATTTTTGCCTATCTACAATGGGGTATCCATGATGCAAACTGAGGAATGGTCAGAGCCAGATTCTGTCTTTTCTTCTGATTCCTGTTTAGAAGGATGTGGTGGATTCTGGATGGGGCACTTTTTCCATACCCAGTTTCCTCAGTGCTTTAAGGATGACAAATTTCACATCACAGCTTTAGAGATAATTGCCATTATAATATCCTTGAAGCTGTGGGGTTCTAAATTCAAAGGTAAACGGATTATTGCCTTTTGTGACAATATGGCTGCTTGTCAAGTTATCAATACAGGGAAGTCTAAATGTCCTGTTTTGCAGGAATGTTTACGTGAGATTTGCTTTCTTGCTGCCATACATGAATTTGAAATTCGTCTTCGGCATCTAGACAGTGAATCAAATCGTATTTCGGATCACCTCTCGCGTTGGAACTTGGATCCACGGCATCAGCATTGTTTTTTTGAGCTGACAAAGGGGTTTACTTTACATGAAGAGGTTGTTGATGAATCCGTTTTCAAGTTTGTTAACACTTGGTAAAGGTGGGCATGATTGGCACAATTTATGTAGGGGACCACTTGACATTGCTACATGCTTCATATGTAAACTCTGGGCCTAGTGGTTTCAGAGAAGAAGATTTTTTTAGCTTTTTTCCATTTTAAGTCTATGGGGGCCTAAGGGGCCCTGGTGCGTGGCCAGGTTAGACCCCAGGGGCATGATTGGCACAATTTATGTAGAGGACCACTTGATATTGCTACATGCTTAATATGTAAGCTCTGTGCCTAATGGTTTCACAGAAAAAGATTTTTTAAGCTTTTATTTCTATGGGGGGTTAAGGGACCCCGGGGCGTGGCCAGTTTAGACCCCAGGGGCATGATTGGCACAATTTATGCAGAGGACCACTTGACATTGCTACATGCTTCATATGTAAGCTCTGGGCCTATTGGTTTCAGAGAAGAATATTTTTTAAGTTTTTCCCATTGTAAGTCTATGGGAGCTATATATTGCCATGGCAACAAGAGTTTCCATCTGATCTGCCCCAAAACATAATGCATCTTTTCCCCCAACCTGACAATGCTTCTCATGAAATTTAATCATGATTGGCCAACTAGCTTTAAAGATAGACTTAGTTGAAAATGTGAACGGACAACGGACGCCGGATCATTGGCATACTAATACCTCACATGAGCCTACAGCTCAGGTGAGCTAAAAATGCATATACATGTACCATCTTTACCATATGCATTCAGGCAGACAAAGCTGAGCAAACAGTGCAGACCCAAATGAGATTCTGTGCTACACTATTTGCCAATCATCCAGCTATTTTTAGGCACAACATCCGGTAGTAAATTGCACTTGTTCAAGTTTTCCATGTTCAAGTATGATAAGGAGATGAGGTGTTCAAATACTAAGGGCAAATACGGTAATCACTGGCTACGAAAAGACCAGCATAACACTGATTTTATATAAAGCCACAAAATCAATTTTCAGGATACAGTCCTGAAACTCCCAGTAGCAATAATCACATTTTTGTTGTATTAGCCTTATTTTGTGTGCCAGTATCCTAAAATAACTATAAAAGATTAGTAACTGATTCTCAGTTGACCCAGAAAATCATTATTCAGTTGAGGACAGGAAGGAGAAGCCATGTATGGGATGAATGGGCTCTCCTATGGATCAGCCTGGTATCCATCCATATGTGAATCTGTCTATAGACACAGCCTTGTTACTGTCATAAGAAAAACAACCTCACTTTGTATTTTCTTGTGGCTTGTCTTATATTAGGTTCCTCTTCTACAGGAGGTTACCCTCCGTCATCTTGACAGCATGTGGGTCTGCAGGTCAACCTTGAGGGATTTGTCCCCATAACTTCAATATAATTAGTATAAATTGGGGAGATTTTTCTTATTTCATTTTGAGAATATATGTTATATGTACCCATTAGAATCACCTCGTTCAGGCAATTCTAATGAGTACACACAACATACCTTTATTTTAAAGAATAACAAAAAATATCCAGTCAACCTCATTATAACACCTGCCCTAGAGTTATGATTAACCTTCGAACTACCTCCATCTTGTACAAATTTTTTACAGTCTCAAAGGTTTATACTGCAAATATAGGTTGTGGGTCCTCATTGGAACCACCTCATTGAGCCAGTTATAAATGTAACACAGTGGGGTGCCGTAGTCCTATGCCGTCTAGTGGTCTTTTCAGTACTTGGCTTTTATAACACAATAAATTCTTTCAAGTTTGACTGTATGTGGATTTATGTGTGAATCCATTCTGAGAAGAAATTGGGTCTACTTTGAGAAGAGACTCAGTTGTACGAGAGGAATGACTTGAAGAGTTGTCAGATCAGCAAGAACAGCCTGAAACAAAACCAACATGAATATATTTACAGTTATGATCCTAAGAATTGGGACAGGCAGGCCTAAGCAAACAGTGTAGACCCAGATCAGACTGCTCCTGATGGAGCAGTCTGATCAGGATCTACACCGCTTGCCATTTCGTCTCCACTTTTTTAACTCCTAGCTAGATCGCGTAACAAACCCGTTGAATTTTAGGAGAATTACATTAAGTCCTCAAGGTGTATTTTTAGGAGTTTTTATGGTAGCTTATTAACTGTTTCACTCACCCCTGAGTTTCTGCATTGAACTCTTCCATATTTGAAGTGGGACACTTCCATTCTTGTAAAATGCACATTTAGTTCAACTGATTAGCAGGGTAAATAGCAAACACGGTTGATCAAGATAAGACAGCTCATTATGAGCCATCTTATTCAGATCTAAACTATTTGCATAGGTATCTATACTGGTCTGTATGGTTGAAAGGTTAAACCCATTGTATGTGGTAAACCCCTCAAGGGGTACCTTGGCAAACAGTGCAGGCCAAGATCAGACACCGCAGAGTCATCAGACGCTGCAGAACGCGGCGTCTGATCAGGGTCTGCACTATTTGCTAACAGAATTTTCCGTCCAAAATAGAACAAACATGATAAAATAGGCCTGACACCCATAATGTAACAAATGGACTTGTCCAACATATTGCAATTGGAGAGTCTACCAGTATACAATGGGTTAATATCTAAAACAGAATCTAAATTCAGAAACACCACACAAGTAAGTGTAGACAAACAAACTCAAAGTTTCTTAACTGATGAGAAAATATCTGTATAAATTAACAAGGCCTATCACTTGACAGGGTAGCTAGCCTCTGCTTGTGCCATGTCCTAAAAGCACAAAATCTCCAAGTCTGTAATCTGGGTCTCAAGGTGATGGGCAAGGGACAGGGTAGTGTACCTATATCTGGGGTCAGCACAAAAACAAATTACTGAAAGGATCCTAAGAATTGGGAGACAGGCCAAAGCAAATAGTGCAGACCCAAATCTGACTGCAGTCTGATCAGGCCCTACACTGTTTGTCATTTTGTCTGCATCTTTTGAACTCCTTGCTAGATTGTGAAACAAATTTGTTAAAATATTAGGAGAATTACAGCAAAACTTCAAGGTGTCCGAAATTTTAGAATTTTTATGGTAATCCAGCAAAGGGTTTGAAAAATATAAGATCTTCACTTCAACCAATTTTAGACAGGAAATCCCAAAACAAGACATCAGTGCATGTCCAGATCAGATGCCGCATATTGTCTGTTAGGGCATTCATTTATATCACAGCTCAATATAACACTGTTTTGGATGTCACTTGGTTGAAAATGGACCCCAAACATGAAAAGATTTTGGTCATTTTTCTGAATAAGCCATACATTTTTGTACAGATATAACATGGTTATATAACATACATGGTTTCTGCTTTGGACCAATATTTACCTCAGCAGCATTATAAGACTGTACTTTCATGAGATTGGTCTTTCTGAATGAGAATATTGCAACTGCCAATACTGAAAAAGAAAATACATATACAGTGAAGCTTGTATAGCTTTCTGAATGAGAATATTGCCACTGCCAATTTGTTTGATTTGTTTGATTTGAGGTTTAACGTCCCCGTCAACACTGTATAGGTCATTTTGGAGACGTTGCTTCCAATTTTGTGGGACTTTTACCTGACAAGGAGATGAAATGACATCTCAAGCCCTGCCGCCCAATGAAACCATTAGGGTTTATAAGCATGGACGGGCTTTGCCTGGGCAGGCTAAGATCCTCTTAGCGGTTTACCAGTACTCGTGTGCGGTCGGTTTCAGCTCTGCGTGGAAGCATCATGCAGCCCATCCATTTCTTCAAGCCCCGATGGGGAGGGCTGGCCACTGCCAATACTGAAAAGGAAAATGCATATGCAGTGAAACTGGGATGGCTTTCTGAATGAGAATATTGCAACTGCCAATACTGAAAAGGAAAATACATGTACAGTGAAACTTGTATAGCTTTCTGAATGAGAATATTGACACTGCCAATACTGAAAAAAAGAATACATATGCAGTGAAACTGGGATGGCTTTCTGAATGAGAATATTGCAGCTGCCAATACTGAAAAAAAGAATACATATGCAGTGAAACTGGGACGGCTTTCTGAATGAGAATATTGACACTGGCAATAATGAAAAGGAAAATACATGCACAGTGAAACTTTCTGAATGAGAATATTGCCACTGCCAATACTGAAAAGGAAAATACATATGCAGTGAAACTTGAATAGCTTTCTGAATGAGAATACTGCCACTGTCAATACTGAAAAGGAAAATACATAAGCAGTGAAACTTGAATGGCTTTCTGAATGAGAATATTGCCACTGCCAATACTGAAAAGGAAAATACATAGCAGAGTTTTTGTGGTTTTACAAAGAGAAACTAGAGGTATTGTACTATTCTATCAATGAACACATTTGTGCTGATCAGACTGTGTGGATGAACATACTGACCTGCACCTGTGTTGTGCCATAACAGATTTTCTTACGACATAGCTCATTTTTCAGTAAGGTTCAATAGATAAACATGGTCAATGTACCTGGTAGGAGATCCAGTGAACCATAGGCCAGTATCCTGTCCCACAGCAGTAACACCTGGTCACTTGACAGGTAACCTGAAAATGCTCGCACCAGCCACTTGAAAGCTATCTTCAATCTGCAATGAAATAGAAATGAGAAACATATTCAATGATCCAGGGCATGATGAAAATTGGTAAATTTACCTGAACAAGCAGTAATGGCTCAGATCAGACTGTGCATCTGCACAGTCTGATCTGAGACATTACTATCTGTATGAACCTTCTATATCCTCTGAGCTACTCAAAGAGTCTCGCTAGACCAGTTTCATGCCCAGGCTGATCTGAGTCTTTGTTGGTTGTGCATCTTTTAGTAGGTATTGTTATGCACTGGTTAAAACAATGAAAACCAACTGCCCACCCATTTCACCAAGTACAGCCTTATTCTTAATTAAGCCTACACATTCTGGTGCCTCTTGAAACAGCAATGTCTAAGTTTCCAAACTTTAAGATTACAATGCCTATCATGTTAATAGGTCCATGAAATAACTATTACACACCATAAAAACAGTGATCATTCGCAAAACAAATATTTTGCATTTGCAAAAGCCACTCTGCAAAAATATTCATGCATTTGGCATTGTATTTTCAAGACCATTAACTGTTTTAGCCACTGACATATTTGTTTGTTACATGATACTTAGAACAATGTGGCCGTGATGGCTTGATCTGTATCATTACAGGTTTAAGAGCAGTCACAAAGGTAAGTTGTCACAGAATACAGCTCATTTCATGCTGAAGTCCACAACCATCATGCATCTGTGCAGTCTCATTTCAACTTTCCCTATTTGTTACTGTAAAAGTCCTAACACTTCGGACACCTTGAGGACTTGCTGTAATTCTCCTAAACTTTTAGCAAGTTTGTTTCGCCATTCAGCAAGGAGTCCAAAAAGTGATATTTGGAATGGCAAATGTGCAGACCCTGATCAGACTGCTCCTTCAGGTGAAGGAGCAGTCTGATCTGGGTGTGCACTGTTTGCCAATACAAGGCCTGTCTGTCCAAATACTAAGTGTTATTATGATATTATAATAAGCTTCAGAAAGTCTTTTCCAATATTGCATTGGTTTACTGATAAACACTTAAGGTCCCAAAAATTGAACATTGGCAAACATTATGGATCTTGATCAGATGCCACAAAATGCAGTGTCTGATAAAGGTCTGTTCTTTTTATTCCTTAAATTTCTGTATTTTGTACAGAAATTTAAGGAATAAACAGAACAGCAGCTCAATTTTTCCAGTTTACACTCAGAGACAATGGATCTCGCAGTGCCATTACTGCTTTGACTATTTTATCAACACTTACGGCTGACATCCAACAGACTTGAGATGAAAGAATAGCTCTGCTTCGTCTGTCTGCAGTAATGTTTCAAACTGTAAACTCAGACAAACTATTCCCTGAGAAAAAATAAAATATAAGACGTGGATTAACCCATTTGGTACCGGAAACCCCAAAACAGGTATTTGGCAAACAGAGCAGGCCCAGATCAGACGCCGCAAAAGGCGACGTCTGATCAGGGCCTCCACTGTTTGCTGAAACACAACCTGACACCCCTAAATTTTGAAATGGACTCCTTGTTTGCTTGTTTGTTCGATTTGAGGTTTTCCATCCCTGTCAACACTGCATCGGTCATTTTGGAGACATTGCTTCCAATTGTGTGTGACTTTTACCTGACACTGAGATGAAATGACATCTCAGGCCCTGTCGTCCAATGAGACCAATAGGATTTTTAAGCCACCGCTTTGCCTTGGCAGGCTTAGATCCTGTGTTTAACCAGTACTCGTGTGTGGTCAGTCTCAGCTCTGCGTGGAAGCATCATGCAGCCGAAATATTTCTTCAAGCCCCAATGGGCGGGGGCCTGCTATATATGAGGAGGAAGATTCCATTTGGTACTAAAAGGGTTAACACGTAAGGTGTCAAGATAAACTGGATCTCAAACTGCCCTATGTTTATTATCATCTGATGCATCTTCTTGCACACTTTTCGCACATATTTTTGCATACAGGCAAGCAGTGTGGACCCTGATCAGACTAATCCTAGCAGAGCAGTCTGATCTGGGTCCACACTGTTTGCAACAATGACTGTTAAAGTAACCAACAGATGACAAATCAGACAACAATAGTGACTGACCATTGAGAAAAGTTTACCAAGCAGAAACATATTTTTTTTCTTCTTCCTACTTTTTCACTCATATGTTGTTAGTATGCATAAAGGAAGCTTATCTTTTTATCATCATAGAAAAATGCATACTCTTGCAAAAAGTGTAGATCCAGATGAGATGGGTCATAACACCAAAGTTGTATTCAAAACTGATCACAGGATCTACAGTCTGTGCCACTCTGTTGTTTTTTTCTGACTAAACCTCAAAGTGAAAGAATGGTTCTATTCATATTACCCTTAAGATGCCAAGAAAATATACATCTAAAATGTTGTCTATTAACCCATACAGTACCAGAAACCCCTAAAGGGGTACCTTGGCAAACAGTGCAGGCCCAGATCAGATGCCACAGAATGTGGCATCTGATCAGGGCCTACACTGTTTGCAAAAAGTTATGCCATTTTCCAAAAAGATTTTGAAGAAAACACAACATGAATATTCAACATTCTGGTATACTGAAGGGTATCAAGTTATGACAAGTGTTAGAGGTATGCTTGATATAAGAGTGACATTTATGGCTTTTTTCTATTTAAATTAACTGCTCTGGTATTCACAAATCATTCTTATTTCAACCTTGATTCTAAATGCACCAAGTACTATGGGAGATAACTATGTTATATTGTCAGGAGAGATAACTACCGTGGCACCAAAGGTTGTGTTTTTTTTTCACTTGACAAGCCTTCTCAACCTTGTGTACAACTGTACCAAGCACCATCAATATGCTTCAAATGAAAATCATGAGCTTAAACTTTGAGGGGAGATACCCAAATGACCATGGCACACAGAGTTGTGGTTCTTGTTCATGATATGCCCTCCTAACCGTGTGTACAATTGTACCAAGTACCATAAACACATCTCAAAGGCTGTTGGAGTTATGGAGATCAGAAGGTTATAATGTAAGGATAGATAACTAGAACACTATGGCACCAAGAGTTCTTGCACCTGACACGTCGTCTCACCTTGTGTACAATTGTACCAAGTACCATCAATATATATCAAAGGCTATTGCAGCTATGGTGATCACAAGGTTGTATCTATGGATGGACAGACAGACAGACAGATGTCAGGCTGATTGCTATCATCCCATTAACCTATTTGGTTGAGGTGATAAAAAGTAAACCTGTCCAAACCTATAAAGTGGAAGATTCTGTGTGCCATATATTGGTAAAAGAGTCTTTTTTCAAAATTATTTTATTTTTTTCCATCAAACAAGAATGAGAATGAAAAAGAGCTCCACAGACAGGGCATCATGCACCCGTGGCAAGTAGTAAGATGCAGCAAATGTACAAGTCATTGTCTGTGGACTTGGACCTCAAAACAATATGGGCTGCAACACATCAGGGTCTAACTATAAAACAAGTTTCAACTTTATCTGATGTAAAATGTAGGAGAAAGCCAGAATGTAATGTTTACAGAAATTTTCATGAAGGCACAGCTCTCCTAAAATCTGGTGGACTGGAACCTTGAAACATTATGCACTGCTTCATGTCATAGTGTAACTATTTACTGAGTTTGATTGGATGTAAACTATACGAGGAGTTATCGGGAAAGTAATTTTCAAAGAGGCATAACTTAACATAATATTTGGTAGACTGTAACCTCAAAACAATATGAGCTCCACATCATTGTCTAACTATAAATCAAGTTTCAGCTAACTGTAGCAGGTATTAGCCAGAACTAAAACTGTTTATAGACAGAAGGATGGATGCCATACCCAGCAACATATGCCCAGTTTTTCAAATAGGTGTATAAACATGGATCTGCAACTATCAATGCCAAAGCCGAATTCTCAAACTGCTCAACGACGGTGCCTCTCTGGTGCCTGAACATGAATGAACTCATCATAAAGTGTGCATACCTGAGGGTGGGATGATATGCTGTGAAGTCTAAAGAAATATCTTGTGTACATCTCTCTGAAGACATAATACAGTGTCACAGGCTCTTTGTACAGAAAACACAATGGAGCAACTGAAAAATATGATATTAAAAAATATGACATTACACCTTTAACCAAACATTCACCTAAACATCATTACAACACTCTTCAGTATAATATGGTGTTAGATATAACACAGTTAAAAGATGGATCCCAAAATATATATACAGTCGAACTTCGATACCTCGAATACCTGAATACCTTTGGGACCAAGAAAATTTGTTCAAAATAAGAGTACTTCGAATTACTGAGGTTTTACCATAGTTTCAGGTCATGAAATATAATGTGGATCACATTAATATCTTAACGATCTTCAATAACATAAAGGTATGTTGTGTGTACTCATTAGAATCGCCTCATTGAGGCGATTCTAATGAGTACACACAACATACATTTTACCGAACAAATCAGGTAAACCTTCGTAAAACTCCAAAATATATAGATGTATGGAGGTACTGTAAGAATTCACTAGGGAATCCAGAACAGGTTCAAATTAGCCATTGTAAACGAACTAGCCGTGTTCGAGTTTTCGGCGTTTCACTGTACATGATATAGAAAAATGACCATAAAAGTATATTAGCCTAGATAACTGTTTCTCTTTTTTTGTGTGTTGCAGGAAGTTGATTTCTGACATACAAAACAGCCTAGTTGTTCAAAGCATTAACCCATTGTATACTAGTGGACTCTTCCATTGCTATATGTTGGACAAGTCAATTTGTCATATAAGGGGTGTCAGGCCGATTTTTTTTCATTTTTATTCTAATTTTGATGGAAAATTCTATTAGCAAACAGTGCAGGCCCTGAACAGACGCCGCATTCTGCGGCATCTGATCTGGGTCTGAACTGTTTGCCAAGGTACCCCTTTAGGGGTTTCCCGTATACAATGGGTTAATCACTTAATGAGCTCATAAGTGTCAAAATGTCAAATGTTCTAGCAAGTACGAGTCCCCATCTCACAACATGAAAGCCACAACAAAGAAAAGAAGCATAGCTGAAGAAAAGCCCCGCCTTTGATGGGATTCGAACCCAGACCACTCGGGTGAAAGTCCATTGTTCTCTCCACTGAGCCAAAGAGTCGACTTTCTGACACAGTTGTCAGAGTTGTTATAAACCTAGAAGCTATGCATATGATCCACCAAGGTAGATAACTGAAGAGAGGAACTGCGTTCCGTAACAATTTGCCATATCAAATAATCAGTTTTAATGGCACACTTACTTACGACTTTGTCAGCTTCGAACAACAAACCCAAAATTAAGCTTACAAGGTGTCACTTATGTGATATAAACAACCAAGTAAATTGCAGAATAAATAACTACAAAATGTTATAATACAGTCAAACCTCTTTGTACCTACATTCGTGATAACCGCAAAACTCGTTATAATGGCAATTTTAATGGAATGACTACTAAGCTAAAGGCTTAGCCTCGGTTCCAAGCGGTGTGGGCTCCCCTTGGGTTGGAAATGCACAAATCCAATTCATAGTCATGAAAAAGGTCTTGTAATCTAATACTCCCAAGAAACAAATGTCATAGATATTTGTTAGAATCGCTGCAATGAGGCGATTCTAACAAATATCTGTAACATTTGTTTCTTACAGTAAAAACAGGGAAAAGGCCTTTTATTACCTATCATACTCCAAACTGGGATTCTTTATTATGGCAAATTCTTTATAACGGCACAATAATAGGGAACAAATACTGTAGTTATAATGGGGGTCCTCTGTATAGGGTTAGTGCACTGATATTGGTGAACTCTGTCCTGAGTCGGGATATCCTATCTGTCCATAGTTATATGTACCCTGGGACATTGGTCTACAGGACTGAAAGGCTTTAATGTTCTCAAAGACAGGGATACCGGCCTAAAGTGGCCTTGTGACATGTGGCCTTCTGACATTGTGAAGGCCTTCAGAGTACCCAAGGAATAACAACAACCTCGGAAAGGACAATGTAAGCTCTGAACTTACCATACATAGCAAAGCCATGGAATGGTATCACACCATTTGGTGGGTATATCACAGCAAATTCTTCTACCCCTAGTTTACCACGTATGTAAGATTTTGGAGCTGAAGCACTGTTCTGGACAAAATGTTTTAATACAACAGTGTCTCTGGTAAATGGCAGCAATATCTGAAACAAGAATGGTCTTACAAATAAATTAGTTTAGCCACACCCATTTCTGACTATCAGCCAATGTAATTGCTTGAGATAATGTATTCATTCAATGGGAACATAATGACAAATAGTGTAGATCTTCTTCAGAAGCCATCTGATTTAGAGCTATGGTGTTTGCAAAGGTAGTGGTTGTCGTGTTCAGTGGGACAAGGGTCAGGACACCACAAAAAAAACTGCATCTGAAAATGTTTTCTGTTTATGTCGTCTACTGCATCTTTTTACAAACTTGTTAAAGATAGTTTTGCATACAGGCAAATGGTAGGGAGCCTGATCAGACTTCTCCTAGGAGCGATCTGATCTGGGTCCATAAAGTTTGCAACAATGACTTTTAAAGTAACCAGCAGACAACAAAGCAAACAACAATACTTAAGGGTTAAAGAAAAACAGAACCAGTGGCGATTAAATGGAGTCGTGTTTTCAAAATTGCATTAAGCCTATCATTTATACCGGCGAAGGACATTTGAGCGGATGGACAGGACATTCGAGCGAAAATAAATGGACAATCGAGCGGCTAAGAAGTGGACACTCCAGCGAAATGAAAATTAGGACATTAGAGCGGATAACCTGTTTACCTGAGACCATTCCGTTAGTCAGCTCAAAGATTGTTGGGTCCAAGAACGAGTCAACCTTAGCCTTGGAGGTGAAAGTAGGATTGAGCAAGATTTGTTGTTTTAGCACTAAAATCATAAAACACTGGAGTCTGTTTAAAGCACTATTTGAAGTCTGTTCAAAGCACTGAAGTCTGTTAAAACAATATGTATATACCAGCGTGGTAGACGTCATTTACACATAGCCCGGGGTTCTGACATATTCCTTTCTAGTGATTTCCCCATCAGAATATTTCTGATACAGTTCACAGGCAATATTTACCTGTCCAGTATACCTGTAATCTGTTGAATTATTTTCCGATCGTTAGTCCACTTAAAAACCATTTGATTGTCCACTATGCCCTTTTGATTTTTCCACTCGATTGTCCATCGCCCCATTTATACAAGGCCCAGGTAACCAGTTTAGATACTGACCAGGGTCCAGTTGTTCAAAGCCTTGTTAGCTTAACAAGCTCGTTAGTGGTGAAATTTTTAACTGTTCTAGCAAGTAAAGTGTCTAAGGTAGTGTTACTTTTGCTGAAAAAATGTGAGCAGCTTTTGCATTTGCAAAAGCTGCTCACATTTTTTCAGCAAATATATTGGTTTATTTGCCATAATAAATGATCAAAGTTTTAATAGTTTGTTAGCTAACAATTTTGTTAGTTTTGAACAACTGCCTCAGACTATGTGTATGTGCAAAATGCTCTGTTTCTTCTTTGTCTTTGGTTGCACCATTTCAAGTTATCTTGTAAGTTCTGTATGGTATATTTTCCTTCTATAAATACACCCCAACCTCTTTATAACACTATTGTCGGGATCCAAAGCAGAAACCTTGTTAGTTAAACAACACTGTAATATCCAAACAAAAATGTATAGATTATACAGAAAAATGACCATTTAGCATCATTCTCTCTATATAAGATATATATTTATTTTGGGATCCCTCTTGATACTGTGTTATATCTAAAACTGTTAAAAAATGAATAATGAGGTTGTGGTGTATAATAGCTTATGCAGGCAAAATAAAAGCAAAGCTTACTGTATGACATATTATTTTATAAAAAAACTAGAGCTGCCGCCTAACGGGCGCCAATTATACCCCCGCATGCATTGTCAGACAAATTTTTACAAGTATTTGACCTTGAGAAGGTCAACGTAAAGGTCAAGGTCAGGTTTGTGTATATCAATCTTAAGTACTAGTGGCAAGGTGTGTGGTGTGTGAATATTAAAGAAATCGGTCAAAGAATAAGGAAGTTATGAGCAATGTTAAAGTTTTTTGTAACGGACCGACGACAGACGACAAATTTTTTACAAGTATTTGACCTTGAGGAAGGTCAACGTAAAGGTCAAGGTCAGGTTTGTGTATATCAATCTTAAGTACTAGTGGCAAGGTGTGTGGTGTGTGAATATTAAAGAAATCGGTCAAAGAATAAGGAAGTTATGAGCAATGTTAAAGTTTTTTGTAACGGACCGACGACAGACGACAAGCTGACTCCTATATACCCCCTTCAAACTTCGTTTGCGGGGGTATAAAGATACAGTATAAAATATACCCCAAATAAAATATACCGCAGTCCCCCCAAAAAATCAAAGTACTGACAGCATTGGTGGGTTGATTGTGTCTGAGTATAGACTAGAAAAATTTTCCTGACCCTGGAATTATACCCTAATATTCCTGTACTAACACCCTGTTCAGACACTATATTTTGCAGCATCTGATCTTGGTCTACAATGACTGTCAATGTCACACTTTGGGACCCTTAGCATACATTGAATAACCAATTAGGCAAGCACATGACAAAACCTACAATAAGACCGGTGGGACCAGCAGGCACTCAAATCAACCTGCACACACATTCACTATGACAAGACCTTTTGCTTATGTCTCTTTACATATATACACCCGGACCTCGTTATAGCACGATTCGTTACAGCACGAATTCGGATATAACACGGTTTTGGTTTGGACCCCAAATTTTCCCCAACCAACATTTATAAATATTATCCAAGGATTGTATCAGGTTTTATGCACAACAACTTTATTTTCTTCTCACTTTTGACTGCGGTAATACGGTAGCTAACACGGTAGCTAACACGGTTTATAACGGTACTTTTTGATATTTATTGCAGGCCTCCAGCAGAGTTGAATATACAGTATTTAAACTTGTTTAGCTTGACACGCATGATAAACATGAACTGCCATCGGCACAATCAAAAGTGTTGGCTTAGTGAGATAAAGAGATTAAAGAATTCAGTTACGCAACCGGAAAAAAAATTTATCACGCTCCGTTAAGGATCACTGCTCAGCAGATATTTTAAAGATGGATGCAGACGATGTGATCGGTCAACTGCAATAAAACTCATTTTCTAGAGCCGCATGTAAAAGAAAGTCAAATTTATTCCAGCTTAAAAGCAAATGATAAAACATATTCAAGATCGATTTTCGCGGTAAGAAAATCATTCAAAAATCATGTGCGCCATTAAAAATCGTTTCAAATCGCTAAAATATTAAGGGTAAGACATTTCAAGGGAAGTAATTCAAATTTCTTGAAAGTGTTGATCATTGTCCGGTTCCGAACCCTAACCGGTAATTTCACCATTGAAATGTATTAACGGTACTGTAGTTCGGTACGGTTCCGGACGCTCAGATACAACAAAGTTAGCCGGGAACCAGCTATCAAAATGGCGTCATACTCGCTGTCAGATCGGACGATTTCTGGATATAAAACATGGTTTATCAGCTGGTTTCGATTAAAGTGACTTGTTTGACTTGATGGGCCATGGTATTTACTACCATTGATTAGTTCTAAACACATTTTAGTCGGGAAATACGGTCATTAACTGGACCGCACATCATCTTGTTTGGGAAACTATTGATCACCATTGTGTCAATGGTTGATCTGTGACAAACGGTCGGCGTTTATAACACGATTCGGTTAACTAACACGGTCCGTTGGTTGGACCCGGAGTTCTGGTTACAACGAGGTTGAGGTGTATTAGCCTATAGTAGGTACATGCGATCAGCAAAGACTCTGATCAGACTGCATGCATGTGCAGGCTGATCCGAGTCTTTGCTGGTTGCTCAAGCCTTATTGTAGATTTTGGCATGCGGCGGCTCAATTTAGAACAGATTTTCATAGTCTCATACAGCTACAGGTAAGAAGAGCAACAAGGATAATTTCAAGAAACAGTAAAACCTGTCTTAGTGGCCACCTCTATTAAGCAAGCAAGCTGTCTTAAGCAAGCAGGCTTTAAGTTCCCAAAAAGGGAAAATGTATTTAAAACACCTGTGTTAAGCAAGCACCTGTCTTAAGCAAGTACTTTTTGATTATCCTGAAGGTGCTTGCTTAATACAGGTTGGACTGTAATGTTTCTTATTTCACCATAAAAACATGTTGTAGGTACTTGTCAGAATCGCCTCCTTGAGGCGATTCTGACAAGTACCCACAACATGTTTCCAACAAGAAATAAGGAAAATTATCCCTAATGATCTTCATTTCTTCTCCCTATCTGTAGCTAAGACGTAAAGATTCTAAGCTTAAAATCCTACCTGATACAGAAAATCTTCAAAAACAAAATATTGGTCATCATTTGTGGCAGTCAACTTTACATCCTGAAAAACAATATTCTGAGTTGATTACTACAAGAAAATGTTTTTGGTACATGTATCTTGAAGGGTAGTGGAGTTATGGAGATAATTAGTAATAAATCAAAACCAAACATTTTTCCTGAATTCAAAGGGAATTACTGGCAGGGTTCAGTAAAGATTGCAACATTTATTAAGAACTAACTAAGAAAACTAACATACAGAAAAATCTGCTTCAAACTTTCCAGCCTGTATTTTTCATGTGACACTGAGAAGGATTGACTGTTTAGGGAGTTTAATGGCCCATTGAACACTATTTTAGATCTTACCAATCTAGTCAGTTTTGCCAACCACACTTTTCCTTAATATCTGAGACCTAAGCAGTTAACCAGGGGCCAGTTGTTCAAAACTAACGACGTCATTAGTTAACATATTGTTAAAACTTTAATCATTTATTATGGTAAATATGCTAATATTTTTGCTGAAAAAAATGTGAGCAGCTTTTGCAGAAGCAAAAGCTGCTCACATTTTTTCAGCAAAAATTCCAAAAATTTATATATTAAACTTGCTAGGACAGTTAACAATATGACCACTAACGAGCTCGTTAAGCTAACGATGCTTTGAACAACTGGGCCCAGTAGTATACATTCTTTCACCAGAAACTTTTCTTGAATCAGCTGAAGGAGGAGAAAGATTCCATTATCCATCTCCACAAAAAGGTTTCCAAACCTGGTTAGAATCAAATCCAAAACATCTGAAGTCATTTACAAGATTATCAGCCAAAACTCAGATAACAGGGCAAACATTTCTTTTCTCCCTTTGCAAAATGGTGACTAATTTTACTATGTGTGTCTATTTTGTTTGTTTGTATTGGAGTTTAATGGCCCAGTCAACACTATCTTAGGTCATTTTTGAGCCAGTCAGTTTACCTATCAACACTTTTTCTGGGCAGGCTTATTAGTAAGGGGTTAACCAGTACAGTGCACATTCTTTATCCAGAAAATGACAACTGCCCTTCTTGAATCAGTGGAAGGGAGAGACTGACCATAGAAAAGATTTCATGATCAATCTCCACGAAAGAATGTTGCCGGCCCCGGCCTGCTAAGTGTGTGTATTCACTTTCTTACGACATGAAAGCCGTAACAAAGGAAAGAAGCATAGCCTGAAAAAATTCCCGCCTATGATGTGATTCGAAACCGGGCCGGTGAGAGTCCAGTGCTCTAACCGCTGAGTCAAAGAGTCGACTCCCTGACGCAGTTGTCAGAGAGTGGTGATAAACCTATAAGCTATGCATGTAGATAACTGAAGGGAGGCAATGAGGTCTAAAATACACCCCCTCTTCAAGGAAGTCATCATTCATGATGACGTGAAGCCAACTTCGGCATGAAGCCATTTTCGGCGAAATAAAGTCCGATCCCGGACGAGCCCCCATCTTCCGACATGAAAGCCGTAACAAAGGAAAGAAGCATAGCCTGAAAAAATCCCCGCCTATGGTGAGATTCGAACCCTGGCCACTCGGGTGAGAGTCCAGTGCTCTAACCGCTCAGCCAAAGAGTTGACTCCCTGGTACAGTTGTCAGAGAGTGGTGATAAGCCTATAAGGAATGCATGTAGATAACTGAAGGGAGGCAATGCGGTCTGTAACACACCCTAACATATTTTAGGATGAAATCTTCCTCACTATACATGTATAATGAATTTTGAAATTAAGGGATGTCAGTTTGGCTTATTTTTATATATATATATATATTTTTTTTTTTTAGAAAATAGCTCAAATTTTATTTTTGCAAGCAGTGAAGGCCCAAACAGGTGCTGTATTCTGCAGCATCTGGTTTGGGCCTTCACTGATTGCCAGGCCCCAATCAGATGCTGCATTCTGTTTGCCAATATTTCAGTTTTAGAATGTACCTGACAAAATGGGTTACAAAAGTATCTTAATAATGAATGTTAAGGCACTGAATGTCAAACAAAAGGTAAAATTAGCTGTACAGAATAAGTAGACAGATAAGATTTAGTCAAAGTGAATAAATAAAAAAGTAGTTGTAGTTTACCAACCTTATAAAGTAAGCTGTCCACTAAAAGATCATGAGCTATTACATTCGATTTTAACTGTTCATAGTATAATGTGTCCTGAAAAGAGATATAGTCAGACAATTTTAAATAAATGGCAATATAATCTGTCATATAGCCACATGAAGAAACACATTTTCATGTCAACCTATTGTAATTTCAGAAGCCAATATGGAATGGTTTCAAATACATGTATATGGAATTCCTGCTATTAAGACCAGCTATAATTAGAGTGATTCTTCATTTAAAAAGACATTTAAAAGATTTCAGTTTTCTTTCTTTGTGTTTTCTACACCAAGTAACCACTTGTATGAGACTGCCTTTGTGTGACATTGTGGCTATTTAAAAGTGGACTTATAGACCAATTTTGAACAGTCCCAAAAGTGGTGCTTAATAAAGAATTTTTCTGTATAGCAGCCATTTTGCTCTTATACTTCATTTAACACATGACCTTAGACCTTCAGCTTACTTCAGCAAAAACAATCAAGACCTAGAGCATGATGATTCTATGAAGTATCAAACTTGATTTTAGTGAAGCCTCAAAACAAACTTGGACTTCTCTGCTCTGGTCAGACAAATTAGTTGCTGTATCCTTGGAGTTGTGTCAAATCAAAATGTTTCTTGACTTCTTTGTTTTACAGTTTAACCCTTATTCTGCTTAAGAAGTTTAGTCACACCCATTTCTGATGAACCACCAATCAAATTACTTGATATAATGTATTTGTTCAATTCACAATTTGCATGACAAATAGTGTAGATCCTGATCAGATGGCTTCTTCAGAAGCCATCTGATCTGGATCTACACATTTGCAAAGGTAGAGGTTGCTGTGTTCAGTAGGATAAAGATATAAGGGCCCAATCAACACTATTTTAGGTCATATTGTGCCAGTTATATTACCTAACCACACTTTCTTTTTCTGGGGAGGCTTGCAGTTAAACAGGACAATGCATATCATTTCCCCCAGAAACTGACATCACCAGAAGGGAGAGAATCACTAAAGAAAGATTTCTTGATCAATCTCCATGAAAGAATGTTGCCATACCCAGTGGGTACCAACAATGTCCTGATCACCAACAAGATGCATATCTAACTGAGCCACCAGAACAAATTTTGGCCCAGATGTTCAAAGCCTTGTTAGCTTAATGAGCTTGTTAGTGGCTAAAATTAACAAATAAGTACAAAATCTAATAGTGGTATTTTTTTTTTCAGGAAAAAAATGTATGGAATATTTTCCATATTAAATGATCATCATTTTAATATGTTTACTAATGACATCATTAGGAAGCCAGTAATGATGTATGCACAATATTTACCCCAAATATTTGGACAATTTTAATGATCTTATACATGTAGTGTCATAAATCATTCATTTTATATTGTGACCCAAAAAAACTTTTGCTTAGTGGCAGCCTGATCTGGGTCTACACTATTTGCTCTTACTGATCTTTATGACTTTTTGGTGACCAGCATTTCAATTAAATAATAATGAATAAACTTACAAATTCATCAAGTTCTATACCAAGTATTTGACACCAGAGGTCTCCACGAAGGCTCACAGGGCACCCCTTCTTTGCATACTCTTGAGACAGTGGGGCATGGTTGGCTGTTATCACTGAAAAGATGAAAATAATTTGAGCCTCGTTGCCAGAAAATCTGGGTTCCTGATATGGTAAGAAGACAAAGTGGCCTCCTCAGCTACAAAGACTAGCAACATCATCATCATCATGACACAGACTAGCAACAGTCTTGAAATTTAAAAGGAATGGATACATCTTCAAGGGAGGCAACTCCTGCAAAAGTATTTTTGTCTCCCATGTCAATAGGGGTCAACTCTTAAAGGAAAGAATTTGCTCCTGAGGAGCAAAATCTTTCCTCTAAGAGTCGACCCCTTTTTAAGTGGGACAGGCCTTAGAAGCAAATTCTTTCCTCTAAGAGTAGACCCCTTTTCAGTGGGATAGAGCTTAAAAAAAGCGAACAGGAAGCCCTGAAAGTAGTCTCCCTTTGAAAACTGGTGGAAAAATCTGCCAGGTGTTAAGATATAAAAACAAGAGGGCCATGATGGCCCTGGATCGCTCACCTGATCCAAAGAGTAACAAGTGGGCCCTGGGGAGGGCCATTACTGACCCCAGGGTTATAATGTGCATAATGTTGAGGGAGGTCTAAAAAGGTGAAGCTTCATACCAAATATAAACAAAGGCTATAATTTGAACAATCTTTGCAAAGGTTCACTAGATGAAGCTACACACCAAATATCAAAGACCTGGGCCTTGCAGTTTCAGAGAAGAATATTTTTTTAAAGATATTCTCTACACAAGACCTGGGCCTTGCTGTTTCAGAGAAGATTTTCAAAGATTATCTCTATATAAATCTATGTAAAACCAAAGGGCCCCGGGGCGGGGCCATTTGTGGCCCGAGGGCTATAATTTGAACAATCTTGGTAGAGGTCCACTAGATGAAGCCCTATACCAAATATCAAAGACATGGGCCTTGCAGTTTCAGAGAAGAAGATTTTTAGATTTCCCAATATAAGTCTATGTAAAACCAAAGGGTCTCAGGACGGGGGCATTTTTGGCCCCAGGGCTATAATTTGAACAATCCTGACAGAGGTCCACTAGATGAAATTTCACACCAAATATCAAAGACCTAGGCCTTGTGGTTTAACAGAAGAAGATTTTTAAAGATTTTCCCAATATAAGTCTTTGTAAAACAAACGGGGCCCCGAGGCAGGGGCATTTTTGGTCTCAGGGTTATAATTTGAACAATCTTGGTAGAGGTCCACTAGTTGAAGCTTCATACCAAATATCAAAGACCTAGGCCTTGTGGTTTCAGAGAAGAAGATTTTTCAAGATTTTCCCTATATAAGTCTACATAATCCAAAGGGCCCCGAGGCAGGGGCAATTTTTTGTTCTTTGGGCTATATTTTGAACAATCTTGGTAGAGGTCCACTAGATGAAGCTTCATACCAAATATCAAAGAGCTGGGCCTTGTGGTTTCAGAGAAGAAGATTTTTAAAGATTTTCCCTATATAAGCCCATGTGAAACCAAAGGGCCCGGGGCCGGGGCATTTTTAGCCCCAGCACTATAATTTGAACAATCTTGGTAGGAGTCCACTAGATGAAGCTTCATACCAAATAGCAAAGACCTGGGCCTTGCGATTTCAGAGAAGATTTTTAAAGATTTTCCCTATATAAGCCTATGTAAAACCAAAGGGCCCTGGGGCGGGGGCATTTTTGGCCCCAGCACTACAATTTGAACAATCTTGGTAGGGGTCCACTAGATGAAGCTTCATACCAAATAGCAAAGACCTGGGCCTTGTGGTTTCAGAGAAGAATATTTTTGGCCCCAGCACTATAATTGGAACAATCTTGGTAGGGGTCCACTAGATGAAGCTTCATATAAAATAGCAAAGACATGGCCCTTGCAGTTTCAGAGAAGAATATTTTTGAAGATTTTCCCTATATATATAAGCCCATGTAAAACCAAAGGGCCCCGGGGCGGGGGTATTTTTGGCCCCAGCATTATAATTTGAACAATCTTGGTAGGGGTCCACTAGATGAAGCTTCATACCAATTAGCAAAGACCTGGGCATTAGGGTTTCAGAGAAGAAGATTTTTAAAGATTTTCCCTATATAGGCCCATGTAAAACCAAAGTGCCCAGGGGCGGGCACATTTTTTGCCCAAGCAAAAGACCTGGGCCTTGTTGTTTCAGAGAAGAAAATTTTTAAAGAATTTTCCAAATATAATCCTATGTAATACCAAAGGGCCCTGGGCGGGGGCATTATTGGCCCCAGCACTATAATTTGAACAATCTTGGTAGGGGTCCACTAGATGAAGCTTCATACCAAATATCAAAGACCTGGGCCTTGCGGTTTCAGAGAAGAAGATTTTTAAAGATTTTCCCCATATAAGCCTATATCAACAAAAAAATAAAAAAAAGACTATAATTTGAACAATGTTGGCAAAGGTCCACTAGATGAAGCTACACAACAAAATATCAAAGACCTGGGCCTTGTTGTTTCAGAGAAGAAGATTTTCAAAGATTATCTCTATTATAAGTCTATGTAAAACCAAAGGGCCCTGGGGCGGGGGCATTGTGGCCCCAGGGCTATAATTTGAACAATCTTGGTAGAGGTCCACTAGCTGAAGCTTCATACCAAATATCAAAGACCTGGGCCTTGCAGTTCCAGAAAAGAAGATTTTTAAAGATTTTCTCTACATAAGCCTATGTAAAACCAAAGGGCCCCGGGGCGGGGGCATTTTTGGCCCCAGCACTATAATTTGAACAGTCTTGGTAGGGGTCCACTAGATGAAGCTTCATACCAAATAGCAAAGACCTGGGCCCTGCAGTTTCAGAGAAGAAGATTTTTTAAAGATTTTCCCAATATAAGCCCATGCAAAACCAAAGGGCCCTGGGGCGGGGGCATTTTTGGCCCCAGCACTATAATTTGAACAATCTTGGTAGGGGTCCACTAGATGAAGCTTCATACCAAATATCAAAGACCTGGGCCTTGGGGTTTCATAGAAGAAGATTTTTAAAGCTTTTCCTTATATAAGCCTATGTAAAACCAAAGGGCCCCGGGGCGGGGGCATTTTTGGCCCCAGCACTATAATTTGAACAATCTTGGTAGGGGTCCATAAGATGAAGATTCATATCAAATATCAAAGACCTGGGCCTTGCAGTTGCAGAGAAGAAGATTTTTAAAGATTTTCCCTATATAAGCTAATGTAAAACCAAAGGGCCCCGGGGCAGGGGCATATTTGGCCCCAGCACTATAATTTGAACAATCTTGGTAGGGGTCCACTAGATGAAGCTTCATACCAAATATCAAAGACCTGGGCCTTGCGGTTTCAGAGAAGAAGATTTTTAAAGATTTTCCCTATATAAGCCTATGTAAAACCAAAGGGCCCCGGGGCGGGGGCATCTTTGGCCCCAGCACTATAATTTGAACAATCTTGGTAGGGGTCCACCAGATGAAGATTCATACCAAATATCAAAGACCTGGGCCTTGCAGTTTCAGAGAAGAAGATTTTTAAAGATTTTCCCTATATAAGCCCATGTAAAACCAAAGGGCCCCGGGGCGGGGGCATTTTTGGCCCCAGCACTATAATTTGAACAATCTTGGTAGGGGTCCACTAGATGAAGCTTCATACCAAATATCAAAGACCTGGGCCTTGCGGTTTCAGAGAAGAAGATTTTTAAAGATTTTCCCTATATAAGCCTATGTAAAACCAAAGGGCCCCGGGGCGGGGGCATCTTTGGGCCCAGCACTATAATTTGAACAATCTTGGTAGGGGTCCACCAGATAAAGATTCATACCAAATATCAAAGACCTGGGCCTTGCAGTTTCAGAGAAGAAGATTTTTAAAGATTTTCCCTATATAAGCCCATGTAAAACCAAAGGGCCCTGGGGCGGGGGCATTTTTGGCCCCAGCACTATAATTTGAACAATCTTGGTAGGGGTCCACTAGATGAAGCTTCATACCAAATATCAAAGACCTGGGCCTTGCAGTTTCAGAGAAGAAGATTTTTTAAGTTTTCGGTGAAAAAAATCTATTTTTGGCTCCTGTGACCCATATGTGCAACGGACCGGAACCATTTGAACAAATTTGAAAGGGGACCACCTAAGGATCATTCCTGTGAAGTTTGGTCAAAATCCGCTCAGTGGTTTAGGAGGAGATGTCGTTTGAAGAAAAAGTTTACGGACGGACGCACGGACGTTCTCACGAACGGATACTTAAGTGGCTAGGCGTCGGCATATTGACTACTTAAGCGGCAAATTCTCTTAAGCGGCAAGCCACCTAAGAGCGAATTTTTGCCACTTAAGTACACAAATAACGGAATAAACCCCATTTGGACTCAGGAATATATACTTAAGTGTCAAACTGTCCAAATTTTTTGCCCCCTAAATGTCGTTTCGTTGGTGCGGACGGACGCACGGACAGACGCACGCACGGACGACGGACAAAAAGTGATCCCAAAAGCTCACCTCGTCACTACGTGACGGTGAGCTAACTAGAGGCATTGTACAATCCAGGCATTGGACAGGAAGATGCTGATCAGATTGCATGGGCTGATCAGCTCCTTTATTGTTTGCAAATGCTCATTTGTCAAAAACAGTCATAAAGCTGCTCATGACAACATTACTGAAACAATTTCAGCTTAATTATGAGGGAATAAATCATACTACAAAGTGATAGTATAATCAGAACTTCATATTCATGTCCATATGCATTTCAAATGAAACTTGTCAAAAACTTCTTTCATAGTTTCCTGTGAAATGAACATGTGTAAGAACATGTGTAAAATCTTTTATTTTATACATAGCAGTGAAATCAATGCATATCTGAAACAAATAATAGTGATATTTTCACAGTGTGATATTTTCACAGTGTGAAAATATAAATGATATTTTCACACTGTGAAATATAACATGACCGTGTTATTTCACAGTAGCAGCTCGGACTAATTTTCTCGCCAAAATTCATATGTTATCTATAAAATAATTCTGTAAAATATCTTGAAAAGCACCTTTTGTACTGTAAAAATGCTGTATTCAAAATGCTGATCTGTTTTTGTTTTGAACCTGACAGTTGTGACGTCATAGCCAAGTCAAAAATTGTGACGTAAGATGCGACTGATCAATATTACAGTAAGTGTCCTAAAATATTATAAAATAAAAAGAAAATTTACTTTTTTCGATAAATATCAAATATATTTCATCTCGTGTGTTGAAAACATCAAAATTCGCACTCTTGAAAATTCTGATATTTTCAACACACTCGATGAAATATTTTTGATATTCATCTCAAAAAAGTAAATATCCTCTATTTATTTCTTATAGTCATCACTTTACTCTGGCAGTTGACTACTTTTGTCAACTCGTGATCCTAGCTGGCAAGGGTGATAATACTTTTCAGAACTGTTACCTTTTCTCATAATCCTGACACTATCAAACATTTCAGGAGGTAATGTATTTCAGGAAATAATCCTGACTGGTATTTCAGAACTACTTATATTTCTTCCTAGTCCTGACTCTCAATGTGCAACATTACAGGCATGTAGTACTATTATTGTCAACTCTTTACTGGTAATGGAAAACAGAACTACACTACAACCTCATTATAACAATGTTCAGTGTAACACGGCTCTGGATAAAACATGGTTTCAAGAATGATCCAAAAAAATGTATAGATGGTCATTTTTCTGTATGATCTATACAATTTTGTTTGAATACTAGAGCTGCCGCCTAACGGGCGCCAATTATACCCCCGCTGCCGACAAATTTTTACAAGTATTTGACCTTGAGGAAGGTCAACGTAAAGGTCAAGGTCAGGTTTGTGTATATCAATCTTAAGTACTAGTGGCAAGGTGTGTGGTGTGTGAATATTAAAGAAATCGGTCAAAGAATAAGGAAGTTATGAGCAATGTTAAAGTTTTTTGTAACGGACCGACGACAGACGACAAATTTTTACAAGTATTTGACCTTGAGGAAGGTTAACGTAAAGGTCAAGGTCAGGTTTGTGTATATCAATCTTAAGTACTAGTGGCAAGGTGTGTGGTGTGTGAATATTAAAGAAATCGGTCAAAGAATAAGGAAGTTATGAGCAATGTTAAAGTTTTTTGTAACGGACCGACGACAGACGACGACAGACGACAAGCTGACTCCTATATACCCCCTTCAAACTTCGTTTGCGGGGGTATAATAACATGGTTGTTTAACTAAAACAGTTTCTGCTTTGGACCCCGACAATGGTGTTACAGAGAGGTTGTGGTGTACAACTGCTGACTGGTACTGGTTGACAGACATCTCAGAGAACAACCAGTCAATCAAAACTAACAATGTCTTTAGTAAATGAATCCTTAAAATCTTTGATGAATTGATATGGCAAATAAGAGGACTTTTCAAATATGAATGCAAGTAGAATGTTTTCTCATGCACTAATGCGAAAATCACCTGGAAATAAATATCACAGCGTAGAAAACATTTTATCTATACATTGATACCAAACCTGTTAAAATCCGTCCACTTTAGCCATGTATATTGTTCAATAAACACTGTCTACTCTTGTATACTAATACAAAACATGGTTGGAAGAAGGTCAGAGTACACGGTTGAAATACGGTCCTATATTAAGAATCGTTGTTTTCTTGGTATACGGTGCAAAGACATTTTTGATGAAATATGTTCAGTTGATGGACATAATGAAATGTCTTTTCCGACAGTTTTTCGTTGGTGTAAGAAATTCAGCTGTGGGCTAGGCTCAACAGAAGATGCACCACATGATCGTCGGCCGAAAAGAGCAACATCTGCCAAGATGGTTGCTAGAGTGAAAGAAATAGTTGCTACCGATGCACGATACACCACTAGGCAAATAGCTAGTATGGTTGGCATCTCATTAGGAGCAGCTCATACAATTCTGAAACAGAATTAAAAAATGAGAAAGATCTGTGCTAGATGGATTCCCCATCTGTTGACAGATGAGCAGAAAAAGACACGCGTTCGGTGCGCCAAGAAGTTGCTTAAAAAGTTTCCAAATTACAATGCACGGTCTTTCGCTAATGTCGTCACAGGTGACGAGACATGGGTCCACTTTTTTGAGCCAAAACAAAAGATTCAGAACAAAATATGGGCAACAAAGTATTGCAAAAGACCATGCATTGCAAAGCGGACCATGAGTGTCAAGAAGGTAATGTATGCCATATTCTTTTCAAATCAGGGCCCTGCTATTCAGGTTGCTGTGCCTAAAGGCAAATCTGTACATGCGAAGATTTACAAGAATAAAGTTCTTCGAAAATTGAAGAAATATTTCAAAGAACGAAGACCCGCAACTGGTTTGGCCAATGTCAGATTGCTACATGACAATGCGTCATCGCACAAGGCGCTCATTGTGCAAGACTATCTGAAGCAGGAAAAGGTTGTTGAACTTGCCCCGTGTGACTTTTTTTTGTTCCCGCGGCTGAAAAAATACCTTTCTGGTCGAAAATTTAAACAGCGCAAACACCTCGGTTCTGCAATATTCCAGTGCCTTCATAGTATACCTCAAAAAGACTACCAAAATGCATTCAATGATTGGATCAGAAGACTGAAAGTTTGTATATCTGTTAAAGGTGAATACTTTGAGGGTACAAAATAAATTTTTCATCGAAATCTATCACGGAATCATTTTTATGTGCTTAGTTGCATTCATATTAGAACAGTCCTCGTACACTTATATTTCTGCTGAAAATGTGAGTAGCTTTTGCAAAAGCAGAATCTATTCACATTTCTTTTTAGCAAAAATACCACTGTAGTAGATATTGTACTTATTAGAAGAGTTAATATTTTGACCATTAACTAACTTGCAAAAGTAACAATGCTACGAACAACTAGGCCCTCATCACAACTCTCCACCCCCATACCCCCACCCCCACCCCTGAGTCTGTCAAACATCATGAATCTCACTTGTATCATTAACTCCACCGGTATACTGACACCTCAGAGAATTACATATTTTTCCTCTCAATCCTGTGCCAAACATTGCATATTGGAAAACCTGAACTGCATAACTGGCAAACAATGCAGGCCCAGATCAGACACCACATTCTGTGGTGTCTGATCACAGCCTGCAATGTTTGCAAAATGCTCAGCCATTTTTAAATCAATTTTGAAATCTACTCAACCTGGTACCCCTAAATTTTGAAATGAACTCTGCTATAATATATAAGATGGAAGATTCCATTCAGTACAAAATAGGTTAACCCATTTAGTACCAGATACCCCAAAACGTGTAACTGGCAAACAGCGCAGACCCAGATCAGACGCCGCGTTCTAGATCAGACGCTGCAGAATGCGGCGTCTGATCAGGGCCAACACTGTTTGCAAAGAGTTCAGCCATTTTCCTGACAAATTTTGAAGAAAACACAACCTGACACCCCTAAATTTTGAAATGGACTCATGCTAGAATAAGATGGAAGATTCCATTCAGTACAAAATAGTTTAATAGACATGTTGAAACAACTGACCTTTCTTCCCAATCCTGACTCTCTCTGTATCAAACATTTCAGGGGGTATTTCACTGTTATCATCAATTCCTGTCTGGCACTGGTTTATTGACATCTCACTGAAGGTAAATCTCTGAAATAGAATATGATGTTTATGAAAACTGGTCTTATTCTTCAACATACGAGCAGTACAACACAAATATCACATTTGTGCATCAGTCAATGAAACTTGCAAATTCAATATGGCATGGACTTGATCTTTAGTTTAAGCTTTTTTAGGCACAATCAAGGAAGGCCATTAAGATAACACACCTGTGCAATATAGTGCATTTTTTCACATCTCCAAAATGGCTCCTTTTCTGGTGAAAATCCATGATATTTTACTGTTTTGGGTGCTTGTTAGAACCGCCTCAATGAGGTGGTTCTAACAAGTACCCACAACCTATGTCTTGGAGCAGAAATGAGAAAAATAATGTATATCCCCGTAAACCCCAGTTTTCTCAAAATAAAGCGGGTTTAGTGGGTGTTCATTTCACGGACTAGTTCACATGTTCTGGAATTGTTGGAGGAATTGTCGCTGGAATCAGATGTCAGGTCACATGATCAAGAAAGAAGAGACAATGCAAACTGCTGAAACCTAACCCTTCAAGCACTATGAAAAATTCTAGAGCAGATGACATCTAATTTGTTGAAAAATAGGCTTGATTTTACATGGGAATCATCTGCTGGGTTTATGATTCACAGAACATCAAGCAAAAAAATACTTATAAATTGTCACCTGTTAGTTGTGAAAGTGTTTAAAGAGTTACCTACTTTTGTAATTACAAAGGTACACTGCTATTGTACTCATAATAGTTAAATTTCCACTAAACAGAATAAAACACAATACTCAGTATAATGAAGAGCATAAAATTTCATTACTTAGCATAAAGAAGGCCACACATGAGTGGCCATTTTTCATATGATATTTATGAACTGTTGAAAGTTTTACACATTTCTTATGAAATTGTTAAGAATGTGAGATTTTGTCTATTATATGACTCTTTCAAACAGGTTTCATGGCTAGAAAGGCTGATATTATTTTAAAAATAATGCCATATGTACTGTAAGTATTCGGACAAACCATCTCCATACTACAAGTATTCTTAAATGTGATCATGTACAATTTACTACCCGATGTTGTTTCTGAAAACAGCCAGATGAGTGACAAATAGTGTAGACCCTGATGAGGCACCACATTGACTGTCTGAATGCATACAGAAAATACAGGATCACAGATAGCATCATAACAGTATGTGCCAGTGTAACATGTGGTCAAATGTGTGGGTGTTGAAATACTGGTTGTAGGTCAACAATTAAGTACAATGCAACCTCTTTATAACACTGTTTATGGGATGCAAAGCAGAAAGCGTGTTTTTTAGACAACTGTGTTATATCCAAACAAGAATGTAAAGATTATATAGAACATGAATTCCGCCAAAGGCTATGTCGCGCCTGTGGGGGCACAAAGTCAGCTAACCATGACATCTAGGCCAAGGTCAAACATAGATGCTTGCATAAAAGTTGCCATTCTTAAATGCAAGCTTGTACTAAGTATCATTAATTAAGCTGTAATAATTCTTGAGAAATGAACTTAACCATTAGGGTGAACCCTAGTGTGGTTGCAATATTTTACAAAGTCAGTGAACCATAAAATGTAGGTCAAGGTCAAATATGTATGCTTGCATTACAAGTTTCCATCTCCAGATACAAGTTTTACTAAGTATCATTAATGAGGCTCTTATAGTTCTTGAGAAATTTACTTGATCATCTGGGTGAACGCTAGGGTGGTTGCAATATTTTAAAAAATCAGTGAACCATGAAATGTAGGTCAAGGTAAAATATGGATGCTTGCATTTAAGTTGCCATCCCGAGATACAAGTTTGTACCAAGTATCATAAATGAAGCTCTTATAGTTCTTGAGAACTAAACTTGACCATTAGGGTGAACACTAGGGTGGTCGCAATATTTTACAAAGTCAGTGAACCATAAGATGTAGGTCAAGGTCAAATAGGGATGCTTGCATTTAAGTTGCCATCCCCAGATACAAGTATCATTAATGAAGCTCTTACAGTTCTTGAGAAATAAACTTGAATATTAGGATGAACGCTAGGGTGGTCGCAAATGTTGACACCTTGACAAACGGACGAAGGAACGGACGGAAAACTGGGTGCCTATATCGCGCCATGCTAATAGCAGGCATGACAAAAATGACCATTTCCATATAATCTATACATTTTTGGGGTCCCTCTTGAAACCATGTTATACTGAACTGTGTTATAATGAGGTTGTGGTGTATCTAGATATCTACCTACCAGTCTGTCTACATCATTAATCATCAGTGGTAGCTGGACTATTCCCCAATAGGAAGTGGCCCTGTTGAAAGGAAGAGTAGTGGGCTCAAATTTTAGGATGAGACAACCACAGCCCCAGATTAGGAAAAATGAAGATAATTTAGGGATAACTTTGCCTTATTTCTCCACTAAACCTTATGTTGTGGGTACTTGTTAGAATTGCCTCAATGAGGCAATTCTAACAAGTACCCATAACATGTGTCTCAATGAGGCGATTCTAACAAGTAACCATAACATGTGTCTCAATGAGGCGATTCTAACAAGTAACCATAACATGTGTCTCAATGAGGCGATTCTAACAAGTAACCATAACATGTGTCTCAATGAGGCGATTCTAACAAGTAACCATAACATGTGTCTCAATGAGGCGATTCTAACAAGTAACCATAACATGTGTCTCAATGAGGCGATTCTAACAAGTAACCATAACATGTGTCTCAATGAGGCGATTCTAACAAGTAACCATAACATGTGTCTCAATGAGGCGATTCTAACAAGTACCCATAACATGTGTCTCAATGAGGCGATTCTAACAAGTAACCATAACATGTGTCTCAATGAGGCGATTCTAACAAGTACCCACAATATGTGTCCAACAGGTAGGAGAAAATTATCCCTTGATTATCCACATTATTCCTCCTTATCTGGAGCTATGATAACTTTTTATCAGTTTGTTTGTTTGTTTGTATTGGAGTTTAATGACCCTGTCAACACTATTTTGGGTCATTTTTAAGCTGGTCAGTTTACATATCTACACTTTTCTTTGGCTAACCAGTACAGTACACATTCTTTTGCCAGAAACTGACAATCAGCGGAAGGGAGCGAATGACCGTAGATAAGATTTCATGATCAATCTCCATGAAAGAATGTTGCCGACCCCAGCAGGTATCGAGCCCCGTTCTTATCACCAGTCAGACGCGCATCCCACTGAGGCTTATGAGTAAAGATTCAATATATAGGGTTTCTTATTCAGCCCATTTTAAAAATAGGATTTATACACCGAGGGAGGTTGAATATCCAATAAAGAAACGAGTGCGCTTGTGCACGTGTTTCTTTATCATATTTTCAACTTCCCGAGGTTTATTAACCCCATAATCAAACTGGGCTGAGTCAATAAACTGTATATTACATGCATTTTGATAGAGCTGATGGATCATTTTGCATCTAATTCTCAGTGACAGTTCACTCTTAACACACAGTCCATACAAACGATAGTAGGAGCAGTGACACATAAGCTGAATGAAGCAAAAACTATTTGGACACTATCTTGAAAGCGCTTTCTGTGGTACTGAATGAAAAATAGAAGAACCAAAACCATTATAGTCATAAAACAATTAAAAATGCGGGAGGACAGTAACCAAAAAGATTTATTTCCTCTAAGGAAATATTTCCCTGTAGCCGGTCCTACTTTTCCAATGCAATCGTTATATTTAGACGCAGGAAAGTTTAATTCACGTTAAATAGGATTCACATGTAATTCAAGCCTAATTTTCTCCATTCACATGTAATCTCAAACCTTATTTTCTCGATTCACATGTAATCTCAAACCTTATTTTCTCGATTCACATGTTATCTCAAGCCTTATTTTCTCAATCCACATGTAATGTCAAGCCTTATTTTCTTTGAAAAATAATTTAAAAAATTTCATTATTGTCTACTGGAGGATTTCATGTAGCACCTAAGGAGTTAAACTTACCCATGAGCCTCTGTGTTCAAGTAGTTTGGATCTTGTAAACTCATGATCACCTCTAGAAAGTCTTTCGGAGCATATACTGGTCGTATCTGACTCAGATCTGTGAATAACATACACGCCTCATCATAAGAACTTTGCAACCAGGGCCCACTTGTTCTAACGATGCCATTAGTTAATGTATCATTAGAACTTTGATCATTTAATACGGCAAATATGCTATTTATATTTTTTGCTGAAAAAATGAGAGCAGCTTTTGCAAATGCAAAAGCTGCTCTCATTTTTTCAGCAAAAATAACACTATATTAGATACTTCATTTACAAGAATAGTCAACAATTTGACCACTAACAAGCTTGTTAAGCTAACAATGCTTTGAACAACTGGGCCCAGGAATGACAAAACCTGCTTGCTCAGCTACACAGACTAGTATATCTTGAATTTTAGATAAAGAAATTAGAGGTATTTACCAAGCAATCAACAGAAAGATGCTGGTCAGACTGCATGAATGTCAAGGGTGATCTTCACCTTTGTTGCTTTCAAATGTCAAAATTGTGTTGAAGCCAAAACCAAGGTGCAGACAGAGGTGACAGATGAGTTCCTCTTTGCTGATGACATGTCAAAAGGTGCTACAACAGAAGATGTAAAATGGTATAGATCAAGTATCTGACTCCTGTGATAGCAAACACCTCACAATCAGCATCAAAAAGACTGAGGTAGTCTATCAGCCAGCCTTACAAAGAGCCCACCATCGCATAGAGGGTCAAAGATTGCAAGTGGTAGACAAGTTCACCTACCTTGGGAGCACACTGTCAAGAGCCATACACATTGATGATAAAGTCAATGCCAGGATTGCCAAAGCTAGTGCAGCATTTTGCCGACTACTGGGTAGTGTCTGGGATCAAAGTGGAATCATACCTGACACAAAACTGAAAGTCTACAGAGCTGTGGTGCTGCCAACACTTTTGTATGCATGTGAAACATGAACAGTTTACCAATAGCACGCCAAAAGCTTGAATCACTTCCATACAAGCTGTCTTAGAAAACTCTTAAAGATTAAGTGGAAAGATAGGATTCCAGACACGGAAGTCCTGAACAGGGCAGGGATGCAAAATGTACACACTCTTCCGGAACTAGCACAATTAAGATAGACAGGCCATGTTATCAGAATTCCTGAGGAACGTTTGCCAAAGAAAATTCTCTATGGAGAACTAGAAATGCTCCCATGGTGGTCAGAAGAAGTGCTACAAGGACACCATCGAAGCCTCCCTTAGGGACTTCAACATTCCAACAGAGTCAAGGGAACAAATTGCATAGGTCAGAGCAAAGTGGCAAGGTCTCATCAGAAGGGGTATTAGAGATTGATCAGACCTGCATTGCTTACTGAAGCCTATCTGACCCAATACTTAAGATCATTATGGTAACTTATTATTATTAAAAATGTTTTTTATATTTTGTTTTTGGCTGTATGGCCCTTTCAAATTTTTTTTGGCTTATTTCAAGCCAATCTTTAATCAAAGGTGGGCCAAAACCAGAAAACCTGGAGAAGAACCACCTGACTTTCCTTTGCATAACTTGGCATCTCACACATGACCTGAGACCTGGCATTTCAGATCTAGAAACACGAGGTACTCTACTATCCAAGCTGGGAACACTTAAGTGCTGATCAGACCTGACTGGTGCACAGGCACACCTTTGTTGCTCACTAATGGCAAAAACAAGTTTTCTTAAGTGGCTCGTATTATATTAAGGGGAATGGGAACACCTGACAGATTTGTCCGCCATTTTTCAAAGGGAGCCAACTTTCGGGACTTCCTGTTCACTTTTCTATAAGTCCTGTCCCACTGAAAAAGGGGTCTACTCTTAAAGGAAAGAATTATTTCCTTTAAGAGTTGACTCCTTTTGACATGGGAGACAAAAATATATTTGCAGGAGTTGCCTCCCCTGAAGGTACATGTATTTCCATTTCCCTTAAGTCTCCTGAAAATTGCAATGTGCAGCTACAAACCTTGAATTTACTCTTATAGAAAAAGACTTTTTCTCATGGTATAGACCATTTATATGTGTAAGGGAGACTAAAAGAATCTGATATGGGGTTCCATTGTAGATTGGCATTTCCAACCCGAGGGATGATCGAGCTGAGTGGAACCGAGGCTACGCCAAGGTTCTGCTCAGCATGGTCATTCCGAGGGTTGGAAACGCCCATCTACAACAGAACCCCATATTGGATTCTTTTTCTTGCACAACACCTCCCAAGCATTTGCTTTTTATTTTGTAGCAAACAGCAGAACTACAGACAGTATTTCTTTTCTTGTTTTTAAGATTTCATACAAAAGTCCTGCATCCAGTATCCTTTAACAATAAATGAGTCAAATTATTATCATTCTTATTGATTTTTTTATTTCGTTTATTTTTTATTTGCCGGTAAGTTTCGACAGCTTGCACATGTATATTGTTTGCAAAATAAAAGTAGTGTGGAAGTAGTTCCGGCAGTGGAATAGAATTGAAGCGCACTTATGTTAGTTGCCTGGGTCGAAACACCAGGGTCAGAACATATATTTCTATCCCAGGGTAAAATCGCAGATTTCCTTGTCTGGAGTGCAAGAAAAATATTATCTAAAAGTGTTGAATGCCCTTAATAATGTACCTGGTCCATCTGTACCCAGTTCTGTCCATCTGGAAAGCAGATCTTTCTGTTCTTTCTCCGGCCTCTGTAATAAAATAAGAAATATGTGTGCATAAGAGTCTTTGAATAAAATCAAGATAACTATTTTAAGGGGAATGGATAGGCTTGACATATCTTCAATCATTTTCTATGAGAAACCAACTTCTGGAACTTCCTGTTTCCTTTCCTATTAACTAAACCTATCTTAAAAAGGATGTACTCTTCAGCGGAATGGATACACCTTCAGAGGAGGCAATTGCTGCAAAAGTATTTTTGTCTCCCATGTCAACAGGGATCAACTCTTCAAGGAAAGAATTTGCTCGTGTGGAGCAAATTCTTTCCTTTAAGAGTAGAACCCTTTTTCAGTGGGACAGGGCTTGTAAAAAAGTGAACAGGAAGTCCCAAAAGTTGTCTCCCTTGAAAAAATGGTGGAAAAAATCTTCCAGGTTTATCCTTTCCCCTTAAAAGAAAGAATTTGCTCCTAAGGAAAGTACAGCCATATGGACAAGAGAAACAAAATATGTTTGAACAAGTCGCTTCCCCATAAGGTGTCTGATTTCACCTTTAATGAAAGAATCAAAGAAATAAAGCAGTAGTATAGTAGTTGCAGCCGGAGCTCTCAGGAAAATTCTATTAACAAAAGGTAAACCAAGTCACCCAATTATGTCAACTGCAACACAGATAAAGCAAAGGTGTATATGGCCATTTGGTCCACTTGCGAAAAGCATGCAAAAAGTACACTATGGGATCTTTATGTGGACTCAGTAAATCTTATCTGTGACAACTAAATGTATACCAGAAAATAAAGATATAGTAAAAACTTCAGTAACTATTGATTAGTATGGCGTAGTTTATTCTTAAAATGTTTATCTTCCTTGCTACTGGAATATTCAATTTTGTACACCTACCTGCGGCTAAAAAGTTTATCTTTCTAGCTAGTGGAATATTCAACTCTGTATATTCACCAGTGGCTAAAATGTTTACCTTTCTAGCAGGTTGAATATTCAACTCTGCATACATACTGTTAGAATGTTTACCTTTCTTTCAACAGCATGTATGTATGTTTTGGGTTTAATGTCACACCAACAACTAAGGTCATATGGAGATGGGAATTGGGTTTAAAAACTCATCCCAATTACACCTATGACCCCTATTTTATGAGGCGAGAATTTTAAACACTACACCACAGAGGCTTCTTCTTGCAAGAGGAACATCTAGCTAGTGTAACATTCAGCTCTGTACACATACTGTTAAAATTTTTACCTTTCTAGCAAGTGAAATATTCAGCTCTGTACACATACTGTTAAAATTTTTACCTTTCTAGCAAGTGCAATATTCAGCTTTGTACACATACTGTTAAAAATGTTACCTTTCTAGCTAGTGGAATATTCAGCTCTGTACACATACTATTAAAAATGTTTGTTTGCCTTTCTAGCAAGTGTAATATTCAGCTCTGTACACATACTTTTAAATTTTTTACCTTTCTAGCAAGTGGGATTTGTTTGTTTGATTTGAGGTTTAACGTCCCCGTCAACACTGTAAAGGTCATTTTGGAGACGTTGCTTCCAATTTTGTGGGACTTTTACCCGACATTGAGATGGAATGACATCTCAAGCCCTGTCGCCCAATGAAACCAATAGGGTTTATTAGCATGGACGGTCCGCCTCGCACCGCGGTTCCTGGACAGGCTTAGATCCTCTAAGCGGTTTACCAGTATTAGTGTGCGGGCCGGATTCAGCTCTGCGTGGAAGCATCGTGCAGCCCATATATTTCTTAAAGCCCCTATGGGCGGGGGCGGTCTAGCAAGTGGGATATTCAGCTTTGTACACATACTGTTAATATGTTTACCTTTCTAGCAAGTGGGATATTCAGCTCTGTACACATATTGTCAAAATGTTTACCTTTCTAGCAAGTGGGATATTCAGCTCTGTACACATACTGTTAATATGTTTACCTTTCTAGCAAGTGGGATATTCAGCTCTGTACACATATTGTCAAAATGTTTACCTTTCTAGTAAGTGGGATATTCAGCTCAGTACACATACTGTTGAAATGTTTACCTTTCTAGCAAGTGTAATATTGAGCTCTGTACATTTACTGTTAGAATATTTACCTTTCTAGCAAGGCAAGTGTAATATTCAGCTCTGTACACATACTGTTAAAATGCTTACCTTTCTAGCAAGTGGGATATTCAGCTCTGTACACATATTGTCAAAATGTTTACCTTTCTAGTAAGTGGGATATTCAGCTCAGTACACATACTGTTGAAATGTTTACCTTTCTAGCAAGTGTAATATTGAGCTCTGTACATTTACTGTTAGAATATTTACCTTTCTAGCAAGGCAAGTGTAATATTCAGCTCTGTACACATACTGTTAAAATGCTTACCTTTCTAGCAAGTGTAATAATGAGCTCTGTACACATACTGCTAAAATTTTTACCATTCTAGCAAGTGTAAAATTCAGCTCTGTACACATACAGTTGAATAGTTCACCCTTCTAGCAAGTGCAATATTCAGCTCTGTACACTTACTGTTAAAAATGTTTACCTTTCTAGCAAGTGCAATATTCAGCTCTGTACACTTACTGTTAAAATTTTTACCTTTCTAGCAAGTGTAATATTCAGCTCTGTACACATACAGTTAAAATTTCTACCTTTCCAGCAAGTGGGATATTCAGCTCTGTACACATACTAGCTGTTAAAATGTTTATCTTTCTAGCAAGAGTGATATTAAGCTCTGTACACATACTGTTTTTTTTTTTTTTTCTCTTCTTTTTTTTTTTAATATTGTGACACTTTGTTCCGCCAGGGATAGCTGGGTAACTAACCTGCCCAAACGTGTGCCAGATCTATTCCAAAATATTCAGCTCTGTACACATACAGTTAAAATTTCTACCTTTCTACCTTTCCAGCAAGTGGGATATTCAGCTCTGTACACATACTAGCTGTTAAAATGTTTATCTTTCTAGGAAGAGTGATATTAAGCTCTGTACACATACTGTTAAAATGACAACCTTTCTAGCAAGTGTAATATTCAGCCTTGTACACATACTGTTAAAATGTTTACCTTTTTAGCAAGTGGGATATTCAGCTCTGTACACATACTGTTAAAATGTTTACCTTTCTAGCAAGTGGGATATTCAGCTCTGTACACATACTGTTAAAATGTTTACCTTTCTTGCAAGTGGGATATTCAGCTCTGTACACATACTGTTAAAATGTTTACCTTTCTTGCAAGTGGGATATTCAGCTCTGTACACATACTGTTTAAACTCTTCAGTATCCTCTTCTCCCATGCTTGCTGGAAGTAAAGACATACACAATTATACTATATTAACCCTTGTCCTGCTGAATATTTTAATCTGCCACACCCACCACTGATTATCAACCAATCAGATTACTTGAGGCAAATTACTGCAACAAATTCACAATCTGAATGACAAACAATGTAGATCCTGATCAGATGGCTTCATCTGAAGCCATCTGATCAGGATATATATTGTTTCAAAGAAAAGGCATATCAGGGCTCAACAGGACAAGGGTTAACTTGATCTGCTGCACTGTATCATGTGGAGTGGATGTTTCTAGATAGAAGTATCAAACGAGATGTGGAACATCGAGTGTGATGTATAAGATCTGGGAATCCATAAGACATGATACTGCGTCGCAGATCAAGTTACTGTAGTGATACACTGCAACCTTGTTATAACACGGTTCATTATAACTCCGTTTTGGATGTGACACGGTTTCAAGATGGATCCCAAAGATGCATACATTTTTGTTAGGATATAACACGGTTGTTTAACTAACAAGGTTTCTGCTTTGGACCCCATTAATAGTGTTATAAAGAGTTTGTGGTGTATTCTGTTTCTTTTGTATTTTGTTTGTTTGATTTGAGGTTTTACGGTCCCCATCAACACTGTATAGGTCACTTTTCATCCAATATAGCCATTTTCAAATGTAAATAAGCAGGAAAAGATGATGTTAGGTTATGTTCTGTAAGTGATGTTATCATGTTTACACCTCTGTTTCCTAGTTTCACATCACTGCTTTCTAACATCACTGCCAATTCTGAAGCTCTGATGTAGCCTCATTGTAAAAGGATGGCGATACTGACTTGAAAAACTGGAGTAGTGTGATAGAGGATTCTGTATTTTCATCTCGGAAACTGGTAGTGGACAGCTGTATTTTTGTAAATTATCATACCATTAAGCTAGAGAGGAGAAAATGCTGTGGTTTGAAGTTGATTTCTGTTCTTATTTCCATTAAGCAAGAATGTGGCACTATTTTGTGCCAAAATAAAATCATAAAGCACCCCATTTCTTAACTTTGGTATTGGTAAAAGGATACTAGTAGATGATTCCAGATAGCCTTTTGGTGCAGTCAGATCTTGGTACACATCATACTCTACTGGTCCAAATAGTTTAGTTGAGAAAGACTGCTTCGGAATTGTGAGGTTGCTGGTTCACATCCCTGCCAGGCCAGGCCAGGCCGAAGACATCAAAAATGGTACTATGAGCTCCCTTGGCTGAATTTGCATTATCAAGTGAAGTCCCAGGTACAACACCTTTTTGTAACACTACAGTTCCAGGAAGACAAATAAAGATGCTAAGTACAACACCTTTTCGTAACACTACAGTCCAAGGAAAACATATAAATATGTTACAACACGTTTTTGTAACACTACAGTCCCAGGAAGACAAAGATGTTAAGTACAACACCTTTTTGTAACACTACAGTCCCAGGGGAAGACAATAAAGATGTTAAGTACAACACCTTTTGGTAACACTACAGTCCAAGGGGAAGACAAATAAAGATGTTAAATACAACACCTTTTGGTAACACTACAGTCCAAGGGGAAGACAAATAAAGATGTTAAATACAACACCTTTTTGGTAACACTACAGTCCCAGTGGAAGACAAATAAAGATGTTAAGTACAACACCTTTTCGTAACACTACAATCCCAGATGAAGACTAATGAAGATGTTAAGCACAACACCTTTTCAGTAACACTACAGTCCATGGGGAAGACAAATAAATATATTATGTACAACACCTTTTCATAACACTACAGTGGGTTTTCTGAACTTCTTCTAGGTCATGTTTAGGTGAAGATGTTTGAATCAGCTGATATACTGGAATTTGTGTACACTTAATGTGACTGGTGTTTATGTTTGTCAAACATTTCTTTTTGTCTTCATTTTCTCATTATTAGCCATGATTATTATTTAGTGTGCCTTATAGTACCAACTGTTGTGTAAGAATGAGCTGCTGTCTGGAAATTTGACCACCGAGTGACCCTGATCATGTTTCAGAATTTACCTATTGCATAAGGACACACAGAAGGGATTTGGCTTTTCATTCAAATAATTTTGATAGGTTATCATCATGTAGCAGATTAGTTGTATACATCAAGTACTGCAGTATATCCTTTGCAGAGCCCCTTTTGTAACCTGTGTCCCTGGCCTAGGCATAGAAATCTCCCACCATTTAGTTCAGAAGTGTAATGGTTCTGTTTATTCTAGCAGTCAACTATTTTACCAGACTCTGATCAGTCTGCAAGTTGAAACAATAAGGAATTGATTCAGTCATTATGACTGCAATGCTGAGGAGTGCATAATTGGGTAAAAGAAGTCTTTTGATGCTTTTACTTCAAATGGCTAGCAATCAAAGAACCAAAAGCACATTGCCTTCAACCAGCACTGTTCATCAAATTACTGGAAATGGAAATGATGATGATGATGATGATGATGATGATGATGATGATGATGATGATGATGACAATGATATTGGTGGTGTTGCATTACGAAACATGTCAGTTTAAATATATTGAAAATTTTACCACCAAAAAACGAGAACTTTCAGATAACAAAATCCAAATATTTTTCATATTTCTGCTCAAAATGTATATTGTGGATACTCGTTAGAACCACCTCGGCTAGGCAGTTCTAACGAGTACTCACAATCTATATTTTGAGCAGGAATAAGAAAAATAATGTACACCCCTGTAAAACCCAATTTTACTTTATAAAAGTGGGGTTTAAGGGGGTCAAAATTATATAGGCGTGTTCTAGTGATGTGCAGTGATGATAGTGGCAATGAAAGTGAAAACAGCAGTGACTTTCAGAGTGCATTCTGGATCTAGTCCGTGAATTTTACCATCTCATAAATGGTGGTGGATTAATTTATAGTATGGAATATATATATATATCTTGTTTATTGATAATATGGTGTCATGACTGACTGGTGAGCTATGCATGTTATTGTAGTTAAAGAGGAGTATCTGTTTCAAAAATTCTTTTTTTCTCAGCATTCATCCTTGCAGTGAAAAAATATTTCAACATACAAACAATTTTGTAAATTAATGTTGAAATTGCTCAAATACTCCTTCTTATCTAGTCCTCTGCTTGATATTACCTCTGCATGCAGTTCAGTGTGTAATCAAGCCATGTGCTTCTCTATTTATATCTTGTTTGCATGTTTATGCATGGGTCAAAGGTGAAATTTCAAATCTGACTGCCAGTTAGCCCCTGATTTTCAAAATAAAACCTATTTATTTTGAGTTAATCCTGGTTTAATTTTGTGAGATAAATAAGGGAGTTGATAAAGACAGACCATGAGCAGTTCCATATTTTTTCTCTGAAAAAAAAATGAAAAGTGGGTAGCCAACAACTGCTGATATTTCTGGGAGAGACTGAAAAATGTTTGAATTTGCCACCATGACAGTTTGGGGGCGGAGCCTGCCCTTTTATACTGGAGCCTGGCCTTTAAGTACAACACCTTTTCGTAATCCTACAGTCCCAGGGGAAGACAAATAAAGATGTTAAGTACAACACATTTTTGTAACACTACAGTCCAAGGGGAAGACAAATAAAGATATAAAGTACAACACCTTTATGTAACACTACAGCCCCAGGGGAAGACAAATAAAGATGTTAAGTATAACACCTTTTCGTAATCCTACAGTCCAAGGAAAACAAATAAAGATGTTACAACACCTTTTGGTAACACTACAGTCCCAGGGGAAGACAAATAAAGATATAAAGTACAACACCTTTTGGTAACACTACAGTCCCAGGCAAAGACAAATAAAGATGTTAAGCACATCACCATTTGGAAACACTACAGTCCAAGGGGAAGACAAATAAAGATGTCAAGTACAACACCTTTTCTTAATCCTACAGTCCAAGGAAAACAAATAAAGATGTTACAACACCTTTTGGTAACACTACAGTCCCAGGGGAAGACAAATAAAGATATTAAGTACAACACCTTTTGGTAACACTACAGTCCCCGGGGAAGTCAAATAAAGATGTTAAGTACAACACCTTTTTTGTAACACTACAGTCCCAGGGGAAGACAAATAAAGATGTCAAGTACAACACCTTTTTGTACCATAACAGTCCCAGGAAGACAAATAAAGATGTTAAGTACAACATCTTTTTGCCCACAACAGTCCCAGGAAGACACATAAAGATGTTAAGTACAACACCTTTTTGAAACACTATTGTTGTTTTGATTAAGTATTTGCATTGCTTCAAAAGTATGACGAAAAACACTTTAAAAATGTCATCTGCTGGTAATGACTAGCACTTTACCCTTAAGTTACCCTGGTACAATTGTCTGTTTATGTACTCTGCTGCATCTTCTTGCAAATTTTTCCAACATATTTTTTTCCCGGAGGAGCAGTCTGATCTGGGTCCACAATGTTTGCAACAATAACTTTTTAAGTAACAAGCAGACAAAATAGGAGATGACAATTGTTGTGCTTGACCTTTTAAGAGTTTACGGGTCATTTGAAACACATTCTTCATTTCATTCCAGCTGTTGTCATATGGTTCTGCTTCTTTTAAATTTGTTTGCTTGTTTTTGGAGTTTAAAGGCCCAGTCAACACTATTTTAGGTCATTTTGAGCCGGTCAGTTAACCTATCCACACTTTTCCTGGGCAGGCTTATACATAAGCGGTTAACCAGTACAGTGCACATTCTTTCACCAGAAACTTCTTGAATCAGCGGAAGGGAGAGAATGACCGTAGAAAAGATTTCGTGATCAACCTCCACGAAAGAATGTTGCAGACCCCAGCGGGTTCGAAACCGCGTCCTCCTGATCACCAGTCAGGTGGCTCTTCTTTTAAATACAACTATACCAATTACCTGAGCTTTTCTGAGGTAAGCTAGTGGTTCCTTCAAATGCTCAGCTGGTGCTGAAGGTGGGTGGGGAGATATCGGATGTGTCTGTAGAAACTGGTAGATGGCATTCCTTAGCTTTCTGTCCCAGCCTTAAACATGCAAAAATAACATCTGGTTACTTGTGTACCATATTTGCCATAAAAGTTCTGTCTTTTTTTATGAACCTTATAGTATCATAATTATATATTTTGGCTGCAGAGACTTTTGCTCATTGGCAAACATTGCAAACCCTGATCAGACTGTTCCTTTCAGAGTAGTCTGATCTGGGTCTACACTGTTTTTTTAGGCTTATTTCTGTGACTTTTTTGGCGCCCAAACACTTAGGGTAAATATGGAACTTAAACCTAGCTTCACCTGAACCATAAAATGCCAATCACGACAATTGTTGTCTGCTTTGTCATCTGCTGGTTACTTTAAAAGACATTTTTAAAAACAGCGTGGATCCAAATCAGACTGCTCCTCTAAGAGCAGTCTGATTTGGGTCCACACTGTTTGCCTGTACACAAAAATATTTTAAAAAGTTTGCAAAAAAATTTAGCAGACGGCTTAATCAAACAACATTTTCAGATGTAGTTTTTCTTGGCCTCTAAAAGGTTAACATTTGTTTCAACAATAAGTACAGCTTTACATGAAATTCTGTCATATCAACCTATGCAGGGTATCAGTATCGCAATAGGCAAAGCAATCACCTTTTAAAGTTAGGGCTGTATGCTTACTCTGCTGCAGGCAAGGTTCTTTTCAGCTGTAGCGTTTTACTGCCTTACTGCAGTGATTAAAAAAAGGCATGTAGATACTGTTACATGAAAAAGGGCAGTTAAACAGTAAAAGTGGTCAAAATGCAGGCTTTCAAGTGACTCCTGGTGAAAAAGTAGGAGAAAAGTAGGAGCCTGAGATATCAAAAAGTAGGAGAAAAGTAGGAAAAAAGTAGGAACCTGATATAAAAAGTAGGAGCTAATGGACACGAACATATCCATATGTCTCTCATTTTATCAGTTTTTCATTTTGGGCAGTTTTAGTTGTGCATTTGAGTCTAATGTTTTTACATCAAAGTTAGCAGGCACCTGTAAAATGTAAGTGGCTAACCCATCTAGTACAGTTATTCATGCATGCAGCCTGAACTTCCAATGATTTTGTCAAGAGTTTGTCACTGGCAGATATCTGTACCTAGATATTGACATATGTCAAAATATTAATTCAAAAGAATTGATGAATTTTGAAACTTTACATTTGTGAGAAGCATCAGCTACAAGATGTCCAGGTGAAGGCATCATAGCACTGCTACAATGAATTCCTGTCATGCAAAATAAGACAGCATTTTAGTTGCTCACTGAGCTAAACATGCTAAACAAGACAGAGCTGTAGTTGGTCACTTCAGTCATCACAGCATTACTGACATGAATTTCTGTCATGCTAAACAAGACAGAGCTCTAGTTGGTCACTTCAGTCACCACAGCATTGCTGCAATGAATTTCTGTCATGCTAAACAAGACAGAGCTCAAGTTGGTCAGTTCAGTCACCACAGCATTGCTTAAATGAATTTCTGTCATACTAAACAAGACAGAGCTCTAGTTGGTCAGTTCAGTCACCACAGCATTGCTGCAACGAATTTCTGTCATGCTAAACAAGACAGAGCTCTATTTGGTCACTTCAGTCATCACAGCTTTGCTGAAATGAATTTCTGTCATGCTAAACAAGACAGAGCTCTAGTTGGTCACTTCAGTCACCACAGCATTGCTGCAATGAATTTCTGTCATGCTAAACTAAATTCGCCCCCGCCCATAGGGGCTTGAAGAAATATATGGGCTGCATGATGCTTCCACGCAGAGCTGAATCCGGCCCGCACACTAGTACTGGTAAACCACTTAGAGGATCTAAGCCTGTCCAGGAACCCTGGTGCGAGGCGGACCGTCCATGCTAATAAACCCTATTGGTTTTATTGGGCGACAGGGCTTGAGCTGTCATTTCATCTCAATGTCGGGTAAAAGTCCCACAAAATTGGAAGCAACGTCTCCAAAATGACCTTTACAGTGTTGACGGAGACGTTAAACCTCAATTCAAACAAACAAAACTGTCATGCTAAACAAGACAAAGCTCTAGTTGGTCAGTTCAGTCACCACAGCATTGCTGCAATGAATTTCTGACATGCTAAACAAGACAGAGCTCTTGTTGGTCATTTCAGTCATCACAGCACTGCTGCAATGAATTTCTGTCATGCTAAACAATACAGAGCTCTATTTGGTCACTTCAGTCATCACAGCATTGCTGCAATGAATTTCTGTCATGCTAAACAAGACAGAGCTCTAGTTGGTCAGTTTAGTCAACACAGCATTGCTGCAATGAATTTCTGTCATACTAAACAAGACAGAGCTCTAATTGGTCACTCCAGTCATTACAACATTGCTGCAATGAATTTCTGTAATGCTAAACAAAACACAGCTCTAGTTGGTCACTCCAGTCATCACAGCACTGCTGTAATGAATTTCTGTCATGCTAGACAAGAAAGATCTCCTGCTGGGTGTTCACTGCAGTTAAGACATGTATTGCATTACTGCTGCTTTGAATTCCTGTCATCTTCCATAAGACAGATCTCCAGATTTTTCACTGCAGTTAAGGCATCATAGCACTGTTTCAATTGTTTTCTCTCATGCTAAACAAGACACAGTTCTAGTTGGTCACTTCAATTAAGGCAACACAGCACTGCTGCAATGAATTCCTTTCATGCTCAACAAGATGAAACTCCAGTTGGTCACTTCAATTAAGGCAACACAGCATGGCTGCAATGAATTCCTGTCATGTTCAACAAGACATAACTCTAGTTGGTAACTTCAATTAAGGCAACACAGCACTGCTGCAATGAATTCCTGTCATGCTCAACAAGACAGAACTCTAAATGGTCTTTGCAGTTAAAGGCATCAAAGCATGACAACAATGAATTACTTTCATACTTATCAAGACAATAATTCTAGTTGGCCACTGCATTTAAGGCAAATTTAAGCAGCACTGCTGCAATGAATTTCTGTTGTGATCAAAAAGTCAGAGCTCTAGTTGGTAACTCAGTTAAGGCACCACAGAAGTGCTGCAATAAATTGCTGCCACGCTCAACAAGACGGAACCCTAGTGGGAAACTGCAGTTAAGGCATCATAGGAATGCTGCAGTGTATCCCTTTCATGCTCAAGACAGAACTCTAGTTGATCACTGCAGTCAAGGCATCACAGCATTGCTGCAATGAATTTCTGTCTTGCTCAACAAAACTGAGCTCCAGTGGGTCTCTGCAGTTTAGTCATCAGAGCACTGCTGCAATGTATTTCTGTCATGCTCAACAAGACATAGCTCTAGATGGTAACCACAGTTAAGGAATTACAGCATGGCTGCTACAATGAATTTCTATCAAGCTACTCTATTTTGTCACTGCAGTTAAGGCATCACAGCACTGCTGAAATGAATTCCTCTTGTGTTAAAGACTAGAGATCTAGTTGATCACTGCAGTTAAGGTGTCAAAGCATTGCTGCATTGAACTCCTGTCATGCTAAACAAGATAGAGCTCTAGTAAGGCGTCAAAGACATGGTATCAAAGCATTGTTGCTGTGACCTGCTGGTCAGTTAAGGCCTCAAAGCACTGCTGCAATGAATTCCTCGCATGCTTACCAAAACATAGCACTGCAGTTAAGAAATCAAACCACGGCTGCTATGAACTCCTGCCTTGCTGAGCAAGACAGAGCTCTAGCTGGGCAATGCAGCTGAGGCATCAAAGCATTGCTGCAATGAATTTTGTCGTGCTAAACAAGACAAAGCTCAAGCTGGTTACTGCAGTTAAGGCATCACAGCATTGCTGAATGCTAACAAGACAGAGTTATAGCTGGTCACTGCAGTTAAGGTATCACTGGACTGCTGCAATGAATTTCTGTAATGCTAAACAAGACAGAAGAGTTTGTCACAACAGTTAGGGCATCAAAGCATTGCTGTAGAGAATTTCCTACCATTCTCAACAAGACAGAGCTCCAGTTGGTCATCTAGTTAAAGCATCACTACACTACTAACTGCAAAAATTCTTGTCATGTTCAACAAGACAAAACTGTAGATGGTCATTGCAGTTTTGCTTTACATCAACATATTCAAACTAGTGGTACAGCTAAAAACAGCAGATGAATGTCGAGGATCATCAGCACATATGTCATGTAATAAACAATCTACAAATAGACTGAGATATATGTTATACTTTTAAATGCTTTATTTGGTTATTTATTTATTTGGGATCTTAGTTTTTGAACAAATCAAAAAAGTAGGAGAAGTAGGAGTTTTTCTGGAAAAAGTAGGAACAAAGTAGGAAGAGACCAAAAAAGTAGGAAAAGTAGGAAAAAGTAGGACTACTTGAAAGCCTGAAAATGGTAACTGTTCTAGAACAAAGTGGTATTTTTTTTTCTAAAAAATGTGAGCAGCTTTTGCATTTGCAAAAGCTGCTCACATTTTTTATAAAAAAAAAAAAAAATATTAGAACATTTGCCACATTAAATGATCAATGTTTTAAGATATGTTAACTAACGACATCATTAATTTGGAATAACTGGCCCCTGGGCCCAGCTGTTAAAATCTAACAAAGGCATTGATTAACAGGACCAAGTTGCTCAAAGCCTCATCTCGGTTGGTCGGTTTGGAGTTTAACTGCCCAATAAACAATATTAAGGTTAATTTCAGTTGGTCAGTTTACCATACCACAATTTAAGTGGTTAACCAGAACAGTCCATACCCTGTGATCAGAAAACAGATAACTCCCCTAATTGCCAGTGGAAGGGACAATCTCATGATCAATCTCAATCTCCATGACCGAATGCATCTGGCAAATCAATGGCCCCCGCCCATCGGGGCTTGAAGAAATAGATGGGCTGCATGATGCTTCCACGCAGAGCAGAAACCAACCTGCGAGTACTGGTAAACCGCTTAGAGAATCTAAGCCTGCCCAAGCAAAGTGGTGCGAGTCGGGCCGTCCATGCTTTTAAACACTATTGGTTTCATTGGACGGCATCATCATCATCATCATCATCATCATCAACGGATTTTTAATTAACGTGCAGGTACAGGGGCAGCGTCCACATAAGTGGGCCCCCTTCCAGGTAGCTGGCTTGCTGCACGCATGGCAGATCTTACACCAGATCTCCAGGCTTGTCTATCATGAGGATTGATAGCAGAGAGCTTCCATTCTCTGCAATCTCTTTCTGTTAGCTGCTTCCAGGTCATCTTGGGCCTTCCTGGCCCCCGCTTTCCAACTACCTGTATGTCACAGGCAGTCTTGACTGCACCATTGGAGCGTTCCACATGTCCATACCAGCGAAGTCTTCTCTCTTTCAGGATGAGGTCCAGGTCCTCAATGCCAAGACGCTCAAGTAATTCACTGGACCTGATGGTGACAGTGTCCTGTGGCTTCACATTGCAGATCTGTCTGATCATTGCCCTGTCATTTCGCTGTAGACGTTGGAGGTTTGGCTTTGTCAATGGCCATGTCTCACTGGCATGGAGCATTGCGCTCCGCACACAAGAGCTATACACACGGCCATGTGTCTTGAACGAGAGGTGGTGGGAAGAGAGAACTGGTAGCAACTCCTTGAATTTCTTCCAGGCTGTTTTCACACGTCATGTAGTTGTTAGGTCGCAACCACCCGCTGCAGAGAGCATATCACCTAGGTAGCAGAAGGAAGCTACAACCTCCAGCTTGTCGGATCCGACTTGGATTTCCCTCTGTGGTCTGCCAACTAAGGGGCGTGCAGTTCCTTGGCACCGTGTACACCTGTAATCAGGGTCCTCTATCAAGCGTTTGAGCCCACTGCATTTCTTGTGCACCCAGAACTTGCAGCCATTACAAAAGATACTGTTGCTGCCCACTCCAGTGCAACATACAGCGCATGAGAACTGGCCTGTACTCTGCAAGAGGTCCAGACCTGTACCACAGATCATGATCTTTGTCTTTCCTGCATTCACTCTCAGCCCTTTTGCCTCCATTGCGTCTTTCCAAGTTAAGAGCCTCCTGACACATTCCTCAAGGGATTCAGCTATGATGACAAGGTCACCAGCATACAGGTCCTCCCAGGGGACTCCAGAGTGGAAATCGCATGACAAGGCTTCAACCACAATGATGAAAAGCAGTGGGCTGAGAACAGAGCCTTGATGAACACCCACATTCACCTCGAATTCTTCACTGTAACCATCACCAACGCGGACACGGCTCCGAGCATTAGCATACATCCCTTGGACCAGTTTCACAACCACACGTCCACTCCAAGTTTTCTTAGTGCCCACCAGATGACTTTCCTAGGCACTCGATCAAATGCCTTCTCCAGGTCTACAAAAGCCATGTAGAGTCTCCTGCTGGCCGCCAGATACTTCTCTTGCAGCTGCCGTACAACAAAAATTGCGTCTGTTGTGCCTCTTCCTGGGACGAAGCCAAACTGGGAATCGTCGATGGACACCAACTGCCTAATGAGGCCATCCACAATCCTCTCCAGGACTTTCATGACCTGTTCTGTCAGCTTGAGACCATGGTAGTTGCCCCGTTCCAATGCATCGCCCTTGCCCTTGTAGAGACAGACAATGAAGAAACTCTGTTCCCAGTCAGAGGGTACCTTCCCATCATGGATGATTGCAGCGGCAAGGTCGCGGATCATCGAGGCACCCGCATCACCTGCAGCTCTTATCATCTCCACCACTATGCCAAAGGGACCCGGTGTTTTGCCAGTCTTCATCTGAGGGATAGCCTTCTTAACCATATCAACAGTGATTGGGATGGGTGGCCCTTCCACTGGTGGTTCATCAGACAGGTGGTCTGGGTCCCAGTCGAACTCAACATTGAGTAGCCTTTGGTAGTGTTCTAACCAGGCCCTCTGCTTTGAGTCTTCACTCATTGACATCTCCCCTGCATCATTCTTTACTGGTTTGTCACCTACAACATCGGCATTCTCTCTTCTCATCTGGTTAGCAAGGCGGTATACTTCTGAGGACTTAGGGTCAATATTCTTGTAGATCTCCTTCTCAGCTTCTTGGCGAGCATGGTGCACCGCTCGTCTGGCTATGTGTTTGGCCGCAAGATATGATGCACGGGTGCCCTTACCAGTCTTCCAAGCTTTAAAGGCTTGCCGCTTGGCTGCAATGACCTTATTAACATCCTCATTCCACCACCAAGTTTCGCGACGCCAGCGGTGGGGCCGAGTTGTGCCACACACCTCTTCAGTTGTCTTGAGCAGACCGGTCTTTATGCTGTTCCATATATCCTCAGTGGTAGCATCTGCTACACCGGCTGAAGCACTCACATGCTGGCTGAAAACCTCCTGGAAATGATTTCTTGTCTGAGATTCTTTCAGCTTCCAAACTTTTAGTCTGGGGGTGAACTTGCGCTTGGGTTTTGGTGGCACATCAATCCTCATGTCGCATATGAGTAGCTGATGTTGCAGAGCTACTTCCTCGCCAGGGATCACTTTGACATCTGTGACAAGTTTGCGCATTGAAGAAGGACTTGAGATGTCATTTCATCTCAGTGTCGGGTAAAAGTCCCACAAAATTGGAAGCAACGTCTCCAAAATGACCTTTACAGTGTCTACAGGGACGTTAACCATCAAATCAAAAACAAAATCTGGCAAATCAAACAAGACCAGCCCAATACCTTGTCAGGGGTCAAAATGTTAACTTATCCAACAAGAACAATATGTAATATGGAGCTTTTTCTGACATACTGAGTAGCAATGCAAAAGCGGCTCACAATTTTTTCAACAAAAGTATGAGAATTTTCATTGCCATCGGGGCTTGAAGAAATTGAAAGGCTGCATGATGCTTCCACAGACAGCTGAAACCGACCTGCACACGAGTACTGGTAACCCACTTAGAGGATCTAAGCCTGCCCAGGCAATGCAGTGTGAATCGGCCCGTCCATGCTTATAAACCCTATTGGTTTTATTGGGTGGCAGGGCTTGAGATGTCATTTCATCTCAATGTCGAGTAAAAGTCCCACAAAATTGGAAGCAACGTCTCCAAAATGATCTTTACAGTGTTGACGAGGATGTTAAACCTCAAATAAAAAAAAAACAAATAAACTGCTTGATCCAGTTGTTCAAAATGATGTCATTACTAACAGTTAGTTAGTGCATTGTTAAAACTTTGACCAATTGATATGGCAAACATGCCTACATTTTTTCTGAAAAATAATGCAAATACAATATTTTTCACATTTTTCCATTAAAAAAAATAAAATAAAACAAACAAAAGAATATTCAATAATGTACTTGCTAGGACAGTAAACAATGTGACTACTAAGAAGCCTGTTAAGCTAACGATGCTTTGAACGACTGGGCCCTGACGTTTTAATATAATGTTAACTCTTATCCTGCTGAATAAATTAATTAGCCCCACCCATTTCTGACAATCAACCAATCAAACTACTTGATATAATATAACTTAGAATCACCTTGTTGCGTGAGAGCTTACCTGAACTGACAAGTCCTGACTGAACCCCCTTCTTTAGTTCTGACACCCTGATATTGGTCTTAGCTATTTCAGTCTGTAAAGCAATAAGATATTAAGTGAGTGAGTGTTTGAGTTTTACATCTCACCAACAGCTAAGGTCATACAGAGACGGGACCTCGGTTTAAAGAAACATCTGAAATAAAAATCAAAAAAGAAATCCTTTAAGAGCAATGAAAACATTCATAAGAAAGAAGATGGGTCATACTACGTAGTTTCGGCTAATAAAGCCTCATCAGTGACCCTGTAATGATCCGGTAAAGAAAGCCAGAGGAAACATACTGCAATTTTGTGAATTTCGAACAGGCAGCCGATTCAAAGACTGATATAAATCAAAATGGAGTCCAAACAATCAAAAACATGTTTAGAATATGATTCAAACCAATAATTTATTTCCGATCTCTCAGAATATTCACGCTGATCTCAAAGGACCAAAAGTAAAATATAAACTGCACTATGGTTGATGTACGGGGAGACGTTTTACTGTCGCCACATGGCATAACACCAGCTGCAGTGAAGACAAATAAAAATCAAGAAAGAAGATGGGTCATACTACTGTTGAAAGTCTGAAGTAGCCTGGGATCGTCCCTGCCACCGAGTAGCATAACTACTACACCAATGAGGCTTCTAAGATAAGATATTAAAGGTATCATAATGATCCTAAGTATTGGGACAGATAGGTCTAAGCAAACACTGCAGACCCAGATCAGAATGCTCCTGAAGGAGCAGTCTGATCAGGGTCTGCACTGTTTGCCATGCTGTCTGCACGTTTTGGACTCTATGAAACCAATTTGTTAAAAATTTAGTTAGGAGAGCAAGTCCTCAAGGTGTCCCAATTTTTAGGATTTCTACGATAATATTTTAGCCCAGTTTTAAAGCCCCTGTCGATCTATGGCGCATTTCCACTGCGATGGAATGGCGTTGTTTAATTTTCAAGAACGCCACAAGATCGCAAGAAATATTGGATATTTTTCGTGAACATGGACTGTCATGGCGCCTTTACAGCGATCAAGACTTTGCTACGGAGCCTACATGGTGATCTATCGCGTTCCTGCGGCATTCTTGACGGCGATTGTATGCGCTCTTATGGCACATCCAATGTGCTTACACTGCACTCATAATGAGTGCACTGCACTTTTACAGCACTCACGCTGTGCTGACGGCATGTTGAAGACGTTCATTTGCACTATAAAGCAAAGTGTAAACAGACAACTTCATCAGTCAAACAGTTTTGTTTGATTTGAGGTTTAATGTGACGTCCCCATCAACACAGTATAGGTCATTTCAGAGACGTTGCTTCCAATTTTGTGGGACTTTTACCCGACATTGAGATGAAATGACATCCCAATCCCTGTCGCCTAATGAAACCAATAGGGTTAATAAGCATGGATGGTCCCACTCGCGACCCTTTGTCTGGACAAGCTTAGATCCCCTAAGTGGTTTACCAGTCCTCCTGTGCCGTCGGAAGCAAGTCCACCGCCATCACCGCAAGCAGGAACAAGTCCACCGCCATTACCTTATCAATACCGGGATGAGTCACCACAGAAGACAGTACTCAATCAAACTTTACGTTCCACAGTCTACTCTAGCCCCTGTTTATACAAGCTCCCCCCCCCTCGCCCACCAGGACTGGAAGAAATAGATGGACTGCATGATGCTTCCACGGAGAGCTGAAACGAGTACTGGTAAACCGCTTAGAGGATCCAAGCTGCCCAGGCAAAGTGATGCGAAACAGACCGTCCATGCCTATAAATTCTATTGGTTTCATTGGGCAACATCAATGGCCGGTAAGAGTCTCACAAAATTGGAAGCAATGTCTCCAAAATGACCTATAGAGTGTTGACGGGGACGTTAAACCTCAAATCAATCAATCAATTATACCTCGGCGTTCTGCATTTTACTTGGACGTCTTGAAAACACGACCCTGGTGTGACAGGGCTTTAACTGAATAAAATCTTCTTCATTTTATATAGTCAAGTCCATTTTGCTTGCCATTCTGTCCCCACGTTTTGGATTCCCTGCTCGATCGCAAGGAATCAAGACAATTCATCAACAAGACAATTCACTGACACGGTTTTTGGAGACAATTCACCGACACAATTGAAGACACTACACCAACACATTTGTTCAAAGACAATGGACCTGTGACTGATAAGCATGATTTGTTTTCGAAGGTAATGATCGATGATTATGCTAAGAAGAGGGGAAGGTTCAAGTCATGACTTATATATTCTGCATCATTTAGGATGCAGCTGCTGACAGACGTGCGCACAACTGGAATAAGAAATAGGTTGCCTGGTTGACTTGACAGGGGTAAAAACTCCACTCGCCCGCTCGCATTTGCAAGTAAGTTTTAAGGCAGGGTGAGTAAGATTTTCAAAACTGTCCTTACTTTTTCTTCATTTTTAGCACCTAAATGAAAAGTTTAGACGATAAGGGCGAGTAAGTTTGAGGGAAATTTTACACCTCTGCTTGATGTCACTTAGATGTCTGTCGGTAAGCTGTTTCAAAGTATCACTGAGGTTAACCTGCTGGTCTCTGTGTATTAGCAGTGTTGGTCTCTAATCATAAATGTGCAAAAATTTAATAAAGTTATCTTACATTCCATATTTTAATCAACAAGAGGGCCATGATGGCCCTGGATCGCTCACCTGATCCATAGAGTAACAAGTGGGCCCCAGGGGAGGGCCATTATTGACCCCAAGGTTATAATGTGCATAATGTTGAGGGAGATCTAAAAAGGTGAAGCTTCATACCAAATATCAACAAAGGCTATAATTGTCCACTAGATGAAGCTCCATACCAAATATCAAAGACATGGGCCTTGCAGTTTCAGAGAAGAAGATTTTTAAAGATTTCCCTATACAATGTATAAGTCTATGTAAAACCAAAGGGTCTCGGGACAGGGGCATTTTTGGCCCCAGGGCTATAATTTGAACAATCTTGATAGAGGTCCACTAGATGAAATTTCACACCAAATATCAAAGACCTAGTCCTTGTGATTTCACAGAAGAAAATTTTCCCTATAAAAGTCTATGTAAAACCAAAGGGCCCCGGAGCGGGGCACATTTTTGGCCCCAGGGCTATAACTTGAACAATCTTGGTAGAGGTCCACAAGATGAAGCTTCATACCAAATATCAAAGACCTGGACCTTGCAGTTTCAGAGAAGAAGATTTTCCCTACATAAGCCTATGTAAAACCAAAGGGCCCCGGGGCAGGGGGGGGGGGGGGGGGGGGGGGCATTTTTGGCCCCAGCACTATAATTTGAACAATCTTGGTAGGGGTCCACTAGATGAAGCTTCATATTAAATAGCAAAGACCTGGGCCTTGCAGTTTCAGAGAAGAAGTTTTTAAAGATTTTCCCTATATAAGCCTATGTAAAACCAAAGGGCCCCGGGCGGGGGCATTTTTGGCCCCAGCACTATAATTTGAACAATATTGGTAGGGGTCCACTAGATGAAGCTTCATATCAAATATCAAAGACCTGGGCCTTGTGGTTTCAGAGAAGAAGATTTTTTAAGTTTTCAGTGAAAAAATCTATTTTTGGGTCCTGTGACCTATATGTGCAACGGACCGGAACCATTTGAACAACTTTGGAAGGGGACCACCTCAGGATCATTCCTGTGAAGTTTGGTCAAAATCCGATCAGTGGTTTAGGAGGTGATGTTGTTTGAAGAAATTGTTTACGCACAGATGACAGACAAAAAGTGATCCTAATATAAAACACAAGAGGGCCATGATGGCCCTGGACCGCTCACCTGATCCATAGAGTAACAAGTGGGCCCCGGGGAGGGCTATCATTAACCCCAGGGTTATAATGTGCATAATGTTGAGGGAGGTCTAAAAAGGTGAAGCTTCATACCAAATATCAACAAAGGCTATAATTTGAACAATCTTGGCAAAGGTCTACTAGATGAAGCTACACACCACATATCAAAGACCTGGGCCTTGCGGTTTCAGAGTACAAGGTTTTTGTTTTGAAGATATTCCCTACATAAGCCTATGTAAAACCAAATGGCCTCAGGGCTATAATTTAAACAATCTTGATAATGGTCCACTGGATGAAGCTTCATACCAAATATCAAAGACCTGGGACTTGCTGTTTCAGAGAAGAAGATTTTCAAAGATTATCTATATATAAGTCTAGGTAAAACAAAAGGGCCCCGGGGCAGAGGCATTTGTGGCCCCAGCACTATAATTTGAACAATCTTGGTAGAGGTCCACTAGATGAAGCTTCATACCAAATATCAAAGACCATGGCCTTGCAGTTTCAGAGAAGAAGATTTTTTAAAGATTTCCCTATATAAGTCTATGTAAAACCAAAGGGTCTCTGGCAGGGGCATTTTTGGCCACAGCACTATAATTTGAACACTCTTGGTAGGGGTCCACTAGATGAAATTTCGCACCATATATCAAAGACTTAGGCCTTGTGGTTTCAGAGAAGATTTTAAAGATTTTCCTTATATATGCCAATGTAAAACCAAAGGGCCCCGGGGAGGGGGCATTTTTGGCCCCAGCACTATAATTTGAACAATCTTGGTAGGGGTCCACTAGATGAAGCTTCATACCAAATAGCAAAGACCTGGGCCTTGTGGTTTCAGAGAAGAAGATTTTTAAAGATCTTCCCCATATAAGTCTATGTAAAACCAAAGGGCCACGTGGCAGGGGCGTTTTTGGTCTCAGGGCTATAATTTGAAAAATCTTGGTAGAGTTCCACCAGCTGGTGCTTCATAACAAATATCGAAGACATAAGCCTTCTGGTTTCAGAGAAGAGGATTTTTCAAGATTTTCGTTATATTAGTCTATGTAAAACTAAAGGGCCCTGGGGCGGGGGCATTTTTTGCCCCAGGGCTATAATTTGAACAATCTTGGACGAGGTCCACTAGATGAAGCTTCATAACAAATATCAAAGACCTAAGCCTTGTGGTTTCAGAGAAGAGTTTTCAAGATTTTCCTTATATAAGTCTATGTGAAATCAAAGGGCCCCCGGAGCGGGTGCATTTTTGGCCCCCGGAGTGGGGGCATTTTTGGCCCCCGGAGCGGGGGCATTTTTGGCCCCAGGGCTATAATTTGAAAAATCTTGGTAGAGGTCCACAAGATGAAGCTTCATACCAAATATCAAAGACCTGGGCCTTGTAGTTTCAGAGAAGATTTTTAAAGATTTTCCCTATATATGCCTATGTCACACCAAAGGGCCCTGGGGCGGGGGCATTTTTGGCCCCAGCACTATAATTTAAACAATCTTGGTAGGGGTCCACTAGATGAAACTTCATACCAAATATCAGAGACCTGGGCCTTGCAGTTTCAGAGAAGAAGATTTTTAAAGATTTTCCCTATATAAGCCTATGTAAAACCAAAGGGGCTCCTATGCGGGAACATTTTTGGCCCCAGCACTTTAATTTGAACAATCTTGGTAGGGGTCCACTAGATGAAGCTTCATACCAAATATCAGAGACCGGGGCCTTGCAGTTTCAGAGAAGAAGATTTTTAAAGATTTTCCCTATACAAGTCTATGTAAAACCAAAAGGCCCCAGAGCAGGGGCATTTTTGGCCCAAGGGCTATAATTTGATAATTTGAACAATCTTGGTAGGGGTCCACTAGATGAAGCTTCATACCAAATATCAAAGTCCTGGGCCTTGCGGTTTCAGAAAAGAAGATTTTTAAAGATTTTCCCTATATAAGCCTATGTAAAACCAAAGGGCCTCGGGCGGGGGCATTTATTGCCCCAGCACTATAATTTGAACAATCTTGGTAGGGGTCAACTAGATGAAGCTTCATACCAAATATCAAAGTCCTGGGCCTTGCGGTTTCAGAGAAGAAGATTTTTAAAGATTTTCCCTATACTAGCCTATGTAAAACAAAAGGGCCCCGGGGCGGGGACATTTTTGGCCTCAGCACCATAATTTGAAAAATCTTGTTAGGGGTCCTTTAGATGAAGCTTCATACCAAATATAAAAGACCTAGGCCTTGTGGTTTCAGTAAACAATCTTGGTAGAGGTCCATTAGATGAAGCTTCATACCAAATATCAAAGTCCTGGGCCTTGTGGTTTCAGAGAAGAAGATTTTTTAAGATTTTCCCTATGTAACCCTATGTAAAGCCAAAGGGCCCGGGGCGGGGCATTTTTCGCCCCAGCACTATAATTTGAACAATCTTGGTAGGGGTCCACTAGATGAAGCTTCATACCAAATATCAAAGACCTGGGCCTTGTGGTTTCAATGAAGAAAATTTTTAAAGATTTTCCATATATAAGCCAATGTAAAACCAAAGGGACCCGTGGCGGGGGCATTTTTTGTCCCAGCACTATAATTTGAACAATCTTGGTAGGGGTCCACTAGATGAAGCTTCATACCAAATATCAAAGTCCTGGGCCTTGTGGTTTCAGAGAAGAAGATTTTTAAAGATTTTCCCTATATAAGCCTATGTAAAACCAAAGGGCCCCGGGGCGGGGGCATTTTTGGCCCCAGCACTATAATTTGATCAATCTTGGTAGGGGTCCACTAGATGAAACTTCATACCAAATATCAAAGACCTGGGCCTTGTGGTTTCAGAGAAGAAGATTTTTAAAGATTTTCCCTATATAAGCCAATGTAAAACCAAAGGACCCCGTGGCGGGGGCATTTTTTGTCCTAGCACTATAATTTGAAAATCTTGGTAGGGGTCCACTAGATGAAGCTTCATACCAAATATCAAAGTCCTGGGCCTTGTGGTTTCAGAGAAGAAGATTTTTAAAGATTTTCCCTATATAAGCCTACCGGTATGTAAAACCAAAGGGCCCCGGGGCGGGGGCATTTTTGGCCCCAGCACTAGAATTTGAACAATCTTGGTAGGGGTCCACTAGATGAAGCTTCATACCAAATATCAAAGACCTGGGCCTTGTTGTTTCAGAGAAGAAGATTTTAAAATATTTTCCCTATATAACCCAATGTAAAACCAAAGGGCCCCGTGGCGGGGGCATTTTTTCGTCCCAGCATTATAATTTGAACAATCTTGGTAGGGGTCCACTAGATGAAGCTTCATACCAAATATCAATGTCCTGGGCCTTGTGGTTTCAGAGGATAAGATTTTTAAAGATTTTCCCTATATAAGCCTATGTAAAACCAAAGGGCCCTGGGGCGGGGGCATTTTTGGCCCCAGCACTATAATTTGAACAATCTTGGTAGGGTTCCACTAGATGAAGCTTCATACCAAATATCAAAGACCTGGGCTTTGTGGTTTCGGAGAAGAAGATTTTTAAAGATTTTCCCTATATAAGCCAATGTAAAACCAAAGGGCCCCGTGGCGGGGGCATTTTTTGTCCCAGCACTATAATTTGAACAATCTTGGTAGGGGTCCACTAGATGAAGCTTCATACAAATATCAAAGACCTGGGCCTTGTGGTTTCAGAGAAGAAGATTTTTAAAGATTTTCCCTATATAAGCCAATGTAAAACCAAAGGGCCCTGTGGCGGGGGCATTTTTTGTCCCAGCACTACAATTTGAACAATCTTGGTAGGGGTCCACTAGATGAAGCTTCATACCAAATATCAAATTCCTGGGCCTTGTTGTTTCAGAAAAGGAGATTTTTAAAGATTTTCCCTATATAAGCCTATGTAAAACCAAAGGGCCCCGGGGCGAGGGCATTTTTGGCCCCAGCACTATAATTTGAACAATCTTGGTAGAGGTCCACTAGATGAAGCTTCATACCAAATATCAAAGACCTGGGCCTTGTGGTTTCAGAGAAGAAGATTTTTTAAGTTTTTGGTGAAAAAAATCTATTTTTGGCTCCTGTGACCTAGATGAGCAAAGGACCGGAACCATTTGAACAACTTTGAAAGGGGACCACCTAAGGATCATTCCTGTGTAGTTTGGTCAAAATCAGATCAGTGGTTTAGGAGGAGATGTCGTTTAAAGAAATTGTTTACGGATGCACGCACAACGGACAAAAAGTGATCCCAAAAGCTCACCGCGTCACTACGAGACGGTGAGCTAAAAACGTGATAAAACATCATTTTCTTTTCAAAATAATGTCTTCTTTTTATCATCTGGGCTATGAATGGAATATATAAATGTGTCGGTGAACTGGTGTATGAATGTCGTTTGACATGTCACCAGTAACAATTCTGAACTGTCTTTAAAAGGTGTCTGTGAATTGTCTCCAATTGTGCCGGTGAATTGTCTTCAAAAACCGTATCTGTGAGTTATCTTGTCGCTGAATTGTCCTGTTCCCGATCACTATAGTTGAACAATCTTGGTAGGGGTCCACTAGATGAAGCTTCATACCAAATATCAAAGACCTGGGCCTTGTGGTTTCAGAGAAGAAGATTTTTGAAGTTTTTGGTGAAAAAAATCTATTTTTGGCTCCTGTGACCTAGATGAGCAAAGGACCGGAACCATTTGAACAACTTTGAAAGGGGACCACCTAAGGATCATTCCTGTGAAGTTTGGTCAAAATCAGATCAGTGGTTTAGGAGGAGATGTCGTTTAAAGAAATTGTTTACGGATGCACGCACGACGGACAAAAAGTGATCCCAAAAGCTCACCGCGTCACTACGAGACGGTGAGCTAAAAACGTGATAAAACATCATTTTCTTTTCAAAATAATGTCTTCTTTTTATCATCTGGGCTATGAATGGAATATATAAATGTGTCGGTGAACTGGTGTATGAATGTCGTTTGACGTGTCACCAGTAACAATTCTGAACTGTCTTCAAAAGGTGTCTGTGAATTGTCTCCAATTGTGCCGGTGAATTGTCTTCAAAAACCGTATCTGTGAGTTATCTTGTCGCTGAATTGTCCTGTTCCCGATCACGAAACAAATTAACCTGTTCAAACCCACTGAGCTATCATTCTCCATATACAGTACAGTTGCCTTGAAGCCTCGATGGTTTGTGCATCATGCTTGGATATTTTTTTATTTTTTGGGGTGCTTCCGTTACATAATTTTTGTGTGGATTTTGAGTGAATATTGTGCAAAAGCCATTGGCTTCAAGGGCGATTTTTTCTTCAGTGTTTTACTCCTATTACTGCTACTCGCTCATATCTGAGCATTACGAGCAGGATTTCCTGGGTGGTAACCAGTTCTGTTTTTTTTTTTAAGCAATGTTGATGAAGTGCCTTGCTCAACGGCACAACATTTTGGTCAGCGTGAGGCTCAACCCCGTAACCTCTTGATCACAAATCCGATATGCTACCACTGTGAAATCCCCAAAGAATGGCTCTTAGCAAACATCTGTCCACTCTTCAAACTAGACAAAAGTGCCCAGTGGGGCAAGTATACCCCCGGCCAGTGCCGAACTACAAAGGGAAATAACTCTAAAAGGCCTGACCCCTTGGCCCTTATTTTCTTTCCCACAATACAAGTAGTCATACTGATCATGTGTGCAAAATTTCAAGTTTCTATGTGAAGCAGTTCCTGAGATATCTTTGACACAAAATAATTGTTTACGCACAGACAGACAGACGGAAAAGACAAAAACTATATACCCCCATGACATACGCCGGGGGTATAAAAAAGGAGATAGGGCTCTTGCCCGTAATTATCGCCCTAAGTCTCTGACTTGTGTTCTGTGTAAATTGCTGGAACATATAGTCTGCTCAAACATCATGGCCCACTTGGACGAACATAAACTTTTGTCAAACAGACAACATGCATTTAGGAAAAGGCACAGTTGTGAAACTCAGCTAAGCACAGTTATTAATGACTGGGCAAAAATCTTGGACAAAGAGGGACAGGTGGACACATTTATTCTGGACTTCGAGAAGGCTATTGACAACCCCCCCCCCCCCCCCCTCATGAACTACTTAAATCTAAGTTATTTGGTTATGGAATTGGGGGAAAGACCCTCAAATGGATAGATTCCTTTCTTTGCTACAGAAAACAGCGGGTCTTCAGAGTGGGCTCCAGTTTTGTCTGGAGTCCCGCAAGGGACCATTCTTGGTCCACTTTTGTTCTCCCTGTACATCAATGATATTTCAACTGACATTGACTCAGAAATAAAACTGTTCGCAGATGATTGTGTTTGTTACCGGGAAATTAGAGATACAGATGACTGACTCACTGAAACTTCAGGCTGACATAGATAGTCTAGATTAGGATGTTGGGCCCGAAAATGGGGCATGAGATTCCAGCCAGTTAAATGCAATATTATGCAGATAACTAGGAAGAGATCTAATAAAGTTGAGGCTTCTTACACCTTAGAGGGAACGGTCCTCGAGAAAGTGGACTCCATTAAATACCTTGGAGTGACAATCTCACACAACTTGAGATGGAATACTCATATTAGCAACATGTGTACTAAGGCAAATAGAACGCTTGGTTTCCTGAGGCGAAATCTTCATCAGTGCCCTCAGGATGTAAAAGAGGCAGCATATAAAGGTCTTGTTCGCCCAATCTTGGAATATGGTAGTTGTATCTGGGACCCCAGTGGAGTGGTCCTTAACGATGAAATTGAGAAAGTTCAGAATAGAGCTGCTAGATTTGTAACAGGCAATTACTGCTTTGAAACTGGGAGTATGACTGGAATACTTGGAAAATTAAAATGGGAGTCTCTCAAGAAAAGGAGAAAAGACAGTAGGCTAATCCTTTTTACAAAGGTCTAAAGGGTGCTGCCAGCATTCCAACAGATGACCTTGTTCCCCCAGCTAGACACTGTAGAAATCACCATTTGTTGGCGTTTCAGACCCTTACTGCAAGAACTGGCATTTATAAAGAGTCGTTTTCCCCCAGAACTATTAGAGATTGGAATGCCCTACCCGATTTGATTATTTCGACAGCTGAAGGTGCTGATGATTGTGTAGCTAAATTTACCTCTTTGCTAGGGACTAACTTCCCACATCACAGGTCCTGGTGTATGAATGTCATTTGACGTGTCATCAGCAACAATTCTGATTCTGATGCTCCAAGTGCTTTTTATCTCAACTTGTGGGGAGTTTCCACTCTTGAACCAAAGTGTTCACGCATCATGCGTGAAACATACTGCTTAATTTATCTTTTGTCCTGAAAGATAAATTTTTTTCTCCATTCGTGATTTTCGTTATCCGGGCACTTTGCTCATTCGGATTACTTCGGATGTTCATCGCGCATAGCAACCAACCATTTCGGTGACAACAAAAGCAGTCCACTGACCTTGGTATGTTTTGTTGCACACAAATTGCACTGTGTTAACACGCTTGTTTTGTTGGTTTCACAAAGAAAACATTTTAAGAAAAGATGCCTCAAAGTTTTGGGGTCTCGAATAAATCATTTTGCTACACTCATATGTAACTGTAAAGGTCTCCGGACGTTAGCCCCCCAGGACGTTTGCCCCCCAATGACTTAATCCAAAAATGGACATTTGCCCCCCAGTTGAAAATGCGACCCGGACATTTGCCCCCCAGAGCTTATTTTTGGTATGGACATCTGCCCCCCAGTGCTTATTTAACAGGTGGACAATTGCCCCCCACTGCTTATTTAAGAAAGGGACATTTGCCCCCCCCCCCCCAACCTGGCTAGACAAGGATATCCATTACACAGACTTGTATATAGCTACATAATTTACATGATAACTTTTTGGTTAAAGTTTTACAGCCCATTCAAGATCATTTCAATTTCTTCAAGAATTAACCATCAGTGTATCCAGCGTAAAAACCACTTGAGTTTCCATTGCAGAAATAGGCATCTGACATCGGACCCTCAGTGGGGCACAAACACAATATATGGTTCTGTATCTGACTTGCTTAACCCTTATCCTGCTGAATAAATTAAGCATCTCCAATTGTTGACTATTAACCATCACATTTTTGGTATATTTTTGTTAACTTAACAAATTGCATGACAAACAGTATAGATCCCCATCAGATATGGCATCTGCTCTGGATCCATACTGCTTTCTAATGTAGGGGTTGTCCATAACAGCAGGTTATTATGGGATTCATATTTATATAGATGGAGTAATTTATTGCTTAAGATTTTGTATTTCTGATGATCATAAACCAATAAATACATTGTTTTCCTCCTTTGTGTTGGCCCTGGTCCATCTGGGGGGCAAATGTCCACCTGTAAAATAAGCACTGGGGGGCAGATGTCCATACCAAAAATAAGCTCTGGGGGGCAAATGTCCGGATCGCATTTTCAACTGGGGGGCAAATGTCCATTTTTAGATTAATTCATTGGGGGGCAAATGTCCTGGGGGGCAAATGTCCTGGAATCAACTGTAAACAATGCATTACTCGATAGATCTTGGGTATTTATTCATTTCACAAACTGTTTTATTTTGTTTGCTTTGGATTTTTACAGCCAAGTAAACATTATTTAGGTCATTTGATCTGATAAGTTTAACTATCCACACTTCCTGGACTTATACGTAAGTGGTTCACCTGAACAGTGCACATTAGCCAGAAACTAATAGGTATGGAAACCGTATCCTGATCACCAGTCAGGGCATCAGACTGAGTCACCCCAGCTCATCGGGGCTTGAAGAAATATATGGGCTGCATGATGCTTCCATGCAGAGCTGCAACCTACCGCACATGAGTACTGGTTAACCGCTTAGAGGATCTAAGCCTGCCAAGGCAATGCGGTGTGAGTCAGTCCGTCCATGATTATAAATCTGATTGGTTTCCATGGGTGACAGGGCTTGAGAAGTCATTTCATCTCAATGTCGGGTAAAAGTCCCACAGAATTGGAAGCAACATCTCCAAAATGACCTTTACAATGTTGACGGGAACGTTAAACCTCAAATCAAACAAAACAAAAACAAACATCAGACTGAGCTACTGAGGCCGGCCACACAAACTGAATATCTGTGCACAAGATATTACTAGTGGTTATAAGCAGCGATAATATGTATTATAGATATACAGCAACAACAAACTGAATGCCTAGATCCTGATCAGAATGTCTTTATAAGAAGCCATCTGATCTGGGCCTACACTGTTTGCAAAGGAATGTTTTTTTGTTTTCAACAAGGGTTTTAGACCATCTTCCCTAAATCTTTTGTAGGATTGTATCAGTATCTGTAGGACTGAATGCATATTTTGGTCATATATTAATTTCTTTACTTAGACTTTTCTTTACTAAGACGGTTGTCCGGCAGGCTAAAAGTTTTTGCAGGACGAAGTGAAAACAATGGTTGGGGTTTAACATCCCTGTCAACAGCACATCATTCCGAGGCGCTGCTTCCAATTTTGTGGGGCTTTTATCTGGTCACTGAAATGAATGACATCTCCAGCCCTGTCGTCCAGTCCTGCCCCCGCCCATAGGGGCTTGAAGAAAAATATGGGCTGCATGATGCTTCTACGCAGAGCTGAATCCAGCCCGCACACCAGTACTGGTAAACCGCTTAGAGGATCTAAGCCTTCTAGGAACCGCGGTGCGAGGCGGACCGTCCATGCTAATAAACCATATTGGTTTCAATGGGCGACAGGGCTTGAGATGTCATTTCATCTCAATGTCGGGTAAAAGTCCCACAAAATTGGAAGCAACGTCTCCAAAATGACCTTTACAGTGTTGACTGGGACGTTAAACCTCAAATCAAACAAAACTGTCGTCCAGTGGCAGACAAACCTACTAAGTAGCTTACCAGTACTTTCGTGACATTTGGTTGAAGACCACTTGGTTTGTTTTGTTTGATTTGAGGTTTAACATCCTGTCCGGGGGCATCAGTGTTTCACAAACACATCTTGTTTTTTTTTCAAGTTTTCAGTTGATAAAAATTTCAACATGTTTGAACAGGCATGTGAAAAAAGATAAAGTACTTTAGTGAAGATCTATACTATGAGTTATTACGCAGACACTACTTGTGAAAGATTATACTTGTGAGTTATCTCGGCCAGTAGAAGGGTCGGGTATAAAAGCCAAGGCCGCGCCAGGCCGGGCCGAGCCGCCGAGCCTACCGAAATTTTTATTTTTAGCCTCTAGTTACAAGTTAGATATATACTTGGGTGAATGTGGAATTAAATTATTATATATTAGATATGTTATAAATAGAAGTAGTTTTACGTATCTACATGGCTTATTTATCTTTTAATAGCTGTTTTCCGAAATCCAGGGGTATAAAAGCCAAGGCAGCGAAAAAGTATTGAAAATTCCGAATTTCTTTCAAATTCATCGGTTTAATTACTTCTTTTTGGCCTTATGATATTTGAAATTGATTATACTTATTATGTGTTCGTGATAAAATTAAATATATTCACCAGAATCACCTTAATTGATCGAATTACTTATTTTATTTTTGTTTCTATTTTTAGAATTACCTAATTACAGGAAACGACCGAAAAGGACCGAAAGGGAAGGCACACAACGACCGAAATGATCCGAATTGAATGACGACCCATGCTGTTCAGTGACATCAGACTGTTATCCCAGTAAACAAAATTTGTATATGCGACGTTGTTTAAATGATTGTTCAAGGACTTCAGGGTTTTATGACGTTGATTCGACGTCGTTAAAGGGAAATCAACACTCTTGTCCACCAACCTTTTTTTTTATAAAAATGTGTAAATAGATGTTCCCAGCAGGCACTCCACGTTGAATCAACGTTGAAACAACGTAGATTCAACGTTGTGTGCCTGTAGGGTTCTGTTTACTGCCAGTAGGAGCTGTTTACTGACTGGTGACCAGGAGGACGCGGGTTCGATACCTGCTGAGGGCGGCAGCATTCTTTCGTGGAGATTGAACATGTAATATTTTCTACGGTCATTCTCTCTGTTCCACTGATTCAAGAAGGGCAGTTGTCAGCCTGCTCTGGAAAAGTGTGGATAGGTAAACTTACAGGCTCAAAAATGACTTAAATAGTGTTGGCTTGGTCGTTAAAAATAGAAATGAAGGCAATGATCCAAATTCAAACAAAGCAATAAAGAATTAAAAATCGTTTTTTTTTTTTTTTTTTTCTTTTTTTTTCGAATGTATACATGCATAATGATAATAATAATAAAGAACATTACTGCTAAGCAGTTTATGTCTATTTTATTTAGAATCCATATCAAACCCCAATTTTTATAGTATATACATTATTTACATTAAACATTATTTCGGACACATAGAATGTTGGTACTCGTTAGAACTGCCTTGCCGAGGTTGTTCTAACGAGTATACACAATCTATGAACACATAGATTGTGGGTACTCATCAGAACTGCCTTGTCGAAGCGGTTCTAACGAGTATCCACAATCTATATTTACGACCCTTTCAATCACCAAGGCGGTGGTATTGCCCATCTATATATGCAATCTATGAACACATAGATTGTGGGTGCCTTGTCGAAGCGGTTCTAACGAGTATCATGATGATCGCAGTTCAGTTAAATTAAAGAATCGAATGCTTTAAGAACCTTAATTGACAAGATCTCACTAATTAAAACAATTAGATGAGTCAATTAATGCACTAATCACTTACTGACTGATGGATATTAACAATTTGTTTGTTTGATTTGAGGTTTAACGTCCCTGTCAACACTGTAAAGGTCATTTGGGAGATGTTGCTTCCAATTTTGTGGGACTTTTACCCGACATTGAGATGAAATGATATCTCAAGCCCTGTCGCCCAATGAAACCAATAAGGTTTATTAGCATGGACGGTCTGCCTCGCACCGCGGTTCCTGGACAGGCTTAGATCCTCTAAGCGGTTTACCAGTACTAGTGTGCGGGCCGGATTCAGCTCTGCGTGGAAGCATCATGCAGCCCATATATTTCTTCAAGCTGGATATTAACAAGCAATAATAATACAATAGGTAAGTATCAAAAAATAATTAATACAGTACAGTCTTAGAAATCTTATTATCCCTCACGATCGTGCATGAACGAGAAAAGGATTACGCTTCGCGCACAACCCTCGCAAAACCCACGCTAGTTCCACGCTTGATCCACGCTTATTTCACGTTTGTCCACGCTCGTATCTCGCAACCATCGCGATCCACGGAAAGCCTTCACGCTACACGCTTAGGTCCACGTTGGCCCACGCTACTCTCGCGCATCAATTTTTATCGAAATACATGTACATGTATAGGTTTTTGTTCATTAAATTACAACCCATTGGAATAAAAATAAAAAAAAAAAACATTATGAATGGTTCAGTACCGTAAATTACGACTAAATGACCCGGTGAAACAAAGCATGAAATGATTATAGTGCTTCTGTGACTATGAAGAAAGAGATAGTGTTCGGTTTCCTTAAATTGGCAATTAAATTGGCAATCAAACATACATGTAGCTATCCGTAGTATTATTTACTCTCCACTTACGTAACAAACAAGTATGCTTAAGCTGCAGATAATTACATGTATGATTGATTGGCCTGGTCAAACAAAATATCGCCCCAAGAAATTTAACACCAACTGACCCGGTGAAACAAAGCATGAAATAATTACAGAATTAGGTTTTAAATGGTCCGAGACGATGAAGAAGATCGCGATGAGGCCCAAAGAAATTAATCACTTAACTTTTTTTGGAATTTTGAAGAAATATTGTGTAATTGAACCTAATTTTTTTCTCCGGGTACTCCGGTTTTTGGCCCTACTCTGATTAAAAATCGGCTTCATTACGAAAACACGCCTATAAAATACAATGCCACCTTTATCGCCGAAAAAAAATGAAAATTTTAAGGTGAAAACTTGTAATATTTTTCTTATTTCTGCTGAAAATATAGATTGTGGGCACTCGTTAGAACCGCCTCATCGAGTTGTTGGTGAGACGTAAAGCTGAAAGACTCACTTTACTGCTCGTTCAGGACTTACTGCCATGCGCTGGCTCAAACTACAGTTAGCGAGGCGATTCCATTTTTTGTAGTGTTTGTTCGTCGCTGCGATACATGTAAACGTATCTGTGACGTGACCAGCGTTATTTGCGTAAACAGTTCAGATCCCAATCTGAATGCCCGATGATTGTCTCTGATCAGACCTCGCGGTTGTGCAGGCTGATCAACTCTTGTCAGGCTCCAATCTGAGTCTTTACCGGTCATGCGAATCTTATTGTATTTGGCTGGCGCTCGCTCGAACTTTGCTTCGTGTTTAACGAGGCGATTCCATTATTTATAATAACAATCATGACATTTACATATGTAGCATAACTTGTAATAACTCCTGTTTTCGTGTCTGCGTGTTTTTTTTTTTTTTTTGTTTTATTTTTAAACCGTGTAGATCATGATCAGATGCCTACAAAACGGAAATGCTTTTCAAACTGCGCATACGGAAAGGCTGATCTACGCTGGTTAGGCAGGATTTGCAGGTTAATCTTGAGTTTTTGCAGGTCGTGCAAGCACTGGGTCTGATGGGTTAAAGTGACGTTCACAAGAATGATCAGCCATGACTTTAGCATACATAATTACGCCCCGCCCATCGGGGCTTGAAGAAATAGATGGGCTACGCAGAGCTGAAATCGACCGCAAACGAGTACTTGCTTGTTTATAATGGCCAAATCGAAATCGTTCTTGAGCACATAGCAAATTGTTCCCAAAGCTCTAGTTATCTATATACACCACAACCTCTTGGCCCCCGCCCATCGGGGCTAAAGAAATAAATGGGCTGCATGATGCTTCCACGCAGAGCTGTATCCGACCGCACACGGAAACTGGTAAACCACTTAGAGGATCTAAGCCTGCCCAGGCAAAGCGGTGCGAGAAGGACCGTCCATGATTATAAACCCTAATGGTTTCATTGGGCGCCAGGGCTTGAGATGTCATTTCATCTCAATGTCGGATAAGAGTCCCACAAAATTGGATGCAACGTCTCATAAATGACCTATACAGTGTTGACGGGGACGTTAACCCTCAAATCAAACAAACAAACAAAACATACATAATTTTTGTTATTTGCGTAAACAGTTCAGTTCCTTATCCGAGTATCAGACGAGGTTTTCGTCGACTGATCAGTCAGAACTTTCTCGCTACACAGCTATCTTTATCACCTCACCGAGGCGTTTGCAAAAAGTTCAGCCTTTTTCCTAAGTTTTACCGTCCAAGTTCGTTCACCATAGGCTAAGACATTACGAAAACACGCCTATTGAAATACATCGGTAAAATTTTACCTCCCAAAACGGAATTTTTCAGATAAAAATCCTGATAATTTTCTTATTTCTGCTCAAAACATAGATTGTGGGTACTCGTTAGCACAACCTCGGCGAGGCGGTTGTAACGGGTACCCATTCTCTAATGCATCTATATAAGAACATAAAGATTAACCCCTGTAAACCCCAGCTTCGCTATATAAAAGTGGGATTGAAGGGGGTCATAACTATATAGGCATGCATTTTTGCGTGATGAATAAAAAAGTAGTTGCATTCACAAGGTTTGTGACAGTTTGAAGGACGGACAAACGGACGGACGAACACCAGTGACGAAAATAATATACCCCCAAAAAACAATAACCAGTGACACCACCCAATAAATCGTAAACCCTTTAGCTGAAAAATAAAATGTCGTAGCCGGAGCTGACTGGTTTTGGCCGTCGGTCTCATGTTCAGCATGTTTTAAAACAAACCATTGAGATCGTACATTAGCTAGCGCTCGACATGAACAAAGACCCAGAATAACATGCACTGTCAAAAGTAAGTGTTTTCGCTAATTTCACCATAGATAGAAATGCGGCCACTTGTGACGGACGGACGAACAACAATGACGAAAATAATATACCCATGTTTTTTTCTTCAAAAAAAAAAAAAAAAAACGGGTATATTAAAATCAACAGCATACCCCTATTTTAATCAGTAGACTCGACCAATGAATCGTATACCTTTTTTACTGAAAATAAATGTCGCAACCGGCCTCATGTTCAGCATATTTTAAAACAAACCACTGAGATCATACATAAGTTAGCGCTCGACATAAAACCCGTGCTACTACAAAGACCCAGACGGCCCCCGCCCATCGGGGCTTGAAGAAATATATGGGCTGCATGATGCTTCCACACAGAGCTGAAACCGACCCGCACACGTGTACTGGTAAACCGCTCATGCAAAGCGGTGCGAGCCGGCCCGTCCATGCATATAAACCCTATTGGTTTCATTGGGCAACAGGGCTTGAGATGTCATTTCATCTCATTGTCGGGTAAAAGACAAAGTCCCACAAAATTCGAAGCGACGTCTCCAAAATGACCTTTACATTGTTCAAGGAGACGTAAAACCTTTATCAACTAACAAACAAAACAAAGACCCAGAATAACATGCATTGTCAAAGGTAAGTGTATCATTTCACCATGGGTAGAACTGCGGCCACTTGTGATGACTGAATATTGACCAGACTGCATGGATGCGCACGCCAACCTGGAAAACCGTCCACGAAAGGTAGGTGCGTGTGTTATTTCAGCGACTTCCAGTGTATTCATAGGCGAAAGGCTCATAGACATATTACGCATGTGCGTAAAGTAAAAAAAATACTTGCCTTTCGGGAGCAAATTCTTTCCGTCAAGAGTAGCATCCCATCTCGGAAAAGGTTTTTATTATTACACAGCACCACAGAAGTTTTAGGTAGATTGACAATCGACCAAAAGTAACGAAGTGCAGAAGCTTTACGATACTAATTCTAAATGATTGTCACTAATTTGTATGAAATCCAGGTTTGAGACGCCAAGTTCTGCAACGTCTGTCGTACAGAAAGACAGACGTTTGGATAATGGCCAAACTACATGCCCCTCCCCACAAACTAAGAAAATATTTCATATCATATGATCATAGCTCTACATCAGCCGGCTTTTTATTTATTCGTTTGTTTGGATTTAACGATACGTCAACTAACCCTTGTCGTATCCCAGAGAAAGGGAGATTGAAAAAAAATGAAAAAAAAAACAAAAACAAAAAAAAACATGACAAATGTAGACGGACAGGCAGCGTGACGGACAGACGGACAGACAGGGCGATTACTTAGGGCACCCACAAAATATTTCATCGGGACTTGAAGAAATAGATGGGCTGCATGATGCTTTCACGCAGAGCCGAGACCGACCGCACATGAGTAATGGTTTTGTTTTGTTTGATTTGAGGTTTAACGTCCCTGCCAACACTGTGTATATCATTCTGGAGACGTTGCTTCCAATTTTGGAAGGGTTTATATGCATGGACGGTCCGACATGCACTCGCTTATAAACCCTATTGGTTTTATTGGATGGCAGGGCTTGAGTTGTCGTTTCATCTCAATTTCGGGTAAAAGTCCCATGAAATTGAAAGCAAAGTCTCCAAAATGACCTGTACCAAGTAGCTCATCATACGATTGTCTAATGTTCTGTTACCTGTACAGTGTTGACGGGGACGTTAAATCTTTTCTACTGTCATTTTCTCCCTTCCGCTGATTCAAGGAGGGCAGTTGTCAGTTTCTGGCGAAAGAATGTACAAGCCTGCCCAGGAAAAGTGTGGATAGGTAAATAGTGTTGACTGGGCTTTTAAACTCCAAAACAAACAAACAATACAAACTTGACTATCGTAGAAGCGAGACAATTGGAACACTTTAAGGGTGAAAAGACGTGCGACCTACGAACACACAAATTCTGTCCGCGAAGGCGCAGTATGATCATACTCTTACCTGCTCGTGTTACCCTTCTATTAACAAGAGGACCATGATGGCCCTGGATCGCTCACCTGATCCATAGAGTAACAAGGGGGCCCCGGCGAGGGCCATTATTGATCTCAGGGTTATAATGTGCATAATGTTGAGGGAGGTCTAAAAAGGTGAAGCTTCATGGCAAATATCAACAAAGGCTATTATTTGAACAATCTTGGCAAAGATTCACTAGATGAAGCTACACAACAAATATCAAAGACCTGGGCCTTGCGGTTTCAGAGAAGAAGATTTTTTTAAAGATATTCCTTACATAAGCCTATGTGAAACCAAATGGCCATGGGGCAGGGGCATTTTTGGCCTCAGGGCTATAATTTAAACAATCTTGATAGAGGTCCACTAGATGAAGCTTCACAACAAATATCAAAGACCTGGGCCTTGTTGTTTCAGAGAAGAAGATTATCTCTATTATAAGTCTATGTAAAACCAAAGGGCCCTGGGGCGGGGGCATTTGTGGCCCCAGGGCTATAATTTGAACAATCTTGGTAGAGGTCCACTAGCTGAAGCTTCATACCAAATGTCAAAGACATAGGCCTTGTGGTTTCAGAGTAGAAGATTTTTCAAGATATTCCCTATATAAGTCTATGAAAAACCAAAGGGCCCAGAAGCGGGGGTATTTTTTGGCCCCAGGGCTATAATTTGAACAATCTTGATAGAGGTCCACAAGATGAAGCTTCATCTCAAATATCAAAGACCTGGGCCTTGCAGTTTCAGAGAAGAAGATTTTTAAAGATTTTCCCTATATAAGGCTACGTAAAACCAAAGGGCCCCGGGGTGGGGGCATTTTTGGCCCCAGCACTATAATTTGAAAAGTCTTGTAAGGGGTCCACTAGATGAAGCTTCATACCAAATAGCAAAGACCTGGGCCCTGCAGTTTCAGAGAAGAAGATTTTTTAAAGATTTTCCCGATATAAGCCCATGTAAAACCAAAGGGCCCTGGGGCGGGGGCATTTTTGGCCCCAGCACTATAATTTGAACAATCTTGGTAGGGGTCCACTAGATGAAGCTTCATACCAAATATCAAAGACCTGGGCCTTGCGGTTTCAGAGTAGAAGGTTTTTAAAGGTTTTCCCTATATAAGCCTATGTAAAACCAAAGCGCCCCGGGGCGGGGGCATTTTTGGCCCCAGTACTATAATTTGAACAATCTTGGTAGGGGTCCATAAGATGATGATTCATACCAAATATCAAAAACCTGGGCCTTGCGGTTTCAGAGAAGAAGATTTTTCAAGATTTTCCCTATATAAGCCCATGTAAAACCAAAGGGCCCCGGGGCGGGGGCATCTTTGGCCCCAGCACAATAATTTGAACAATCTTGGTAGGGGTCCACTAGATGAAGCTTCATACCAAATATCAAAGACCTGGGCCTTGCGGTTTCAGAGAAGAAGATTTTTAAAGATTTTGCCTATATAAGCCCATGTAAAACCAAAGGGACCCGGGGCGGGGGCATCTTTGGCCCCAGCACAATAATTTGAACAATCTTGGTATGGTTCCACCAGATAAAGTTTCATACCAAATATCAAAGACCTGGGCCTTGCAGTTTCAGAGAAGAAGATTTTTAAAGATTTTCCCTATATAATCCCATGTAAAACCAAAGGGCCCCGGGGCGGGGGCATTTTTGGCCCCAGCACTATAATTTGAACAATCTTGGTAGGGGTCTTCTAGATGAAGCTTCATACCAAATATCAAAGACCTGGGCCTTGCAGTTTCAGAGAAGAAGATTTTTTAAGTTTTCGGTGAAAAAAATCGATTTTTGGCTCCTGTGACCTATATGTGCAACGGACCGGAACCATTTGAACAACTTTGAAAGGGGACCACCTAAGGGTCATTCCTGTGAAGTTTGGTCAAAATCCGCTCAGTGGTTTAGGAGGAGATGTCGTTTGAAGAAATTGTTTACGCACGCACGCACGACGGACAAAAAGTGATCCCAAAAGCTCACCTCGTCACTACGTGACGGTGAGCTAAAAAAGAAGAACCCTCTAAGTCCTAATTTATATAGAAAAATACTTAGGTTTACGGGGGTATACATTATCTTATTTCTGCTCCAATGCATATGTTGTGGGTACTCGTTCGAACCGCCTCTACCACCTCAATGAGGCGGTTCAAACGAGCACCCACAATTTTTGTTGGCAGTATAAATAAGAAAGATATCACGGATTATTATTTTTTTCAGGAAACACCACGAAAACATGTCTAAATAATAGACTGACCCCCTTGAACCCCACTTTTATATAATGTGGGGTAAACCTTATTTTTCTTATTTCTGTTCTAAAATAATTATATATTGTGGGTACTCGTTAAAACCGCCATAATCGGGTACCCCCAATCTATATTGTGAGCAGAAATAAAAAATATCACAATTTTTCATTCATAACTTTTCAATTTTTTTTTTCGGCGATAAAGGTTACATTGTATTTGTATAGGCGCGTAGCCATTTCGGAGATGTGAAAAAAATGTGCTATGTCGCACGGGTGGGTTATCGTAATGCTGCAGACTAAATTGTTCATACGATGTGGAAATATTGATAACACAATAATCAGTCTGTGCATCTTAGATTCTACCCAATCTTATCAATATGTTTGTTGTTCACAATGAGCATGGCAGTTTTGAATTGATACAGGCTAAATGCAAAGTTTTAATAATGATATTATTTGCGCCGCTCCATCCCTCAGGGAGATCAGCCTGTGCATCCGCACAACATCACGGAAACAGGCCTTTATAATTTTGATCCACTTAAACCCCACCTTTTATTGTAAAACTTTACAGGGGTGCACATTATTTTTCTTATTTCTGTTGATAATTAAATTCGTAGATACTCGTTAGAACCGCCTCGCCGATGGCGGTACCCAAATCCATGTTCTGGGCAGAAATATGATCCATCAGCGGTCGCATATATGATGAGTTCTATAAACTCATCTGCTATATATACGCCCCCGCCCATAGGGGCTTGAAGAAATATATGGGCTGCATGATGCTTCCACGCAGAGCTGAATCCGACCCGCACACTAGTACTGGTAAACTGCTTAGAGGATCTAAGCCTGCCCAGGAACCGCGGTGCGAGGCGGACCGTCCATGCTTATAACCCTATTGGTTTCATTGGGCGACAGGGCTTGAGATGTCATTTCATCTCAATGTCGGGTAAAAGTCCCACAAAATTGGAAGCAACGTCTCCAAAATGACCTTTACAGTGTTGACGGGGACGTTAAACCTCAACTCAAACAAACAAACATCTGCTATATATACTGTCAACGCTTAAATAGGATGAAAATGTTGAGAGAAATGCAAGTAGCTTAACATTTAAGTAAGTAAAGGAAACTGAAGAATTAAAATATGTTAGAAAACATCATAACAATAACCTTGGATTACGTTTCCCTGTGCATTCAGCTTTGAAGGTCTTCCCGCCATGGATACAGCTAAACGTTATTTCCGACACTTTAAGAGCCTCGATCATTGATAGTGTTTTTAGGACATCTGCTTTTAGCAGCCGAATTGTGCGTGAACTGCGCTGGTAAAATTGAACGCAGTTAGAACGCTGATAAAGTTCAATTTTGCTTTCCAAAGCACTATAACTTGTAATTTTTTCACCAACACTCAATGATATCTCCATTCTGGAAAACGATAGTTGAAGCAATTAATTTCATTAACTTACCATCCTAAACAAACTGATAAGCGATAGTACTATTAAACAATTATTTTTTTTCTGTTGACATGTATATATCATCGATATTAATATTTAACAATACTATCTATCTTTTCATACTGCATCACCCCCTCGCGGGGATTACGTGCAGGTACTTATAAGTATATATACATAAATAATATAATTCTGATATGCCAAATATATTTTAACCTATTCCTTGGTACCGAATTATAGCCGTACGATTAGTCAATATAGCATATATTGGCTAAACGTACGGGGCCGTACGATTAGCCAATACAGGCTAATCGTACGGGGCCGTACGAATAGCCAATGCAGGCTATTCGTACGGGGCCGTACGAATAGCCACTGCCTATCTTTATTGAATACACAATGTTAGAAAAATCAATTTTTTGTTATTGATGTTGTTGTTTTTTAAACTTATATTTGGCGGGGTTCGCAACAGAATTCTGAACAAGGCATCTTCTTTCTTAAATTAACTAAATTTGTAAACTATGAAACAATTTGGCCAATTAATTAATTTCACTTTTCTGGTGAATCAAAAAAGATGCGTATCAAATAACCCCATTCAAAATCGGGCCTGTTTGGACATTCATTCATGTAAATTGTCTCCAATTTACGATCATAACGGACTTTTGTTTCATCGATCAAACGGTCATAATACTAGTATTACATGTTGACACAATTTACAGACATGCAAATGAGCTTTCATGGTCAATTACACTTTGCTTTATATGGTCGCTTTGGACGAGCATTCACCGAGTAAGGCGTTGCTAAGCGGAAGTAGAACCGATATTGACCGGATATGACGTAGGACAATAAGGGTATTTGGGAAAACCGGAAACAAACTTTTACCGGAAATAACCGAAAACAAATTTTTATAACCGAAAACAAACTATATCACCAATTATACCATGATTATTGTACATTTAGACATATACATGTTTAAATGCTATGTTAACAGATAATATTGCCAAGTTTGGGAGAATAATTTGAAATAATAACGATTTTATTGCATTTTTATATACTTTTCATACATGGACCGGGATTTACATTGCTTGTACTAACTGTTTGCCTTGTTGTTTGTGATCTAAATGAATACATTATACTTAGTAACTCGATTGTTTGAAGGCCAGAAATGTTTATGACTAAAACAATTTATTTATCAGGATCCTGGTTAAGAAATGTAGTCAAAAATGGTTGAACTGACACGCAGAGCTGAATCCGGCCCTCACACTAGTACTGGTAAACCGCTTAGAGGATCTAAGCCTGTCCAGGAACCGCGGTGCGAGGCGGACCGTCCATGCTAATAAACCCTATTGGTTTCATTGGGCGACAGGGCTTGAGATGTCATTTAATCTCAATGCCGGGTAAAAGTCCCACAAAATTGGAAGCAACGTCTCCAAAATGACCTTTACAGTGTTGAGGGGGGCGTTAAACCTCAAATCAAACAAAAACAAAAACTGGTCATCAGGTGGTCCCAGGTTAGGTAAATGCCAAGCAAGTAACATCAGGATCTACACTGCTTGTTCTAACTGCTTGGCATGCTGGTTTTGATTTAAAAGAATATATTATAGCTTGTACTTTGATAGTCAGGAATGGGTGTGACTAAATAAATTCATTCAACAGGATAAGGCTTTAGAAATTTTGTATATAAAAATACGTCGAGTATATCCTTCGGATGCGCGTCTCACTGGTCATCATGAGATCAATGGTTTGATAACGGCCCTGCTAGGAACATCTTTTCATGAAGATTGATCATTAAATCCTTTCAAGTGTGACACTCCAAGAAGGACAATTATCAGTTTTATAACGAAAGAATCTGCACTGGACTAATTAACAGTATATGTTGCTAAGAAAAATGTGATTCAGTAATTGACTCCCTTGATATGACCTAAATAGTGTTGACAGGCCTTTTAAACTTTAAGTAACACATCAGTGGAATAGAGTGCATACTTTCATATCTCCAAACAGTCATTTTATTGGTTATTGTTTGTTTGTTTTGACGTTTAACGTCCCCGTCAACACTGTAAAGTAAATAAAAATCTAAAATGAGTTCCTTTAAGAGCAATGAAAACATTTATAGGAAAGAAGATGGGTCATACTACGTAGTTTCGGCTAACAAAGCCTCATCAGTGACCCTGTAATGATCCGGCAAAGAAAGACAGAGGAAACATACTGCAATTTTGCAAATTTCGAATAGGCAATCGATATAAAGACTGATATAAATCAAATTGGGGTCCAAAAAATTAAAAACCTGTCTAGATTATGAGTCTTAACCAATAATTTATTTCTGATTACTCAGAATATTCATTTTGGAGACGTTGCCTCCCATTCTGTGGGACTTTTACCCGACATTGAGATGACATGGTATCTCAAGCCCAGGCGCCCAATGAAACCAATAGGGTTTATAAGCATGGACGGAGTGACTCACGCGGTATTGCCTGCGTAGGCTTAGATCCGGTTTACCAGTACTCGTGTGCGGGTCGGTTTCAGCTCTGCGTGGAAGCATCATGTAGCCCATCTATTTCTTCAAGCCCCGATGGGCGGGGGCTACTTTTTATTGGTTATAATATATGATTTGTTTTCTTATTATACAAAATTTCTAAAGCCGTACCCTGCTGATCCTGAGGTTACTGGTTGGGCAGTTAGCTAACCTGGGACCACCTGATAGCCAGCCAGATTAACCATTTTGACTAAATTTCTTAAGCAGAATCCTGCTAAATAAATTGTTTTAGTCGCAAACATTTCTGACTATCAAACGATCAAGTTACTAAGTGTAATATATTCATTTAGATCACAAACTACAAGGCAAACAGTTAGTACAAGCAGTGTAGACCCCTCCATCTGTGAAAATTGTATTTAAAAAAGGCAATAAAATCGTTATTATTTCAAATTATTCTCCCAAACTTGGCCTTATTATCTATTTACATATCATTTAAGCATGTATATGTCTAAATGTACAATAATCCTGGTATAATTATTGATATAGTTTGTTTTCGATTATGAGAATTTGTTTTCGGTTATTTCCGGCAAAAGTTTGTTTTCGGTTTTCCCAAATACCGGGACAATAATGACGAATGTGTGAAAATAATTGGTAAATGTCATGGCACAAACAATGCAAACATATGCAAATTGCATAAACATATGCAAATCATATACCTGTGCAGCATTTTGCAAGTCTGTATATATTTTCGACGCCTTTAAATGTTGCAAAAGACTCTGAACATAACTCTGAGAAAACTGAGTGTCTGCCATGTTCAATATTCTTGATGAAACAAGGCTATATCAGAAACGAAAACTGTCTAAATACGTTTTCCCAAACATCGTGTAGATGAGCCATGCGACGTTCGCATTGTCAACAGCAGAATTCAGATATAAAAGTTGAAAATTGTGTGGAGTTTTCAATTGTTTACATTGCACTGAGCAAACCGGAAATGGCAACACTCAACATATCGAATCGGCGACTTATGATCCGAAATAAATGTAATGACCGAAATAACATTCGTCTCGTCTGGCAGTTACCTCCCCTGGTCACGGGTCGTTTCGTCCATGAGTCGTTTCGCCCGTGAGTCAGTTCACCCTGGGTGGTGGGTCGTTTCGCCCATATTTTGATTTGGGCCTTATGGATTGAGTTAAGGTATTGTTTGGTTAATAAAGGATCGGGGGTGGGGGGATTTAAGGGAGTCGTTGTGTCCTGGCCTGTGTTTATTCAGCTTCTATTGCTTATGAGCTTTATATTTTAATATCCTCGTTTGATGCAGCTGAACGACCTACTGGCGGGAACAAGACAGTTCTCGGACAAGACAGTTCCCCGACACAGCTTTTGTAGACAGTTCCCCGACACATTTGAAGACAGTTCCCCGACACTTTTGAAGACAGTTCCCCGACACTATAGACACATCTAAACACTACGTCATCGCTCAATAATACTATTTGCCGGGACGTACCGGTGGTGGGCAAAAAACGTATTTGGCCGTTTACCGCCATTGTACTTGTACTGTATAGATTCTGCCTTGCTAGGCACACCTCCTTCTGGAGTCTTCTTTGGGTATTATTTACAGTGGTAGGACAGGTTTAAAATGACGAACTGTTCCCGTCACCCTATGTACATCTTTACAACTTCTTTTAAAAGAAATCAGCTTTCATGCTACTGTGTAACACGGTCACCTTTACCGCCCGGCTTCTTTTTACGTTTCGGAACACGTTCTAGTAGTCTGTATCGTTCAGTATGTAGCGTGTGACAGAGGCGCTTTGATAATTTTTCAAGTTCCCTACCACATTGGAGCAGGTGCTTGTTTTCCCAAAAGTCAAAACACATAGTGGGGTCCAACAAAAGCTGGACGAAAATATCTGTCTCTGGTACGGGAAGGCCAAGACCATTGACTGCATCGATAACACTCTCCATGACCAACCTCCTTTTCGGCTGCAAAGCTGAACATTCCATTAAAAAATGGGACATCGTTTCGGGTCCTTGATGGCACAGCAAGCATGTTGGGTCGATCTGGTTCTGGTTGAAGGCTGCCCTGTTAGTTTGCAGACTATATGTCCCCGTCACTAGTTTGAGTTTAATGCTGATACAGGGAATGTCCCTGACAACTCCCGAGTGATGCAGTAACCAATGGGACCTTCCTGGTTGAAATCCATCCACGCAGAGGTGCTTAAGTGAGGAGTAGAGGGAGGCTCTGGTCAGGATTCTTTCTGTCCAGTACTTGTTCACATGCTTAGCAACCATAGACTTCCAACTGTATTTGGTAGGTGGGTCTCTTAAAAGTTCCCAGCAGTCTGGTAGGCTGTACTTCACCAACAGTCTTTTAACAGCCACAAACCAGCTATTACTATTCGAGCTCTTCACTGAATACTGCCTGCGAGCCAGCTGCTTTTCAGTTGAATCTTCGCTCAGTCTGCAGATGTTTCCATAGAGAGTGAGGACTCGTTTGTGAATCACGCCCTCGATAGGAATGGCACCAGTCAGGATGTACACTGCCGGGTCCGCGACGGTAATGGGGAGAGACAGCATATGTTTGATAAATTGCTTATGGGTCTTCTCTAATTTCTCTATCAAGACGGCTTTTGGTAGGACAACCTCCAGGCCGTACACCAACACTGGCAGGACATATATATTCAAGAGATGCATTGATGTTTCGGGGTCAAGCCCATTATGACCATGTAGCCCTGAGCCCATGAGACTGTAGATTGTACGCCTAGATTTCTTGATGTTCTCCCTGACAGCAGTTTCCTGTGTATCTGCAGATCTGAGTATACCCATGTGCATGACTTCCTCTACCACTGGCATTGGAACACCATTCATGGTAACTGAGATATCATCTTCCTTACGTTGGCCTGCATTAAGGAGTATTTGGAGAATGACACTTTTCGCCGGTTGCAGCAGGTTGTAAATGCGATGCTATTTTCAGTAAACTTGTATTTTGTTTGGACTCGAAACGACAAATTTGAGCTTTAAACTTTTATAATAGACATTTCTTAGCTAGTAATTATTGGTTTCTAGAAGAATTGAGGATGTTTTTGATGATAATTACCTGTTAACCTTATGCAGGTAACGAGGCGGGACGGCCTTCATTATTTGTGATAAAAATGCACAAAACGAATGACTAAATGCGGAAGATGCATGAATGGACTCTAAAATATATATATATATATATATATATATATATATATATATATATATATATATATATATATATATATATATATATATATATATATATATATATACCCATTTAAAGTGTAATTCGATCGATTTTCTGTGTCAGTCAACTAAAATATGCCCGTAATATTAAACCAATTTACAATGTGTTTATATGAAACCAGGGGCTTTTTGCCAACCACGAAAGATCGTTATCGGAAGGAAAAGTAATTTTGCGCATGCCCAATGACAGGTTAACAAGGTCACGTGTCAAAACATTTGGATTCGTCTATTGTTCATAGTTAAATGACCTGTGACTGACAATTATAATTGGCAGTTAGTTCCAAGGTAGCAGTACGGGAACAAACTTTGACGACATTGATCAGCATACATCTGCATGTATACTAATCAACGTGAACAAAGTTCGCCTGTCACATGTAGACAGTTATAGTTTCTTAATTTTTCAAATGTTTAGTATATGGAAAAATGGCAATTAGAAATATACTATTGCGTTTCCTAGAAGACATTTTTGTTTTGTTTAAATGTGTGCATGTTCATTAACTGAACATGACAGTTCGCTTAATTTCAGGTGCATTCATTAAACCTATTGATAATGGTATCAAGTATAAGCTTTTATTTTATGCATGTAAAAGTCTTTCGGGGAACTGTCTTCAAAAATGTCGATGAACCCATAATTTAATATTTCTAAACGTCTGTCGGTGAATTGTCTTCAAAATATTGATGAACACATAATAACTATCAATTATGATAATCATCATATGATCAGTCACAGGTCATTTGACTTTGAACAATAGTGTCGGGGAACTGTCTTCAAAAGTGTCGGGGAACTGTCTCAAAAAACTGTGTCGGGGAACTGTCTTGTCGGGGAACTGTCTCGATTCCCCTACTGGCGACTTTTACGTTAGATTTGGACAACTGCTGCACTACCAAATGTTTGAGAATTTTGTTTGATTGAGGTTTAACGTCCCCGTCAACACTAAAATTAGGTCATTTTGGAGACGTTGCTTCCAATTTTGTGGGACTTTTACCCGGCCTTACGCGTGAAACTGATGGTGAGCTACCATCTAAAGGTAAAAGTCCTTTCCCCTCTTTGGGGGACATAACAATTGACCCCAAAGGGGTCGCTAAACTGTTGAGTAAGCTCAAGCTACATAAGGCATCAGGGCCGGACAACCTGAATGCCAGGGTGCTTAAGGAATGTAGTGCTGAAATCTCTCCTGTATTGGCCTTTATCTTCAATGAATCACTTGCCCAGGGCACTGTACCAGATGACTGGCGACAAGCAAATATTTCCCCCGGTCTATAAGAAAGATGAAAAATATGATGCAGCAAATTATAGACCAGTGTCGTTAACAGGCATCTGTTACAAAACCCAGGAGCATATATTAGTTAGCAATATCAACAAACACCTAGCCCGTGACAGCATTCTTGCTGACTGTCAACATTGTTTCCGAAGTCAAAGGTCTTGTGAAACGCACCTAGTTCAATTTTAACATGGTACTGTGAGCAATCTGAATGGAGCCATAAACCGTGGCCACAAACAGACTGACTTGATCGTCATGGACGTTGACAAGGTACCTCACAGAAGGTTACTGAATAAACTAGAATATTAATTGATAAGAGGCTCCACACATAGGTGAATTAGCTCATGGCTCTCTGGGCGCTCACAACAAGTTGTACTTGATGGCCAAGCATCTGACCCAGTCACTGTTTGATCTGGAGTCCCCCAAGGGTTGGTCCTTGGACCGGACCTCTTCTCGGTATTCATCAATGACCTCCCTGTTAATATCATGTCATCGGTCCGTCTGTTTGCTGATGATTGTACACTGTATAGGAACATATATTCTCCTTCTGACTGCCTTATTTTACACAATGACCTGGGCCAACTTGCATAGTGGGAGGCCGATTGGCAGATGAAGTTCAATGTGGCCAAATGCCATTCAATGGGGGTGTCACGACACCCTCCAGACAAGCAACTTAAGTTTGAATATACCCTTCACCAGCAAATTTTGGAGCACGTTCAATCCGCGAAATATCTTGGTATCACCGTCACTGATGATCTTGACTTGGGTCAACATATCTCAGAGATAACATCTAAAGCCACTAGGACTTTAGGATTCCTTAGACGTAATTTGGCCTTTGTACCTAGGCAGACAATGGATGTTGCATTTGCTTCACCCATTTGTCATACCTAAGTTAAAACTCAGATTCAGCTGGTGGAGAAGGTGCAGAGGACAGCTGCTCGATGGACCTGTCGGCGATGGGGAAACAGAAGTAGCGTCGGTGACATGCTTAATGAGCTAGAGTGGCCGTCCCTGGAGGCCCGTCATCTGTAGTCCTCTTTAACCGTCTTCTGTAAGATACACTCTGATATAGTGTCTATTAATTAAGGTAGGTACTTAACCCCTGCAACAGTGTCAACCCAAACAGGTGCATCAACAGTAAACAACTCACACTATCGTAGGTACCAGTCCTATAACGATGCCCTGAAAAACCCTTTCCTTTCTAGAACTAGTCCCCAATGGAATAGTCTTCTCTATTCTGTGGTGAATGCCAATACCACAGAGGACTTCAAAGCCCGTACAGTGTAAGATTGAGACTCAGAGGTGTGCGTTTTAGGATACGTCTGTTATTCAGATTGTAAATAGTTTTAAGGACTCATTCAGTGACCTTTTTTGTTAAATTCTAAGTTTAGCCACCAATTCAACTGAGGTACCGACTTAGTATAAGAAGATAGATAGATAGACATTGAGATGAAATGACATTTTAAGCCCTGCCGCCCAATGAAACCAATAAGGCTTGTATGCACTGGAAGGTCTGTCTGATATGCACAACTTTGCCTGGGCAGGCTAAGGCCTCCTAAGCAGTTTACCTGTACCCGCGTCGTGTCAGATTCTGCTCTGATTGGAAGCATCATGCAGTTCCAAGACGGTTCTTCTGTCGCGGTTTATTTTTGGTTATAGTTTGTTTTTGAGTGTGTGTATCTCTTATTTCTTTTGTTTTGTATGTATGTATGTATGTATGTATGTATGTATGTATGTATGTATGTATGTATGTATGTATGTATGTATGTATGTATGTATGTATGTATGTATGTATGTGTGTGTGTGTGTGTGTGTGTGTGCGTGCGTGCGTGCGTGCGTGCGCGCGTATGTATGTATGTATGTATGTATGTATGTATGTATGTATGTATGTGTAAAACTACACGGCAGTAAGGTTACTAGTCTATCTTTTTCGTCCGTGACCTTGCTGCAAAAAATTGACACCTGTACACGTACCACATTTACCGGTAAAATTCTTGTTTTTACCTATCATTTTAATGTTTTGAGCGTTGCCAGGGTGAATGCTTTTGTATGGTTGGTTATTCTAACCCTCTAACCCCGCATATGACCTTTTGCACACTTCGCGCCACCAATTTTACCGCCTGAAATCAGTCGGACTGAAGAAGGCCTTGCGAGCAGTTCACTTGCTCAGTCAGGCACTATTCAACTCATAAACAGTCATTGTCTTATATTGATATAATTTGAAGATGTCATAGCCAGGTATGAATTTCTTGTTCTGTAACCTGTTTATTCTATTGGTAAGTCCTTAGTTCTTCATTCTGAACATTGAGCATATTTCATAATTTGCCATTTTGCTTTAGCTACATATTACCGCTGTTGCTCATGCTCAACTACTGGAATTTCACCATATTGCTTGCATTTATAATAACTCAGTATAAGCTGCGAAGGTTGCTTGTCCAGCTTATTCTATAGCTATATTCTTGAGTGCTTTAATAAGTCACAATGTACTCGGCCTGTGTTAGAGTTTCATTGCCATGAAATTCTTCACATGTACCGGAGTTTCCCCACCAAATTGCCATTTTCATTGCCAACCTTACATCTGGCTCGGGGGGCCTATACGGGTGTATTCATAACCCAAAATCCCCACTCATCCATGCATTTTATCCTAGCAGAGGACAGGCCTCTGTGACCTGGTGGCTAAGAGCGCTGACTCTTGACCATTAGGTCTCTCACCGCTGTGGTTCGAGCCTCGCTCAGGTCATATGTGAGACGCCAAGTTCAGCAACGGAAGGTCCGGTGGTTTTTTTCTAGGTACTCCGGTTTTCTTCCACCTGATTCAGGGTTGGCTCGATATGAGTGAAATAATCTTGAAAGGGCCGTAAAACCAAACCAAACCATCCCAGCAGAGTGTGTCCTGTCATTCACTGTTTTGTGTTTATTTTGTCCTGTAATGTAACCACTGCCAATTCATCCATGTTAATATAGGTGGATTATTTATGTACTGCTGAATAGATTAAGCAGTAACCATTTGTGTTGTCCTGCAGATAGTATTTTGTCAATCGTGTTTGTTTGTAGGACACCCTTTTTCCTTGTATATAAACAACCCCTCAGAAATCCATTGTCTGGGTCCTCATTTCATCACCTGATGCTCACCCGACCACACATGGCGCCCACCGCTGGTTCCAGATTAAGGTTCTTATTAAATAAAGCTGTTCCTCCTTCCCCTATTAGACATCCTTCCCCTATTAGACATCAACAGCCGGATGCCGCCAATAAAGGCAATGGCAATATTTCTTATGTTGCCCAGCCTTTTAGTGTTCCTAAGTTACCCTTCTTTAGTGGATCTGAGGAACCACAGAAGGGAGAAACTTCATATGAAGTTTGGAGTTTTGAGGTCAAGTGCCTTCAAAACTCTAATCATTTGCCAGAGCATGTGCTCTTACAGGCAATTAGAAATAGCCTCAAAGGTGCAGCAAGAGGTATGCTTGTTCAACTTGGGGAAAATGAAAATGCCTCAGTGGATGATATTTTAAATAAATTAGATGGTTTCTACGGAAACGTCAGCACCACTGAGAAATTGATTCAATCCTTCTACAATGATTTTCAGAAGGACACTGAATCAATTGTTTCGTATGGCTCGCGTTTAGAGCAAACACTGTCAAGGACAGTACGCTGTGGTTATGTAGACTTTGCAGCTAAAGACGCAATGTTGCGCAGTAAGTTCTGGACCGGGTTGAAAAGTAAGGAGTTGAGAAACTCAACTCGCCATCTGTATGACTCTATCACAGATTTTCAACTTCTGTTAAGAGAAATTAGAAAGGTTGAGCAGGAAGAAGTTTCTAGTTCTAGGCCTGCAGCGAAGTCAAAGGTTGCTCAGAGGCAGAGTGGTCAAGCATCAGCTGATGATTCGAACTCTCAGTTGCTAAAGCAAATGACTGAGCTGATGTCTAGAATGAAAACCCTAGAACAGAAACTTGAAGCTCAACAACAATCCTTTCACTCGTCTGGTTCTTCTCCTCACCCTTCTTCTTTTCAAAGAGGGTATAACTCACAATTTTCGCGTGGAAGGGGTAGAGGTTTCCAATGAGGTTCTTGGCGAGGTAACTATGGTAGGGGTCAACAGAATTATAACACTAACTTTCAAAATCAAAACAATTTTCAAAATCAAAACAATTTTCAAGTCAAAACAATTTTCAAAACCAAAATTTTCAAAATCAAAACAATAATTTTCAAAATCATGGAAATTAACAAAACAATCGTGGTAATAGTAGAGGTGGTCCCTCAAGGGGCCGTGGCCGCGGTGGCACTAGCGGCCGTGGTGCTGGTCGTGGCGGCGGTGCCGAGAGTGACAACCAGCATTTAAACTATTAACTTCCTCTGTAGAGGGGCAAACAGAGGAAGTACATAGTGAGTCTGTACAAAGCTCTAGTTCTGTAAAACCTTCTTTAATAGAGCATATGGTTGGTTCTGCCAACGAAGGACAGATTAACATTCAAGGTGTGATAACAACTGGTTTGATTGATTCAGGCTCAATGATTTCTCCAATTTCAGAAACTTTTTATAATTCTTTAGACCCTTTGCCAGAGTTACATGACATTTCTGAATTTGGTTTATCTGTTGTCAGTGCTGGAGGTAGTCATCTTCCATACAAAGGCTATATTGAAGCCAATATTTCTGTGCCTTCTTTAGGGGATTCTTTAATTGCAGTTTCTCTTCTGATAGTATCAGACACTGATTACAACAGTAAGGTTCCAGCAATCATTGGTACGAATGTGATCAGACTGTTTTAGCAGGATAAGCCACCATCGGATGTGCCTGCAGAATGGCAGACTGCTTTTGATAGCATGTGCGATGATGGTTTGCCTGTCAAAACAACATTCAATTATAGCAATCGTATCAACCCTGGGGAAATAAAAACTCTCCATGGTATAGTTAAAAAATCAAATGGCATTGAATGTGCAGTGACAGAGCATACCAATGGTTCCCTTTCAGGAAATTTGACAGATTATACTCCATTTAAGGATCCCTACCGAAGGATACCTATTTCAATGTATGAAGAAGTAAGGCTTCACATTAAAGAAATGCTAGAGGCTGATGCAATCAGATCTTCTGAAAGTCCCTTCTCTTCCAACGTAGTTTTGGTTAGGAAGAAAGATGGAAGTTTGCGATATTGTATCGACTTCCGAAAATTAAATAGTTGTACAATAAAGGACGCTTACACTCTACCTCGTATCGATGATACAATAGTTACCTTAATAGGGTCTAAATACTTTTCTAAGCTAGATCTCCGTAGTGGATACTGGTAAGTAGAGGTAGAGGAAGAAGATAAGCATTTAACGGCCTTCACAGTAGGAAATCTAGGGTTCTTTGAATGTCAGTGCATGGCTTTTGGATTAACCAATGCCCCAGCCTCGTTTCAACGTTTAATGGAACGTTGAATGGGCGACATGAACCTCAAAGAATGCCTTATTTTCTTGGACGACATACTGATCTTTCCAGAGACCTTTGAAGACCACTTAGACCGGCTGGAAGCAGCTTTTAATAGACTGAAACAACACGGTCTAAAGCTTAAACCGTCTAAGTGCGAATTCTTCAAAACCAGTGTCAGTTATTAAGGTCATGTCGTCAGTCAAGATGGTGTAGAAACTGACCCTGACCAATTGAAAGCTTTGACTTCTTGGCCTGTCCCACAAAATGTAAAACAACTAAGGTCATTTCTTGGTTTTACGGGTTATTACCGTCGTTTTATTAAAGATTATGCCCGTCTAGCTAAGCCCTTGAATGATCTTTTAGTTGGGCACCCCACAAATCCTGGTTCAGATAATAATAATAATAAGAAGAAGAGAGATAAAGTCCTTTGGCAGTGGGGTGCATTACAACAAAGTGCTTTTGACACTTTGAAGGAGAAATTATCATCTCCTCCAGTCCTGGCATATGCCGATTTTAAACGCCCTTTTATTGTGCACACCGATGCCTCGACCGAAGGTCTTGGTGCAGTGTTGTATCAAGTTCAAGACGGCCTTGAACGCGTTATCGATTATGCCAGTAGAGGACTTCGGAGCAGTGAAAAGAATTATCCTGCTCACAAATTAGATTTTCTCTGCTTAAAATGGGCAGTGACAGAGAAATTCCATGATTACTTATATGGTAATCAGTTTGATGTTGTGACAGACAACAATCCCCTTACTTATGTCCTTTCATCTGCCAAGCTAGATGCTAATGGACATAGATGGCAAGCAGCTCTTGGCACTTATAATTTTAAACTAAATTAACAGAAGTGGCAAAGCTGAGGGGGGTGCGGATGGTCTCTCTAGACGCCCGCAGGAGCAAACAGAAATGTTTTCTGACGTGGTAAATGCCATTTGTCAGGCTTATACTGTTAAAAGGGATTCTTGCCCTTATGCTGAGACATTAATTATTACTAATGCATCTCAGATTGAACCATCTTCTGATGTTCAAACAGACAATGTTTTGCAATCAACTGATATTCAAAATGTTGATTGGGCCAAAGAACAGGTTGCTGACGTTACTCTGAAAAGAGTCATTCAGTTTCTTCATAATGGTTTTTGTCCGACGAAGAACGAACTATCTAAGGAAACCACAGAGGTTCTTAGATATATTAAAGAGTGGAAAAAAACTCTGTTTTGTTGGTTCTGTATTGTACAGAAATACTGTACTTGATGGCCAACAGACAAAACAGTTAGTTTTACCCTCTAAATTTAACGATATTGTCCTTAAACATTTACATGATGATGTCGGTCATCAAGGCCGCGATCGTACTTTGTCATTGGTTCGTTCTCGGTTCTTTTGGCCAGGATTGGAGTCTGATGTTGAAACCAAAGTCAAGACCTGTGACAGGTGCATAAAACGTAAAAGACCACAAAGACCTAGTGCTAAGTTGGTGAACATTGTTAGTCACCAACCAATGGAACTAGTCTGCATGGACTTTCTATCTTATGAAAGGTCAAAAGGGAGTCATGAACATATTCTGGTTATAACAGACCATTTCACCAGATATGCACAGGCTTTTCCCACTAGGAATCAGCTAGCCAAAACTACTGCAAAGATTCTCTTCGAGAACTTCATAGTTCACTACGGCTTTCCTGCTCGCCTTCATAGTGATCAGGGGAGAAACTTCGAAAGTAATGTTATCAAAGAGCTCTGCAGTCTAGCTGGTGTGGAAAAGTCCAGGACTACCCCATACCATGCTATGGGGAACGGAATGACAGAACGGTTAACCAGACTTCGCTTAAAATGTTATGCACTTTGGAGGAACATCAGAAGCAAGACTGGAAGTCTTATGTCGCCCCATTAGTGTATTCTTATAATGCCACCAAACATGACAGCACAGGTTATTCACCATTCTTTTTAATGTTTGGACGACATCCGAGGCTGGCTGTTGATGCGTATTTGGGTCTAAATAATGACCAAGACCCTGTCATATCTTCGAAGGAGCATTATGCTACCAAATTGAAGAAGAGGCTCCATTTCGCATATAAAGTTGCCTCCAAAGAAGCACAAAGGAGCGCCGCCCGTAACAAAGCAGGTTACGACCTCAAAGTACGGGAAGCAGCTTTGGACGTTGGAGACCGTGTTCTTGTCAGACTGGTTGGCCCGAGAGGCAAGCAGAAATTGGCTGACAAGTGGGAGAAAAGCCTTTATATTGTTGTTTCTCAACCTATAAACAACATCCCTGTTTATAAGGTTCAAAAAGAGTCTGACGAGTCCTGCATCAGAACCTTACATAGGAATATGTTCCTCCCATTTTCAGTCATTCCTGTTAAATCTGAGGTTTCAGAACCAAAGATTACGCCAAGGCGTCCTCCTAGGAATCATGTGCAGCCCAGTTACCATTCTGATACTGAGGAATCAGATTCTGACCAGTCAGAGTCTGCTTTCCAGTCATCGGGCAAATACATTATTCCTGCAAGGAGGAAACCTCTCAGTCCTATCAGTGTTTCCAGTTTTGATAATACCTCCAGTATTGTTGAAACTGGAAATATTATTCAGTCAGCCGGTTCTGGCAGGGATTCTTCAAATTTTCATGGTAGAAGTACTGGTTCGTATAGAGGTGGTGGATATACGAGTGTGCCAGGCGAAAGCCATCATTCTATTTCTCAAACTTGCACAAGTATCCCATCTGGATACACTCAATCTCCATCACCCGTTACTACTCCTCAGCCCAGACGTTCTGGTCGTGTGCGTCTTCCGCCAGATCCTTATGGAGATTGGCTCATGGGTCAACACACTGTTGATGATTCTGAGTTACAGGAGTGGTTTGTTTAGTTTTTTTTATTAAATTGTGGAGATTCTGATTTTTTTAATATATATAAAGGGGAGAATGTCATATGGATTATTTTTCTGTATTGTTTTTAAATACACAACAATATGCTGAGTGTAGTTAATTTGAATAATATATTCAGTGTTGCACGACACAAATTATCATGTCTCATTTTCTATGTATTGTGCATTGAATTGTGCATTGTGCATTGAATGTTGCATTGTGCATTGAACTGTGCAGTGAGGTGTGCAGCAATTTATTTCTGCATGTTGTGCTTCTTCCAGAAGCAATCACTTCACAAATTTGAATAACATTGTAAATAAAACGCACGCTGTGATAAATTTATTTATTGTATGATATTGTATTACACTCAGCTATTGTCTGTGTACTTACATTTGGAAATGTCAGGAGACATTTTCCCTGACAGGGGAGAATGTCATAGATGTAGTTTATCGGTACGGTTCCCTTTTTAGTTGTCGTGTTTCAGATACACGGCAGTAAGGTTACTAGTCTATCTTTTTCGTCCGTGACCTTGCTGCAAAAATTTGACACCTGTACACGTACCACATTTAACGGTAAAATTCTTGTTTTTACCTATCATTTTAATGTTTTGAGCGTTGCCAGGGTGAATGCTTTTGTATGGTTGGCTATTCTAACTCTCTAACCCCGCATGTGACCTTTTGCACACTACACACCACCAATTTTACCGCCTGAAATCAGTAGGACTGAAGAAGGCCTTGCGAGCAGTTAACTTGCTCAGTCAGGCACTATTCAACTCATAGACAGCCATTGTCTTATATTGATATAATTTGAAGATGTCATAGCCAGGTATGAATTTCTTGTTCTGTAACCTGTTTATTCTATTGTCAAGTCCTTAGTTCTTCATTCTGAACATTGAGCATATTTCATAATTTGCCATTTTGCTTTAGCTACATATTACCGCTGTTGCTCATGCTCAACTATTGGAATTTCACCATATTGCTTGCATTTATAATAACTCCGTATAAGCTGCGAAGGTAGCTTGTCTAGCTTATTCTATAGCTATATTCTTGAGTGCTTTAATAAGTCACAATGAACTCGGCCTGTGTTAGAGTTTCATTGCCATGAAATTCTTCACATGTACCGGAGTTTCCCCACCAAATTGCCATTTTCATTGTCAACCTTACATCTGGCTCGGGAGACCTACACGGGTGTATTCACAACCCAAAATCCCCACTCATCCATGCATTTTATCCTAGCAGAGGACAGGCCTCTGTGACCTGGTGGCTAAGAGCGCTGACTCTTGACCATTAGGTCTCTCACCGCTGTGGTTCGAGCTCAGGTCATATGTGAGACGCTAAGTTCAGCAACGGAAGGTCCAGTGGTTTTTCTCTAGGTACTCCGGTTTTCTTCCACCTGATTCAGGGTTGGCTCGATATGAGTGAAATAATCTTGAAAGGGCCGTAAAACCAAACCAAACCATCCCAGCAGAGTGTGTCCTGTCATTCACTGTTTTGTGTTTATTTTGTCCTGTAATGTAACCACTGCCATTCATCCATGTTAATATAGGTGGATTATTTATGTACTGCTGAATAGATTAAGCAGTTACCATTTGTGTTGTTCTGTAGATAGTATGTTGTCAATCGTGTTTGTTTGTTTGCAGGACACAACATAAACAACCCCTCAGGAATCCATTGTCTGGGTCCTCATTTCATCACCTGATGCTCACCCGACGACATATGTATGCGTGCGTGCGTACGTGCATCTATCTATCTATCTATCTATCTATCTATCTATCTATCTATCTATCTATCTATCTATCTATCTATCTATCTATCTATCTATCTATCTATATATCTATCTATCTATCTATCTATCTATCTATCTATCTATCTATCCCGTCCGTTCGTATACTCACACGTCAGTCCGTCTGTCTACCCACGCGCCACTGTGTCCGTTTACCCATCCATCCCGTTTCCCGTTTTTACCCATCCGTCCGTTTACCCATCTATTCCGTTTGTCCCCTTACAAAAATATAGTTGGGGCGAAACGACCCACGGGGAAAACGACTCAAGGCGAAAGGACTCACCTCATAAGGGCGAATCGACCCACTCCAAAATCAGGGCGAAACGACTCAGGGCGAAACGGCCCGGCGAAACGACCAAAGGGTTCCATCCCCTCCATCCCTTGTTCTGTTAGCGAGCGTTGATTAGGTCATACAAGTGCGGGACTGCAACATATCATCAATCTAGTCCACACTGGAGCTCAGCACATTTTTGAGGGGTACATAAAACTTGATATAACTAGCTATCTTCTGATATTGAGCCGGCCATTACCTCAGTCGGTGGGTAGCTAAATTTAGAATTTAGCTTAGAAAAAAAGAAACAAAGAAATTGATATTTACAACCTGAATGACAGAGGTCAACGACGCTACTTATATTTCGCCATCGCTGAGTCACAATCTATAATGTATGGGCTTTGAACTCCTCTGCGGTCTTGGCATCCACCGCAGAAGAGGGAACTTAGGGATACCAAATGTGTGATGCATATTCAAATTGAGGGCGAATCAATGTTTTATATGCAGCATCCTTTGTCTGCCTAGATGCAAAGGCCAAAATACGTCTAAGAAATCTTAAGAAGTCCCAGCTGCTTTAGATGATATCTCTGAAATATGTTGACACCAATCAGTGATGGTGATACCAAGATATTTGGTGGAATGACCTGCTCCAAATGGTGTAGTGAATATTTCAACTCAATCTGCTTGTCCGGAAGGCGTCGTGACACCCTCATTGAAAGACATTTGGCCACATTGATCTTCTTCTGCCAATCGGCCTCCCACTGTGCTAGTTGATATAGGTCATCTTGTAAAACAAGACAGAAGGAGAGTATATGTTCCTATAAAGGACAGAATCATCAACAAACAAACACGGACAGATGACCTAGCTGATGTTATCTGTATCATGGAGTTCATTACTGAACACCAAGAAAAGGACCGGTCCAAGGACCGACCCTTGGGGAAAACCAGATAAAACAGGGACTGGATCAGACACTCGGCCATCAAGTGCAACTTGTGAGCGCCCAGAGAGCCATTCGCTAATCCACCTATGTGTGGATCCTCTTATCCCATAGTAGTCCAGTTTATGCAATAGCCTTCTGTGAGGTACATTGTCAAAGGCCTTAGCGAAGCCAAAGCATGACTGTCATTTCAGTCTGTTTGTGGCCATGGTTTGTAGCCCCATCCAGATTGCTCACAATGTCATTGTAGACTTGGGCGAGTTGAGTTTCACCAGACCATTGACTTCGGAAATCATGTTGACAGTCAGCAAGAATGCTCTCAAAGGCTAGGTGCTTGTTAATGTTGCTATCTAATGTATGCTCCAGGATTTTGCAACAGATGCATGTTAACGACACTGTTCTATAGTTTGCAACATAATATTTTTTGCCATACCTGAACTGTTGTTTCATGTTTGTGTGTCTTTCCCTTTGGTGTCTCTGATGGGAGCTGTGGGTTGATTGTATCGATTCCTGATCATTGCCTCCAATGGGTCCATTGGAAGGGATATTTCAGGTCTAGGGCTGTAATTTGAACAGTCTTGGTAAAAGTCCACTATATAAAGCTATGAACCAAAATTCAAAGGCTTGGATTACCCTCTTATAGAACATTTTTTATTTCGACGAGAAGATCTGTTAACGTTTTCGCTATGTAAGAAGTTAAAAAAGTTTTCCCCTTATGGGTCTATGCAAAACAAGTGGGCCCGAGGATGTAGCCATTTTTTTTATCCTAGGACTATAATTTGAGCAGCTTTAGTAGGTGTCCGTTCGATAAACATACCAAATATGAAACATCAAACACCTGGGCCTTCGACCAGAAGATATTTTATAGGTTTTCACTCTATATGCCTATGTAAAATGTGGGCTTTGTGGCGGGGCATCTTTACTCCAATGCTAAATTTTGAACAATCATGACAGAGGTCTAATATATAAAGGTGTGTACCAAATGTCTTAGCCCTGGCCCTTCTGGTTTCAGACGAGATTTTTCAACGTTTTTCCTTATATAAGCCAATGGAAAACATGTGGACCTCTGGGAGGGGCCTTTTTGTCTCTAAGGCTATAATTTGAACAAGATATTGACAGAAACGCACTAGGCGAAGCTGTGTACAAAATATCTGAAATTTCTGAACCTCCTCGTTTCTGGCTGGAAGTTATTTGAAGGTCTTCCCTATAAAAGTCTATGTAAATATTTGGGTCTGGGTGGGACAATTTTTTGCCCCAGTGCTATAATTTGAACATTCTTGGTCAAAAAGAACAGTCTCGGTATAGGTCAGCTTGATAAAGCTATGTACCAAATACTTAAAGTCCGGGCTTTTTAGTTTCAGAAAATAAGGTTAACCTCATATAAGTCTATGTAAAATATGTGGGCCACTGGGCGGGGTCAGCACTTTAATTTGAACAATCTTGGTAGAAGTCTACTTGACAAAATTTTAATGTGTGTACTTCATATCAAAGGCCTGTGCCTTCTGGTTTCAGACAAGCAGAGTAGTAAATGTTTTCCCTATATTGGTCTATGTAAAACAAGTTGGCATAGGGGCGGGGCCGTTTTCGACCCAAGGGCTACAATTTCAAAACTTTGGTAGAGGTACACTAGACGAAGCTACATATAAAAATCAAAGACTCGGGTCTTCTGGTTTCAGACAAGATATTAAAAGGTATTTGCCTATATAAGTCTGTGTAAAACATGTGGGCCCCGGGGCATGGAGATTTTTGGCCCAAGGTCTATAATTTGAACAATCTTGGCAGAGGTCTACTAGATAAAGGTGTGTAATAACTACCAGAGGCATGAGCCTTCTGGTTTCAGACGAGACGATTTAAAAGGCTTTTCCTATATAAGTCCATGTAAAAGTTGCGGACCCTTTGACGGGACTATTTTGACCCCAGGGCAATAATTTGAAACGTCTTGGTAGATGTTTACCAGACAAAGCTGTGTACCAAATATCAAAGGTCATGGACTTCTGCTTTCAGACAAAAAGATATTTACCGTATTTAAAACTATTTGAAATTATCTGACCCCTGAGCGGGGCAATGTTTGGCCCCGGGTCTATAATTTAAACAATCAAGAGGTCCACTAGACGAAGCCGTATACCGGATATCAAATGTCTGGGCAATCTGGTTTCAGACTAAAAGAGTTTTAACGGTTTTTCTTATATAAGTTTATGTAAAATAAAAGGACCACAGGGTGGGGCTTTTTTGGCCCCCTCCCCCCTCCCCGGGCCACTAGATAAATCGTTATACCAAATATCGAAGACCTGGGCCTTCTAGGTATAGAGCAGAAGATTTTTAAAGGTTTTATCTTATTTTACTCTTTTCGTTGCCATGACAACCAGACTTCTGCATAGAATGAACTTCTTTGAACAAATTTGAAAGAGGATCACCCATAGATCTTTAATGCCAAGTTTGGGTAGAATCCATTCAGTGGTTTAGGAGATGCCATTTTAAAGACATTGTGGGCAGATGGACGCGAGGACGGACGATGACGTCGGACGGTGACTGATCACACTGGCTACCTTGGTGCCATCGGCTAAAAAGACATGGGCCTTCTCGTTTTAGACAAGATTTTTGTAATGTTTTCCCTGTATCAGCGTTTGTAGAACAATTGACCCCATCCCCTTTTTGTTGGTTTGGGTTTTACGGGCCTTCACAGATTATTTTACTTATATCGAGCCGATCGTTTATCAGAGGTGAGCGAAAACCGGAGTACCCGGAGAAAAACCACCTGACCTTCCGTTGCAGAACTTAGCTTCTCACATTTGATCCGAGCCAGGCTCGAATCCACAGCGGTGAGAGACCTAATGGGTAAGAGTAAGCGCTCTCCTTCACTAGGCCATGGTTGAGATCCAACTACTAAAGCTTCAAACAAATTGTAAAAGACATGGGCCTTCCCTTGACTTTCCACTGTTGATGTTTCCATTATGGTCTAGTTGTTTCATGTTTGTGCTTCTTCTCCTTTGGTGCCTCTGATTGGAGCTGTGGGTTAATTGTATCGATTCCTGATCATTGCCTTCACTTCTATTTTGATGTCATTTCGCATCTGAGTACCTTATCCGCGATACCAGGTTATCAGCTCATAATCGCCCTCTTGCATACAAACAGATCTTCCCTCGAGCAGATTATTACAAGTATACATTCTTTCCCACGAACGTTATCTACTGGAATGCTCTACCCGCCAATGTTGTTATTCTTTCCAACCTGGCGCAGTTCAGCAATGCTTTTAGCCTGTTGGTTTATGTTTTTCTTAAATCTTTTACTTTAATAACAACCTCATCGCACTGTACATACTCATCTCACCAACTTTCCTTTAGTATAACTTCAACTAACCCATTTCAACACTTGGTTCACCGAAACACGTCTGACGTTCCGCTTTGGGGTTAAGACGTACGTAATCTCATGCTTATGTGACAAAACAGTCATCCGCATAGCCCCATTACGGTATATTCACATTGTTCAAGCCTAATCACAAAAACGGATTGAAAATGCCTAAACCATATCCAATCAGATTGCCCAGACAGTAACCAATTGATAATCACCTTATAGTTTTTATCATCCAATCAATGTAACGTTTAGAATAACCAATCAGATATTTATCCTAGGTATATAAGGGGTATTTCACAGTTATCAAGTCAGAACAGCATCAGCAACGAGTTAATATAGATTAAATATAACAGCTTCAAGGTAAATATCTACAGAGTGAAGGAGTTGGCTGAAACACGCCTACCTAGCTTTGTAGAATATAATATTTTATATCATTCTAAGCCATTAAGGAGTGAGCCAAACTTTCGAAACTTAGTAGATCTGAGCCAATTGAGCTGTGCATTTTTATTCATCTAATTACACTGTTTTTCATAACTTGTTATATGCGTATAGTGCTTTTTATTGCTCCAATCATTTCATTTTAATATGCTTTGTAAATTTGAGCTTTACCTTAGTAAGTTATCTAAGGGGACCCATACTAATCATATTTTGGAGTAGGTAACTCTGTCTAAATTGGGAATAATCATTTTGAGCCGCTGTAAGTTTGAAGAGCAGCTCATTTTAGTGTTTAAATACTTAACTTGTAAAATAGATCTTGAATGGTGAACCAGACGAGCTCATCTTATATCACTTGTTTTAACCGCTCGGAACACATCGCACGTTACAAATTGGGTGGCAGCGTCGGGATTGGAAAACTCAACTTCGTTGTGTGACTCATTAGAAATGAACATTGATCAATTGAATAAGAGTATAAGGCAGCTGGAGCTGGAGCTTGCTGCTTATCAACAAAGTGAAAGAAACGCCGTTGATTTCTCGACGCCAAAGATACCACGAGGTATTGATAACGTTATGGACCAGGGGCAGAGGGAGTCAGGATATAATACAGCCGGAGGCTCAGTCTTGAGACATCAAATGTCGGGAGTCAGATTTACGGAAGAAAATGAGACAGAATGTGTGAAGAAAGCTGCCCCGGGTGCTGGAAAGAAGACAGTGTCGACAGGAGCCACTCCTGTGTTGAAAGAGCCAAGTTTGGCAACTGAAGAAGACAGGTATGACTTAAGTAGGTATCTTAAAAGAGATTCACCGGCTAAGGAGCTTTATGAAAGAGCTGAAACAGAGCCTGGAATAACTTTTAGAAGGAAAAGCCAAGAACAATCAAAACCTGATGTCGGAAAGAAGCCCTGGACTGTAGACAAAACCGAGGAGCGTCCAGCTGAGTGCTCAGATGAAAATCAAGCAATTCATATGTCTAAGCCACCTGTGTTGATTAAGCCAGCAACATACGATGGAACTTCATCTTGGCTAGACTATAGATCACATTTTGAAGCATGTGCAACATTAGGACACTGGAGTGAAAGTGATAAAGCTCTTTACTTAGCCGTGTCACTTCGTGGACAAGCTCAGTCTATCTTAGGAGACTTATCAGGGGGTGTCCCAAAGAAATATAGTGATTTAATAACTGCATTAAATGAGCGATTCTCACCTCAAAAAACCAGATGGAGCTACACAGAGCTCAGTTGAGAGAAAGAAAACAAAAAGCATCAGACAGTCTCCCTGAGCTGGGACAAAGCATTCGGCGCTTAACAAACTTGGCCTATCCTACAGCTCCCCTTGATGTCAGAGAGACTTTATCAAAGGAATATTTCATTGATGCACTGATTGACTCAGATATACGTTTGCGCATTAAACAGACCCGACCAACGACACTCAATGACGCCATTCGCCAGGCAGTAGAATTGGAAGCATTCGTTAAAGTAGAAGAGAAAAACAAAGAGCTGAAGGGCTACTTAAGACCAGTCGATATGAGTGAGACAAAGGATCAACCAAATGAAAGTGAGCTTAAAACGCTATTGAGCCGTCTCGATAATATGCAAAAGTCAATGAACGAGGTGAAAAAGGAAATGGAAGAACTCAAATCACAGAGCCTCTCACGTGCCACTATTCACACAGAAACAAGGCGAAAATACACAGATATGAGCTGCTATATCTGCGGGCGTCAAGGTCATCTGGGACGAGATTGTCATTACAAAAACCAGTCTGGAAGAGGTGGCCGAGGCCGGGGCCGAGGCCAAGGCCGGGGCTGGGGCCGAGGCCGTGGACGAGAATATCAAAGAGGAAATGATCAAGGAAGACAGAATGAAATTCGGAATAATTCAGAAAGCTCTGGATTATTTGTAAATGCACAGATTTGTGGGAAGAATGTGAAGTTGCTCGTTGACACTGGAGCAACGTTGACCATATTAAATGACAGCTTGTATAATTCAGTCAAGAGCTCATTTGGTGAAGAAAATAAGTTGACCAGGGTTAGAAAAGAAATTCTGTCAGCTACAAATGAGCCACTCAATGTTTCTGGAAAAACGGAAATGAGCATTAAAATAGGACAAAAGATCTACAATCAAGAGCTTGCCATCGCAACAATTGCAATGGATGGAGTAATAGGGTTGGATTTCTTGAACACATATAAATGCAAAGTAGACATAGTAAACAGAAAGCTTGTGATAGGTAAAGATGAGATTCCAATGATCTCCGAGGGTTCAATAGGATGCTATCGTATATCATTAAGTGAAACTTGCAGCATACCGCCGAGATCAGAAATTGTAGTCTTTGGCAATGTTAACATGTCTGAGAAAGACTATATACCAGATGGTTTGAGCCTGATTGAGCCGGAAGAAAGTTTTACAAGAACCGATCGGGGTATGGTAGCAAAAACCTTGGTTGAAAATAGTAAAAGAGTTCCATTGAGAATAATGAATGTTACTACAGACGTAAAAATCATACACTCTGGTACATTTGTTGCTTCACTGAGTCCAGTAAAAAGGGTTATGGAGTCTGAGGCGTGCCCAAATACGCAAGGAAATACTTTACCACCAGCTTTAAATGAGCTGTTAAAGAAAACTAGCAAAACAGTCACAGGGAAACAAAGAAATCTAGTCAAAGAGCTACTATTGAGGCATAATAATCTGTTTGCCAGCAATGATCAGGAGCTGGGTAAAACGGGCATTGTGAGACACGGTATCAAGACAGACAGCAGGACACCCATCAAACAACCCCTCAGGCGAATACCAGTAAATATGAGAGAGGAGGTCGACAAGCACATTGATGACATGTTAGAACGTGATGTTATTGAGCATTCAGTGAGTCCATGGGCTGCCGGCGTTGTACTAGTGAAGAAAAAGGATGGAACAACTAGATTTTGCGTTGATTATCGGCAGTTAAATGAGCGTACCGTCAAAGATGCTTATCCTTTACCTAGAATTGATGAGTCGTTGGATCATTTATCTGGGGCAAAGTGGTTCTCGACGCTAGATTTGTGTTCAGGATACTGGCAGGTAGAACTCGAGCAGGATGCTAAACCGAAGACAGCCTTCGTCACTAAAAGGGGGCTATATCAATTCAAGGTCATGCCTTTCGGGCTCTGCAACGCTCCAGCCACCTTTGAAAGGCTGATGGAGACTGTGCTTTCAGGTTTACAATGGGACATTTGTCTCATTTACCTCGATGATATAATTGTTATTGCCAAATCCTTCGAAGAAATGCTAGAAAATTTGGAGAAAGTATTTTTAAGATTATCAGCAGCAGGTTTAAAACTGAAGGCAAAGAAATGCCATATTTTTGCAGAACAAGTTGAGTTCCTAGGTCATGTAATCTCACCTGAGGGAATAGCTACAGATCCAAAGAAGATCGAAGTAATAAGGGACTGGAAAGAGCCAAGTCATGTGAGCGAATTGAGATCATTTATTGGTCTCTGTAGTTACTACAGAAGATATATTCAGAATTTTGCAGGAATTGTTAAGCCACTCAATAAGCTCACAGAAAAGAAACAGAAATTTATCTGGACCAAAGAGTGTCAGGAAGCGTTTGATTCACTGAAGTCAAAACTCACCCAGAGTCCTATCTTAAGTTATCCAGATTTTACTGAGCCATTTACTCTTGACACCGATGCAAGTAATACTGCTATAGGCGCAGTTCTATCGCAGAACATTAATGGACAAGAAAAGGTAGTAGCATACGCAAGCAGAGCTCTCACAAAGTCAGAAAGAAAATATTGCGTTACCAGAAAGGAATTGTTAGCAGTTGTTTACTTTGTGAAATATTTTCGCCACTATCTATATGGGAAACGATTCACGGTGCGAACCGATCATAGTTCCTTAAGATGGTTGCTCAATTTTAAGAATCCTGAAGGGCAGTTAGCAAGGTGGATAGAGGTGTTAACAACATATGATATGAATATTCAGCATCGCCCTGGTACCCAGCACAGAAATGCCGATGCGCTCAGCAGGCATAGTTGCGGACAATGCAGAGGAAAGGAGCTTAAAGAAACTGTTAATGTTGTAGTGAATGAAACAGTGAGAACTAGTAGCCAATGGAAAGAAGTGTTAGACACTGACTCGTTAAAAGAGCTTCAGAAGCATGATAAGGACATTTCTACAGTAAGAAACCTGATGGAAAACGGAGTGCAACCTGACAGTGCTGAGATAAGTTCCGCGAGTTCAACAGTTAAGGCTCTTTGGTCTCAAAGACAGAAATTAGTCATAGATAGTGATATGCTGCACAGGAAATGGGACGATGACAAAGGAGTAACACTGCAGGCTATTGTACCACTTAGTGAGCGTCGAAAGCTACTGTCCTTTTGCCATGATCATTTAACATCTGGACATTTAGGAGTCAGGAAAACACTCAGTAAAGTGCGCCAATCTTATTATTGGCCTGGCCTCCAGCAGGACGTAAGGCATTATATTGCTGGATGTGAAAAGTGTCAAAAAGGTAAAAATCCGATCAGGACAAAAAGAGCTCCAATGCAAATAGTTGGAGCTGGTCGCCCAATGGAACGTTTAGCCACGGACATCCTTGGAGAGCTGCCATTAACAGAGAAAGGCAACAGATACATTCTTGTTGTCTCAGATTACTTTACTAAATGGACGGAGTGCTTCGCAATTCCCAACATGGAAGCCAGAACAGTAGCAGATGCCCTTGTGAGGGAGGTAGTAACAAGGTTTGGAGTTCCATCAATGATTCACTCGGACCAAGGTTGGCAGTTTGAGGGACAGCTGTTTACAGAGATGTGCAAGATGATAAACGTCAAGAAAACGCGAACAACGCCATATCACCCACAGTCAGACGGAATGGTTGAGCGATTCAACAGAACGTTGGTAAGGATGCTCAAAACCTATGTAAATGAGCATCAGTCTGATTGGGATGATTACCTACCATACGTTACTATGGCATACAGATCGGTGGAACATGAGACAACAGGATGTAGTCCCAATTTTCTTATGCTAGGAAGAGAAGTGCAGACACCTCTGGACATAATGTATGAAATGCCAGCAAGTGTTAAAAGCACCCCAGCAAACAGATGGGCTTGGGAATTAAAGGAGAAAATGGAAGCTGCACACAGACTAGTAAGAGAGAATATCGCTGGAGCAATGCTAAGACAAAAATCGCTGCATGATAGAAATGTCAGCTGGGAAAAGTTTAACAATGGGGATGAAGTGTATGTATATTTCCCGAGGCATATGCCGGGACAATCTCCAAAATTCACGAATTATTGGCGAGGACCTTTTAAAGTCATGAAAAAGATTACAGATGTTACATATGAAGTTCTGTGTGGGCATAAGGGAAAACCTCAAACAATTCATGTAGATCGCATGAAAGGGCGTAAGCCACAACGTTTACAATTTGAAAACTGTGCTAGAGACTCAAATGCTCCCTCGCAAAATAGAAATGATGAGGTGGTCATAGATATGGGAGATGCAGAAGAGGCAGAATTAACTCAGACTGTAGAGGATGAAAATATGGCTCAAAGCTCGCGGAGAACACGAAGACCTCCAGAGTGGATGTCAGATTATATAACCAAATTCTAAATTTCAGGTAAATTCTCAGTCTTGATTGAGTCTCATTATATTTTTATTTATACTATCATACAAGTTATTTCGACCAACACAAAGAGAACGCCTAGGAAAGAAACCTGAGAAAAAGTTTTATATTTCATATCCTGTAAATTATCATGCAGGGACGCATGAGATTCGAGGCGTGGGTAATGTGACAAAACAGTCATCCGCATAGCCCCATTACGGTATATTCACATTGTTCAAGCCTAATCACAAAAACGGATTGAAAATGCCTAAACCATATCCAATCAGATTGCCCAGACAGTAACCAATTGATAATCACCTTATAGTTTTTATCATCCAATCAATGTAACGTTTAGAATAACCAATCAGATATTTATCCTAGGTATATAAGGGGTATTTCACAGTTATCAAGTCAGAACAGCATCAGCAACGAGTTAATATAGATTAAATATAACAGCTTCAAGGTAAATATCTACAGAGTGAAGGAGTTGGCTGAAACACGCCTACCTAGCTTTGTAGAATATAATATTTTATATCATTCTAAGCCATTAAGGAGTGAGTCAAACTTTCGAAACTTAGTAGATCTGAGCCAATTGAGCTGTGCATTTTTATTCATCTAATTACACTGTTTTTCATAACTTGTTATATGCGTATAGTGCTTTTTATTGCTCCAATCATTTCATTTTAATATGCTTTGTAAATTTGAGCTTTACCTTAGTAAGTTATCTAAGGGGACCCATACTAATCATATTTTGGAGTAGGTAACTCTGTCTAAATTGGGAATAATCATTTTGAGCCGCTGTAAGTTTGAAGAGCAGCTCATTTTAGTGTTTAAATACTTAACTTGTAAAATAGATCTTGAATGGTGAGCCAGACGAGCTCATCTTATATCACTTGTTTTAACCGCTCGGAACACATCGCACGTTACACTTACACATAAACACATATTTCGGGTTTACACGATGTTAATTCACTACTGCTACTATTTGTTTATTTCCACTTAAAAAAATAAGGTAAGACGCCCAGTTGGTATGACGATTTTTCCCCATAAAGGAAACCTGCAATGCGACAAGAAGGAAAACGTAAATGCAGGTTCTAGGTTCTACTGATTTTTCGTTTACGAGTCAACATTGACAGCGAAAGATTGGAATTTTGTTTACACATGTATGTGAAATTGGAGTGAACAGTTTGAACTTTTTAAATGAAATCTGTAGCTGTTCTCAATACCCTCCCATATTTACAGGCACACTTATACAACATATACATAAACAGTTTTGTCATTTTGCTTTCCAATCTAAAGACTACACAAAATTAATGTGTGCTTAGTGTAGAGTCAAGCTGTTTATAAAAGCGTATACTTGTATGTATGTGTATGTGTGACCTCTACTGTTACTCGTCGAACAGTATTACAACTGGTTCTCTTTAATACAATGTATCAGTATGTCAACATAATAAATCTACACGTTTAAATTTCAATTTAAGAAGGTTAATTAATTATCACCCATAGATGCCGTAAACTGTGGATACAATACCCTGAAGGGTTTGACCAAAAAGGTATGTTTTAATCAAAGTCATATTCAGCTGATATTTCAAACCACTTCCGCATTGGTATTTCCGATATGGTGTACTTAGATTTACACAAAATTCTAACTAAATTCATTGTTTTCTTTTCACTAAGCTAAAGGCTTTGAGGCCACGTTGACACCAATCTGTACCGTATGGGTCCAAACCAGTTTGGTATGGTTCAGATATTCGTTCACGCTGAAGGTACCATGCCGTATTGATTTTAGCGCTTTTCGGCAGTGGATCCATATATTGTTCGAAACAGAGGAACATATTTGCGTTCACACTTAACCGAACCAGTCTGGTTGCACCGATTTGAGCTTTCAGTCAGTCGAGTGAGAATGCAAAGCTGAACCGTACCAGACATTGGAAACTGGTTCAGACCTTTCCAGTATGGACCGGTCTGGTACGACTTAGTACTCAAAATACTTACTTATTACCTCCTAAGCCTAAGAAGTCTTTACGTCATCTTAAACTAGGTATTCAAAAATTTCATAAGAAGTTTGTTTTGGCCCCTGCAGACAAGGCCGCTAACAACGTCGTCGTTGTGTGACGGCTCCACTACGTTAACACGCTTAAGCAGGAGCTTGGTGGTACTAAGGCCTATGAACTTCAGCCTTTAGCTGAAGAGAGAGCTATAGTAGATGAACATATTTGTCATTCAGCCACCAAGTTTGCTGTGTGTGTTACAGAAGGCCAAGACAAACTTCCTACGCTATACTGGTTACCAAAACTTCATAAAAGACCTTACAAAGCAAATTCTAGCTCTTGCACTACCACTGAACTTTCTAAATTTTTAACTTCCTGTCTTACTGCTATTAAAACGCATGTGATTAAATATTGTGATAAAGTCTTTGAAAGATCAGGAAAAAATCTGTTTTGGTCTATAAAAAATTCGAATCAGGTTTTAAATAAATTGAAATCCAGACGTTTTCTTGCTTCTAGTCTGTCTACTTACGATTTTTCCATTCTTTACACTACACTTCCTCATAATCTTATAAAAAAAAAGCTTAATGATTTAATTGAATGGACATTTCACAGAGAAGATTCTCTCTATCTTGCATGTAATGTCAGAAATGCATTTTTCACTTCTAAAGAGCATAAGAATTATACACTTTGGTCATGTCAGAAAGTGTGTGATGCCCTCACCTTTCTACTTGACAATATTTATATTAGATTCGGTACTAAGTTATTTAGACAAATTGTGGGTATTCCGATGGGTACGAATTGCGCACCTCTTGTGGCTGATCTGTTCTTGTATTGTTATGAAAGAGACTTCATGTTGTCGCTTTCCATTGATAACCAATCTGAAATTATTGAAGCTTTAAGCTCCACTTCTAGATATTTAGATGATTTATTAAATATTGATAATACCTATTTCGATGGTTTGATCAGTCAGATTTACCCCCCAGAACTTCAGTTAAATAAAGCAAATTCTTCTGATACCGAGGCCCCGTTTTTGGATCTATCTATTGTAGATGGATTTGTTTCGTGTAAAATTTATGATAAACGCGATGACTTTGATTTTGAGATTGTAAATTTTGCTTTTTTGGATGGTGATGTTCCTCGTGCGCCATCCTATGGCGTTTATATTTCGAAATTAATTCGATTTGCTAGGGTGTGTAGTCATGTATCTGACTTCAACACTCGTAATAAATTATTAACGGCTAAACTTCTTAATCAGGGTTATCGGTACCATAAACTACGCAACGCATTTTCAAAATTTTATAGACGCCATTCTGATTTAATTTCAAATTCAAAATTGGACTTAAATCTCTTCTGCAACAGAACCCGAATTTTATGGTGACTTACTATATAAATTCAAAAAAATATATAACCGCCTTGACTTCAGCACCCAATTTCGTAAAATCATTCTTCGATATAAAAAGATTGGGTACAACATGGATGTTATACGACAGACTGCGTGCATGGTAGTTAACCCAATCACGGTTGGCAACTTTGCTTCCCTCTTTAATTGCACGCCGATGGGTCAGGCCTCAGATTCTATGACGGCTCCAACGTAAAGGCTTATTGAGAATTAGAGAGATCTAATTCAAGGTAATGTTGGTTGGTGCCTGATGCTCTGTCTCTGGTCGGGCCCATCGGAGCCTAACTGTTGGTTTTCTTTTGCTCCAGCATTTCAGTGTTTTTTTGCTGTCGAGTCCTCACCGTTGTCTCACCTCTGTGGTTCTTTGATTTTTGTGTTCACGGAGATGTTGCACTGATGAGATAGGAGGCCTTCATGCGGACTGAATAAATTTTTTGCCTAAATCGCGACGGAAGTAAGGGCGAGGATTGTGGCCATGTAAAATCGATTTAAGCACCCCCCCCCCCCCGCCCCCAGTGGAAATCATTCCACTGACCGTTCCAAGGTGGTTCTTCTGTGGCGGTTTATTTATGGTGTTGTTTGTTACTTACTGTGTGTATCACTTGTGTCTTTTAATTTTGGATGGCCATATGGCCATTTTGTGGGAAAGTAACAGTCCTTATGGCCTTCCTTTGTTTAGGTTTCCATTATGGTCTGGTCGCTTAATGTTTGTCTTTCTTTCCCTTTGGTGTCTTTGATGGGTGGAGTAAGTTAATTGTATCGATTCCTGATCTTTGTTTTACTTCTACTTTTCATGTTGTCGCTTTCCATTGATAACCAATCTGAAATTATTGAAGCTTTTAGCTCCACTTCTAGATATTTGGATGATTTATTAAATATTGATAATACTTATTTCGATGGTTTGGTCAGTCAGATTTACCCCCCAGATCTTCAGTTAAATAAAGCAAATTCTTCTGATACCGAGGCCCCGTTTTTGGATTTACATCTATCTATTGTAGATGGGTTTGTTTCGTGCAAAATTTATGATAAACGAGATGACTTTGATTTTGAGATTGTAAATTTTCCTTTTTTGGATGGTGATGTTCCTCGTGCGCCATCCTATGGCGTTTATATTTCGCAATTAATTCGATTTGCTAGAGTGTGTAGTCATGTATCTGACTTCAATACTCGTAATAAATTATAAACGGCTAAACTTCTTAATCAGGGTTATCGGTACCATAAACTACGCAACGCATTTTCAAAATTTTATAGACGCCATTCTGATTTAATTTCAAAATTCAATATTGGACTTAAATCTCTTCTGCAACAAGGTCTATCGGAACCCGAATTTTATGGTGACTTAGTATATAAATTCAGAAAAATATGTAACCGCAATGACTTCAGCACCCAATTTCGTAAAATCATTCTTCTATATAAAAAGATCGGGTACAATATGGATATTATACGACAGACTGCATGCATGGTATTTAACCCAGTCACGGTTGGCAACTTGGCTTCCCTATTTAATTGCACGCCGGTGGGTCAGGCCTCTGATTCTATGATGGTACCAACGTAAAGGCTTATTGAGAATTAGAGAGATCTAATTCAAGGTAATGTTGGTTGGTGCCTGATGCTCTGTCTCTGGTCGGGCCCATCGGAGTCTATCTGTTGGTTTTCTTTTGCTCAAGCATTTCAGTGGTTTCTTGCTGTCGAGTCCTCACCGTTGTCTCACCTCTGTGGTTCTTTGATTATTTGTGTTCACGGAGATGTTGCACTGATGAGTTAGGAGGCCTTCATGCGGACTGAACAAATTATTTGTCTAAATCGCGGCGGAAGTAAGGGCGAGTATTGTGGCCACGTAAAATCGATTTAAGCCCCCCCCCCCCCCCAGTGGTAATCTTTCCACTGACCGTTCCAAGGCGGTTCTTCTGTGGCGATTTATTTATGTTGTTGTGTGTATCACTTGTGTCTTTTAATTTTGGATGGCCATATGGCCATTTTGTGGGAAAGTAACTGTCCTTATGGCCTTCCTTTGTATGGGTTTCCATTATGGTCTGATCGCTTAGTGTTTGTATTTCTTTCCCTTTGGTGTCTTTGATGGGTGGAGTAAGTTAATTGTATCGATTCCTGATCTTTGTTTTACTTCTACTTAGAAGTAGCTTCATGCCACAAAGCATGGGTCCAGCCCTATAAGTTGGCAGTACAAGCGCATTTGAAGAAAAAAAAACGGGATAATGCTGAGAGCTCTTTTTAATGTGTCGGCTAATTCCCCTTTATGTCCATTACATATTTTGTTATGTTTTTTGACTAATGAAGCGGTTGTATGCAACCTGGCCCCGATGTTATAATACTTTTTATGTTTATCTCACTTGAAAGTGAAATTTTTCTTGCTCATAATATATCAAAAGTACAAATACCATTTATGAAAATTAATTGTTGGTTTGTTTGTGTTGAGGATTAATGTCCCCATTTTGGAGACGTTGTTTCCGATTTTGTGGGACTTCTACCCGACAATCAGTTGAACTGACATCTCAAGCCCTACCACCCGAAGAAACCGCTAGGATTTAAGAGAAGGTCCCAATCGCACCACTTTCATGGCTAATAACTTCTTAGTGGTTTACCAGAACTCAAAAGTTCGGTCGGTTTCAGCTCTTCGCGGAAGCACCATGGTCATACAGCTCAGTCTATTTCTCTTAGCCCCGAAGGGAGGGGGCGTATGTTGGTATTTGAGTATTTACAAGCATTGTCAGAAATCTTCGGGCTCAATTCAATTGAGCAGAGATTTTTTTATAATCGTTGATCTACGTTGGCTTTTGCCGTTCAGCGTAGATAATGATCAGACTGCGCAAAGACACAGTCTTGTCTTCCCTGCGCGTACGTGCTCGAAGACACATTTTCTTTTGCCGTGGCCAAAATTAATATGCATCTATGTATCTTACAGAATGGCTGACAGTGTTGATGATGGTTATGGAACCAGTGACGTGTACTATGACCCTTTTTGTGAGCAGTGGCATGTATCAAAGGGTCGTAATGTACAAGGAAAAGGATTCTGCAAAGATTGTTACCAGAGTTTACACTCAGACTGCCTGGTCTTTCACAGAAACCTGCAAGGAACAAAGGGTCATACAGTTCTTGAAGGAGCTGATATGCCGAAATCAATAGCGGAAAAACCGCCACGGTTTGAAAAGTGTGAGACCCATTCTAAACAGTCACAAGACCTGTTTTGCTTTAAGCACCAGAGCTTGATTTGTTCTCTCAGCGAATCACGAAACATGCAATGTTCTTAAGGTTGAGGAGGCATGCAAAAGAATTATGACTCCGGATATAGATGATTTATATGATACTATATATAAGTTTAAGGAAAGTGTACAGTCAGTTGCAACATCCATAGAAACGAACATTGAAAAATTGAAAACTGAAAGAGAAGACGCATTCAGAGAAGTACTAGGGTTTCATGAACAGGTCATTTCGAAAGTCAACCAAATATATGATAACTTAAAACCAACATAGAAGTGCAATATCAGTCTGAACAATCCACACTCCTGAAATACCAGGTTCAAATAAACGACCTCATGTCAGTCCTTCAAACATCACTGAATGGTATAGAACTTAAGAAAGGCAGGGCTGTTGATAGTAAACTGTTCCTGAACATACAAGACGCTATAGTCAACATAAATCAGTTAAAGAACAATGTGGATGATTTGAAGAAAAACTTAAGAGCTGTTACTCTTGCACTGGCACCAAGCAGAGAGATTGAAGATTTTCTCGCGTCTTCAATGAAACTTGGAACGCTGCGCTCATCCGCAACAGAATTAAAGTCTGTCCGTTCAGTTTCTATGACCGATATCAGTTTTCCTGCTGCTACTACGTCGCATTCGACATTATCTCCTGTAAGTCGACTAAGTAGCACAGGCGGTGCCACGCACAAACCAGGAACAGATAAACCACATAAAATTGGAACATTCGAAGTGAAACTGGATGATGACAGAGAAAAATGTTGGATCACAGATATAGCAGTTACCAAAGATGGCAGGAAACTCCTGGTTGACTATAGCAATTTGAAGGTGACGATGTTTTTAAGTGATATGAAGTTTCTGTCGTCTTTGCCGGTTCCCGCAAATCCTTGGGGTGCAGTCGTGACTAGTGAACAGGAGGCAGTTGTTGTTATCTATGGCAGCAGATTACTACGCCTTCATGTTTCAGATAGGCAGCTTGATATTAAAGAGGTAATGTATTTAAAATTTGCCCCACAAGGAATCATTAAATATCAGAATCATTTTGTCACGGTTTCTGAGCTCACTTCTCCAGCTTCAGTTCGGTTGTTGGACTTGAAAGGAAATGTGCGCTGGATACTGGGCACCGATAAAAAGGGGTATCGATTGTTTCAGTGTCCACGGTAGGTTAGCAGCTGTGACGGTCTAACTTCACATGTGATAGTAACAGACTTCCTTAACAACACGCTGTCGTTGGTGAAGCTACTGCACGATGGTACTGAAGTTATCGCTACCCGACAGGTTGAAAGAAAGTTACCATCAGGCATTACTAAAGACACTAACGGTAATATGTATATCTGTTATTACGGAACCCATGCAGTGGCAGCAATAAAAGAAAATCTATCTGGCGAGAAGATAGTGTTGTCAAGTGAGAACGGTCTACGATCTTCACCACAAGCTATAGTCTTTGATGAAAGTAAAGACCAGTTCATCATATCTTATACTAATAGCAACTCCATTGACATTTTTATTTGCAACTCTGAGCGGAATGAAATATTGCAGACTTTGCAAAGCCTTTTCTAAATTATATAGACATTATTTCGATTTAATTTCAAAATTCAATGTTGGACTTGAATCTCTTCTGCAACAAGGTCTATCGGAATCCGAATTTTATGGCGACTTGTACATCATAGTGTAGATTATATTTTCTTGTCCTTTTGGATCATTGATTCCATTGTGGAATTTTGAAAATATCTGAGGGTCACTGATGAGGCCTAATTGGCCGAAACTAGCTAGTCTGGCCCAGAAAACATGTACACTCTATATTTTTGGTTCTGTGGTGTATTCCTTGCTTCCAAAGGATAACCCTTTTATAGAACATATTTTACTTCACTACAGCTGGTGTGTGGGAATGTGTGGCGGCGGTAAAACGTCTCCCTGACCTACATCATAGTGTAGATTATATTTTCTTGTCCTTTTGGATCATTGATTCCATTGTGGAATTTTGAAAATATCTGAGGGTCACTGATGAGGCCTAATTGGCCGAAACTAGCTAGTCTGGCCCAGAAAACATGTACACTCCATATTTTTGGTTCTGTGGTGCATTCCTTGCTTCCAAAGGATAACCCTTTTATAGAACATATTGGTATATAAATTCAGAAAACTTGCAATGCCTTCAGTATCCAATTTCGTAAAGTCATTCTTCAATATAAAAAGATTGGGTACAACATATATGTACAACATAAATGTAAATATAAACGATAGACTGCATGCATGGTCAGGTAGTTAACCTAATTACCGTTGATAACATTGCTTCCCTCTTTAATCATACACCGGTGGATTAGGCCTCAGATTCTACGACGGTTCCAGCGAAAAGGATTGCTAAGAATTTATATTTAATTTTATGTAATGTTGGTTCGTACCTGAGGCTTTGTTTCTGGTCGGGTCCATCGGAGTCTAATTGTTAGTTTTCTTTTGCTCCAGCATTTCAGTTATTTGTTGCTGTCAAGTCCACACCGTTGAACATTTCATCTCTGTGAATATTTGATTTTTTGTGTTCTCGGAGATGTTGCACTGATGTGTAGGAAGCCTTCATGCGGACGTAACAAAATATTCGTCTAAATCACGACGAAAGAGAAGGCGAGGATTGCGGCCGATGAAAATCGATTTAAGCCCCCACCCCCACCCCTCCCAGTGAAATAATAGTAATTTTCACTGTCAGTTCCATGGCGTAAAGGCTAACTGAGAATGAGAGACAATTTATGTAATGCTGGTTGGTGCCTGATGGTCTGTCCCTGGACGGGCTCATCGGAGACTAACTGTTGGTTTTCTTTTGCTTCAACATTTCAGTGGTTTCTTGCTGTCGAGTCCTCACCGTTGATTCATCTCTGTGGTTGTTTTATTTTTGTGTTCTCGGAGATGTTGCACTAATGAGTTAAGAGGTCTTCATGCGGATCTAACAAATTATTTGTCTAAATCGCGACGGAAGTAAGGGCGAGGATTGCGACAGCGTAAAATCGATTTAAGCCACCTGGTGGAATTCGTTTCACTGACCGTTCCAATGCGGCTTTTCTGTCGTAGTTTACTTTTGTTATGGCTTTTCTTTGAGAATGTGTATCGCTTATATTTTTTGTTTTGGATAGCCAAGTTGGCCATTTTGTGAGAAAGTAAGTGATTGTCCGTTTGGCTTTCCGCTGTTGTTGTTTCCATTAGGGTCTAGTCATTTCATATTTGTGTATGTTTGTGTTTCTGTCCCTTTGGTGTCTCTGTTCGAAGGTGTGGGTTAATTGAATCGATTCCTGATCATTGCCTTCACTTCTATTTTGAAAATATTTAAGGGTCATTGTCGAGGCCTATTTGGCTGAATGTAGCCAGTCTGCACACCCCTCCCCCATACACACACCCCGCAAAAATAGAACTTGCTCAATTCTGTTGCGTATCCCATGCTTCAAAGAGATTACCTTTTAAAATATATCAAAACTTCTTCACAGCTGGTGTTAAGGGAATGTGTGGCGGCCATAAAAAGTCCCCTTGCCCTTCATAGTGTAGATTAAATTTTCTAGTCCTTGGGATCATTGATTTTGTTGTGGAATTTTTAAAATATTTTAGGGTCAGTGTTGGGGCCTTAGTTATCAAAACTCTCTAATCTGGTCCAGAAAAAAAATTATGTTCTACAATTTACAGCTCTGTCATGTATTCCATCACCGTTTTAGAACATTTTGAAAACGTGTTTACATTGATTTGAAGCACAATGACAATATATTATGGTTGAGAAAATCACATCTTATACATACCTTTGACGTCATGCCCACCATTAGATGACCTTTATGGCCCTACCACTGCATGCACATTTTTTTTTACAGTGATAGCCTAATGGATAAGAGGTCTTGTACTTAATCGCTAGATAAGAACCGACTCTTAATCACTAGAAAGTATTTCGAAAAATTCATTTTTAAATTTACTCACGTCACACCATGCTCACCATTTTGTGCTTTTTGTGGCTTCCGTGGCCTAGTGTGTGAAAGAAAACTGACTCTTTGCTCGTTTGATATGCTTCGAAAATTTTGCAAGCAGCCTAACAAACTACAGTACTATAATGTTATTAATCAAGTAATTTCGTATTGGCCCAGTTACAGGACCGAGGTCGGCTGTATTGGCCCGAGGCCGAAGGCCGAGGCCATAACTGCTGTCCGAGGACTGCTTTATTGGCTAGAGACCGAAGGCCGAGGCCAATACAGCTGACCGAGGACCTGTAACTGGGCCGATGCGAAATCACTTGATTAATGCCATTTTAATTAATTGACGCAATTAAAACACATGATTTTTGATAATTGACCTCCGGTTAATATTGGTTGAACTGGTGTAATACAGGATAGTCAGTTGATAATGTTTTTTATTAGTTTCAACTAAACAGCCAACTGAATTATGTAAACCGCGGCGGAAGATAAGACTAAAGGCTTGGGCTCCGTAAAACCGGTTTAAACCCGCCGCCTCGGTGTTAATAACTGGACGTCCCAAGGCGGTACTTTCGTTCCGCTTTCATTTGCTTTATGTTCGGTGATGTTCAGTTTTGTAATGCTTCTCTGTGTCGAAATTGTTTAGTTGAGTTGCCACCTGTTAACTCGGCTTGTCGGCTGTGAATCTGTTATTTGTTTGGATGTATTTGTCCCTCTTTCCCTTTGATGTTTGAGATAGGCTTTCGCAATTAATTCGATTTGCCAGAGTGTGTAGTCATGTAACTCTAGAAGTATTAGGTTTAGGAGGTAATAAGTTCATATTTTGAGAGTAGAAAGAAATGCGTTTGTTCAATAGTTTCAAAATGCTAAGATAAGAAGGCGCGTATTTTGCGATTATTGAAGGATAGTTTTCCTTATTTCTCCATATAAACCTATGCTGGGGGTATTCATTTGAACCGCCCCGGGCATTGTTGGCCCCTGGGCTATAATTTGAACAGTCTTGATAGAGGTCCACTAGATGAAGCTTCACACCAAAAATAAAACACCTGGGCCTTCTGGTTTCAGACAAGAAGATTTTATAGGTTTTCCCTATATAAGTCTATGTAAAACTGGTGGGCCCCGGAGCGGGGCATTTTTGGCCCCAGTGCTATAATTTGAACAATCTTGGTTGAGGTCCACTAGTTGAAGCTTCATACCAAATATCGTAGCCCTGGGCTTTGCAGTTTCGGAGAAGAAGATTTTTAAAGTTTTCATATAAAAAAATCTATTTTTAGCTCCTGTGGCCTAGATGTGCAATGGACCGGAACCATTTGAACAACTTTGAAAAGGGGCATCATTCCTGTGAAGTTTGGTCAAATTCCGATCAGTGGTTTAGGAGATGTCGTTTGAAGAATTGTTTACGGACGCACGCACGCTCGGACGACGGACGAAAAGTGATCGCAAAAGCCCACCTTGTCACTACGCGACAGGTGTGCTAAAAGGAGGAAAATCGAAAATATATTCGTATTACTCTCCCTGACCTGGCACTATGATTAACTCTCAGTGGCTCGAACTATCTTTTTCTCGAACAAAATTTTATGCTCCCAGATGTGTTTGTGCCATTGAAGTTCGACTATTAACCCTTATCTTGCTGAATATTCATTTAAGCCACACCCATTTCTGTCTATCAACCAATCAAATTACTTGACATAATTTATTGCTACAAGTTCTTAAACTGAATGCCAAACAGTGTAGATCCTGATCAGATGGCTTCTTCAGAAGCCATCTGATCTGGATCTACACTGTTTGCAAAGATAGGGGTTGTCGTGAACAGCAAGAGAAGGGTTAAGCTTCTACAGCTGGAAGCCAATCTTACATCGTCCAATGTACGAGGGCTAATTGATATGTTGTGAGCCTCGTATTGAAGGAGGTACGCAGGGATGTTCCTACATGCTCTGATTATATAGGGCCGTGTACCCAAGGACTGGTCGCATTTTGTCAGTTTATATCGACGAGGTAGCACTCTAAAGTAAACAAGACAACCCAGCAGGCACATGACGTAATTATGACGTCACGTCAACGTCCGTACGACGTCATGACGTATATGCAACGTCACATCAACGTCGGTGCAACGTCATGACGTTGCACCGACGTTGATTTGACGTTGCCATAGCGACGTGTGCCTGCTGGGAAGTAGCTTTTGCAAAATGAACAAAATCGGTGGAGTATTTGCATGAAAAGGCTTAAGGATATCCACAAAGATATGGTAGCAACACTAGGGAAAGATGCCTCGTCATAAATTATGCTACAGTGAAACGGTGGGTGGCGGAATTTTAGCGCGGCAGACAGAGTCTTGAGCATGGCCCCCGTCCTGGAAGGTCTGTCAATATTGCAACCCCAGAAATGGTGAATCAAATCCATGATATTGTTATTACTGACAGACGAGTCACAGAAAGATATATAGCCAATAGAGTTGGCGTTTCACAGGAAAGGGTACATTCCATTCTGACAAAGGATCTTGCAATGAGAAAGTTTTCGGCCCGATGCGTACCGAGACTTCTGACAGTTGATTAGAAGCACACCTGGCGCACATGTCCGCGTGCAAATCTTAGCCTTTTTGAGGAAGCTTCTATCAGCTTTCTTCAGAGATTTATCACTATGGATGAACCATTGGTCCATCATTTATGTCAGAGGCAAAACAACAATCGAAACAATGGAAGCACCCTGGCTCACCCCCGCCAAAGCAAGCAAAGAATGTTCCATCAGCTGGGAAGGTTATCGCCTCGGTTTTCTGGGATGCAGATGGTATTCTGCTAATAGATTATCCCCAAAAGAGACACGCAATCAATGACTCATACTATGTTTCACTCTTATGGAGTTATGGGAAAATATTAAACTTAAGCGCCGCGGAAAGCTCACTTTATGTGTATTGTTCCATCAGCACAATGCTCCTGTTCCCAAGTCTGTCACTGCTATGGCTGCCATTCACGATTGTGGCTTTAAATTGATTGAGCATCCGCTTATTCACCTGATCTCGCTCCATCAGACTTTCATTTATTTCCCAAACTGAAAACGGATATTTCAGGCGCCCGCTTTCAGTCCGATGATGACGTCATATACAGACCAGCTACCGGTAATAACCCATTTTTTTTGTTTTGCGGAGAAACCGTCTAACGCGAAATCGGCTATTTTCTCCGCAAAACAGCGAGAAAAGATAACATGAGCGAGAAATTTCTCGCTGAAATTTCTCCCGGTTTCGGGGAGAAAATTCTCGGAGATTCTCGGCGAAAATTTGACCGATCGCTTTCATTGAAAATGAAATTGCCCGCGTTTCGCGGAGAAAAAAATACAACTGGGCATACGTGAAATTTTCGGCTCTTTATTATTTCTTCGTTTGTTTGGCGTTGTTTTTGTAAACGAAGGCAAATGGTAGTCATTGTTAAATCATAATCAAATATTCTTTCATGGTACACAGTTTCATTTTAGTAATTTATTTCGCCTTTGTATAATCCCTTTTTAAAAGTCTCATGACAACTTTCATTCACATCACGAAAATATGTCTATTTATTTGTTACCCGCTTTTACCCCACTTTTAACTGGGGTTTTCAGGGGTATACATTATTTATCTAATTTCTGCTCACATAGATTGTGGGTACTCGTTAGAACCGCCCCGACGAGTCGTTTTAAAGTGTACCAAAAATCTTGAGCAGAAATATGAAAAAATGCCAGAATTTTTATCAGAAAATTTTCCGTTTTTAGAGGTCAAATTTTACAATATATTTGAATAGGGGAGTTCTCATAATGAGTCGTACATGTAGGTTATTAACACCATAATGATGTGTGACATTTAACAAAAGCTCAGCTTGATGAAATAGACGGGCTGCATGATGCTTCCACGCAGAGCTGAAACCAACCTGCATGCGAGTACCGGTAAACCGCTTACAGGATCTTAGCCTGCCCAGGCAAAGTGGTGCGAGTCGGACCGTCAATTCTTATAAACCCTGTTGGTTCCATGGCGTGGCAGGGCTTGAGATGTCATTTCATCTCAATGTCGGGTAAAAGTCCCACAACATTGGAAGCGACATCTCCTTTACAGTGTTGACGGGGACGTAAAACATCAAACAAACAGAACCGAAAGCTCAGATTTGCCTCATTTATTTATGAATACAAACTGTCAAATTGGTACAGCAAGCGGTGCTTTGAATGCAAAGCTAGTGACCAGTTAACGAGGAACACATGAATTCCACCGCAGGCTAGGTCTATGTCGCGGACGAACGGACGAAAAACCAGACGCCTATATCGCGCCATACTTCATGCAGGCGCGTGGAAAAGGACTTGCTACTTTGCATTCGCAGGCATTATTTGCGCTACCAAGTCTTCTTCCCCGACCCCTCACCCACCCCTAACTAATAAATAGGATTTAAGGATGCCCGTTATCCTCGGGGTATGGTACTTTCAAGATTATTTTACTTATTTCGAACGGACCGCTAATCAGAGTTGAGCTAAAACCGGAGAAAGACCACATTCTGTTGCAGATTTTGGCGTCTCATATGTGGCCCGAGCGAGGCGCAAACCACAGCGGAGAGACCTAATGACCCGATGATTAACCCTTTGTGTACCAAATGGAATCTTCCTCCTTATATATACTGGAGTTCATTTTGAAACTTAGGGGTGTCAGGTTGTTTTTTTCTTAAAAATTTAGTTCGGGAAATGGCTTAACGTTTTGCAAACAGTGTAGGCCCTTACCAGACGCCGTGTTCCGTGGTGTCTGATCTGGGCCTGCACTGTTTGCCAAGGTACCCCTTTAGGGGTTTCTGGAACTGAACGGGTTAAGAGTCAGCGCCCTTACCCATTAGGACACGGGGGCAGTTACTTTCGGGGTGTACAGTAGACTTAAAAAGACACCCAGGTTGCATGTCTGTATAAACTTCGCTGATTATCTTTGAGAATTTTGTAGTTCTGCTCCAAGTTAGAGATCAGACTTATATGCAGCCTTGGAATGCTTGCCGCGCAATTTCCCCCGTATTAACCCTTTTTGTACCAAATGGAATCTTCCTCCTTATATATAGAATGAGTCCATTTCAAAATTTAGGGGTTTCAAGTGTGTTTTCTTCAAAATTTATTAGGAAAATGGCCGAACTTTTTGCAAACAGTGTAGGCCCTGATCAGACGCCGCGTTCTGTGGCGTCTGATCCGGGCCTGCACTGTTTGCCACGGTACCCGTTTAGAGGTTTCCAGTCTGAAATTGGTTAATGTACATGTATGAGCAAAATTGAATTGTTAAGTCAAGAAACACAAGCGGGCCTCCGCGGCCTACTTTAAAACATTAGATCTCTCACTCGGGCTACATGTGAGCTTAAGTGTAAGCATCGGTGATGTTTAATTACTCGCAATGTAAGAAAAAGATCAACCAAAATGTAGAGTGAGATCAGCGCCCATACATACATGTACAAGCAGGATCCCCGTTATTATATACATTGAGTTTGATTTTTCTAAAGTATTTACTTGAGAAAAAAAATAAAGTACTCCCAATATGGTGAACCGATAGAAAATCAACAGTTTTCAATTTATTAAGCATTTACTCAACAGTAAAAAAAAGAAAACAGAAAACATTCATCATGTTCATACCGCGTTGTAAAGTGCATAAGATGCAAATCATTATGATTCCAACCAGATCAAAATCATACTTTACGATCGCTAGAGTTGTCGATCTTTGTACAAAGAACATGCATTTCGTCATATGCTTCAAACTTTGTGTACCAACTCTTAATGCATGAACAAATATACATGTAGGTATAGGCAGATTTCGCGGAGAAACACCGCGAACGACTTCACCTGTACTAATTGGCTTTCTCCGAGAAAAAGCGATGTTCGCGGAGAAATTTCGCGGCGTTTCGCGGAGAAATTAACCGCTTTGAAACGCGAAATTTTTTTCTTCTCGGAGAAATATCTCGCTTGTTCTCCGAGAAAAAAAAGCCTATTACCGCGGAGAAAAAAAAATGGGTTATTACCGGTAGCTGGTCTGTATGCAGTGGAAGACTTTCTGAACAGCCAAGAACAGGAGTTCTATAAAGGTGGCATTGAGGCCTTTAAACACCGCTGGGAAAAGTGTATAGATACTGAAGGGGATTATGTTAAAATAATACAATATGTCCAACAAAATTCAAATCCTTCAATTAGAGGCTCACAGCATATCAATCAGCCCTCATATTGTTTGTCTCCTAAGTCAGCCTTTACTCTACTTTGCTCTAACGGGTCGACATGGTTAACGCAATCTCACCATATGTTTGACCAATCACAAGTGAAACATATTAAACAAAGAGAACAAATGCTGGGGGATTCTTTGGACCTCTGGTGCGAGAATCGAAACAATTGCATGTCCTCTTGGACAAAGACACACTGGACATGTTTAAAATAGGAGTGAAGGGGTGAGACTAAAACGCTGAATTATTTGCTGAATTCAGCAACCAGCTGATCAGCTTAAGGGGACTAAAACGCTGAACTGCTGATATGCTGAATTTTCATTTAATACCCTATTTTGGTTAAATTTTAAACAAGATTGTGTATAAAATCTAGAAATATATTGGTTATAAGAATCTGTCTGTCTGTCTGTCTGTCTGTCTGTCTGTCTGTCTGTCTATCTATCTATCTATCTATCTATCTATCTATCTATCTATCTATCTATCTATCTATCTATCTATCTATCTATGAGGCTATATATCTATCGTCCGTCCTTCCACCATCCGTCCGTATTTGTCTTTCGACCCCCCCCCCCCCCCCACCCCGGACCATTTGAGCTTGAAGAAAAATATATGTGCTGCATGATGCTTCCATGTAGAGCTGACATCACGAAAACATGCCTTTATGATTCTGGCCCACTCGAACCCCACTTTTATATAGAAAAACTGGGGGTTTGCAGAGGTAAACATTATTTTTGTTATTTCTGCTCTAAAATATTGTGGGTACACGTTAGAACCGCCTCATCGAGGCGGTCCTAACGAGTACCCATAATCTATTTTTTTCTAGCAGAAATAACAAAAACATCACAATTTTTCATCTAAAAATTTCGTTTTTTCAGGTGGTAAAATTTTACATTGTATTTGTATATGCGTGTTTTCGTAATAGAAACCAACCGCACATGAGTCCTGGTAAACCGCTTAGATGTTCTGAGTGTGGTGGCAGGGCTTGAGATGTCATTTCATCTCAAGTCCCACAAAATTGGAAGCAACGTATCCAAAATTACCTATACAGTGTTGACAGGGACGTTAAACATCAAAACAAACAGTCTTTTTCTTTACATTATTTATCCCAAAAAATGAAGGCAGGGTGGATGAAAGGGTTGATGAGAGGACAAGTGGGTCTTTGGTCTCACAAAGATCTAACACTGATTTAATTAAAAGAATCAGTGAAAGCGGAATTCATACAATAAATACTTGAGATATTCTGCCATTTAAGCATCCTGGTCAGTCTTTGCGGATGCACAGGCTTATCAGTGTCAATGGTGATCGGTATGCTTGAATCAGTTTTTATTTATTTATTTGATAAATAAATCTTGACTTATAATTAATGACAACCGCTCTGTGACTTCAGGTTTGGATTTCAATAACCGATAGCTTGATAATCGATTAACGAAGGCGTTGAGTGGTTATTGGAATGTCAGTTGTTGTCGATAATTACTTTATAGGATTTCAATAAACGGTAGCCTGATAATCGATTAACGAAGGCATTGAGTGGTTATCGGCACGTCATTGATTATCGCTAATTGCATTATAGCTCTACAATCACAACCACAAAAAGGTATACATGTCTCTGTGGCTCACGTTCAGAAAAAAGTAGGAATGCATCCCGAGAACTTCCCTTTATGCATTTAAATTCCTTAAATCTCACTTCGATACAGTTAAACTGGGGTTTACAGGGTATACACTTTTTCGTATATTTGCTCACAAATGGATTGTGGATACTCATTAGAACCGCCTCGCTGAGGCTGTTCTAACGAGTTCCCACAATCTTTGTTTTGAGCTGAAATGAATAAATTTCAACTGGTGCCCGGCTGCGCGGCTGAACAGACTGATCTGTCCGGGTACACGCAAAGGCGTGACACAGAATTTCATAAGAAAACCCCGATTGCTTCCTTATGTGACTGAATAACCTAGGAAACGTTGCGTTGATTTTGGGTTTTGCGTTGGTCTTCTAATTTCTATTTCAGTACACAGGTTGTGGGTAATCGTTTTATTCATGTTCAATATTTTTCTTATTTCTATTGTCAAATATAGATTGTGGGCGCTAGTAAGAACTACTTTGCTGAGATGGTACTAATAAGTATCCATAATCTTTGTTTCTGAAAAAAAAAAAAATCAATAAGGTATTATGATTATTATACCCCCGTAAAGCCCCATTTTTCTCTATTCAAAGTGTGGTTAAGAGGATATTAATTGCCTAAACTCCGTTCAGAAAATCTGAATCATCGATTTTTTCGTTTCTTCCTGTTAATACTCATTTTAGCCCGTATATCACTATGGGAAAGTTGTAGACCTGACCCTCCGCCGACTTCTCCAGCCAGCTGCATGTCTCTGCGACAGTCAGGAAAGGCTGTGATTATATTGAGAAAATTGCAAAACAAAGGAATGAGACCACAGACTAAGTCCATTTGATGATGATTGTCAGGTAAAATAATAAATATTCAAATCCATGTGATGCACTTTATAAATAGATATGCAATTACGACACACCTTACATTCGAATGGCTAAATAGAAGCTCACTAGGAACGGGGAGCCACTAACGCGATGTGCTGTCAACAGTTGCCAAAATGAACTATACCGATATCAGATGTGGTGTCACAGCTAATGATTTTCCATGAAGTGATCGTGCAAATAAAATATAGACGCCCTTGTAATTTACAAGAGCAGTAACCACTTCTATATATGGTTTAAAAGGGTGTGTCGAACCTGTCAGAATGTCTTAGTCTGTGAAAGAAAATTTAGATTTTGTAATTTTCTCCAAATAATCACAGCCTTTCCTGGCTGTCGCAGACGCATACGACTTGCTGGAGAAATCGGCGGAGGGCGAGGTCTACAACTTTCCCATAGTGATGTTTGCGCTAAAATGAGTATTAAAAGCGAGAAACGAAAAAATCGATGATTCAGATTTTCTGAACGGAGTTTAGTGTTTTTTTTTTTTTTTTTTTTTTGGGGGGGGGGGGGGGTGGGTCTACACCTACTCTCTTCTTTTAAGAGATTACCTTTTTGACTGTTCTAAAGTGATCTTAAAGACCACTTTGATCAGTCCCGAAGGTGGTCTTCATAAAGGAATTTTACTGTATTTTGTCAGTGAATGAACATTTTACATGTAAGCATCACCTTAACAAATCAGAAGGGGAGTCCTTTTAAATCCTTTACTTTGTTTCCTGTGATTTGTTTCCGCGAACCTTGGAAATTATGTAGACGAGGATGAGTCTGTTTGCTACAAGAGCATACACTTTATTTTGTATACTTACCAAAACAAACCTGACACCCCACATTAATTGGCAATGTAGCACTCAAAAATTATGATTGGAAAGATAGCATTGTCCTATACATGTTAATTCCATTAAGTATAAAAGTGTGCGGAGGCCCTCACGGTACATCACACCTACAAGTAGGACAATTCACACCTACAAGTAGGACAACAGTAGTTAATCCAATCATTTAGATAAGTGTGTGCACGAATACAGTAGCTAATCGAATCGATTAGAATAGTTTGTATGTACTATGTTTGTTTGATTTGAGGTTTAACACCCGCCCGCCGCCCCCACCCACCCGCCCGCCAACACACACTCACCCAGTCGCCAAGTTATATTTTGGAGACATTGCTTCCAATCGTGTGGGAATTATACAAAAATATGTTTGTTTCTTGTTTGATGCCTCTTGCCTGATGCCTCCAGTTGACCTGTCGCATGGGCCACGTCGGTCGGTGTGTTCTCGGAGGGGGATGTGCTGTGTTTGCCGGGTCTTGTCCATCATCCGTTTCGGATTCATAACATTGGGGTTGAGACACACTGATGAAGATTAAATGTCAGAAAGGCCTCTGTGTCACTAAATTTGGTATAGTTACGCATTAATTTGATCCACGTAAAACTGTTGAACGAACATTTTTTCTATCAAAAATGTTTGGCATAACCGTGAGATATTAAGCTAAAACTGGCACATTTATCTAGCTATCTTCTGATACTGCGTCCGTCACATTTGACCATTACCGCAGGTGTATATTACATACACTCCAGGTTTTGCAGGATGAAAGCCTACACAGTAATCATGTAATTACGGTAGGGATCTTTAACCTGCACAGGGATGGTTCTCCCTGCACAGGGGGCCTCCCGTTAACGTCCCGATCCGAAGGACGGTGCACTTTATGACCTTCATCCCTGCAAATGATGCCAATGGAGCGTGTTCGGACACCGAAATTTTATCGCCGCTGCCGGGGATCGAACCCGGGACCTCTAGCATCAGAGGCAAGTGCACTAACCACTGAGCTATCACGCTCCATAGTTGACAGAGTGAACATTAAGTAAATACATACAGTATATTCAGCCGGAATATATGTTGTGGTTTTATTTCTGTTTTACGGCATTTTCAAGAATATTTCACTAAATTTAAGCCGATTGTTCATCGAACGTGGGCGAGATCTGATTACTATTTCTTTTCTAGCCCTTTGAAATATAGAAATACTTTGGAGGCGGTTCCAACGAGTACACACAACCTATGTTTTAGATCAGAAATAAGAAAAATAATGATTATCCATCCAACCCCCGAATGTACTACAGTCGAACTTCGATGGGTCGAACTCGGTAGGCTCGAACACCACGTTTGGGTCGAACTGACTTTTCAGTCCCGGCAAAATCCCTATTCATTTTAACTAAACATACCACCCTTGGCTCGAACCACGATGGCTCGAACCCTCGAACTCTAAGCCTGGTCCCTAGAGTGCATTTTCTATGTAAAATCCCACCGATGGCTCGCACTAATTACCTTTTCAAAAATTCCAGTTTTATCGGTCAAGTCACGCAGTATCATAAGAAAGGTAACCTACGTGAAAGTGCGAAAGGTATACTACGTGGCTTAAATTATGACCGATAAATGTACCGGAAGTCACCAAAATCGCCGCAGCTATGATAAAAAATCATAGTACACAAAGATGGATCTTGCCGAGTTTGACTCCAATGGCTCGAACTACCGATGGCTCGAACTTTTTACGGCGGTCCCGGCGAGTTCGAGCCATCGAAGTTCGACTGTACTTAAAAGTGGGGTTCGAGGGGGGTATATAGACATGTTTTCATGATTAGCGTCCATGCATATTATGAATAGACTGCTTGGATGTGCCGCCTGATCCGAGTCTTCGGTGGCGCACATGTAGGTTGCAGGAATATAGAATGACCACAAATAGTCATTTAAACATTTTGTGGGTACTTGCAGTTGACTGCATTTTTTAGGGCTATTTTCAGTCGCTCTTCCGTAAAACAAAGTAAAACAAATAAAATCATTTCTCTTAATCCTTGCTTCCTATATTTATACATCAGGTTAACAATATTCTATAAAAGGGGTATAATGAGCAGCCATCTAAACCCGACTTTATGTAGAGAAAAATGAGAATTGCAGGGGAATTCATTATGTTCCTTATTTTTGTTCAAACACATCACGAAAATATGCCTGTATAATTTTGACCCCATTGAATCCCACTTTTATATAGTAAAACTGGGGTTTTCAGGGGTATACACTATTTTCTTATCTTTGCTCAAAAATAGAGATTGTGGGTACTTGTTAGAACCGCCTCGTCGAGGCGGTTCTAACGAGTATCCACAGTCTTTGTTTTGAGCAGAAATAGGACCAATATTCAAAATTTTCATCCGGAAATTGACATTTTTCGGTGGTAAAATTTACAATGTATTTGTATAGGCGTGTTTTCGTAATGATCTAGATTGTGGGTACTCATTGAGGTGGGTCTGACGACCACCAACAGTCTATGCCTGGACTAGAAATAAGAATTAAACATTAAAACTTTTCATCTGTAAAAGGCTGGTTCTTTTCATCTGCATAAAGCTGGTTCTAGGGATAAGATGGCATTTTTAGTGCGTCCCGACCATCGGGCCTTGGAGAAATAGATTGGACTGCATGGTGCTTCCGCACAGAGCTGAAACCGTTCGAACAAGAGTACTGGTAAACCGCTATGAAGTCCGAATCAGTCAAAGTGTTGGTTGTGACGTCAGCCTCGATAGCGCAGTGGTTAGCGCGTTCGTCTTATGATCGAGAGGTTGTGCGTTCGAATCCGGCCACCGGTATCGAGGTGTGTCCTTGGGCAAGACACGTAATGACACTGCCCCACTCCACCCAGGTGCAAATGGGTAGCAGTGGTGTAAAAGCCACTGCATCTCTCTCGCGCACGTGAAAACATCCGGAATGAGTGTTCGAGAGCGATTCAATAAGCTAGAAGCTTTCATCGCAATCGAACTAAAATAAATTAGTATAAACTAAAGTGTTGTGAGTCGGACAGTCCCGGCATATAAATTCGATGAATTGTCCGGGATTGCTTCTAAAGGATAGCCCTTTTATAGGAAATTATTTGATATGTCATTTCATCTAAATGTCGTGTAAAAGTCCCACAAAATTGGAAGCAGCATCTCCAAAATGACCTAAATAATGTTGACGGGGACCTAAACATCAACACAAACAAACAACCAACGTCATTTTAGTGCACCCTTTTTCTTAATGTCGAGAACCAACGAAGTAGGTAATCAAAGTAATCTTCAACGGATTTGGCTATCAATTTGCATAACCATTATGAAAACAGGCCAATACAAATACATTGCAAATTTTACCGCCGAAAAAACGAGCATTTTAAGATAAAAAATTGTGATATTTTTCTTATTTCTGCTCAAAACTTTTAATAAAGATTGTAGGTGCTCGTTAGAACCGCCTCATTGAGGCGTTTCTAACGAGTACCCACAATCTAATATTTCAGAGCAGATATAAGAAAAATAAGGTTTACCCCTGTAAACCCCAGTTTTACTATATAAAAATGGGATTCAAGGAGGTCCAAATTATATAGAGGTGTTTTCGTGATGATTATGAAAACGGTGATCGAAAAAAAAGGTCAAAGAAAAAATGTCACAAATAAAAAGATATAGAAATCTTCCACTCAAAAAAGAACATGTGGTATATAAATAGGAATAATGACAGCATCTTCAAGCCCGACTTTTCCCTTATGAAGTGGGGTTTAAAGGGATGTTCATTCTATAGACGTGTAAATGGTGCATACATGTTTATATACTAGTATTTAAATAGAACTGTCAATTTTAATGTTTAAGTCAAACTGTCAAAACATGGTGGTTTTGAAGACCCTAAGGGATCTAATAGAGGTGCGTATACACTATTTTCCTTATTTTTGCTCAAAAACATAGATTGTGGGTACTCGTTAGAGACTAGAAATAAGGAAAATATCGAACGTTTTCATGCGAAAAAATGATAGTTCTAGATATATGAAATACGCCATTTTATCACACGGGAATACTTTCAACACTTGTGATATCAAGAAAACCGGAAAATTAGACTGCAGTTTGATCTGGGCCCACACTGCTTGCAAGAATATTTTTAAAGGACACAGCAAATGACAAAGTAGACGACAAATTGTTAAGATTGGTATCTTTAAATCAGTAAGTGACACTTAACACTATGGAAAACAAGACAAAAATCAATTCTGTAACTTTTCTTCAGTGATTTTTGTTTCTTACCCAAACCTGTGACTTTTTTCGTGATTTTGTTTTCCTGCGACTTTCCAAGCCCCCGCCCTTAGGGGCTTGAAGAAATATATGGGCTGCATGATGCTTCCACGCAGAGCTGAATCCGGCTCGCACACTAGTACTGGTAAACCGCTGAGAGGATCTAAGCCTGTCCAGGAACCGCGGTGCGAGGCGGACCGTCCATGCTAATAAACCCTATTGGTTTCATTGGGCGACAGGGCTTGAGATGTCATTTCATCTCAATGTCGGGTAAAAGTCCCACAAAATTGGAAGCAACGTCTCCAAAATGACCTTTACAGTGTTGACGCGGACGTTAAACCTCAAATCAAACAAACAAATCCCGCGACTTTCCTACATTCATGAAAACACGCCTATTCAAGTCCATGTATATTGAAAATTTTACCACCAAAACATGAAAATTTTCAGATAAAAAATCTGATATTTTTCATATTTGTGCTCAAAACTAGTTTCCTTTTTAAAGGAAGGCTTTCTCAGTTTTTAAAGTTAAAACCCCGCCATTAATAGACGCTAGATGACTGTCTAAAACGCTGAAATACCTGCGCTGAATTTGCGGATCAGCTGAGAGTGACTAAAACGCTGATCTGCTGAAATGCTGAATATTACTTTATGTTGTTTTGGGCCACAATACTAGCCATGCATATTTATTTAGAATATTTAATTATTATTGAATTTGTTTTACTCCACAGACATTAACATTGTTGTTATATCGAGCAATAAAAAAAAATAAATACGGAATACAGACAGTGCTTTGCTGAAGATGTCGAATTAAAAGTTTTCCAGACATATTACTGGTCGCATATTTAAAGCATATTTATATTTGTTACTAATGTTTGCAACGGGGAATAGGGGTACCACCGAACGGCTACGGTGTAGTGCCAGCATGGATTCGTTCCCTGGGGCCCCACCAGCTAACGACACGCGACACGGGGAAACTGGAAAACAACAACAACTGCAATGTTCAGGTCGAGCTATCTGTTAAGACGAGAACCTCGAGTCAATGAGCTGTATGTATAGAAATGCAAAAGAGATACTCTTACTGATTTTAATGCGGATAAATCTGCCTTGACACAATAATGGCCGATCATCTATCTATCTATCTATCTATCTATCTATCTATCTATCTATCTATCTATCTATCCTATCTATCTATCTATCTATCTATCTATCTATCTATCTATCTATCTATCTATCTATCTATCTATCTATCTATCTATCTATCTATCTATCTATCCATCCATCCATCCATCCATCCATCCACCCACCCACCCACTTACCCACCCACCCACCCACCCATCCATCTATCTATCTATCTATCTATCTATCTATCTATCTATCTATCTATCTATCTATCTATCTATCTATCTATCTATCTATCTATCTATCTATCTATCTATCTATCTATTCTCAATTGCTTCTTAGAGACTCAGTAAGTCATGCTATTATTGTGTGAAAGGAGTAAAGATAAACAACTTCGCATAATACAATTCTAGTTTTTACTGTTCACAAATTATCTTCATCTTTATTTCTTTCTTTAGAACATACAAATGAAATGTTGTGATATTCTCATTTATGCTGAAAACACAGAGTTTGAACACTCGTAAGACCGCCTCATCGAGTCGATTCGAACGAGGTCCACTAGTCTATGTTTTAGAGAAGCAATAATAATACTAAATGTGAAAAGTGAGTATTGTGGCGGCCTGTGCCGCAAATGTTTGTTAGCTAGTTCATTTGTTACCTTCCTTATTTATTCTGTACAAAACGAGTAAATCTGTCTTTCTTAACTGACGATAAATCGTTCTTCCTTTCTCTCTTAAATCACGATAACTTCATCATATGCGCTCTTTCTTTCTGCTAAAAAATGGTCTTGAACTTACATAAATAATAAACGTTAAAATCAGTTTCTACCTCTCAGGTAAATGACACTCGTCAATATAATCGTTCATGACGGATTGTTAATCGATCAATACATTGAGTAAGCACACTTCTGACTAATAATAATAATAATCTTTATTTCCTCCACTGATTGGAGAGCACATAAGTCACATACAATACAAATACAAATACAATACAAGAAATGATGAAAAACAACAACATAAAACAGAAAGACAGTAGGGAAAATATAATAATAGAAAAGACGGTTGCAATACCCAAACGGACACGCAACGCTGGGTCGACGTTGATTCGACGTCAGGACTTCGAATCAACGCCATCACAGTGTTGCACCAAGACTGCATTTCATGAATATCAGATTTCCTAATCATATTATAATAATAATCATGTACGACTCTCTATGAAACCGTCTCAACTTCAACTGAGAATTCTTTTCATCGAGACTAATACACATAGAATGTCAGCATAAAGAGGGTTGACTGTTCTCAAGGATTTGTTTAAGGTCTAACGCCCCCCCCCCCCCCAACACTATATCGATCATTTTGGAGACATTGTCCCTTATTTGTTGGGCTTTTAGTAATAGAATGGGATGAAATGACATCTTAAGCCCTGTCGTCCAGTGAGAGCAATACGGTTCATAAAGCCAGCAATGAACGAACCCAGCTAATGTTACAGCAAAACTGCATTTTATTAAACCTTGTTTAACTAAGCGCTATGTCAGTACTCTTTGGTGTTCACAATTTCACACAGGCCATTCCCTTACCGAAACGAAATGCAAGGGTGTGGACATTGTGCATGAAATATGAGAGCAGCGAAATAAGTGTATCCCGATAACGAATCCAACGCCATATCACTTTACTAGAAAGTGATATTTAATGGACCGTTGATTAGTGGCAATTCGCTTACAGAACCATAATGCAATAATTCGGATTTTTTTTTTTTTTTTTTTTTTTTTTTTTCTTCAGATGACAATCGAATAATCCGTTGGAGGGTGTATTTTGATCAGGGACGTTACAAATATTTTTACACAATCAACAATATCAGTTTTATCATTCAAAAGTTTGGAACAGCCAGAAAAAAGCAATTCAAGCTGACTTTTAGGTGACTCCAACATAAATGTAATGAAAAATGTCAATCCAAATCTCATAATTAATCTGCTCCACAAAATTTCTCGGAATTCGTTAGTATTACTACAATACAACAACAAATGTTCGGATTGAGACAGAATACCATCCTGACAATTACTGCATGTTTGTACCCAGTTTCTTGAAAGCATAAAACCCAGCATACGGACAGCCTTTTGAATGAAGGGTAAATATTTAGGATATTCCCTGCTTATTTCCCACAAGATAAATTCTTTATTGACTTGTGCTATTCTCGTGACAGACTGTAAGGACTCTGAATTTTCAGTTTTTAATTGCAATTGCAAATCATTATCACGCTTCATGTTTTCTCGGACAGCATGCTTCCATGCTTGTTTTGACATAAACACACCATCGGACAAAAATCGATTCAATGGTTCAAGTAACGAATATTTTCCCAGAATGCGATAAATGTCTGGAAGAAAGCCTTTTACTGTTCCGGCATTACTTTTATAATCTACAAGTCTATGTATGAAGAATTCCTTAACACAATATTGGTGAGGCAAATTGCAAAGTTGCCCGAAAAATATCAGTTTACGATAGTCTATATCATATTCAATGCTTCTTATATTCAACAATATTAGTGCAACGTCCGTTTTAGTGTGTCTTGGGAGCGACTGCATGAATTTAACACAGAATCTATGAGCCTTCTCAAGAATACAGACATGTTTGGGTAAAAGAGAATTCCAGAGTTCACACCCATAAAGTGCCTTCGGTATTACAATTGATTTGTAGAGGCGTTTTGAAGAGATTGGATTTAGGCCCCCCTCGTGTATTCCAGAATTCACTAAACTTAAGAATGTTCCTTTAAGCTTAGAAGCGGCCTCCTTTATACTTTCATCAAGTGAAAAATACTTGTTCATGTAAATACCTAGATGCTTATACAAGACATTTTCATTGATAGTAGCTTCCCCAAGTGCCCATTGCCTAGACATGATTCTGTAGTCCAATGGGGACTCATTAAACACTATGACCACACATTTGGAAGGTTGGAACTCATACCTCCATCTACCAGAGTGTCTAAAGCAGATTTCCAACATACGATCCAATCCTAGTTTTGAAAGGGATAGGACAAGCTTATCATCAGCCACCGCCGGGCTTCCACAATTAATGTTATAAACACAAAGACCTAGTCGAGAATCCTCCAGCTCCCAACTGAGATCATTGTCAAATATCAGATACAGAAAAGGAGAGAGAACCCCACCTTGCCTTGTGCCCTGTAAAACTGGGAACCAATCGGATTTATATGACTGACTTTTGACACAGCTTTCCATATCAGTGTATAGGTTAACTATAGTTCTGACAATTGCTTTATTGACCCCAGATTTATAAAGCTTAAAGAAAAGCCCCTCGTGCCATACTTGATCAAAGGCTTTTTTAACATCTAGAAAGCATGCGTAGACCTTGCTGCCTTTTTCTCTTGCATACTGTACTGCTTCTCTGACCAAAAATGACGTCATAACGCACCCCTGTTGCTTTTTGAAGCCCCCTTGCAAAGAGTGAATCGGTGGAACAATAGTATCAAATAATTGAATTCTGGTCAACAAGATTCTTTCTAAAAGCTTAAGCAGAACAGAGGACAGTGTAATAGCCCTATAATTGTCAGGGTTATCTTTTCGCTTATTACCGCCCTTGAATAACGTTACAATCACGCCTTTTTTCATTTCTTTTGGTGAGTATGCAAGTCGAATAATAGCAGTGTACAGGTTGGCGAGAATATCGAACAACATATGACCCCCGTATTTAATGTGCTCATAACAGAGCCCATCATCTCCCCCGGCCTTATTACACTGAGCTAGTTTCACAGCGGATTCCACTTCTTCAGGGCTTATTTCAGGATAGCTTGACGGTTCAAGTAGATTTTCGAGATCAGTTTTCATATCATCGACTTCATGTGAGACCGTATCATAGAAGCGGCTATCAAAATGGTCGCACTGTGTCGGTGTGTACAAATCTCTAAAATATCGAGCCCATTCAGTATTGATATCAATATTTGTGCTGAACGACTGACCATGAAATATCATTTCCGTACCAGGACTCGAGTTCGAAGTTCTGCGCCGGGCATTTACTAGACGCCAGAAATGGGCACTATCCACCTCTGCGGCGCGATCGATTTCGTTTAGCTGACTTTGAATATAGTTATCAGCATGTTTTCTATGACAACGCCTAAAATTGCGTTTTGCGATTTTATAATCATAGTACGAGGTGTAGTTCATATTTCTGGGCTTATTATCCCTAATCCAAGCTTGGCGATATATTTTCATTTTATTGTGCAATACACGAAGCTCTTCGTTCCAGTAGGGTTTCAAAAAGCGTTTGAATGATTTGAGAGGAAAGGATTTATGAGCAGCTGCTGTAACTTCCTTTATAACTACTGTATACGCCTGATCGATTGAACCCGTCGAATTAATATTGTTTTGCCTAATTGCATTCAGATGTACACTGTTAGTTAATGCATTTTGATATTCATTAATACGGTTCTGATCTACCTTCTTCCAGTTTATCACGTTAGACCCTGGACCACTTGGGCACGCATCCGGAACCTGTACTGACAGGGACAACGAACAACTAACAGGCCTATGCCTCGATACATTAAGGACGTTATCGTCCAATATTTCACAGTGTGAAACAAAGCCATACTTTTCTATCGGTATCAAGATGTAGTCTATAAGGGATTCATGCCGCCCATCATAGGTGACAAAGGTCGAGTTCGCACCAGTGCATAACTCAGATGTATTTACAGAAAACAAGTTATTCTCCTGCAAAAAGGTTTGAAAGCAAATGCTTCTGTTATCTTGTCGATCGCGATAGCTTACTTCTGGTAAGTAGGTGTTAAAGTCACCCATCAGGACCACCATACCGTGTTCTGCATACAGATACAAGATGTTCTGTAAACGCTCAAAATACTCTTTAAACACTTCAATAGGGTGATTAGCACATGGCAGATAAACCTGAAAAAAGTAAATACATAAACCGGTACCCATCTCCAGTTTTACTCCAATTATCCTGTCATCATCCAATGACAAAGGATACATAAAACTGTCAAATCGCCTGTGCCACAATATTGCCACCCCACCTTTTCCTACCCTTCTTTTGCTTGGGCGTTTCAAATCGAAATCTGCGACCGCATGGTAATTATATGAATTGTCTATTTGGTTTAGAAAATGTAGGTCTTTCTCATAGAGCCAATGCTCCGAGATACCACATATATCAATATTCTTGTGAAATAAGCAATCACATAGGTATGTAGCGCTCGACATTATCCCCGTGGCGTTCCAGGTTAAAATATTTAACTTATGGTTGTTGATGTTCATAGTTTGAGAATTAATTGATAACGTTATACTTAATACCAATTAGTCTCGTCCCTTAGCGGAGAAAAGGGATTGTATTCATCAATGTCTGAACGACCATACAAATCTCGCGTTGTTTCCCCACGATACAACGACGTTGGGTTACGATTTGATACGCGGTCATTGCGATCCCGCCAAGGCCTACACGTGACCCCTCTAGGCCAAAACGAGCGGCTCTCAAGCAAATGAACGAGATAATTATCCTCGACGTTAAGTCGTATCACAACGTTATTAGGATTGCGCTTACTCTGCCAAATTCGAATCCACGTCACGGTAGGCCCACGTTTATTAACATAACTTGTAATAGCCTGTCGCGTAATAGTAGGTTTAAACCCACCCAAGTAAAACCGTTTGGCGCGTTTCTTAACGTACTGCTCAAAATTGTCATCATTATTTTCATTATCTCCCTCATTCCAACCACTGTTAACGTGATTTACTAACGTTAGATCGTTTTGATCAATATTACCGGCATTACGAGTAAGCCGCGTTTCAATAGGTCTACTTCTCGGTCGTGATTGACTATTACCCGGTATCAACGCAGCGACATCTCGATATGATCTATCGGTTTCATTGTCCGTGTTTACAGACAGACTGTCAGTATTGACAGGGTGACTGTTTGCATGCCCATTTACCACAGATTGGGGATTCTTAACGGAGTTCATACCAATAGATGACTCAGCAATTGCATCAATTGGAATGGGAACCTCAGCATGAGGCACCCTACTAAACACATTCCCTGTACGGATCAATTTAGTCCCCGCTGCTGGCCTATCTATCTTAGGGTTTTCACCCGTACTTTCAGAATTAATGCCAGTTTCAACTGTTTCATGCACAGAACAAGAGTCATTTAACATCTCAGGTACCGGATCAGGCTCCACAGCAGCGCCATCTGTCGCGTCGGCAACATGTCCAGTAGGAAGGTCAGGGCTACTCCCGAGACCGCTAGCAGTTTGAGCCTCCCTGGCCTTGCCCCTAGACCTGTGCCGCCGCGAGTTAGTGGCCCTGCTTGTAGATGCCTGAGTCTGCAATACAAGAATAGAATCTTGCAACATTTTGACACTATCCTTCAGAAGCTTCACTTCATTTTTAACATGCGTTACCCCAAGACATTTCTCAGACTCAATTCTCTCTGCACATAATGTAATGTTAACTACGGCACTATTAACATTAGATGAGATTGACGATAAGTCAGATTTTAAACCAAGAATTGTAGATTTCATAGTTTGAAGCTCTTTAGTGCGTGTAGTTTCCAATGCTACTTGACTTTGCTTCATGTGAAGCAAATCCGCTTTCAAGGTATTTATCGAATCTGACAAAACTTTTAGTTCAGAGGACGAATCACAATGTGTAACCGTTTCATTGAGTAATGACTGTGACTGTGACCTTTGACTTTTTCCGGACCCAGAACTTATAAGTTCTCTCATATCTGAATAATCAGCACCTTCAAACACTGACATAAGCGTATGTATATCATAAGCAAGTTTTACCGACACCGGATCTCCAGATCTTGTTGCAACTCTGCGCTTCAGCATACACTGCAATCCATAAGGAAAGTCATCTAAATCTTTTAGATGCTCAAATAAGCTGGAGCGCATCTCTCCGAGTTTAACTTCGCATGAAGCCTCATTTAATAAAATTCTGTTCACAAACATCTCTTTAGGAAGTTCCCTGAACAGCAACACCAGCTCCCGATATACTGCGTTTTCGACGTACACATCTTCTTGCTCTCCGTCACCATAAACGTTCTCGGGGTCATTCCCGGTGTCGACGTTACGCTCGTTACTCTGATCCATCCCTGTTGCGCCACAGGTAACGTCACGCGAACGTCGATGCGCATCAAGTGGCGAAGCTATTTCACTGGTATTCATTGGCCTTGCAGTAAACGAAGACTCAAGTAAATTCCCATTTATAGAGGTATTGTCCGCGCTATGGGTCGAATACGGAACTTTAACATCTGTACGGGAGCCCTGAGGTGATTCTAGCGTTACTGGAGTCAACTCAGTATACTGTTTCTCCCCGGGCTGTTGCTCCATTCTACTTCTTAATAGCTACCATACGACATTAAACCATATGGTTATACACCGTGTCAAGGTAAGACCATTCCAGTATGATAAAAGCCGGGTACCAGTTCTTATAGTCAATCAAGCGTGACGGTAAGCCTTTTCAGCGGCCAGGTATACGACCACTCCTGTTCATCATATAACAATACATTGGACCTTCAGGGCAAGTTAGTAGGCTGAGCTTTAGAAAACCATTGAGCTATAAATATCCTTTGTTGTTAAGATTCATCAAAGTTCATCAAACTTATATCAAAATTGCTGAAAAAGTCTGTTAATAAAAGATCTTATCTTATCTTATTCCGACTAAATCACAATCCATTCATTAATCCATATATACACCAAAGTTCAGATTTTTCCATTTTGAAATAGTCTTTAAATCAGACGAAACTCCCCCGACCAAAAAAAAACACGACAGCACTACATTCTAACGGTAAAAAGAAGAAAAGATAATCGATTTATCACCAAGTATCGTGACGCGTGCCGCTAATCATTCAACCAATAACAGTAGTCATTAGACCAGTAAGTGGCAACTTGACCGGTATTTTGTATTTAAAAAGTAATATCATAGTAAGTTTATTTCTACTTTGAACATAGTACATATAAAATATACACACAGTTGTATCATATTCATATGAATACGATACCACGCGGAAATACAAAAATCATAAACCTAGGAACAGTGAATCAAAAATAATTAAGATAAAATATGTTAAAATAATTTAGACTCCAGGTCTCATCCGAGACTTCACTGCTTTCTTGAAAGAATCACTGCTTTTTCATCATCGGGATATAATAAACTCCGTGTAATTTATAAAGAGAAAAGTGGGGTTTACAGGGGTATATATTATTTTCTTTATTTCAGCTCCAAGACATAGGTTGTGGGTAGTCGTTAGGACCGCGGTTCTATCGAGCACCCTCAACCTATTTTTTGGAGTAAACATAAGAAAAACAAATATCACAGATTTTCATCAAAACAAGATGTATTTGTGAAACATGAACATGTCCCCGGGCAAGGTCAATTATTTCTCAAAGGTGGTCACAGGCCAATGTCAAGGTCACAGATCATTTTTGTATGAGTTGAAAGACGTTTGCACAAGTAGCCTACATGCCAAATGTGAAGGCTCTACCTCAAATGGTTCTAAAGTTATGACCAATGTTTTATCTTTCTATTAAGTAGGTCCCATGTGAAGGTCAAGGTCACACAATAATTTTTTTGAATGGGCGCGAAAACCTTGTCACAAGGAACCTGCATGCAAAATATGAAGGCTCTATCTCAAACGTTTCAAAATATATATGACCAATGTTATTTTCTCTATAAAGTAATTCACATGTGAAGGTCAAGGTCGCAGTTCAAAACTTTCTTTATATGAATGTGAAGCACTTGTCACAAGGAACCGACATATCAAACATGAAGGCTCTATCTCAAACGGTTCAAAAGTTATGACCAATGTTAAAGTTGTCCAACAAATCTAGTTCTGACCTGTTCACAAATAACAGTCGTTTTTTTTTTTTTTTTTTTTTTTTTTTTTCATTTCCTTAAAAACACAGTCTGGGCAATCGTAAGACAAATCAATCGATGATAGGAGCTGTGGGTTAATCAAATCGCAGCCCAATCTATTTCTCCATGTCCCAATCGGTGGGGTCACCTTGATCTTAGAGTATCATCTACATACTTCAGGTGACAATGCATTTTCCGTAACGAACGCAGATCTCTACAGTCAGTACTATGTAGATACTAGTGATAGCTAAAGAATTCAGCAAATTCTGATGACTGTCCACTTTACATACAATACTGTCTCCTGGGTCATAAAAATTAAACGAAAAAAAAAAAAAAAAAAAAAAAAAATAACCAAACATTAACTAGTCTCACAAACTAAGAAAGCTATACAAGAATACCCAATTTAAATAATATTCAGCATTTCAGCAGTTCAGCGTTTTAGTCACTTTCTGCTGATCCGCAACCTGCTGAATTCAGCAGGTTTTTCAGCGTTTTAGACAGTCCCGAAGTGAAGGCAATGATCCGGAATCAACACAATTAACCTAAACCTCCCATCAGAGACACCAAAGGGAAAGAAACAACTAGACCCGAATGGAAACATCAATAGCGGAAAGCCAAAAGGACAGTTATTTTCCCACAAAATGACAAATTGGCTATCCAAAACAGATATCATCGATACACACACTCAAAGACCCTTATCCTGCTGCATAATTTAATTAACCCATACCCACTGATGACTACCAGCCAATCAAATCACTTGATAAAATATATTTATTCAATTCACAAATTGCATAACAAACAGGGTAAAACTTGATCAGACAACTTCTTCAGAAACCATCTGATTTGGATCTACACTGTTTGCAAAAGTAGGGTTGGCGTGGTCAGGGGGTTACGGGTTAATTAAAATTCGATAATATCAGTTCGAATAAATGTGACATTCGGATATGATACGGACATATAAAGGCAGAAACTATGGAAAATTGAAGTAAAGGCAACGATCTGGAATCGATACAATTAACCCACACCTTCCATCAGAGACATCAAAGGGAAAGAAACACGAACATGAAACAGCTAGAGCCAAATGGAAACATCACTAGCGGAAAGCCAAACGGATCGATACTTTCCGACAAGACGGTCAATTGGCTATCCAAAACAAAAATATATAAGCGATACACACATTCAGAGGCAAACTATAACAAAAATAAACTGCGACAGAAGAACCATGTCGATGTGGAGCGCAGTGGTGCACTGGTAAAGCATCGGATTTGAGATCGAGGGGTAGCTGGTTCGATCCCCGCAAGCACCATTTGTTGTTTCCTTGAGCAAGAGACTTAATCCACATTGCTTAGTACTGGTTCCTACCCAGGAAAAGAGGGCCACATGAAAGATTAGTACTAGTACTAAATGTGTTACCCTCTGTAAATAAGGTCGATTATTATTATTTTTATTATTATTATTGAAACCCAACTCAAGAAAACCTTTCATCTTCGGTTTTACGAGCAGGTAAGAACAATAAAAATCAAAAATGAGTTCCTTTAAGAGCAATGAAAACATTCATAAGAAAGAAGATGGGTCATACTACGTAGTTTCGGCTAATAAAGCCTCATCAGTGACCCTGTAATGATCCGGCAAAGAAAGCCAGAGGAAACATACTGCAATTTTGCGAATTTCGAATAGGCAGTCGATTCAAAGACTGATATAAATCGAAATGGGGTCAAAATAATTAAAAATCTGTCTAGAATACGAGTCTAAACCAATAATGCATTTCCGATTTCTCAGAATATTCACGCTGATCTCAAAGGACCAAAAGTAAAATATAAACTGCACTAAACTGCACAAACCCGATCACCTACAGAGAATAGCAAGAGCCTTGAAATATTTAAATATAGAAACTAAAGGTATATTCAAGCAATAATTCTGGCTGCGTGGTCCATAACTGCTCATTTAACCGTTATCCATGGCTACTTTTGCAAACAGTGTAGATTCAGATCAGATGAAGAAGCCATCTGACCGGGATCTACACTGATTGTCATTCAGTTTGTGAATTTGAGGGAAAACATTATATCATGTAATCTGATTGGCTGATAGTCAGAAATGGTGTGGCTAATTAAATTATTTAGCGGGATAAGGGTTAAGGACAGTAAATGTAAAGCAGATTATGTTAGTGTTAAACAACAAGACAACTTTTGCACAGTCACGCAGAGTAATGGATGAAATTGGTTAACCCTTAACTGCTACTGAAAATATCGTTTGTTTATGCCATCTGCTGGCCTTCTATCTATCTATCTATCTATCTATCTATCTATCTATCTATCTATCTATCTATCTATCTATCTATCTATCTATCTATCTATTCTGAGTTGTGTCATATTTGGCCATTACCTCAGTTGGGTGAGTGGCTAAATTTTGAATTTAGCTTTAAAAAAGAGGACACTGGATGAGAAATTAGAGGACACTGTATTGCAAACTTTTAAAAGGCATTTTTTGCATACAGACAAACAGTGTGGAGGATCCTGATCTGACTGCTCCTCTAGATGCAGTCTGGTCTAGGACCACACTGTTTGAAACAATGATTTTCAAAGTAACAAGCAGACAATAAAGCAGACAATAAAGCAGACGACAGTAGTTGTAATTGTTTGTTTGGTTTGTTTAACGTCCCCGTCAACACTGTATAGGTCATTTTGGAGACCAAATTTGTGAGACTTTTACCCGACGTTGAGATGAAAGACATCTCAAGTCCTGTCGCCCAATGAAACCAACAGGTTTATAAGCATCGACGGCCCGCAGTTTACCAGTACTCGTGTGCGATTGGTTATAGCTCTGCATGGAAGCATCAAGCAGCCCAACTACTTCTTCAAGCCCCGATGGGCGGGGGCCGAGTTGTTCTGATTGACACCTCAAAGATTAATGGGATAAACAAACTTCTTAAAACATATTTCCCAGTAGGCATACGACGTTGGTTAATTTTGCAACAGTTTAAGGACGTGTTAAGGATATAACTAACCATACATCATTAAAGTATGTAACACACAAATTAAAACACGCGCTATTTACAAACGCAGCAGGTACTCAACGTTGAATCAATGTTGAAACAACGTTGGGTAAACGCTGTGTGTTTGCAGGGTACATACACAGGATAAAATGTCCAGACTACATACTGAGTCATGCCAGCAGGCGCATGACGTAGTTGTGACGTCACATCAAAGTCATGCGACAGCATGACGTTCATGCAACGTCGCATCAACGTCGGTGCAACGTCGTGATGTTGCACCGACGTTGATTTGACGTTGCCCCTGCGACGTTTGCCAGCTGGGATAGAATGACGTACGAGGACTGTTCAAATATGAATGCAACTCTGTCTCTGGTCGGGCTCATCGGAGTCTAACTGTTGGTTTTCTTTTGCTCCAGCATTTCAGTGGTTTCTTGCTGTCGAGTCCTCACCGTTGTCTCACCTCTGTGGTTCTTTGATTTTTGTGTTCACGGAGATGTTGCACTGATGAGTTAGGAGGCCTTCATGCGGACTGAACAAATTATTTGTCTAAATCGCGACGGAAGTAAGGGCGAGGATTGTGGCCACGTAAAATCGATTTAAGCCCCCCAGTGGAAATCTTCCACTGACCGTTCCAAGGCGGCTCTTCTGTGGCGATTTATTTATGTTGTTGTTTGTTACTTACTGTGTGTATCACTTGTGTCTTTTGGTTTTGGATGGCCATATGGCCATTTTGTGGGAAAGTAACTGTCCTTATGGCCTTCCTTTGTTTAGGTTTCCATTATGGTCTGGTCGCTTTATGTTTGTATTTCTTTCCCTTTGGTGTCTTTTATGGGTGGAGTAAGTTAATTGTATCAATTCCTGATCTTTGTTTTACTTCTACTAAGCACATAAAAATGATTCCGTGATAGATTTCGATGAAAAATTCATTTTGTCCCCTCAAAGTATTCCCTTTTAACAGATATACAAACTTTCAGTCTTCTGATCCAATCATTGAATGCTTTTTGGTAGTCTTTTCGAGGTATACTATGAAGGCACTGGCATATTGCAGAACCGAGATGTTTGCGCTGTACAAATTTTCGACCAGATAGGTATTTTTTCAGCCGCGGGAACAAAAAAAGTCACACGGGGCAAGGTCAGGGGAATACGGGGGGTGAGGGAGTTCAACAGCCTTTTCCTGCTTCAGATAGTCTTGCACAATGAACGCCTTGTGGGATGACGCATTGTCATGTAGCAATCTGACATTGGCCAAACCAGTTGCGGGTCTTCGTTCTTTGAAATATTTCTTCAATTTTCGAAGAACTTTATTCTTGTAAAACTTCGCATTTACAGATTTGCCTTTAGGCACAGCAACCTGAATAGCAGGGCCCTGATTTGAAAAGAATATGGCATACATTACCTTCTTGACGCTCATGGTCCGCTTTGCAATGCATGGTCTTTTGCAATACTTTGTTGCCAGTATTTTGTTCTGAATCTGTCGTTTTGGCTCAAAAAAGTGAACCCATGTCTCGTCACCTGTCACGACATTAGCGAAAGACCGTGCATTGTAATTTGGAAACTTTTAAACAACTTCTTGGCGCACTGAACGCGTGTCTTTTTCTGCTCATCTGTCAACAGATGGGGAACCCATCTAGCACAGATCTTTCTCATTTTCAAATCCCGTTTCAGAATTGTATGAGCTGCTCTTAATGATTGCCAACCATACTAGCCATTTGCCTAGTGGTGTATCGTGCATTGGTAGCAACTATTTCTTTCACTCTAGCAACCATCTTGGCAGATGTTGCTCTTTTCGGCCGACGTTCATGTGGTGCATCTTCTGTTGAGCCTAGCCCACAGCTGAATTTCTTACACCAACGAAAAACTGTCGGAAAAGACATTTCATTATGCCAATAAACCGAACATATTTCATCAAAAATGTCTTTGCACCGTATACCAAGAATACAACGATTCTTAATATAGGACCGTATTTCAACGGCGTACTCTGACCTTCTTCCAACCATGTTTTGTATTAGTATACAAGAGTAGACAGTGTTTATCGAACGATATACATGGCTAAAGTGCACGGATTTTAACAGGTTTGGTATCAATGTATAGGTAAAATGTTTTTCTACGCTGTGATATTTATTTCCAGGTGATTTTCGTATTAGTGCATGAGAAACGTTCTACTTGCATTCATATTTGAACAGTCCTCGTATAAATTGTGCCGCAAGAAAGAACATATAAACATTAAAACATCAATGATATAGGACAAAATATGCAGACAACAACTACAATGTATATAAATAAAAGCGCCAAAGGCACTAAATAGTTCGACAGTACCGCGTAGACACAATATGTTGACTAAACGTTAAATCAACGTTTTAACACTTTTGTACCCAATGGAATCTTCCTCCTTATATATATTGCAGGAGTCCATTTCAAAATTAAGGGGTGTCAGGTTGTGTTTTCTTCAAAATTAATTAGGAAAATGGATGAACTTTTTGCAACAGTGCAGGCCGTGATCAGACGCCACGTTCTGTGGTATCTGATCTGGGCCTGCACTGTTTGCCAAATACCCGTTTTCGGGATTCTACCTTTTAAATGGGTTAATAACGTTTTTGAGGTTGTTCCAACGTTGATTCAACACTGAGTGCCTGCTTGTCATATTCCATATTTTCATCTTTTTTTATGTCACTACTTTATTCTTTTGCTATGTCACAGTTTCGGATCATGCTAGATAGAATGAAACCAAAAGCTTCAATGTTGGCAGCCTTCTCTGCTGGCTTGGCTCTGTTCACTAGTCTAGGTCGACAGTTCATGACAACATTAATTCCACTCTGAAAAGATAAAACAAGACTTTTAACCCTTATCCTGCTAAATTAATTTAGCCATATACATTCCCGACCACCCACCAATCAAATTACTTTACATAATTTAGTTTTAAAATACACAAACTGCATGACAAACAGTGTAGATCCTGATCAGAGGTTCAAGAAGCCAACAGATCTGGATCTACACTAAATGCAAAGGTAGGGGTTGCCGTGTTCAACTGGATAAAGATTATACCAGACGTAATAGCAAAATATAGTCCAGCAAATCTTGCCTCAAAAGCCAAGAACCTTTTTTCGGAAGGAAAAAATCGTTTCCATTATTGGTGAAAATAATTAAAAAATATAGCAGGTGTATCCGTTCAGAAAAATGGGCTACTTTTTAGAATTAACTCAGGAGAAGTTAATCAAGCAGAGTCATCGATGATCGCATCCTCCTGCATAGGTATCTAGAATGAGTGGATCGCTGGTCGTACAGATCTTATTGTAGGTTTTGTCGTGCGCTGGCTCAAATAGTTTTAATGAGTTCCCTCCCACAAAGGGTACCGATTTCCCTTTACTGAACTAGGAATATCAGCAAGCAAAATGCCATAGCCAGCCATGGTCCAGTTGTTCAAAACTAACGATATCGTTAGTTAACATACTGTTACAACTTTGATCATTTATCATTACGATAACATACCCGTGCGTCATAGTGCATTTTTGCATCCCCCAAAACGGTCAATTTTCTGAAGAAAATTTGTGATATTTTTCTTATTTGTACTCAAAACATAGGTTGTGAGTACTCGTTAGAACCGCCTCATTGAGGCGGTTCTAACGAGTACCCACAACCTATGCCTAGGAGCAGAAATAAGGAAAATAATGTATACCCCCGTAAACCCCAGTTTTCTCTATATATAATGGAGTGTAACGGGGTGTTTATTTCACGGACTTGTCAGTGTGATGTTTTGGCAAATATACCAATATTTTTGCAGAAAATAATGTGAGCAGCTTCGGCAAAAATTCTAGAGTATCAGGTATTCTTCTTGCTGGAACAGTTAACATTTTGACCATTAACGAGGCTGTTAAATTAACCCTTATCTTGCTGAATATTCATTTAAGCCACACCCATTTCTGTCTATCAATCAATCAAATTACTTGATGTAAGTTATTGCTACAAATTCATTAACTGAATGCCAAACAGTGTAGATCCTGATCAGATGGCTTCTTCAGAAGCCATCTGATCTGGATCTACACTGTTTGCAAAGATAGGGGTTGTAGTGAACAGCAAGATAAGGGTTAACAATAATTTGAGCCGGTCTCGGCAGTTGAGTCGGTTGCCCGTCTGACTGGTGATCAGGAGGACGCGGGTTTGATTCCTGCCGGGGTCGGCAACATTCTTTCGTGGAGATTGATCATGAAATCTTTTCTATGGTCATTCTCTCCCTTCCGCTGATTCAAGAAGGGTAGTTGTCAGTTTTTGGCAAAAGAATATGCACTGTACTTGTTAACCGCTAACGTATAAGCCTGCCGAGGAAAAGTGTGGATAGGTAAACTAACCTGCTCAAAAATGACCTAAATAGTGTTGACTGTGCAGTTAAAATCCAATACAAACAAGCAAACAAAGTGACAACTTTGATCATTTATTATGGCAAATACACCAATGTTTTTGAAAAAAAAGAATGTGAGAAGCTTTTGCAAATGCAAAAGCTGCCCACATTTTTAGCTCACCAGAGCCGAAGGCTCCGGGGAGCTTATAGTATAGGCATTGGTCCGTCGTCCGTCGTCGTCGTCGTCTGCTTCTGCGTCGTCAGCATTTTCAAACTCTGAAACCACTTGGCCAATTGAAACCAAATTACATGTGGAGCCTCTATGGGAAGGGGAACGAATTTGTTCATGAGGACTAAGTCACATGACCAATATGGCCGCCATGCCCATATATGGTAAAAACCTTTAAAAATCTTCTTCTCAAGAACCGAACAGCCGATGATCTTGAAACTTGGTATGCAGCATCGGGGACTCGGGTACTACCAAGTTTATTCAAATGATGACCTTTGGTTGACCCTGACCTGTTTTACGTCAAGGTCAAATTTGGTCACTTAGACATTTGTATGGATAAAAGGCAAAACAGTGGATTTTTCTGATTGCATGGTAGCTAGTGGCATTGGAAATTGTATTTGCAATCAGCTGAGTTCCAAAGGTAAAGGTCATTTACCGACCTTTGTCCAGGTCGGTTCAGATTCAGTATTTTTATCTTCTTCTTCACTTACCTACTTGGCCAATTGAAACCAAATTACATGTGGAGCCTCTATGGAATGGGGCAACGAAAGTTGAGGACTGGGTCACATGACCAATTTGGCCGCCATGCCCATATATGGTAAAAACCTATGAATATCTTCTTCTCAAGAACCAAACGGCTGATGATCTTGAAACATGGTATGCAGCATCTGGGACTCTGGCCCTACCAAGTTTGTTCAAACGATGACTTTTGTTTGACCTTGACCTGTTTATGTCAAGGTCAAATCTGGTCACTTAGACATTTGTATGGAAAAAAATGCAAAATAGTGGATATTTCTGATTGCCTGGTAGACTGTGGCATCAAAAATGATATTTTGCAGTTAGCTGAATGGAAGTTTATCAATTCCAAAGGTCAAGGTCATTTACTGACCTTTATCCTGGATGCCTCAGATTCAGTTAATTTTTTATCTTCTTCTCCATATAAACTGGTGGGTTGATTGAAACCAAATTACACGTGGAGCCTCTATGGGTAGGGGGAATGAAATTTGTCCATAAGGACTGGGTCACATGACCGATTTGGCCGCCATGCTCATATATGGTAAAATATTTTAAGAATTTTCTTCTCAGGAATCAAATAGCCGATGACCTTGAAATTTGGTATGTAGCATTGGGGACTCAGACCCTACCAAATTTGTTCAAATGATGACCTTTAGTTGACCTTAGCCTGTTTTACGTCAAGGTCAAATTTGGTCACTTAGACATTTGTATCGAAAAGGGCCAAGACAGTGGATTTTACTGATTGCCTGGTAGCCGGTCGCATCAGAAATATTATTTATCTATCTTCTTATACTGAGTCGGTCATATTTGGCCATTACCTCAGTTGGGTGCGTAGCTAAATTTAGAATTTAGCTGAAAAAAAAAAAAAAAAAGAGAAGTCACTGGATGAGTCCTTAAAACTATTTACAATCTGAATAACAGAGGTATACTAAAACGCATACCTCTGGGTCTCAATCTTACACTGTATGGGCTTTGAACTCCTCTGCAGTCTTAGCATTCACCACAGAAGAGGGAAGACTATTCCACTGGGGAATAGTCCTAGGGAAGAAGGAATTTTTCAGGGCATCACTGTAGGACTGGTACCTGTGATACTGTGAGTTGTTTACTTTTGATGCCCTTGTTCGAGTTGAAACTGTCACAGGGGGTCAAATTGTTAACTGCTCCAGCAACTACAATCAGATGAATGGAAGCTAATCAATTCGAAAAGTCAAGGTCATTACTGACCTTTGTCTTGGATGGCTCAGATTCAGTATTTTTATCTTCTTCTCCAGTAAAAGAGCTGAGCTGATTGAAACCAAATTTCCATGAAAAGCCTCAACGGGGGTGAGGCAGTTTAAACATTATTCGTGGTATTGTTGTCACATGACAAAGATGGGCACCTTGCCTGTATATGGTATAAACCACATGACCTCTGGTGAGCATAGTGGCCCATGGGCCTCTTGTTTTCAACAAAAATTCTAGAGTATCAGATATTCTTCTTGCTGGAGCAGTTAACAATTTGACCACTAACGAGGTTGTTAAGCCAACAATGCTTTGAACAACTGGGACCAGATTGAAGAGAGAACCAATACAAACTCACTAAGCCTAAAAAACACCTATTCTAACACAGCGCGCCTATATAGGCAAAGGAAAACAACTGTGTTTTATTCTACAACAAATCACGGCTAGGAAGAGCGTGACAAGTGACGTCATTAAAAGCTGCCAATTGATGACGTCACTAGTCGATTTCCTTGACGTTAGACGGTGTAACGTCATTTTCTCGCATCGAAAACGTTAGAAAAGGATGTAAATGCATGTGTTTCAGTCGTTAATTTTAACGGGAATTTCTTCTAACAAAGTTGTGAGATTAAGAAGGAAACAACAACATTATTGCCGATTTTCAGCGTGTTAGAATCGAAATAGATCAGCTCTAGCCAGTGATTTGTTGGGTAATAAATCACAGTTTGTCGGTCAGTTGTAAGTAGACAAATCACGCGCGCCACGCGCTCGTGATTTGTCTACTTTACAACTGACCTCCAAACTGTGATTTATTACTCAACAAATCACAGTTAGAGCTGAACTATTTCGTAATTTTAGTGACAGGACTGACAGCACTGGTGGGTAGATTTTTCTTTGACGGTAGGCTGGAAAAATGGTCCTGAACGGGGGCTTGGACTGTTTCGATCTACTTTTTAATTCCTGTTCCTTAAGCAAATAGTGTGGCCCATGATCTGACGCTGATTTCGCCGATTTACGAGGCATCTGATCTAGTTCTACATAGTTTGCCAAGCCAAGCTCTTGTGTCCATTCCGGGTTTCACAGACAGTCCTCTTTACACAGCCCTCTGACGTCACAGGGACAAGAACTGCACGTCTATAAACAACTGTTTGTTTAGATTTCAAATAAACGATATTTGCACGCTTAAACTTTACCGGTTGGTGAAAGTCACGTGGACAGTGGTAATAATATAATGTTATTAATCAAGTAATTTCGTATTGGCCCGGGTACACGTCCGAGGTCTGCTTCATTGGCCTGAGGCCGAAGGCCGAGGGCTAATGCAGCTGACCGAGGACCTGCAACTGGGTCAATACGAAATTACTTGGTCAATACAATTTTATTAATTGACACAATTAAAAAATCATGATAATTGATTTTTTGACCTCACTTGACCTCAGTTAATATTTGTTGACCTGGTGTTAATACCAAGGGGTGCAACGTATTACAGTTTTTATGGTCAATAGGTCAAATATACATCGTTTTTGGTCAAAAATGGCGTCGTTTCGCGTTCGGCGATAGAAAATTTGAGGACAAAATCGCAAAGTAAGTATGTTTGCTTGTTCTAAAATATGATGTCACCTGGCGCAGGATGTGCGGAAATTATGCAGTGTTCCAGGAAACATGGCCATATCTGCTGATCTTTCCTCAAAGTGTAGTGAAGCTCGATCACCCGCGAAGCTTGAATCGACGGGAAAATCGGAACAGATTTTGACCTGCATAGAATCACGCTAAACAGCGAAAATGAGATTATTCTGGATTTATTTTCAGGGTCTGTATCACTAAAACAATAAACCACAGATTCTGGTTTTATTTTTAATCTCTGAAAATCTTTCCATCTCGAGGATTCAAGGTATAAGCCATTTAATGTTGTTTATGGTCAACTGTACGACGCTTATGTTGCTAACTGGTCAAAACGACATTGCAATCAACACTTCAGAATTAAGATTCTAATGACTATTATTGTTTAAATAAGAGGTATTGTTAAAGATGGTTTTTATTCTGGAACTCTGTTTATCTCTTATTTGCTGTTGCCTGTATGAATATAGTGTTAGTTTTTCTGCATTATCTTTCCTATTCTGTATCTGTTAGTTTTATCTTCTCGATCTGTCCTATATAGCTTTTCTAATTCTTTACTAAGTTATTGGTGTCCTCTAGTAATTTCTGCTGCACGAAAATGGAATGTTATGGGTATTCAGTGTCCGTTCGCGTCCAACAAATTTCTTTATGCACTTGTAGACTGTATTTCCTGAATGTCAGTAGACATTAACACCTATCGGGAGCGCGAATTGGTCTGTATATACCGAAAGTAAGAAGATGCAAGGGCTTTAAACAATTCAATAATTTGGAATTCATTACAGCGCGATTCTATGCTGGTCCAAATCTGTTCCGGATTTTCCCGTCGATTCGAGCTTCGCAGGTGATCGAGCTTCACACAGTTTGAAGAAAGATCAGCAGATACTGCCATGTTTCCTGGAACACTATATATTTTCTCCACATCCTGGAAGCATCATGCAGTCCATCTATTTCTTCAAGCCCCGATGGGCGGAGGCTGGTAAGATGTGTAATGTCAATGTTCCTAGAAACCGAAGTCTAACATAAATATCGACCTAACCATAATTTTTAGAACATCATCGTTAACAAATACATATTTATAAGTTTACTATCATGTTATAGGCCCCCGCCCATCGGGCTTGAAGAAAATGATGGGCTGCAAGATGCTTCCACGCAGAGCTGAAACCGACCGCACACGAGTACTGGTAAACCGCTTAGAGGATCTAAGCCTGCCCAGGTTAAGCGACGCGAGTCGGACCGTCCATTCTTATAAAAAGTAGAAGTAAAACAAAGATCAGGAATCGATACAATTAACTTACTCCACCCATCAAAGACACCAAAGGGAAAGAAACACAAACATTAAGCGACCAGACCATAATGGAAACTTAAACAAAGGAAGGCCATAAGGACAGTTACTTTCCCACAAAATGGCAATATGGCCATCCCAAAATAAAAAGACACAAGTGATACACACAGTAAGTAACAAACAACACCATAAATAAACCGCCACAGAAGAACCGCCTTGGAACGGTCAGTGGAATGATTTCCACTGGGGGGGGGGGGCTTAAATCGATTTTACGTGGCCACAATCCTCGCCCTTACTTCCGTCGCGATTTAGACAAATAATTTGTTCAGTCCGCATGAAGGCCTCCTACTCATCAGTGCAACATCTCCGTGAACACAAAAAAATCAAAGAACCACAGAGGTGAGACAACGGTGAGGACTTGACAGCAAGAAACCACTGAAATGCTGGAGCAAAAGAAAACCAACAGTTAGACTCCGATGGGCCCGACCAGAGACAGAGCATCAGGCACCAACCAACATTGCCTTGAATTAGATCTCTTTAATTCTCAATAAGCCTTTACGTTGGAGCCGTCATAGAATCTGAGACCTGACCCACCGGCGTGCAATTAAAGAGGGAAGCAAAATTGCCAACCGTGATTGGGTTAACTACCATGCATGCAGTCTGTCGTATAACATCCATGTTGTACCCAATCTTTTTGTATCGAAGAATGATTTTACGAAATTGAGTGCTGAAGTCATTGCGGTTATATATTTTTCTGAATTTATATACTAAGTCACCATAAAATTCGGGTTCCGATAGACCTTGTTGCAGAAGAGATTTAAGTCCAATATTGAATTTTGAAATTAAATCAGAATGGCGTCTATAAAATTTTGAAAAGGCTTTGCGTAGTTTATGTTATCGATAACCCTGATTAAGGAGTTTAGCCGTTAATAATTTATTACGAGTGTTGAAGTCAGTTACATGACTACACACTCTAGCAAATCGAATTAATTGCGAAATATAAACGCCATAGGATGGCGCAAGAGGAACATCACCATCCAAAAAAGGAAAATTTACAATCTCAAAATCAAAGTCATCGCGTTTATCATACATTTTGCACGAAACAAATCCATCTACAATAGAAAGATGTAAATCCAAAAACGGGGCCTGGGTATCAGAAGATTTTGCTTTATTTAACTGAAGTTCTGGGGGGTAAATCTGACTGATCAAACCATCGAAATAGGTATTATCAATATTTAATAAATCATCTAAATATCTAGAAGTGGAGCTAAAAGCTTCAATAATTTCAAATTGGTTATCAATGGAAAGCAACAACATGTATTGGTTTCATTGAGCGACAGGTCATTGAGATGTCATTTCATCTCAGTTTGGTAGCATCTTGCAGCCCATCTTTTTCTTCAAGCCCCGATGGGCGGGGGCCTATAACATGATAGTAAACTTATAAATACATGTATGTATTTGTTAATGATGATGTTCTAGACATTATGTTTTGGTCGATTTTTATGTTAGACATCGGTTTCTAGGAACGTTGACATTATACATCTAACCAGCCCCCGCCCATCGGGGCTTGAAGAAATAGATGGGATGCATCATGCTTCCACGCAGAGCTGAAACCGACACGCAAACGAGTACTGGTAAACCGCTTAGAGGATCTAGACAAAGACCGAGACGACCCGAAAGTTATGATTGTATGGTTTATGTATTTATTTGCAACAGCCGGTGTTAAGTGCAGTTGTGGAGCCTGTACTTCATCAATAGTGCTGTTTTTTTTTTTTAAACTAAGTTTATAAAAATTCGAAGTTAAAGGAATGTTATCAGGACCCGGATAGCTCAGTCGGTAGAGCACTTGAATTGTAAGCGAGGGGTCACCGTTTCGAGTCTGGTTCTGGCCGCATTTTTTCAACTTCATTTCTTAAAGATTTAAGTATTTGTTTGTGTCTTTAATAATTGCTGTAGAAGCTATGATGTGAAGATTAAGAACTCCAATTCAGAACCCCACCCATTCGACTCCCGCATAATAAATCTAATTAAGCCAACCGCCCCAGAACCTCATCCTGTAATGTTCAAGTATTAAATTTCTTTCTGAGATTCCAACATGTCATAGCATCCCATCTTCACTACATCTCACCAAACATTTTTCTCACCTTCTGAACCTTTTTCTCACCCATCCCTGTCATATGGCGCTGTGAGATAATCTGTCTGTCACATCTTATCCTGTATGCAAAAGTTTATCCTTTTGAAGATTTACAGGCGGGGCAAGTTGCTTGCAAAGAACTTAGCACGCCTCATTATCTGTAGGTTTCTTGCCCCTTGAGATGGATTTTCCTATGCGCAACCCATCGATATGGATTCACATTATTCCAAATTTAGACCAATTATGCACACATATTATGGCAATCTTCCAGCTCTCTCTCCCCCACTTCGGGTAGTACTATATGTGCACTCACAATTGGGCTTTAAATGCATGTGTGCACTATACACTCTGGTTACGGCAGACTAAAAGCTTACTGAAATCTCTGAATTTGTAGCAGTAGCTGTCTTGAGGTGTCTCTATTTTGGGCCTGCACAGGGTGTATCCCTCCCAACAAAGGGGACGTCCAATTAATGTCGTGATCCGAAGGACACACAATTTATAAATCCAACAAGGAGGGTTCAGACACTAAATTAGATACACATTAACAGGACCATTAACATCATTGAGATGTCATTTCATCTCAGTTTGGTAGCATCTTGCAGCCCATCTTTTTCTTCAAGCCCCGATGGGCGGGGGGCCTATAACATGATAGTAAACTTATAAATACATGTGCGTATTTGTTAATAATGATGTTCTAGAAATTATGTTTTGGTCGTTTTTTATGTTAGACATCGGTTTCTAGGAACGTTGACATTATACATCTAACCAGCCCCCGCCCATCGGGGCTTGAAGAAATATATGTGGTGCATCATGCTTCCACGCAGAGCTGAAACCGACACGCAAACAGGTACGGGTAAACCGCTTAGAGAATCAAGACAAAGACCGAGACGACCCGAAAGTTTATGATTGTATGGTTTATGTATTTATTTGCATAAGCCGGTGTTAAGTGCAGTTGTGGAGCCTGTACTTCATCAATAGTGCTGTTTTTTTTAAACTAAGTTTATAAAAATTCGAAGTTAAAGAAATGTTATTCGGACCCGGATAGCTCAGTCGGTAGAGCACTTGAATTGTAAGCGAGGGGTCACCGTTTCGAGTCTGGTTCTGGCCGCATTTTTTCAACTTCATTTCTTAAAGATTTAAGTATTTGTTTGTGTCTTTAATAATTGCTGTAGAAGCTATGATGCTCTAAAGAGCTAGCCAGAAATATATTAGGAATTCCGTCGGAGCTATATGATGACCACAACAAAGTCTGCATGGCCCATTTTATCCCGGGTAGGTAACTGTGTGAAGATTCAGAACTCCAATTCAGAACCCCACCCACTCGACTCCCGCTAATAAATTTAATTAAGCCAACTGCCCCAGAACCTCATCCTGTAATGTTCAAGTATTAAATTTCTTTCTGAGATTCCAACATGTCATAGCATCCCATCTTCACTACATCTCACCAAACATTTTTCTCACCTACTGAACCTTTTTCTCACCCATCCCTGTCATATGGCGCTGTGAGATAATCTGCCTGTCACATCTTATCCTGTATGCAAAAGTTTATCCTTTTGAAGATTTACAGGCGGGGCAAGATACTTGCAAAGAACATAGCACGCCTCATTCTCTGTAGGTTTCTTGCCCCTTGAGCTGGATTTCCCTATGCGCAACCCATCGAAATGGATTCACATTATTCCAAATTTAGACCAATTATGCACACATATTATGGCAATCTTCCAGCTTTCTCCCCCCACTTCGGGTAGTACTATATGTGCACTCACAACTGGGCTTTAAATGCATGTGTGCACTATTTACTCTGGTTACGGCAGACTAAAAGCTTACTGAAATCTCTGAATTTGTAGCAGTAGCTGTCTTGAGGTGTCTCTATTTTGGGCCTGCACAGGGTGTATCTCTCCCAACAAAGGGCACGTCCAATTAATGTCGTGATCCGAAGGACACACAATTTATAAACCCAACAAGGAGGGTTCAGACACTAAATTAGATACACATTAACAGGACCAAACTCAGCAATTGGCCATATTGTGTTGTCATCAAGTGCATTAGATTTGCTCGATTTTGACAACACACCCGGTACATACGAGTCATCGTTTTCCACTACAGCAAATCACAACACTTAAATTGTTGTAGTAATTGTTTTTTGTTTTTGGCGATATTTTTTTCGCGTAATGATTCATTTTCTAGCAATATCGCAACGTTACAGGCGACCTCTTGCCCTACACAAAATGGGCATGCGCGTTAATCGAACTGGCGTTGCCAGGAAAGTCGTCTATACAGGCCCCGCTAATAACAGCGAGAGAATAAAAATAAATAAACAAATGAAACGTGATTCACGATGAATTGACAAGTACATCGGAGCTGTGCAACTCCGTCAGAGCTGCATCGAGAACATCATGCAACTTCGCGCATATATAAAGTACAAAAACGCAGGTGAAGAACACACGAACCATGAATGAAAATGATGTTTTGCCCATTATGAAACATGTTTTCTGGCCGAGGAATAAAACACTGGTTTGTTCCTTTGTTTATTTCATTACTCAGTTTGGTTTACCTGCTTCTGAAATGTAGATCAACTGAGCAATGGAAATATTTATTTGGGTCATATAACTATAGCCGTATTTCTGGGCTAAAAATGGGCTATTCGGAACGCACATGCACAATCGTAGCACGTCAGATATATTCAGGTAGCCCAAACCACCACCCGAGCCCCCACGGCTCGGGGTCGAATAGGCGAACAATTTTATATTTTATATGGTTCTATCTCAGCATAAATAGAAATCTTAATTCTGAATCGAATGTGAGACTAACTAGAAGTGTTGACTGCAATTTCGTTTTGACCAGCTAGCAACATAATTGTCGTATAGTTGACCAAAACAACATTTATTGGCTTATACCTTGAATCCTCTGGATGGAGGGATTTTCAGAGATTAAAAATAGAACAAGAATCTGTGGTTTATTGTTTTCGTGATGTAGACCCTGAAAATAAATCCAAAATAACCTCGTTTTCGCTGTTTAGCGTGATTCTATGCAGGTCAAAATCTGTTCCGATTTTCCCGTCGATTCGAGCTTCGCAGGTGATCGAGCTTCACTACACTTTGAGGAAAAATCAGCATTCCTGGAACACTGCATAATTTCCACACATCCTGCGCCAGGTGACATCATATTTCAGAGCCAGCAAACATACTTACGTTGCGGTTTTGTCCTGAAATTTTCTATCGCCGAACGCGAAACGACGCCATTTTTGACCAAAAACGATATATTTTTGACCTATTGACCATAAAAACTGTAATACGTCGCACCCCTTGTAATACGGATGACCTCCGATCAATACAGGATAGTCAATTAATAAAAGTCTATATCAGTCATGTACAGTATATCCAGCCAGCCTACGTCGGGCCAACAGCGATACAACGTGGCAGCTATCGATCCCGAAATCCGATATTTTGAACATGATCCGCGACAAACAAAAATGTGACGTGCGCACAGCAGAGACAAAAATCAACCTACGTAGTTATTAACGGCTCTGCTACTTGTGGTGAAAATTTTGGTCATGTGCACACAATAAAGATTTAGATCAGCTTGCGTAGCCATACAGTCTGATCAGCGTCTTTACGTTATATTTTACTTTTGGTCCTTTGAGATCAGCGTGAATATTCTGAGAAATCAGAAATAAATAATTGATTTAGACTCATATTCTAGACAGGTTTTTAATTATTTGGACCCCATTTTGATTCATATCAGTCTTTGAATCTGCTGCCTATTCGAAATTCGCAAAATTGCAGTATGTCTCCTCTGGCTTTCTTTGCCGGTTCATTACAGGGTCACTGATGAGGCTTTATTAGCCGAAACTACGTAGTATGACCCATGTTCTTTCTTATGAATGTTTTCATTGCTCTTAAAGGAACTCATTTTTGATTTTTATTTGCGTTCACTGCAGCTGGTGTTGTGCCGTGTGGCGGCCGTAAAACGTCTCCCCGTACATCAACCATAGTGCAGTTTATATTTTACTTTTGGTCCGGTGAGATCAGCGTGAATATTCTGAGAAATCAGAAATAAATAATTGGTTTAGACTCATATTCTAGACAGGTTTTTAATTATTTGGACCCCATTTTGATTTATATCAGTCTTTGAATCTGCTGCCTATTCGAAATTCGCAAAATTGCAGTATGTTTCCTCTGGCTTTCTTTGCCGGTTCATTACAGGGTCACTGATGAGGCTTTATTAGCCGAAACTACGTAGTATGACCCATGTTCTTTCTTATGAATGTTTTCATTGCTCTTAAAGGAACTCATTTTTGATTTTTATTTGTCTTTTGTAATGTGTTTGGGTGTGTGTGTGTGTATGTTATATGGATGCCAAATGACCCAGATCCTCTCCATGGAAACACGGAAAGCTGCATACTGAATGAGAAGGTATGAAGCCTATTTTGACGCCGCACGCAGAGGACATTTTTGACTTGTCTCGCTCAATATAATATGGATTTTGCACAGCAAAAAGGGATTTTCGAGCATGTGCGCTCTCTGAAAACTAAAATCAACCAGGCCCCGAGATTTTTATTTTTGTCAAGCTCAACTCACTTGAGCATGAAATTTGTCCTGTTTATAAATTTTAAAATGCCAACAATTGTTGGCATTTTAATATTTATGAGCAGGACAAATAACATTCTGTGATGATCTGAGCAGGAAAATTGCCTCTTTCGTTTGTGCTTTAATATTTATGAGCATTATAAATTTCATGCTCAGGTGAGTTGAGCATGAAAAAAGTTTTATAACCTCGGGGCCTGCTCACCCATACAGTTTTTATAAAAAGTAGAAGTAAAACAAAGATCAGGAATCGATACAATTAACTTACTCCACCCAACAAAGACACCAAAGGGAAAGAAACACAAACATTAAGCGACCAGACCATAATGGAAACCTTAACAAAGGAAGGCCATAAGGACAGTTATTTTCCCCAAAAATGGCCATATGGCCATCCAAAATTAAAAGACACAAGTGATACACACAGCAAGTAACAAACAACAACATAAATAAAGCCTTTTCAGTTTGTATAAACGAACATTCATTTGGATCAAGAGGAAGCGCACAATAAAGACTGACCAGCCGCTGTTGCTAGACGCATGCGCTCGAAGACCCTTTGTCGCCTAGTGCGGCTGTTATGTTCAATCATGTGCATTAGACTTAACAAGAGCTGTTAGAAGATAACATATCTCGCCTATGGTGAGGACAAGTAATTTTGCAGTTTTTGCCCAAAATTGACATTTTCTTTTGTAAAAGAGCTAAACAGACTGCAGTCATTAAAAGAAAACCGAAAGTACCCCTAAGAACCACTGAACAAGAAATCTTGTTTCAGGCATTTCTTTTATATATTTAAATTTTGCAGTTTTTGCCCCAAAATAGCCATGTTAATGAGCTAAATAGGCTGCAGCATTTGAAAGAGAACCAAAACACAGCTTTAAGAACAAATGAACTAGAGATCCTGTTTTAAAATGAAATGAAATATATATTTTTCAGTGTTTTTTTTTTTTTTGTTTTGTTTTTTAAATCTAAAAGGTTGCTAGTCCAAATAAATGTCTACCTGTTTTCATCAAGAAAAAAATCCTCAGGGTTGTCAAACAGATGAAATAACTAGAGCTGTCAGAGGATCTGACTATAGCCCCGCTATAGCGCTATCAGAGGAGTAAGACACATTGACTCTAAAAGCTTTTAACCTATCAGGGGAGCTTTCTTAGTTCCAGAGAAAACTTTAATATTTTTTTTTTCTTTGCTGGGGAGATAACCCCAAGAGTAATGTTGTTGGCCATTATTTACTTACATCCACCTAATGTTCATGTTTATACAAAGTTTCAGCTTTCTAGCTTTCTTAGTACCTGAGAAAACTGTATCGAAAATATTTTTCATGGTTTGATGGTTAGAAAAGTGAAATGATTTTTTTACTTGCAGAAAATATCCTATCAGGGGAGATAACTCCAAGAGTTATGGGCCTTTGGCCATTATTTTGGTAAGGGCCATACATCCACCCACTTTTCATGTTCATACAAAGTTTCAGTATTCTAGCTTTCTTAGTTCCTGAGAAAACTGTCACCAAACCTTTTCATTTATTAAAAAAAACTATACTATCAGGGGAGATAACTCCAAAAGTAATGGGCCCTCGGCAATTATTTTGGTTAGCTCCCTATATCCACCCATTGTCCACATTTATGCAAAGTTTGAGGTTTCTAGCTTCTTTAGTTCCTGAGAAAACTGTGACCAAACATTTTCATTTAAAAAAAACCTATATTTTCATTTATTTAAAAAACCTATCAGGAGAGATAACTCCAACAGTTATGGGCCCTTGGCCATTATTTTGGTAAGCTCCCTATATCCACCCATTGTCCACATTTATGCAAAGTTTGAGCTTTCTAGCTTCTTTCGTTCCTGAGAAAACTGTGACCAAACATTTTCATTTAAAAAAACCTATCAGGGGAGATAACTCCAAGAGTTATGGGCCCTTGGTCATAATTTCGGTAAGGTCCGTGGAGGCACCCATTGTCCACGTGTATACAAAGTTTTAGTTTTCTAGCTCTCTTAGTTTCGGGGAAAACTGTGACGAAAAAATAACGGAATAACGGAATTACGGAATTACAGAATTACAGAATTACGGAATTACAGAATTACGGAATGACAGGGCAAATCCAATATAGCCCCACTTTTCAAGCGGGGCTATAATTAATTTCTAGAAAGTAAAAAGAAACATAAATTTTGGATTTTTTTTCTTTTGTTTTTAGTTGATTTGAAAATAATTTGTAAAATATAACAAATAAGAGCTTGCAGGTAAACTTTAACAAAATGTGGACACCGACGAGGCCAGGGTATGGCAATAGCTCGCAGTACTTTCGTAAGGCGAGCCGCGAGTATAACGTCGTTTTAGAACAGCATAAATGACCACATCAAAACAGCTTACTCACGCGGTTAGTATACTTAAAGCAAACGTCATCCACGCACAAGTTTTCTTGAAACAGCCCCGCTGCGTGTAACTCTTTCACACATTTCAAGCAACTGACGCTAACGGCGAGGCACAGGAGAACTGATAGCTTGTTCTTGTTGTTGTCCAGGTAGCTCTTTAATGGAACCACTTTTGATGTGTCGTAAGGTTTAACAAAACGCTTCTGATGCCACAATACAAGGGCACTGACCATCTCATCTGTCATAGAAATACATGTACATGAAACAAGAAATACCTTAAATTAAACTAAACATAGGCTATATTATTGCCTTTCAGAACAGCAAATTCTACCAACAAAAGTTTCGGCCTTACGGTCCTTTCTCTACAATTTAGCATACTACGTGAGCAATGGCAAAATACAGAGAGAGAGAGAGAGAGAGAGAGAGAGAGAGAGAGAGAGAGAGAGAGAGAGAGAGAGTGAGAGAGAGCTTTACGGGGAAAGTATACACCTGGCAAATTTATCAAATACAATACAACGTATAGTGAAATTTCGATATCTGGAAAACCGTTGGCTCGTTTAACACGGTTGTTTCAAACTCGTTCTTGAGTCCCTATAGAATTCTTCCCATACCCCAGACACCCCTATATTTAGCATAATTTGCATTATGATAACACGGCCTATATACCAAAACATGGTAAATTTTACCACCGAAAAAACAATTTTTAGCTGAAAAAAGTGATATTTTTCTTATTTCTGCTCAAAATATTTTGAGCAGAAATAAGAAAAATAAGGTTTACCCATGTAAACCCCACTTTTACTAAATAAAAGTGTGATTCAAGGCAGTCAGAATTACATAGGCGTGTCTTCGTGATGGTTTGGGTGTGGGGTATTTTTATTTTATCTGACAATACACTTTCTTTTGTGCACAAGAACCTTGAAATTCTGAAGCAAGTTTTAGAAAAAAAAAAGCAGCATTCTTATAGATTGGTTCTTTAAAAATTTTATGCAGGCAAACCCTGGCAAATTTCAAGCAATCTGTATTGGAAAAACTGCCCATGATACTATTACATCTTTTAAAATTGACTCAGTGGAAATCAAATGTGATGATAATGTCTCTCTTTTAGGGGTTAATATCGATTTTATGCTGCGTTTTGACAATCATGTGTCAGAAATATGTAAAAAAGCCTCTAAACAGTTAGCAGTTTTAAAAAGGATTGGTAGATTTTTAACCAAACAAGGTAAACTGACTATTTATAACTCTTTTATTGTCTCAAATTTTAACTACTGTCCATTAGCATGGTATTTTTGTAGTATGTCTAGTACCATTAAAATTGAAAAGATTCAGGAACGGGCTTTACGATTCATCAACAATGATTTCAGGTCATCTATCCAGGCTCTAGTAGCTTCAACCCAAACCGAACCACTACATGTAAAACGATTGAAGCTGATGGCTACCGAGGTTTTCAAAATTGTGAATAACATAGCACCAGAGTATATAGGTGATTTGATAAATTTACAATGTTCCACATACAATTTCAGGAGTGAAAATAAAGCAAGCCTCCCTAGAGTAAATACTACAAGGTATGGCCTAAGGTCATTTCGATATGAGGCACCCCGTATCTGGAACAGTCTCCCAAATGATCTGAGAAATGCCGAATCCCTTCCTCAGTTCAAGAGACTGATCCAAGCTTGGGAAGGCCCCATATGCAAATGCCCTTCTTGTTCAGTTTAACGTTGCTGTTGCATGTACATGTCGTTTCTCTTTTCTTTTTATTTTGTTTTGTTCGGACCCTACTACTTCCTTGGTTTATAGTTTTTTTTTCTGTTTTGTTTTTTCTGTTTGTTTTGTTTGTTTCTTTAGGGTACTGTGGGCTACGCCTCACCTTTCCCTTTTTTTCGCTTTCGTACCAAGGATGTATTAGTCGGGGTCTTTTGATGCAGCAAACTGACATTCACTGACCTTCATATGGCCGTCCTCTTAACGCTATATATGTATTTTTCTAACACAAATTTTTATTAATCTTTTTCTTTCTTTTTAGTACCTTCTCATTATATGTACATATTATATATATTTATATTTACTGTCTTTTATATGTCTTAACGTACCTTGTAAATGTAAATCTTACAACACCTATTTCTTATGTAACTATCTTACTGTGTGATGACTTTACTTGTGCCTTTATTTGTAATGTCTGCATGCTGTGATATATTTATAACCCGTTGTTGTTTTACTCAATGTTTGTCGAAATACAAGCCCTACTGGGCTTATGTTACTTGTTATACATATTCGACACTAAATAAAACTTCTATGTCTATGTCTATGTCTATGTCTATCTTGAAATGGAATCTTGTGTGTACTCAGTCGAACCGCCTCACTGAGTATACAAAACATACCATTTTTTCATATAAGATAAACTATTATCCGCTGATGGCTCGTTTACCACGACTGTTTCAGACTCGTTCTTGAGTTCCTCGAGAATTCTTCCGATACATCCAGATATTTATATATTTAGAATAATTTACAGAGGTTACCTTATTCTTATTTTATCTTAGATAAGTATGTTGTGTGCACTCATTAGAATCGCAAGGCGATTCTGATGAGTAGACACAATATAACTTTATTTCATATAAAATAAAAATATTATCTCCATTATGCCTTCTAATCTAGTGCTAACACTGACCCTCAGTGACTCAAACTACCCCTTTCTTGTACAAGTTTGACTATCCCTAATGTTTCGAGCCATTGAAGTTCGACTTATCACAACATAGTCGAAATTCTGATAACTCGAATGCCGTTGGGACCATGAAAAATAGAAGTGAAGGCAATGATCAGGAATCGATACAATTAACCCACAGCTCCCATCAGTGACACCGATTTTTTCGTAATAAAGATAGTTCGAAAAACTGATGTTTAGTCACAATTTAAGACCATGAAGCATACTGGGAATCATTTTAATACCTCTACGATCTTCTATAAAATAAGTGTATCTTGTATGTACTCAATAGAATCGCCTCACTGCCTCATTGAGGCGATTCTTATGATTACACACGGCATGCATTTTACCGATCAAATCAGGAAGACCTCCCTAAAATCCAAATATATGGATGCCTGTAGGTATGGGAAGAATTTCCTAGGGGCCCAAGAGTGAGTTCGAATTAGCCATGGTAAATTAGCTATCCGTGTTCGAGTTTCCGAAGTTTCACTGAGTAAGAAAAATATTTGAAAGGGTCTGAAAACAGGGATCAGCAACCACTACATCAGCAACCACTACCTACTTATTATTAATACTGGATGTGGATAGCATGCCAATTTCAAGTCTCAATCACTGGAGTAAAAGAAAACCAGGAGTTAAACCCCGTTGGACCAAGCAACAGACATAAAAGTTCCGGCTCCGACAGACTAATAAATACTTCTTCTTGTACTCGTATGAGGCGGAGTTTGTACAAAGTCTCCTCAAAGCAGGCAAGAAACGCCTTGCACAACAATTCAATTTCACCTACAGATATATAGATGATTTAATGTCTCTGAAAAATGCTAAATTTGCAGAGTACTTGGAATTCATCTATCCACGTGAACTTGAAATTAAGGAAACAACAGAGACTGCAACCTCCTCCTCATACTTGGATTGTTATCTCTATATTGACAACGGGAAGCTTTCTACTAGGCTGTACGATAAATGAGATGACTTCAATTTTCCCATTGTTAACTTTCCCTTCCTGAGCAGTAATATCCCATCTGCACCAGCATATGGAGTTTACGTTTCACAGTTAATCCGTTATGCTAGAGCCTGTTCAAAGTATCAGGACTTTATGGAACGTGGGAAGGTGCTCACTACCAGGTTGTTATGCCAGGGGTATCAAAAAACCAAACTGGTATCAACACTAAAGAAGTTTTATGGGAGGCACCATAATCTTGTGGATCCGTACAATGTGGCCATTTCCAGAATTATTTCTGATATGTTTGCCAATGGAAAGCCATATAGGAAGACTTCCAAAATCTTGGACATACCCTTCCCGGCATTTACACCTTTTCTTCGTTCGGGTCGATGGGCATGGTGGGCGAAGCTTGCTTACCAAGTAATGCTTACTATCCGCGGACGCCTGATTACACTCTTCTGGAGTCTATGTCTGTTGATCCGAACATTGATATTTGCCATTTTGTCTATGGATTAACGATTTTGGATTAACGCTTTGGTACTACGACCTAAACTACTTTAAGCCAAAGCTATCATAGAGTCTTAACCCCGATCCATCGGCGTGCAATTAAAAGGCAAGCAGGAATCAAAATCATTTGAATGCAAAATGAATAAACTACCATGGTATTAGAAGAGGAACAATTAGGAGAAGAAGAAGGAGACTTGTTTCAAGATAAAATTTCGCAGAGACCACAAGATGTATATCATAAACGTATACACAGAGATGATTTTGAAAATAAAACAAAACAACCAAAAAAAAAAAAAAACAGTGACTGACACTAGTAAACATAACGTTTAGATTTTTTATTAACCTGTGCCCTTCTGAAAGAATGGTGCGTATTTTCTTCATTAGATAAATTATTGTTGGAAAAGAGTAACAAAATTCGTTGTTATCGGAGTGGCAGGCGGTATTTCCAGTGGACTGAATTTATCATACCTTGTCGTATCACGGAGTGCCACACCGACCCGACCCGTCTCATCGAGTTCACACTATTCGCATTTTTGTTAATGATTCTGACTACCCTCCAAATTTACAACAAAGGACCCCAGCAGGCACATGTCGCAAGGGCAACGTCAAATCAACGCCGGTGAAACGTTGCACATTTTGCACCGACGTTAATGTGACGTCACAAATACGTCATGTGCCTGCTGGGACGTGTCCCAGTTCAAAGATCGAACAGTCCACTTCAGAAACTCAGGACTGAACGGATTATATCGATTTTACTGGCCACATTGCCCCAGGTTCCAACAGCTTTCAGGACAGGTAAGCTTTTGGTTATTTTTGGCTTCCGCGAGAAGGATGACAAACCCATGTGCAGAAGTAGCTTCTTTCATGCCGCTACTTTTTTTATCTGATTAACATGTAATATAATTGTCATGTAATATCTCCAGAGGTGAGTAAACAAGAAATGCAGAAGGAATAAAATCCATGCTAATTATGTTCTATAAAAGGGTTATCCTTTGGAAGCAAGGAATGCACCACAGAAGTGAAAAATATGGAGTGTACATGTTTTCTGGGCCAGACGAGCTAGTTTCGGCCAATTAGGCCTCATCAGTGACCCTCAGATGTTTTCAAAATTCCACAATGGAATCAATGATCCCAAAGGACAAGAAAATATAATCTACACTATGATGTAGGGCAGGGAGGCTAAGTCAAAGAAGACGGATAGCTGTAAACTTCGATCGAAATTTAACTTTGAGAAAGCAAATTAAGACATGAAACAACAGCAGGATTTATATGTGAATAACTTGGTAGTTGGTGTAAAGGCAAATTCCAGAAACTAGTTAAGATAGACATATAGCAAGCATGATGTATATGTGAATAATTTGGTAGTAATACCAGAGACTTTGATAGGTTCATCAATAGTCAGAAAAAGACATACCGGGCATTCAACCTCTTAAAAAGGGACAACAGTGGTGTTGCAGAATTAGATCCGGAACGAACAGAGGAACTGACTGGTGAATTCATTGATGCGATCAATAAATAGAAGTGGAGGCAATGATCAGGAATCGATTAAATCAACCCACAGCTCCCAATAGAGACACCAAAGGGAAAGACACACAAACATGAAACAACAGACCCTAATGGAAACAAACCGAAAAAAGGTTGCGTTAACTGAGATATTGGCTTCTTTCATGGATAGTGCTGCAGTTTCGTCAGAGGGAGTTTTTAAGTTATTTAAAGGCTTGAATCCTTCTAAATCGTTAGGGCCTGATGAGCTTAATCCTACAGTCCTTAAGGAACTAGCAAACGAACTGTGCCTAGTATTTGAACATTTGTTTTAGACATCTCTTGATACTAGGGAAATCCAAAAAAGGATGGTTTCTTGCAAACATGTGTCCCATCTTTGAAAAAGGAGGTAGAGCTCTTGAACATTACTTTCGCACTGTGTCACTGACATGCGTGCCGTGTTGTTTGCTCAAACATCATGGCGCACTTGGATGAAAACCAACTTTTGTCAGACAGGCAACATGCATTTTGGAAAAGGCACTATTGTGAAACAGGGTTACTAATTGGGTAAAATCATGGTCAAAAGGTGACACATTTATTCTGGGTTTCGAAAAGGTTTCTGGCACACCCCTTATTAACTACTTACAAGCAAACTATTTAGTTGGCGGGAAGACCAAATGGACAGATTTCTTTCTTTGGTACAAATAACAACGAGCTGTTGATAAGAGTGAAACTCAGGCTGGGCTCCAATTTTATCTGTTGTCACACACGCAACATGTCTACAGGGTCCATAACAAGGAGGTCCTCTGGTATAGCATTTTTACAGGAACCCTTACGGTTGGTCTGCTCAGAAACATGACAACAGGGACCATAACAGCTAATCCGCTCGATGACAGATAACGTTCCAACAGGGACCAACGAGATGGGGCGTTGGGCAAGAAAATAGGGTATGAGATTTCAGCCTGTTAAATGAAAAGGACAAACAAAATCGAGGCTTCTTACACTTTAGCGGGAACGTTCCTCGAAAATGTGGATTCCATTAAATACCTTGGTGGGTGTGACAATCACACATGACTTGAGATGGAATACTCATGACTACAAAACTAATACAGCCTCTGGAAGCGAAATATTTATCAGTGCCCTTAGAATGCAAAAGAAACAGTATATAAAAACTAGGGCGCCCGATCTTTGAAAATGGTAATTATGTCTGTGACCCAAGGGATTGGCCTTTCAGGAAGAAATTGAAAAAGTCCAGAATAGGACTTCTAGATTTGTAGCGAGCAATTACTGCTTTACTGGATGCATGTCTGCAATACTATAAACATAAGATTGAAGTCTCACCAGAAAAGGAGGCAAGATCGACGGCTTATTCCCTTCATGGGTGCTGCCAACATTCCAACAGATTATCTTATTCCTTAGCCCCTAGTTTTGGCATTTCAGACACACGCTGCAAGACCTGATATTTACAAAGGATCCTTCTTCGCCTAAACCATTAGAGATTGGAATACCCTTCTAGATTCGGTGATTTCATCCACCGAAGGCACAAAGGTTTACTTCTTTGGCGCGGGCTAGGGACTATTTTTTCCGTTTATCAGGTCTTGGTGAATGAATGTCATTTGACTTACTACAAGTAACAATTCTTATTCTGAGTCTGATACACAGATAGTTATTGCTCATTTTACTAATATGTGAGAACCGTCGTGACTAAACTTGCTTTTGGCACTTGCGACCGCCAAAGGTTCAAATCAGCCATCGTATCCGCAAAGCTTTCACCTTTGTTGTCGCTGACTGGACAGAACAATACCTCTAGTTTCTTTACCTAAAGTTTCTACTCGTAGACTCTTGCTAGTCTGTGTGGCTAAACAGACCAGAGTTTCTCTCGACAGGGATAAATGTTTTGTACTCAAAATAAATGCTTGCGAACCCGTTTGTCCTTATCATTGCACAGATTTGTTAATATGATGACAAATTTTATTATGAAACCCCGACAGGTCGCACATTTTGTAGGATTAAAGTGCTATTCATGATCAAAATAAGCATAGGATTAGGAACGGTTACCTTTGGTATAGAATTCCGCTCTACTTTGTTCTAAAGTGTCTGGCTTGAACCACTGGAATACACAATACGAAAATCAATCAACTTATTGATCGACCAATTACTATTATCATCATATCAAGACGGTTAAACTTTCTCAAACAATTGTGACAAGTAGAATGTACCACATAATGCCTTTAGAGAAGTGAATTTTCGAAATATTGGGTGTCTTGCTTGTCTTATTTGCATTTTACTATAGTTCCTGTATATAAATATAGAGTGGACTATAATCAGTATCATGGCCAGTGGAGTCTGCTCTTGACAATACTGTTACTACAGTCTTTCTCATGGGACAAAAAGATTAGGCTTTAGATTAGGCTTTAGATTGACCGTTCCAAGGCAGCTCTTCTGTGGCGATTTATTTATGTTGTTGTTTGTTACTTACTGTGTGTATCACTTGTGTCTTTTTATTTTTGGATGGCCATATGGCCATTTTGTGGGAAAGTAACTGTCCTTATGGCCTTCCTTTGTTTAGGTTTCCATTATGGTCTGGTTGCTTAATGTTTGTATTTCTTTCCCTTTGGTGTCTTTTATGGGTGGAGTAAGTTAATTGTATCAATTCCTGATCTTTGTTTTACTTCTACTTTATGTTGTTGTATTGTTTGACAAAATTAACAGAAAGGTTAGTATTTTTTTATATTATGCGACTTCAAAAAGATAAACCAAAAGTCAACTTCTTGCCATTAGTCAACACATATTTAACACCAGTCAGACTCTTCTGTCTTATATATAAAAGTCACAGTCAGAAACTGACACGCGCAAGCGCAGGATAGAAGTGGATGCAAATAGGCTTTGGTTTTGGGTGGAGTTGAACGACCCGGTCAATTAAAATCAAAAATGAGTTCCTTTAAGAGCAATGAAAACATTCATGAATACTGTTAAGGGTACGTCTAGCCGTTCAGTTTATCTTGTCGCTCTTACCCTGTGATGACGTAATGTACACGCAGTTAACCCATAAGACGCCAATCCCGACAGTTGTCGTCTTCTTTATCGTCTGCCAGTTAATTTAATGGTCATTTTTGCAAACAGCGTTTGTCTATATGCAAAAATTATTTCTTAAACTTTCGCAAGAAGAATCAACAGTCGACATAAGCAGACGACATTTTCAAATGTAGTTTTTCTCGGTATCTTAAGGGTTAACATTCTGTATTTGAGGCTACACTGTTTCCCATGTTGTTCGTGAGTGAATGTAAATAACCAATGTGAAGTCGATTGCATTTTCTGTCGCCAATGGGCATTTCGTATTACCGTTTTTACCGCATGTATAGGCCTGAGCAAGGTTTACACTGTGTACCACTAATTCAATTATTTATACATAGCATCAGGTAGTATAGTGTACTTTTTTAGATTTCATAATAAATAAAGCTTAGAACACGTATGGTAAGTGATTTAAGGTGTCCGAATATTAAGAGTAAAAACTGTACCTCCACTGATTGGCCTGGTATAACTCGAAGGCCGAAAATATCCAGTTGCCCAGGAAAAATACTATCATAATGTTGCTATAGTTGAGATGGTTATATGCACCGCCACTGGTATTCACAATATCATCATTTACAGGTAAACATGTCTGCTAAGATCCATCTTAAAGCAACACGCGAAATTACAAAACAGATTTTCATGGAAGGCAATTCTTTCAAAATATTTTGTCTCTGTTATCATTAGAATATAGAAGTGAAGGCAATGATCAGGAATCGATACAATTAACCCACAGCTCCCATCAGAGACACCAAAAGGCAAGAAACACAAACACGAAACAACAGACCCTAATGGAAACATCAATAGAGGAAAGCCAAAAGGACAGTTACTTTCCCACAAAATGGCCAATTAGCTATCCAAAACAAAATAATAAAAGCGATACAAACACCCAGACAAACCATAACAAAAATAAACCGCGACAGAAGGCTCACGATTTTTCCACTCTTTACACTAAACTTCCTCATAATCTTATAAAAGAAAAGCTTAATGATTTAATTGAATGGGCTTTTCACAGAGAAGATTCTCTCTATCTTGCATGTAATGTCAGAAATGCATTTTTCACTTCTAAAGAGCATAAGAATTATATACTTTGGTCATGTCAGAAAGTGTGTGATGCCCTCACCTTTCTACTTGACAATATTTATATTAGATTCAATACTAAGTTATTTAGACAAATTGTGGGTATTCCGATGGGTACTAATTGCGCACCTCTTGTGGCTGATCTGTTCTTGTATTGTTATGAAAGAGACTTCATTTTGTCGCTTTCCATTGATAACCAATCTGAAATTATTGAAGCTTTTAGCTCTTCTTCTAGATATTTAGATGATTTATTAAATATTGATAATACCTATTTTGATGGTTTGATCAGTCAGATTTACCCCCTAGAACTTCAGTTAAATAAAGCAAATTCTTCTGATACCGAGGCCCCGTTTTTGGATTTACATCTATCTATTGTAGATGGATTTGTTTCGTGCAAAATTTATGATAAACGCGATGACTTTGATTTTGAGATTGTAAATTTTCCTTTTTTTGGATGGTGATGTTCCTCGTGCGCCATCCTATGGCGTTTATATTTCGCAATTAATTCGATTTGCTAGAGTGTGTAGTCATGTAACTGACTTCAACACTCGTAATAAATTATTAACGGCTAAACTCCTTAATCAGGGTTATCGGTACAATAAACTACGCAAAGCCTTTTCAAAATTTTATAGACGCCATTCTGATTTAATTTCAAAATTAAATATTGGACTTAAATCTCTTCTGCAACAAGGTCTATCGGAACCCGAATTTTATGGTGACTTAGTATATAAATTCAGAAAAATATATAACCGCAATGACTTCAGCACCCAATTTCGTAAAATCATTCTTCGATATAAAAAGATTGGGTACAACATGGATATTATACGACAGACTGCATGCATGGTAGTTAACCCAATCACGGTTGGCAACTTTGCTTCCCTCTTTAATTGCACGCCGGTGGGTCAGGCCTCAGATTCTATGACGGCTCCAACGTAAAGGCTTATTGAAAATTAGAGAGATAATGTTGGTTGGTGCCTGATGCTCTGTCTCTGGTCGGGCTCATCGGAGTCTAACTGTTGGTTTTCTTTTGCTCCAGCATTTCAGTGGTTTCTTGCTGTCGAGTCCTCACCGTTGTCTCACCTCTGTGGTTCTTTGATTTTTGTGTTCACGGAGATGTTGCACTGATGAATTAGGAGGCCTTCATGCGGACTGAACAAATTATTTGTCTAAATCGCGACGGAAGTAAGGGCGAGGATTGTGGCCACGTAAAATCGATTTAAGCCCCCCCCCCCCCCCAGTGGAAATCTTCCACTGACCGTTCCAAGGCGGCTCTTCTGTGGCGATTTATTTATGTTGTTGTTTGTTACTTACTGTGTGTATCACTTGTGTCTTTTGGTTTTGGAGTGCCATATGGCCATTTTGTGGGAAAGTAACTGCCCTTATGGCCTTCCTTTGTTTAGGTTTCCATTATGGTCTGGTCGCTTAATGTTTGTATTTCTTTCCCTTTGGTGTCTTTTATGGGTGGAGTAAGTTAATTGTATCAATTCCTGGTCTTTGTTTTACTTCTACTTTTCAATGAAACGAATTCCACCGAAGCACCCGAAGATGCAGAGGATAGTTAGCTAAGTTTATCTTTCACTATAGCTCAGGTCCTGATCAACAAAAGTTATCTGATCTGTTACCAGTAACATTCTTATTCTGAGGGTCTACCTTAAAGGAAATGAAAAGCTCATCACGAAAATACGCCTATATAATTTTGACCGCTTTGAACCCCACTTTTATATAGTAAAACTAGGGTTAACAGGGTTAAACCTTATTTTTCTTATTTTTGCTCTATTTTGAGCAGAAATAAGAAAAATATCACAATTTTTCATCTGAAAATTTTCGCTTTTTCGGCGGTAAACTTTACAATGCATTTGTATAGGCATGTTTTCGTAATGTGTCTTCGGGGTTCTGGACTAGGTAAGACATCGAGTTTTTTAGCTGCACATAGCAGCAATATTCTAGAATTGTATATTCAGAATTCTAACATAGCGCGCATAAACTCTGATTTATTTAAGAAATACATCAGCTCTAGCTGTGATTTGTAGGGTAAAAAATCACAGTTTGGAGGTCACTTGTAAAGTAGACGAATCACATGCGTGTAGCGCGCGTGTAACTGTGAGGTCAATTGTAAAGTAGATGAATCACGTGCACGTAGCGCGCGTGATTTGTCTACTTACAACCGACCGGCAAACTGTGATTTATTACTCAACAAATCACAGACTAGAGCTGATCTATTTCGATTCCAACAGGCTGAATATCAGCAATAATGTTGTAGTTTCCACCAAATTCTCACAACATTTCGCCATTGTGAGAAGAAATCCTGCAAAATTATTGACTGTAATATATGCATTTATGTCCTTTTGTAACGTTTTCGATGCAAGAAAGTGACGTTACACCTTCTAACGTCAAGGAATCTACGAGTGACATCATAAATTGGCTGATTTTAATGATGTCACTCGACATGTTCTTCTGCACTGTGATTTGTTGCATAAAAAAACACAGTTCCTTCACATTGTTTGTAAAGGCACGCTGTGTTAGAATATGCAACGAATCACATGGCGAAAGAGAGTGACGTGTGACGTGACGAAAAGCTACCGAATTATAACGTCACTTGTAGATTCCTTGAAGCAGGACGGTGTAACGTCACTTTCTCGCATCGAAACGTTTCAAAATGACCATCCTGGCAGTGAACAGAAAGGTACTTGTCAGACTGCAAGGATGCACAAGCTGATCTGTACCTTCGTTGTTATCAAATGGCAAAAATATGTTTTCTCTTGACGAGGTTCATATGATTAAAATATCGTTTGAAAGGGTAAAGGTATTATACCTTTTTCCCGAAGATTGCAGACAGTGTGTACAAAAATGGATTCAGTGCAGAGTTGATCGGAAGTACAAATACTGCCGTCCAAGCGTAGACATCACCTGGTATCACGTGATCTGTCAGTGCCAGAGCTCCTGTTTGCAAGAAATAAAAACATCGTAGACACGGTATGATACCGCACCACTGCAGGGCAATATGATGCATTTTACAGATATTTCTAGAGTAGATAAAACGGGGCAGAAACCTCAAGCAATACAATACTTTTCAGATACACTAAGGGCAGAGAACCCCAGAACTTAAGTGATTAGCAGCCTTTAACATACAACCTTTAGTACTCTATAGATCTGTGAAGTTTCATGTAGTCCACATAATAGAGAAATGCAGGCCAAAATCTATTTCAGGCACATCAAAGGTATATAACTCGGAGTTAAATCGCAGTCATTGGTTACAATATGCGTCCATCTATTCTAAACAGAAATGGATATACGGTCCAAACACCGTTTTTCACATATACCAGTTAGAGTTGCGGGTCCATGACCACAATAGGCTGCCAGTTAGCCTCGATAGCGCAGTAGAAAACGCGTTCGACTTATGATCGAGTGGAGGTGCGTTCGAATCCGGCCGCCGGTATCGAGGTGTGAAGACACGTAATGACACTGGCCCACTCCATCCAGGTGTAAATGGGTAGCAGTGGTGTAAAAGCCACTGCCTCTCTCTCGCGCGCATGATAACACCCGGAATGAGTGTACGAGGGCGACTCAATAAGCTCGAAGCTTTCATCGCAGTCGAACTCAAACTTATTATAAACTAACTAATTGGCTACTTTAAGTGGTCTATATAGCATAGAGATTTCAGCCATACATGTAATACAGCAAAAGAACAAAAGTCCAAAACCCAGTTTTAGGAATAGATAAAACAGAAGTGAAGGCAATGATCAAGAATCGATACAATTAACCCATAGCTCCCATCAGTTACACCAAAGGAAAAGAAACACAAACATGAAATAACAAGACCCTAAAAGAAACACCAAAAGCGGAAGTCTGTCAAAAGTTGCTGGATTGTCGCCCAATAACATTCCCAATAAAGATGCATATGCAAATTATGAAAAATATCCTAGTTTATTTATCATAAAACTATTTTTCAAAAGTCATATAACTCAGAATGACCAGAGTAGCAGTCCTTAGCCATAATATGTTACCTTCAGTCAGCGTTATATCTGTGAAGTTTCATATCCGTAGTTATCATAAGACGTCGCGTCTGAGAGCGTAATAACGCCATGTAATATTTTCGATAATCCACTAGTGGATTAAATATGCAAATTAGCTAGATACGTCCCGTAACTTTACATGTACGACTTCCTTAACGACGTCGCGTTTACTAATGGCTGAATATTGCTATTTTTGTAAACAATCGTGAATAAAATGCGTTTAAATGTCATATGATAAATAGAATCTTGCATTCGTGCTCATGCATTATTGAATTTATTAAACTCGTCGAGGAAAAGGGATTAAATGCTCGGCATAGCCTCGCATTTTATCACTTTTCCTCAACTCGTTTAATAAATCCAATAATACATGAACACTCATGTAAGATCCTCTATTTTCCATATAGAACAAAAGCTAGGGGTTAAAATCATTTTTACATATATCAAGAGCAGATAGCAAACGAATGGCCAGAGCAGCAGTTCTTTGCCACAGTATGCTACCTTAAGGAGAATGGGAACACCTGGCAGATTTTTCCGACATTTTTCAAAGGGAGACAACTTTTGGGACTTCCTGTTCGCTTTCCTATAATCCATGTCCCACTGAAAAAGGGGTCTACTCTTAAAGGAAAGAATTGGCTCCTCAGGAGCAAATTCTTTGCTTTAAGAGTTGATCCCTATTTACATGGGAGACAAAAATACTTTTGCTGCAGTTGCCTCCCCTCGAAGGTGCATCCATTCCCCTTAAGTGGTCTATATATCTGTAAGTTTCATCCATAAAGTAATTAAGGAATTAAAAGCCAGAACTGACATGGTTCACTCGTAACTTTGTTAAACGGTGTCGAATTTACCCAACAAAAATCTCAAAACACAAATCCCTGATACAACTGAGTGCGAAAAATGTGAAGAAAATGTGAATAACTACTCAATATATTGATCGAAAATGAAGCGCGAACGGACGAAAAATATGTCAGAAATTAAATAACAGTGGCAAAATTCTGTCTTTGGATTTGGGATGGGGTTGAAATATGAGGTAGTTTCAGATATATCGACCTAAACGAATGCAAATGCAACAGAATTCACGAAGAAGAAAAATCATGTGTCGCCAAAACAATCTGTTTAGCAACAGAAGAATGAAAACAATTGGAAATGTAAAATTCAGGGATTCTGTTGTTGATAGATAATCAGCGGCTGATCAAGTTTGTCGGCAAATCTCAGAATATTTCAGAAGTATTGATCAATGAATGTAAAACAATATACATGTAGAACAAAAATAACCGACTGCGTGTGATATTCCATATTAATTTTTTGTCAAGGTTTTGTTTGTTTGTTTGTATTGGAGTTGAACGGCCCAGTCAACACTATTTTAGGTCATTTTTGAGCCGGTCAGTTTACCTTTCCACACTTTTCCTGGGCTGGCTTATACGTAAGCGGTTAACCAGTACAGTGCACATTCTTTCGCCAAAGACTGACAACTGCCCTTCATGAATCATCGGAAGGGTGAGATTGACCGATGAAAAGATTTCATGATCAATCTCTACGAAAGAAATTTTGCCGACCCCGGCAGATATCGAACCCGCGTCCTCCAGATCACCAGTCAGACTGAGCTATGGCAAGGTAAATGACCTTAATTGTGTCGACGGTGTGACGATACCAGCTCAACATCACGAAAACACGCCTATATACTTTTGACCCCCTTGAACCCCACTTTTATATTGTAAAACTGGGGTTTACAGGGATGAACCTTATTTTTCTTATTTCTGCTATAAAATAAAGATTGTGGATACTCGTTAGAACGGCCTCGATGAGGCGGTTCGATACTCGTTAGAACGGCCTCGATGAGGCGGTTCTAACGAGTACCCACGATCTATATTTTGAGCAGAAATAAGAAAAATATCACATTTTTTCTTATTAAAAATTTCGTTTTTCGGCTGTAAAGTTTACAATGTATTTGTATAGGCGTGTTTTGGTAATGACAAGTCATGACAACACAATCTGCTGCAATAAGTTAACATTACTTTGACCGTAGGAACCTAACATGTAAAATTTGTAAAGGCTAAATAACTGATTATGCATATGTCGTTCACAAATTTTCATTTGTCTCACGCTTTGTTTACTGGTGGGATTATAAAAACAGGGAAATACTGCAAAGAAAAATAATCACAATCATTAAATGACAAAAACAAGGAAAACATCACCTATACAAAACAAGAACTGTCAGAAGATCTGATTATACACCTCCCACTTAAGTGGAATTTTGCTGATTGCCAGTCAGACTTGCGATTCCTGGTCGTTGCCTTCACTTCTATTTTGCATGCATGTTATAAGTCATCATCACTGAAAAGTACACCAAGCCGGAGCCTTCCAGATTTTATAGTTCCTGTGATATATTTGACCGGTCAATAGGGGAAAAAGATTGAAAGAACAGCTGAATAAAATGTCGAGAAAGCCCATTGCCTGTTACACGATATAAAACATCGTTATTGTACTGCATACGAAGATTGAGGCTCTTAGCTTTTGCAGTTCATAAGAAAGATTTGGGAAAACATTAAACATTGGTCTAGATGGAGAGAAAGAAGCATGAATGCAGAGATGAAGAATAAGCCAAGTATGCCTGTTGTCTCTTGCAGAATACAAATCACCTTTGCATTGCATATCAAGTTTAAGGTTTCTAGCTTTTGTAATTCCTGAGAAATACTTCGACGAAATAAATGTCATTGGATTATATGGAGAGAGCCTGTTGTCTCTTACAGGAGGTAAGTCATCATACCAAGTTTGAGGCTTCTACATTTTATAGTTTTTGAGAAAACTTTGATGAAAAAAATTAACACTGGTCTATATGGAGAGATAGATAGCATACAATGTTTGAGACTTCTAGCTTATAAATCCTGATTAATCCTGACGAAAATTTAACATTGGCCAATTGGGGAGAAAGAAGAAATGAAATAAGCCGAGAAAGTTCATTGTCTCCATTTTTTCCACTGCAGTTTTAGGATTTTTTTCTATTAGAATTCCTGAGAAATCGTTGGAGAAAAAATGAACAATGGCCTATATGGAGAGAAAGAAGAATGGCAGAACAAATTAACCAAGAACGCCCATTGTCACTTACACATTATAACTCATCATAATTGTGCAGCATACGAATTTTGAGGCTTCAAGCTTTTATAGTTCCTGAGAAATCATGGATGGAAGTTTTAACATTGACATTAATGGGAGAAAAAGTACATCATTATTACATAGCATTCAAAGTTTGAGGCGTGAAAAAGTCTTGACGCAAAATATAACATTCGTTTGCATGGAGAGAAAAAAGAATTAAAGAACAACTGAACAAATAAGCAGAGAAATAGAAGTGAAGGGAGTGATCACAAATCGATATAATTAACCCACAGCTCCCATCAGAGACAACAAAGGGAAAGAAACACAAACATGAAATAACTAAACCCTAATGGAAACATCAATAGCGGGAAGCGAAAAGGACTGTAACTTTCCCAAATAATGGCCAATTGGCTAGCCAAAACAAAAAAAGATAAGAACGACAAACCATGACAAAAATAAACCAGGACAGAAGAACCACCTTGGAACGGTCAGCGAAACGAATTCCACTGGGTGCATATTGTCTTTTACACTTTATAAGTCAACATTATTGCACTGCATACCACGTTTTAGGCTTTTTTAGCTCGTCTGTTTTTTGAAAAAAAACTTTCGAGCTATTGTCATCACTCCGGCGTCTGCGTAGTCGTCCTGCGTCGTCCTGCGTCGTTCCAAAAAAACTTAACCTTGGCTATAACTTAAAAAGTATTAGACCTAGCCTCATGAAACTTCATACACACACTCACCATCACAAGAGCTACATTTTGACCAAGGACCATAACAACATTGTTGATTTTGGCTGAATTATCTCCCCTTTTCCAATTTTTTTCTGAAACACATTTTTTGCTCTCATTTTAATACTATTCACAACAGAGCCTTCAAACTTCACATGAATGTTCCTTGGGACAAGACCTTTTCAGTGATACCACACTTTTTGATCAGTGACCTTGACCTTTGAACTTTGACCTATTTTTCGAAAATTTAACCGAAAACCTTAACCTTGACCATATTTCCAAAAGTATTTGGCCTACCTTCATGAAACTTCATACACATACTCACCATCACAAGAGCTACATTCCCTACAAGTTTTATAACTCCATCTTGCAATTTGATTGAATTATCTCCCCTTTTCTCTCCGTTTTTTTTAAATTGTTTTTGTCTCTTATTTCATTACTATTCACAACAGAGCCTTCCAACTTCACATGAATGTTCCTTGGGACAAGACCTTTTCAGTGATACCACACTTTTTTTATCTGTGACCTTGACCTTTGAACTTTGACCTATTTTTCGAAAATTTAACCGAAAACCTTAACCTTGACCATATTTCCAAAAGTATTCGACCTACCTTCATGAAACTTCATACACATACTCACCATCACAAGAGCTACATTCCCTACAAGTTTCATAACTCCATCTTGCAATTTGATTGAATTATCTCCCCTTTTCTCTCCGTTTTTTTTTAATTGTTTTTGTCTCTTATTTCAATACTATTCACAACAGAGCCTTCCAACTTCACATGAATGTTCCTTGGGACAAGACCTTTTCAGTCATACCACGCTTTTTGACCTGTGACCTTGACCTTTGAACTTTGACCTATTTTTCGAAAAATTAATCAAAAAACTTAACCTTGACCATATTTCCAAAAGTATTTGGCCTACCTTCATGAAACTTCATACACATACTCACCATCACAAGAGCTACATTCCCTACAAGTTTTATAACTCCATCTTGCAATTTGATTTGACTTAGAACTTTTGTTTTCTAAAAGAAACTGCAGACGAGCGTTGGCACCCGCTTGCGGTGCTCTTGTTTCTATTAAAGTTCCTGATATATTGTCTCTTACACAATGCAGCCCATCATCATTGCCTAGCATACCAACTTTGAGGCTTCTAGCTTTTATCGTTCCTGAGAAAACTTTAAATAATGTTGGCATTTATGGGAGAGAAGAAGCAATGAAAGAATAAATGAACATATAAGCTAAGAATGTTTGCTGACTGGGGCTTTTATCTTTTAATAGTTCTTGAGCTCTTTCACGAAAAATATACATTGGCTTTTATGGAGAGAAAGAAGAATGAATGATAAAATGAATAAATAAGCCGAGAAAGTTCATAGTCATTTATATGGCATAAGTCATCATTGTTGCATTGCATACGCAGTTAAAGCCTTCTGGCTATAATAGTTTCTAAGAAATCTTTGACAAAAATGTAACATTGCCCAATATGGAGAAAAAGAAGAATGAAAAAATAAATTAACAAATAAGGCGATAAAGCCCATCGGCTCTTACATGATAAAAAGACCTCTGTGGCACTAAATTAGTTTCACAATATTTGAGGTTTCCAGCTTATACAGTTCATGAACAATCTTTGACGAAAATAAGAATGAAAGAAGAGATGAACAAATAAGCATCAAAAGCTGGTTGTCTCTTACACGGTTCAACAGGTTATCATAACTGCATAGTATACCAAGTTTAAGGGGAATGGGAACTTTCTGTCATTTTTCAAAGGGAGACACTTTCGGAACTTTCTTTTCGCTTTTCTATAAGCCCTGGTTCTACCCTGAAAGGAAAGAAATTGCTCCTCACTAGCAAATTATTTCCTTTAAGAGTTGACTTAAGAGTTGGCATGGGAAACAAAAATACTTTTGCAGGAGTTGCCGTCCCTGAAGGTGTTCCCATTCCCCTTAAGGGTTCTAGCTTCTACGTTTTTTGAGAAATCTTTGACGAATATGTATGGTTTAAGGAGGGAGGTTCGGACGGACGGAATGACATGTGCAAAACCAGTATACCCCGGGTATAATGAAGAGTTCAATAATTTTCAACCCTTCACCCCCAATCACTTCGCTCCTGATTTATAATGGTCTACTTATTGCAAAAGTTAAAGGTATTACTATAGCTTCAACTGAACGTCTACAGTCGCGTATTTAAGCTTTATGTCTGCTTACAGATATCAAAGCGCCTAAAGGCACTGAAATGACAGATTCTGTGAAAAACCAGTGCTTCAGCTGAAATGCACGACCCGCCGGATGCTTTAAGCTTTATGAGTGTAACCATATATGGGTATGGCGGCCATTTTGGTCATGTGACCTGGACCTAAAACGGCTCCCCCAATAAATGCGCCTTATCGTAAGGAGCAAAAATATATCTTATACTTTAGTACTGTATTCTGAATGGTTTGCAGGATAAAATGCATTCTCACTTTTCCAATACAAAAGCATATGTGTCAAAGTTTGACCTAGGCACTAAGAAGGTCAAGGTCAACCCAGGGTCATCATTTTAGTAATTTATGATGGGCCTACGTCCCAGATGCTATTTATCAAGTTTCGTGGAAATCTGCCCAGTGGTTCTGGAGAAGACTACTTTTGAAGGGTTTTTACCATATATGGCTTGGAGGCCATTTTGGTCATGTGACCTGGACCCCATGAGCAAATTTTGGTTTCCCCCATCCCATAGAGGCCCCATATGAAATTTGACTTCAATCGGCCCAACGGTTTCCGAGGAGAAGCAGTTCGAAAATTTTCACATTTTTCGCCTCGGCGAGGCTATACCAAATTGAATGTAATACTTCGCAAGTCGGAATTCATTGGTTAGATCTCATTGATATCTATCAGTATGCCAAAAATTGTTTAAATATTCCAACCGGTTAAGTCACTATCACCAATTTTCACAAACTGGTTACGGACGGACAGACAGACAGACCATATATGGCTTGGCGGCCATTTTGGTCATGTGACCTGGACCCCATAAGCAAATTTTGGTTTCCCCCATCCCATAGAGGCTTCATATGAAATTTGACTTCAAACAGCCCAACGGTTTCCGAGGAGAAGCAGTTCGAAAATTTTCACATTTATCGCCTCGGCGAGGCTATACTAAATGGAATGTAATATCTGGCAAGTTCATTGGTTAGATCTCATTGATATCTTTCAGTATGACAAAAATTGTTTAAATATTCCAAGCGGTTAAGTCACTATCACCAATTTTCACAAACGGGTTACGGACGGACAGGCAAACTGACAGACTGACAGAATGACAGAATGACACGTTGATTTTAGGGCACTCTTAGAAAATCAACCGACTTCAGTCGGTCGCTTTTCTGCGGGTCGTGCAATTCAGATTTACTTTCTTAAATGATAAGGACAATGGCGCTGGAGTGCTGATTTTTAGTTTGGTTCACAAAACTGAGGTGAATCGGCTGTGAAACACTTTCATCTTCATTTTACTTGGACATTATAAATAAAACAACATGCAAATGACTACCCAGCAGGCACACGTCGCCAGGGCAACGTCAAATCAACGTCGATGCAACGTCATGACGTTGAACCGACGTTGATGTGACGTCACAATTACGTCATGTGCCTGCTGAGATAGTTGCCAGTTTTATGACAACACATAGCCGCAACTTTCTTGTAAAAGCTTACACTTGTTGACTGAGATGTGTTTCGCGGCTTAGTCAAGAACCTGCCTTATGTCGTGCGCTACAATAAAGGAAAACACTTTTTGTGCGATGTTTGAAGTTTTGCGGCATGTGACTAATTATTTATCACAACATTGTGCTTACATATTCAGTTATTTAGACCTATACAACAGAATTGGACAGTGATAACTGTTAGGAGTTTATTATTGCTGGCTTGCTACCGTACGGTGAAGTTTCTAGCGTCACGTACTTCGCATTTAATTAGGTCATGTATGTGTTATGAGTCTGTACCCTTTCAGCCCTTTATAGCCAAGTACAGATACCTACAGATGCAAACAGTGTAGAACCTGGTGAGATGGCTCATAATGATACACCGCATTCGGTTCTACATGGTTTGACATGCTATTGACGACTATTGACTAGACATCCAATTTACATGTGTAGAATGGACGCGTACAAATTCAGTGACTGAAGAGTGAACTGGAGAAACTCGTTGGTTGAAGGGGTAAAATCTTAACCTGGCCTGTAACTGTTGTGTGCGGGTCAGGACCCGACAAAGCGGCTTGGCCGATAATCAAAAGTAAAATACAGCTTATTATAACGGTCTATTTTCTTTATTTTTCAAAGTTTATCTAGATACTTAAATGGTGTGCACTGATTGTAGCTCTATACATATTGTTTTGTTTTGTTTTTCTTTTCTAAAAATATACAAAGGTACTTTAATGGCGTATTGATACAAATATAATTAATCATAACCCATTTTGTACTGAATGTAATATTATCACTTATCTGACGAAGATTTCATTTCGAAATCCCGGTTCAAAATTAAGGGGCGTCAGCTAGAAATATAGGAATTAATTTAGGAAAAAAATGGGCTAACTTTCGACAACAGTGAAGCCCGCAGTGAAGGCCGTGGTTAGACGCCGCCTCCAAGATTCGCCAATGACCCATTATGCGGTCGTCTGTATAAAATGGGAACTTTCCTTATGCATATTCAATTAACTTTTCCCGTTTTGTTTGTATTTAAGAAAGATAATTTTTGTATTTTGATTACAAATGAAACAAAACATGTAATCAAAATGCGGAAATAATGCCATGAGAAATTGGTTTTGAGACAGCGAGCATGAAAGTCAACAAACAACGGACTATTTGCGCGCAGTCATATTTCAAAAGTAGTGGAAGCCGGAAGTTCAGACGTTTAAATTGTAAACATGCAGCACGACGAAGAATGACAGAAAGAATCTGTCATTAAAAATGACACTGATCTAATTTTAATCTTATCTCGAACTACTAAATGTTTAGTGAAGATATACACTGGTGAAGCAAAGCTATAAGTAGCTGGTTATATACGACGCAATGCTATGAGTTATAGAGCTCTAGGCATCAGGATAAACACCACACATTCTATCATGATCATAAAATGGCGTTGTTATGGTGAAACGTATCAATATTTTTCTTGTTTCTTGCCACTCGCTTTTTTTCTAAATAAAGCTGGTGTTAAGGGAATATGTGGTAGCCGCAAAAATTTTACCTGCCCTTTATCATAGTGTAGTTGATTTTCGTCCTCACCGTTGTTTCATGTCTGTGGTTGATTGATTTTTGTGTTCACGGAGATGTTGCACTGATGAGTTAGGAGGCCTTCATGCGGACTTAACAGAGTTGTCTTAATCGCGACGGAAGCAAGGGCGAGGATTGTGGCCACGTAAAATCGATTTAAGCATACTACACCCCCCACGCCCAAGTGGAATTAGTTTCACTGACCGTTCCAAGGCGGTTCTTCTGCCGCGGTTTATTTTGTGTCATGGTTTGTCTTTGAGTGTTTGTATTGCTTATATTATTTTGTTTTGGATAGCCAATTGGCCATTTTGTGGGAAAGTAACTGTCCTTTTGGCTTTCCACTATTGATGTTTCTATTGGGGTTTGTTGTTTCATGATTGTGTTTCTTTCCCTTTGGTGTCTCTGATTGGAGCCGTGGCTTAATTGTATCGATTCCTGATCATTGCCTTCACTTCTATTACTTGTGGTTTGTGATCATTGATTCCTTTTTGGAACCACGAACATTTGAGGGTCACTGATGTGGCCTACTTGGCCGAAACTAGCAAGTCTGGTCAAAAAAATCTGTACACTTCATATTTTTAGGTTTTGTGATGCATTCTTTGCTTAAAAAGGATAACCCTTTTATAGAGTATATTGACAAGGTTATTCATCACACAGACTTTATGAATGTGACCGCTGCTGTAGCAAACGGACATCTTGGTCGTTTTACGGCTCGGAATAATTCGCAAATTAATTATATTGTATAACGTTTTTCATTTTTGACACGAGCTGAAAGGTCGAACACAACCATTTCCGAGCGAATATTATCTCTTCAACATAGATGTTTTTCTGATCTTCTATCCGTTTACATAATGACAAACAAAACTTACCGAACACCTACCTACCTAATATACCTATCGGAAACCAGCAAAGGAAATCCGTTGAAACGACCAACAACAGATTTCGAGCGACTCGTAGGTCATTCATCCGTTTACTTCGGCTGCCTCCCACCTTGTTCTTCGATGCCCTTATTTCTCTGTATATTAGCAGCTGGCCTATGGCAATCAACACAAATGCGATTGAATTGAATCCAATGAAAAGAGCGACTGAATACATCCACCCAGGAGGTTTATCCCGCGTCAAGGGCAGTGCAAGACACACGCCAGACTTAGAATAGAACTGGCCTTTAAAATAAGTGTTGTATGATATTGGTATAATGGCAATGGTAAACGCTATAACCCAAATACTTGCAACAAAAATACCAGCTACTTTTGGTGTGATTCGAATCTGACCGAAAGGAAACTTGGTTACAATAATTCTATCTAAAGTGATCAGACACATCAAAAGAACCGATGCCTCGCTGGACAAAGCGGCTAAAACGCCTGCAAGTTGACACCAGGCACTGTTTTTCCAGGATTCACTGTTGAAAATGTATGTCCCACGGAAAGACACATCCGCACTAGCGATGATAAGAAGATAAATTCCCATTAAGAAGTCAGAAATGGCGAGATTTGAAACAAATATACCATACCCAATCTTCATACGATTCCTGTCATACATGAAACGGTACAACAGAGAAGCAGAATTACCCATGAAAGCAAACAGACCTATTACCCAAATCAATGCTCTTAATACCTCATTGCGCATCAAGTCTGCACAGGAAGAAAACTCATCTTTATGTGGGTAACAGTTTTCTTCAGGCAAATACTCTGGTCTAATACAACAAAACTTATATTTGTCGGAGGTAATTGTATTCACACTTTCAATGCCTTTGAACATGTCTTTGGAAAATGCCAGAATGTCACTACCATTCAAATAAAGTTTATCAACAGCCAAGGTTTCGAAGGCATTACTATCAACATAATGAATGATGCTGTGTGCTAGTTCAAGAGTTTGTAAAAGCAACATTCCAAATGTTGATTTTGAAATTACCTTGATTTCCAGATGAGACAATTTTAAGTTGTTTACGGAATGTAATCCAAAGAATGCATCTGATTCTAAAGTTAGCATTTCTAAATTCCCTTTAAAGTTAAGAAATTTCAAACGTCCTTGACTGGCAAAAGTATTTTGAGCAATACTTTTCAAATTATTAAAGCTGATGTCCAACACAACAAGGTTCCGCATAGCAAGCAACAGTGTGTTGTTGAGATTACTTAAGTTTGTGCGAGAAATATTTAGATACGCCATCTGTTTGACATCCTCACCATCTAGATTAAGAAGGGAGTAAGACCCCGGATTAAAACTGATATCAAACAATCGCGTAGACGAAGATATCCCAAACGTGTTGTTTCCAGAAGAAATCCGTTCTGTGCAATCAACCAAGAATCCTTTACATATACAGCCATCAGGGCATCTGCAATATAAAGTTTAAGTACGCAAAATCCTTTAACCTTCACCACTATCTAGGCTAACATAGCAGACGACAAACTATATTTGATATTTTTCTTATTTCTCCTAGAAAAAACTGGACTTGACATCTCAAGCAAATTGTAATTTGCATGAAATGCAAAATCATTTTTCCAGGGCAAAATTAGGAACTTATTTCAAAATGTCATCTACTGAAAACTAAAACAGCACGCAGAGCGTTAACACACTTCCCCAGAACTACAGTATTGCTGCTGACCTTTCTAAAACCATTCCGAAAACACGCCTATACAAATACAATGTCAACTTTCTGTTGAAAAAAGCAAAATATTTAGCTGAAAAAAAGTGATATTTTTGCTTATTTATGCTCAAAGATTGATTGTGGGTACTCGTTTGAACTGCCTCAATTGATATTTTTTCTTATTTTTGATCTAAATATAGATTGTGTGTACTCGTTAGAACCGTCTCATTGAGACGGTTCTAACGAGTACCACAATCTGTATTTTAGAGCATAAAATAAGAAAAATAAAATTTACCACTGTAAACCCCAGTTTTACTATATAAAAGTGTGGTTCAATGGGGAAAAAATTATATAGGCGTGTTTTCGTGATGGATTGTTCCCGCGGGTATTTTCGTGTTATGTCTTGTTTGCTGTGTTGTATCTACTGTTTTGGATCGATTGTTTATTAGTCGACCCAAGCTTACTAAGTAAAGAAGCTTGGTGCCTGCTGTTGTTCACGTGACTATCTCTAATTTGTACGAAATCCGGGAATCGGTTATTTACAGTCATATTGTTCTTGTCGTCGTGACGTCAAAATGCACTGTAAAAGTTGTTGTAAACATTGACTCGCCTCATGTGCTGGGACATTGGCAAACAGTGTAGACCCAGATCCGACGCCACAGAAAGTCTGATCAGGATCTACACTGATTTGTTTCTTTTTTTGTTTTCGACAATACAATGCAAAATAGCAAAATGACAAAGAAATAATTAGTTGTATGCCTGTCAAGTCCAGTTTTCTAGTTTGAAAGTTCTACACTGTTTGCTTAAATTAAATTTAAGGGTTAAACAAAACAGTCTAAGTTCCCGTTTAGGACCACTTCCAGCCTTCTCTAAGGGATAACCGACCCACGAAAGCTGTCAGTGCTTTGCTTAACATTCTAGTTACCACGTCGAGGAAGTGAGGGCTGGTTGATTTGCTTTTCGTTGTATATGTTCTTTATGCGTACTGTAATTTTATTTATCATATGACGTCGCGTCTGAGAGTGTTATAACGCCAAGTAATATTTTCGATAATCCACTAGAGGATTAAATATGCAAATTAGCTAGATACGTCCAGTAACGTTACATGTACGACGTTCTTAACGTCGCGTTTACCAATGGCGGAATATTGATATTTTGTAAACAATCATGAATAAAATGCGTTTTAAATGTCATGTGATAAACAGAATCTTGCATTCGTGCTCATTACATTGAAATTATTAAACTCGTTGAGGAAAAGAGATAAAATGCTCGTCATGTATTACTGAATTTAATAAACTCGTTGAGGAAAAGTGATAAAATGCTCGGCAAACCCTCGCATTTTATCCCTTTTCCTCAATTCGTTTAATAAATTCAATAATACATGAACACTCATGTAAGATCCTCTATGTGAGTTCTTCCTCTTAGTGCCAATGTTAGCCCGTGTTCTGTGGTTGTGGCACTTGCTGGCCATATTGGTTTGTATTTTTTCAGTAGCTCGAACCTACTTCGGAATATGGAAATTTGTTCGAGACGAGGGTGGGTCAATCCACTGAGGTTTCATCAAAGCGTCAGGTCAAGAGGTATAAAGGGGGATAATTCGTTTCGATAAATATAGCGCGTCCGTTCCCCCTAATGCAGGGCTCACAGCAACGATTATATGATTCCTGATCGGCTATGGTTCCATTTCATTAAGCCAACGATTACGTGCAATATACCATCACTTTTTGCAAGAAGCACAACTCACCATCCTACATTCATTTTCTTTCTATTCTCCAGGAGAACATTTTGCGATCAGTTATATCAACCCCACTCCCACTGTCATAACCACTAATATTTCTGCTGACCATCCGAAGGTGATCTCACCTTTGCAATTTCCTAAGTCTTTCATGTTTGTTGGATGTGTATGTTGTAACGCATCTTGTGATGTGTTTTTATGCGAGCCTTCATGCGACTAACTCTTTCTTTTCATTCCATTGGCTTGAGATCATGGTTGTTTTACAATGTTAATGACGCTTCCAGAGTATTTTTACATTTAATTTCTCTAACTTCCTGTGTGCTTTGGTAGTGTTTGTATTGGAGTTTAACGACCCAGTCAACACTATTTAGGTCAATTTTGAGGCGCTCAGTTTACCTATCCACACTTTCCTGGGCAGGCTTATACGTAAGCAGTTAACCAATACAGAGCACATTCTTTCGCCAGAAACTGACAACTGCCCTTCTTGAATCAGCGGAAGGAAGAGAATGACCGTAGAAAATATTTCATGATCAATCTCCAAGAAAGAATATTGCCGACCCCGAATGTGTGCTTTGGTAAGCTAAAGCCTTTCAATAAAGCGATCTCATAATAAATGAAATACTTTTCTCCTAAGGAGCAATATAATTCCTTTAACTCTTAAGATGTCAGTCACACAATTCGTCTGCTTAGTGCAATAATGGTGTAACTGACATTTTGGCCAAAATAGTGTTTTGGCATAAATGGGAGCCATAGGACTTGACACACTTGGTAAATAAGTTATACAGCTGGATTCTGCCTTAATCATGGTTTATTTAAGCATTTGGGAATTTTTTTTGTCAGTTACACAGTTTTTGCTCTGACTTTTAGAAAAAAAGTTGGCGCAAAAACAGTGTAAGTGCACTTACCCCATTTTGCGCAAAGTTTTTAATACCTCAAAAATATTGAATCCTGCTGCTTGATATTTCAGAATAAGCATGTAAGTACCATGCAGAATGTATAAAATGTGACCTTTTACCTACCAAGTGTCTTTAATTTACTGCTTTACCATGTAAAAGGCAAAGAAATAAGGTTTGTACATTTACACCGTTTTAGCGCTGGATGCACTTACACCGTTTTTGCACCAAAAACACTCGGCGCAGAAATGGTGTATCAACCCTTAAATGCTACATATTTCTTTTCAAATAACATTTATTCAACAATAAACATCACACACAAATGAAAGAAATCGCAATGACGTTAAGAAACCAGCTTATAGTATGGTTTCCTGTCATTCTTTAATAAAACAGTTTTTTGTCTCTCCTGAAAAGTTGCCTTTTTGCACTTACAACGTTATTGCACTCAGCAGACGAATTGTTGTTTGCTTTTCCGTCTGCAGTTTACTTTCAAAGTAGTTCTTGCAAACAAGGTGGACCCTGATCATACTGCTCATCTAGGAGCAGCCTGATTAGGACCCACACTGTTTGCCTGTATGCATAAATATTTTTTTACAAAGTTTGCAATAGGAGCAGCAGACGACATAAACATTAAACAGATGGCATTTTCTGATGTAGTTTTCTTGGCATCGTAATGATTATGAATATATCAACAATGATATGGAAGAAGGATTTGCCTTCCCTGAAAGGCAAGGATTTCCCTTAATGCAAGGTTAGTACAATAAATCAAATCTGTTACTATCTCCCAAAGTTTTATGTCCTGGCTCCGAGGTTCCCCTTTATGTCCTGGTCCCCGCTTTTTTCGTGCTCAACCCAACTGAGCATGACATTTTTTATTCTCATAAATATTAAAATATAACTTCTGCGCACGAATTTTAAAATGCCAACAATTGTTGGCATTTTAAAATGTATGAGCAGGACAAAGTTCATGCTCAAGTGTGTTGATCATGAAAAAAATTATAACCTCGGGGCCTGCGTCTGGATATCCATGATCTAACTTTCATATCAGATTGTAACAGTTAATTGCTACGATTCTGAATTATTTTATTTACAGTTTTTATTCGAAATGGTGAAGTGAGAGACTGTTGGAATATCACTCTGCCATCCAATGAAACACGACATTACATGATGACGTCGGATTTCCAACATTATATCACAGTACATACTGCCGCACATTATTGACGTTAACCAATCAAATGTTGAAATACATTTGCATGTACATGTACATTAGAAGTGCTCTTTCATGTCACTAAGTATTTCTTTTTTGTTTCCATGACTTTCAATGACTGTGTCGTTTTACCTTTGTTCGTGGCTTATTCTGCAAATTCTTGTCTATTAGCAGTGCAAACAAAAGCTCTGGCCCGACAAACAACTGTATCCAGGTGCCAGCTGTCTGAATGCAGATGTTTTAAAAAGCCAGTTTTTCTAAATTTATTTTTTTTCAAGCCAGTTATAGTATTCTCATTATGTTATCGCACAGCTAAAATTGTTTAATATTCGTCAAATCAATGCTTCAATGTATATTTGGCACATGTGAAGAACAAAATAGAAGTGAAGGCAATGATCAGGAATCGATACAAGTAACCCACAGCTCCCATCCCCATCAGAGACACCAAAGGGAAAGAAACACAAACATGAAACAACAGACCCTAATGGAACATCAACACCGGAAAGCCAAAAGGACAGTTACTTTCCCACAAAATGGCCAACTGGCTATCCAAAACAACATTATAAGCGACACAAACACCCAAAGACATACCACAACAAAAATAAAAAGCGACAGAAGAACCGCCTTGGAACGGCCAGTGAAAAGAATTCCACTGGGGGTAGGGGGGATTTAAAATCGATTTTAAGTGGCTACAATCCTCGCCCTTACTTAGGTCGCGATGTAGACAAATAATTTGTTCAAAATTATGAACAAAGCCACTTTGACCTCGAACATGAAGTATAGTTCACTCAACTCTGATCGATCATTTTCTTCCCAAGGTATAGTTCACTCAACTCTGATCGATCGTTTTCTTCCCAAGGTAGGTAATACGGACCAAAAATACGAGTTACAAAGACATACAGAACATGAATGACCTAGAGAGAAAGGCACGAATTAAACGATGAAAATAATGTCTAAATTATAATCTTAGAAGGACAGGAGCAAGGACTACGAGAGTGGTAACTTGTATCGTATTTTCGTTCATTAATACCACTGATCGTCCCTAGGCGGGTTATTTTGCGTTTGCCATTCAATGTTTTTGTAAGTGCCTTCATATCGCTAAGTGTTTCTATGCTTTCGGTGGTTGTGTTCCTTATGATTTTTCCTACGTTAAAGAAAAGCCACAGTTTAACATAAAATGCAAAGTGATACAGGAAGCCAAGCGCAGATGAGATCTGTTTTGCATAAACTTGGTACTTTTTAATCCAAGGCTGATCTTAGAAATCAAGTTCCTGACCATAATTTTGAAATAACGGTCGAAGTTAGAACTATATATTACCTTACACTGTCATGATAATGAGTCCGTCAAAATTAAGACAAAATCACCCTCTGATTCAAGAACTATCGCACTGATAGGAAGCTGTCAAGCGATGGCGAAACTGATGCAACACTGATGTTTAACTTGATTCACAATGAAAAAGAGAATGAAAACGAGAAAGAAAGAGAACAAGGCAACGCAAGCATAGCATCCCCTCGCAACTGCATACCATTCATCAACATGAAGGTTTGAAGCTTCTACGATGATAACTGTGTATTCTATCCTGTTCATAAGGTTTTTAAGGTCAAGTCCACAGTGACATTGACCTCTGACCACTGACCTTGAAAGTCAAAAGGGTTCATCGTCTCTCCATGGGGAACATTTGTGGAAGGTCTGAAGCTTCTACGAAGATAATTGTGTATTCTATCCTGTTCACAAGGTTTTTAAGGTCAAGTACATTGTGACCTTTGACATTTGACCATTGACCTTGAATATCAATAGGGTTCATCGTCTTTCCATGGGGAATATTTGTCGAATGTTTGAAGCTTCTACGAGGATAACTGTGTATTCTATCTTGTCCACAAGGTTTTTTAAGGTCAAGTTCATTGTGACCTTGACCTTTGACCCTTGAACTTGCAAATCAATAGGTTCATCATCTTTCCCTGGTGAACATTTGTGGAAGGTCTGAAGCTTCTACGAAGATAACTGTGTCTTCTATCCTGTTCACAAGGTTTTTAAGGTCAAGTTCATTGTGACCTTGACCTTTAACCCTTGACCTTGAAAATCAATAGGGTTCATCGTCTTTCCATGGGGAACATTTGTGGAAGGTTTGAAGCTTTTACAAGGATAACTGTGGCCCCTATCCTGTTCACAAGGTTTTTAAGATCAAGTTAACTGTGACCTTGACCTTTGACCCTTGACCTTGAAAATCAATAGGGTCTATCGTCTTTCCATGAGGAACATTTGTGGAAGGTTTGAAAATTTTAGGATAATCTGTTTGTCTTCTATCCTGTTAACAAGGTTTTTAATGTCAAGGCCATTGTGACCTTGATCTTTGACTTTTGACTTGAAAATCAATAAGGGTCACTGTCTTTCCATGGGGAACATTTGTGGCAGGTTTGAAGCTTTTACAATGAAAACTTTGTCTTCTATCGTGTTCACAAGGTTCCGGACGGACACACACTAACACACAAACATACACACGGGCGCACGACACCGATGCTTTATCCCCGTCACAACGTTGTCGCGAGGGGATTTTAAAGAACAATCCCCGGAAAAGCTAGATAAATCCACGACATTCGCTGCAAAGTTTGCATGAAGATAGAAAACATGCGATTCTTACGTGAAATTGCACAGCCTTTCATCATCTCCGAGGGGACAGTTTCGATGACCATCACAAAGATATTTCGTGGGCAGGCATATGGCTGATTGCAAACATCTATACCGTGAATCACAGGATCTCGTGTCTGTCATTATTGATGAAAAAAAAAAAGCAACTGTTATTTATCACTTTACCAGGAAACCAATAGTTTGGACATCTTTTTTCGCTAATAAGGCGAAAAACGACAAACATAAAAACCATAATAAAAGTCAAAGCACAAGAAGCATTGTAAAATGAGAAATTTAGGTTCTATTCATAATTGTCATACGGTTGTTAGAAGTTTTTTTTTCAAAAGCTAGCCTTGTACTTGAGTTGGCGTAATGATATGTCATTTTATAGACAAGATTTTTGCGGAAGTATGTATACTGCATTTGTATGCAATTACCTGGGTGAATTTGTTTGTTTGTATTGGAGTTTTAACGGCCCAGTAAACACAATTTAGGTCATTTTTGAGCCGGTCAGTTTACCTATCCATACTTTTCCTAGGCGGGCTTATACTTAAGCGGTTAGCCAGTACAGTACACATTCTTTCGCCAGAAATCTTTGGGCGAAGAGGGAAGGGTGAGAAAATACAGCTTTTATTCACTTACTCATATTTTTCTAGGCATGTATCATCGTTCCTTAAATTTGTTGAATTAAACCAATACTATACACGTATTTGGACATAAACGATAAATGGTTATAAAATCTCAAATAAACACGATTTGAGTGGAAATGTAAATGAATGTCAAAGTCACACTAGGTGTAATATTTATGGCTGGAATTGCCACATTTTAGGTTTAAATATCAGCACAAATCGCACAGCGTCAAGCACGATATTTATTACAGGAAACAAGGGACGGTCACATATCAACACGAATACAATATGACAAAGTCGGACAACTATAGCAACGTTGACTATTGGAACGTTGAAACCTAACATAAACCCTTCCACTAAATTAACACATGTAGAATAAACATGTATTACCAATTTTAAAAAGTATGTAAAGTGTAAACATCTTATCATGAAAGTGTATATGTATACTGAAACTCAGAATGATTGAAGTAAGGAACAACATGTGTTCTGTCTGTCCAGTATGGATAACAGCTGTTCAGTCTTTCTTCAGTACCATAAGTTCTGTTTCTCTCCAGTATGAATAGGTATGAGTTTATGGTTTCTTTCCCAAATGACTAGACATTGAATGACATAGAACATGTAACACATACTTAAACCTTAGGAAGAACCTTAGGTTCTTTTGACTACACAGGGCATTATTATGGCCCTTAAGCACAGTGTAGTCACACTGAAAACTTTAAAGATTCAATTTTACCACAGGTTTACGTTCACGCACAGGATAACGTCGTTCCACGGAGATTACACCACCAGGCTGCTGAGTTACTGGTGATACTGGTTTCCTCGGCGTTGGCCCAACGATCACAGCAGGGGATTTAGCGATCTGCTGCGATTCAACTGATTTCTCCACGGGATCTGGAAAATCTAATCCAGTGTTAATATCGCTCATAATTCCCTCTCTCATAGGAATGTTCGAATCCTGGATCTGATCCGCATGACGTCTCCAAGTAACATCAGGCGCTTCATCCACACGATACGATACTGGACCCGTTTTCTCCCTGATAACACCCGGAATCCATTGTTCCGAGCCGCCACGATAGTCTTTCACTGCTATTGTAGAACCAAGGTCATACTGTCTATCAATAGTTGACCTCACCATTTTCGACTGGGACTTACCAACTTTCTCCGCAAGGTTTGGTTTGATTAAATCAAGTCTTGTTGTAAGTGTACGTCCAAGGAATAATGTCGCAGGGCATTCTCCAGTTGTCGTATGCACTGTGTTACGGTACATAATTAAGAATTTGGACAGTTTTGTTTGCACAGTTCCTGAATCTGATTTGGCTGCTTTCATTGCCTGTTTGAAAGTCTGTACAAAGCGTTCAGCAAGTCCGTTTGTTTTGGGATTGTAGGGGGAACTGGTTATATGTTTTACCCCCATAACCTTTCAAAAATGAGTTCATCTCTTCTGACACAAAGTTCGGGGCATTGTCACTCACCAGCGAATCTGGTAATCCGTAGTCAGCAAATACTGATCGCAGTTCTTCAATCACTTTAGATGAAGACGTAGTTTTCATCTCCTTCACGATTGGCCATTTGGAATTAGCGCCCACTATGACTAAAAACATTGAACCCATAAATGGACCTGCAAAGTCAATATGAATCCGAGACCAAACTTTATTCGGATACTCCCATGGATGTATAGGTGCCTCTGGGGGACTTTTCTTATTTGTCAAACAAGAGGAGCATGATTTGGCAAGTTTCTCTATGTCCTTGTCAATACCTGGCCACCATACATAACTTCTAGCTAATGTCTTCATTTTTACCATACCAAGATGAGCTGAATGCAGTTCATGTAGAACACATGCGCGTAACTTTGGAGGTATTACCACACGCAGACCCCATATCAAACATCCTTGATGTAATGTCAGTTCATTACGTCGACTGTAATATGGCTCTAAGTCTTTATCACAATTGTCATTCCACCCCCTTGCTACTGCATCATAAACACGTGACAGGTGCTTGTCTCGAACAGTTGCATGATGAACCGATTTAGCAGTAACAGGAAGCGATTCAAAGTGCGACACATAGAACACGTCTGTAGAGTCTTGTTCATTACGCTTGGGTTTACTGTGTACTGGAAGTCTCGATAAACTATCACAGTTACCGTGGGTTTTAGTGTTCTTATATCTGATATCGTAATCGTGACCAGCTAGAAAAAGCGCATACCGCTGAAGTCTTGCTGCAGTTGTAGCGTTAACTCCCTTTGATGGGCTGAATATGGACAATAAATGACGATGATCCGTTATAAGTGTGAAATGCCTGCCCGTCAAGTACAAGTGCATTTTCTTCACACCCCACACTATCGCCAAAGCTTCCTTGTCTATCTGACTATAGCGTTTTTCAGCGTTGTTTAAAGATCTCGACGCGAATGCTATCGGTCGTTCCTCTCCATCTGGCATTACGTGATTAAGGACACACCCCAAACCATACGAGCTCGCGTCACATGCCAGAGTTACTGGAAGTTCTTGGTTATAATGAGTTAATACAAGATCTGACGTGATCAGTCGTTTAACTTCACTGACAGCATCTTCACATTGCTGAGTCCACTTCCACTTTTTACCTGTTTCCAAGAGTTCATGAAGAGGCCTAAGAATTGTCGATAAATTCGGCAAAAATCTGGAATAATACTGTACGAGCCCTAAGAATGATCTTAACTGTTCAACATTTTCAATTTTAGGAGCATTTACGACAGCATCAATTTTACTTTGACACTCGTGTAGTCCATTTTTATCAATTTCATGACCACAAAAAGTGACTTTCTCTTTGAAAAATTTACATTTTTCCACATTTGCTCTCAACCCATTTTCAGAAAGGCGTTGAAATACAAGTTCCAGATTCTCTAAACGTTCTTGATCTGTTTTACCCGTGACAATCATATCGTCTAAAATAACCTGAGTACAGGGTATACCTGCCATGATCTGCTCAATTGTTCGTTGAAAAATGGCTGGTGCCGATGCATTTCCGTATGCTAATCTAGTGTAGCGAAATAACCCCTTATGTGTATTTATGGTTAACAGTTCCTTTGTACTATCATCAACTTCAATCTGCAGATAAGCATCTTTTAAATCTATTTTCGAAAACATCTGACCTTCAGACAGAGATACAAATATATCCTCGGTACGGGGCAGTGGATATCTATCAATTTCTAATGCCGGATTGATTGTGACCTTAAAATCTCCGCACACGCGCACATTACCATTGGACTTAATTACTGGAACTATGGGTGTGGCCCACTCACTATAAGGGACCTTTTCTAGTACCCCTGAAACAATCAGTTTATCTAGTTCTTTATCAATTTTGGGCTTGAGTGCATAGGGTACCGGCCTAGCTTTTACAAATTTTGGTTTAGTGTTTGCTTTCAAATGCAACTTTGCCTTGACATTCTTTAATTTACCCAATTCAGGCAAAATACATCACTGTATTTAGTTGTCAACTGTTCAACCCTTTTCAATGGTTGGAAGTTCAGCGCATTTATTGTAACAGTATCTAATTTTAATTCGTGCAACCATTCTCTACCAAATAACGGGTTTTCTCCATTTTGTACTACATATAAGTTTAACTGTTTCGTCTGACCTTCTAATGACACATCACCGTTTATGTGAATTTGTTCTCCAGAATATGATTTCAATTTCAAATCAGTATCTTTCAGTGTTAAATCTTGAAAATGTTTCTTATAATCAGCTTCTGAGATTACTGAAACACCTGCGCCAGTGTCTAATTCCATTTTTGATTCAGTACCATTAATACATGGTTTTAGGTATATTGCCTCTCTTTTAGCTTTGGATGTATTGGCGGTTACTGTTTTCAAAAATTCAGTTTCTGAATCACTGCTACTATCACTGTCAGTTTGTTCAGCTTCCAAGCTATGAATTTGCTGTTTCTTAAACTGTGGTTTGCATGCTGGTGAAATATGTCCAACCTTGTTACATTTATAACATGTAGCTGTTTTAAATTTACAATCTTGAGGTCTATGATTTTTTCTAGCACAATGAAAGCAAATAAAATCAACTTCTTGTGACTTTTTCTGCAGTTTATTGTCAGATTTAGGTTTCTGCAGCTGTTTCTGATTTTTGTACTTCTTAAATTTAATTTTATTGACTGGCAAAGCTTGTTTAGCTTGCAGTTCAACCACGTCCTTGGATGCTGACTCCATGGCTAAAGCAGTTTCTAATGCTTGTTCATAGGTCAAATCAGAAATTGACAGTAATTTCTTCTGTATCGCTTCATTGCGTAACCCACACACAAAACGGTCTCTAAGGCTGTCTTTCAAATTACCACTACATTCACAAAATTCTGAAAGTTTACGCAAGGCCACATTAAAGTCTTTTACGCTTTCATCGTGGTGTTGGTCTCTTTTGTGGAATCTGAACCTCTCTGCGATTACAATGGGCTTCGGGTTGAAATGTGTCTCTAAGAGGGTACATAATGCGCCGTAAGTTTTAGTTGAAGGTAAATCTGGGTGACAGATATCTCGTAAAAGTCTGTACGTACTGCTGCCAATTAATGCAAGTAATGCTGGGACCTGTTTTTCCACAGCAACATCATTGGCAAGGAAATATTGATCAAGTCTCTCTTTATAACATTGCCATGATTCTGTATTTGAATCAAAACAGTCAATTTTTCCAATTTGGAAGGCCATATTGACAGTTTTATGGTCGACAGTTTATACCGGATAAAATTATTCGGACCACGTTTACACTACACCGGTGAAATTCCGAGTCGGTAAATCGTTGAAATTTCCAATATTCGACAGTTCTCTGGTTTGTTACTACACAGGAACATATATCGACAGTTTCTCTAGTTTATCTCGTCGCCAATATGTAATATTTATGGCTGAAATTGCCTCATTTTAGGTTTAAATATCAGCACAAATCGCACAGCGTCAAGCACGATATTTATTACAGGAAACAAGGGACGGTCACATATCAACACGAATACAATATAACAAAGTCGGACAACTATAGCAACGTTGACTATTGGAACGTTGAAACCTAACACTAGGGTTTGTATGAACACATATTTTATTGGCGGTGGTAACAGTCCGCAGTGCCTTTGAAAACGCCCGTGGCAGCATAGAATGATAGATAGAATCTGTTATCAATAAAAGAAACAAGTTAAATGTATTTTATTAAGGACCAATCCTTCAAAAGCAGAAAATATAACTGACTAGATGTTAAGGTCAAACAGAACAACAACAACAAGAACAAACAAACCATACGTTCACCAATAGCACATATTGGAATGCCGTTTAATTATGTCGTCTGCTGAATCTGCTTGCAAACCTTTCAAAAATATTTTTGGATACAGGCAAACTGTGTGGACCTGATCAGAGTCTGAAATGGATCCACACTGTTAGCAATAATGACTCTCAAAGTAACCAGCGGACGACAAGGCAGATGATAACTGTTGTGATTGGTATTTTTAGGTATATTATATAATAAACTGCAAAAGAGCGACCGTCTCGTGTCGTCTAGCATTGAAGGGACTATCCGGGCACATGAGGTCAAATTATCATTTGAGACGTAATTATAAAGTTGAAGATCGGATATGTGCGAAAAGATCATTATCGCAAAGGCGGCAAAGAAAAGTTCAAATGCAATTTTTTTAACATTTTCACTTAACCCTTAAAATGTCACGAAAAACTGCATCTGAAAATGTCGTCTGCTTATGTCGTCTACTGCGTATTCTTGCCAACATTTCAAAAATATTTTTGTATACAGGCAAACAGAGTGAGACCTGGTCAGACAGCTCATACAGAAGCAGTCTGATCATGGTTCACAATGTTTGTAAGATAACATTTAAATTTACCAGCAGACGTCAAAGTAGACGACAACTGTTTTGACTGGCAGTTTATGGGTTAAAACAAAAAATCTGGACGCCGGGGATAATGCAATTATGCTCCTGTCATTTCTTACAAGCAAGCTTAATCTCTAATTTTAATTCCTAGTTATCTTCCACGGAGTTGTATCTATGTACCATAATGGCAATACATGTACATACCACATTGTTCCTCATCTTCACCATGCTGACAATGCCATGTTCCATCGCAAACAAATCGTGATTCCAGACAGAAACTATTCGGACATTTGAAGTAGTCAGCTGGACAGGAATATGATGCTATGATAAAGAAATGAGACAATAAAAATAAACGGAAAACATTTCCATAGAGAAACACTGCCAAACATTTTATACAAAAGTCAGTCACCACAATTATTCAACATTTGAACAAAAACTACTCTGTCCGATTTAGTTAACTAGAGTTTTGTCAGATTACATTAATAAAACACGACAGACTCAGACACCCATCAGGACTGAAAGTGGATCACAAGAGTTGAAATGTGGACGGGCTACTAGACGCGAGCTGAAACTAGAAAGGGCCTTTAGCAGTCTCCGATTAGTGTTGTTTAAATGTGCTTACCCTGTTTGCAACTAACGACAAGAGCTAGATACACGACTTCACGCATAAAGATATCTCAAAGCATCCTCCGTATGTCTACAAGCAACAAAGGCTCTGGTGCTAATATACAGTCTCTTGTGTTATAGTTTCCCTTTCCTTATGACCTGATAATTTATGTTAATATGTTCTATAAAAGGGTTATCCTTTGGAAGTAAGGAATACACCACAGAAGTGAAAAATATGGAGTGTACATGTTTTCTGGGCCAGACTAGCTAGTTTCGGCCAATTAGGCCTCATCAGTGACACTCAGATATTTCAAAATTCCACAATGGAATCAATGATCCCAAAGGACAAGAAAATATAATCTACACTATGATGTAGGGCAGGGAGACGTTTTACCGCCGCCACACATTCCCACACACCAGCTGTAGTGAAGTTAAATATGTTCTATAAAAGGGTTATCCTTTGGAAGCAAGGAATACACCACAGAAGTGAAAAATATGGAGTGCACATGTTTTCTGGGCCAGACTAGCTAGTTTCGGCCAATTAGGCCTCATCAGTGAACCTCAGATATTTTAAAAATTCCACAATGGAATCAATGATCCCAAAGGACAAGAAAATATAATCTACACTATGATGTAGGGCAGGGAGACGTTTTTATTTATGTCTCCAAATGCAATCTTTTCTTCATTTTATCTTGAATGATTTTTCCACTTCATTTATTGAATTTGTCGATCTTTAGCTATATGGGCCCAGTTGTTCGAAGTATCGTCAGCTTAACAAGCTCGTTTAGGGTCAAAAGGTTAACTGTTCTGGCAGGCACGGTATCTGTAATTTCGGTATTTTTGCTAACCAAATATGAGTAGCTTTTGCATATGCAACTGTTACCCACATCGTTTCAGCAAAAATGTGAATAGCTTTTGCATATGCAAAAACTACTCACATTTTTTCAGCAAACATATGATATTTTGTCATATTAAATGACCAAAGTTTTGAGGATTCGTTAACTAACGACGTCATTAGTTTTGAACAACTAGCCCATAGTTGTCAGACTGACTTATTTATAGAAAATGTGTTAAGAAAATGGCTGAACAATTTGAAAACAGCGAAGGTCCTGATCAGACATGACAGGATGCGGCATCAGACTGGGGTCTGCAATGTATGCCATGTCCCTTTCATGGGGTTTCCTATCTAAAATGGGATAAAGCTGTTTTTAGTTCTTAGTGGCGATAGAACGTCACCCTGTACCGATCATAGCGCAGTTTATATTTTTATTTCTTTTTGACTCATTGAACCCTTTGTAGTATAGAACATCTGAAACTCAAAAATAGTTCACTCATCTTTGGAAACGTCATTACTGCTTTTGACGAGCCACAAGAGTCATAGTTAATGATCAAAATTTTAACGATATGTTAACTAATGACAGCGTTAGTTTTGAACAACTGGACCCTGCAATATGCATTGGAATGGCAAAGTCTTTCGTCACCAGCTGAATAAATGTCTCTGGCTGGATACATAGCAAAACTAATGGCATCGTTCGTTTGTTTGTTTTGGAGTTTTAAGGCCCAGTCAACACTATTCAGGTCATACCGAGTAGGTCAATTTTGTCTAAACACTATTTTCTTGTATAGGCCTATACATAAGCTGTCAACCAGTACAGTGCACATTCTTGCGCAATAAACTGACAAATACCCTTCTTAAATCAGCGGCAGGGAGAGAATGACCATAGAAAAGTTTTCATGATTAATGTCCGCGATAGAATGTTGCCGAACCCGAGAGGAATCGAACCTGTAGCCTCCCCTGATCAACAGTCCCTGCTATGCTACCGAGGCCGGAACATAACATCGGAAAGAATCTCGTAGAGTTAATGTTTACTTTGCACGCGTCCTAACGTGTTTGTAAGCAAATTAAAATCATTGCTACTAACTACTTACTTTCTTTTTATCCACAAATATATGAAACTCGAAATTGAAACAAGGAAGTAATTACAGCATCCGACGTTTTATTGTCGTCAACGTCCAATCATATTGCAGAAAACAATCGTTTATTTGGACATCACTTTATGAACATATTTCAATCACATTTGTTAAACGCATCACACTTTGCAATAATTAAAGAGAGTATGGTAATAAGATTCGCAATGTGCATATATCTATGAGCAGTCAGTAAAATATTTAATAAAGTAAGAGATAATAAAGGAATGTATAAATGTATACCACATTCTTGCAGGTGAGCCAATGAACGACAACCAATGATATGACTGAAATGGTCGACATCGTAGAGACATCGTGTTATAATACTCGCTGTAAAACCGTTCCCACAGGCTATTCCCGGTTCGTTCTGTACAAAATCTGAAAAAAAAGTTCAATTTATTACCTTTTTGTTCATAACCAACGACAAAGTTTGCTGATTATTCATGTTGGATTGGAAAGTTTTGAAAGGCGAATTCCTTTATAATCCTAAATCTACCAATGGAATTTCATCGAGATTTTATGCTATATCAGTTTCAGAGGCATTTAATAGGCTCGGTCTTTCTAGCAAGCAAACAAGTAACATAAAATGTTCAGCATTTTTTCCTGGAAAATTAGAACCAGCATATTGGGGAATTTCTGCTGCAATTATGCAGTATTAGTGATGAGTAAAATGGGTTAAACGCAAACGTCATCAGAAACCGATAAACTCGTTATCATTTGTCATCAGGGTGAAGATTTGGGCCCAGTAAAATCAAATTGGTTGTATTGCTTTTCATTGTTTACGTTCTTTATTACGAAAACACGCCAATATAATGTTGACCCTCTTTAACCCCACCTTTTTATAGTAAATCTGAGTTTTACAGAGGTATACCTTATTTTTCTTAGTTCTGCTCAAAAACATAGCTTGTCAGGCATTTTTATGGGTAAGTAACTCTCCTTTTGACTTTCCGCTATTGATGTTTCCATTAGGGTCTAGTTGTTTCATGTTTGTGCTTCTTTCCCTTTGGTGTCTCTGATGGGAGCTTGGGTTAATTGAATCGATTCCTGACAAATGCCTTCACTTCTAATTTACTTATAAAAGTGGGTTCAAGGGGTGAGATTTACATATACGTGTTTTCGTGATGTAAAAATCATACTGTTAACTGGTCTGAATAAATTATTTTGTTGCAACATATCAGACTACCAGATTACCACTAGTGTTATGATTATAAAGTCCCCTTTATACAGAGGAAAGTGGACAGACAGCATGCTTGATTGTCCACCCTTTCTTTGCTTTGCTCTTTGAGTGCACAGCAGTGGGTCGGACATCGGTCTCTGTGACAGTGCCATCCTAAATCGTTTTAAGAGAGATGAAACCCGATGTTTGATGTTCTGAGGTCAACCATCCGTGTCCAAGCTGATGTTTTTTTTCAGCCCAGACGTCTGAATGCTATTGGCTTCTCAGTCCTGATTCATAATTTCAAGCGTCCCCGCCCTTCGGGGCCTGCAGAAATAGATAGGGCTGTATGGTGCTGAAACTGACCAAACATTTGAGTACTGCATTGTCTTTTCGTTCCATCAACATTTATTCGCTGATAATTGTAACATTTTATAAATCAAAGCACTGGCAGGACTAGTGTTACGATTTTCACTTAGTGTACAATGGTAAAATCCTGCACTTGGACTATTTCATTTTACTCTTAAATTCCAATACTTTAAGCAAACGCTACTGCCACTGATCAGACGCCGCTGTCTGGGGTTACAATGCGTGTCAATATATCTTTTTGGGACCATGGTATATATAGGTTACCAGTTTGATATTAACAAAAATGCATTCCAGTACTTATAATAGTGTTTTGTTTATTTTTAAGGGGAATGGGTACACCTTCAGGGGAGGCAACTCATGCAAAAGTATTTTTGTCTCCCATGTCAATAGGGGTCAACTCTTAAAGGAAAGAATTTTCTGCTGGGGAGCAAATTCTTTCCTTTAACAGTAGACCCCTTCTTCAGTGTGACAGGGCTTGTAGAAAAGCGAACAGGAAGTCCCGAAAGTTGTCTTCCTTTGAAAAATGGCGGAAAAATCTGTCAGGTGTTCCCATTCCCCTTATACTGTGCGTGATTTGACTTACAAAGTTTATTCGTCAGTGATATTCTCGTGAAAAAACAGCAGGAATGGCCAGTTGTAGCATTAACTTTAAAGTGGTTGAAAAACAATCGACCAAATAGGGCAAATTACAAAATTTATGAGGTAAAAATACTTTTCCGGGTTCTTTCATGCACTCATGCGCAGGATTAAGTGACGGCGAGAATGGTTGCCACGTAAAATTGATTTAAGCGCCCCCCCCACCCACCCCCAGTGGAATTCGTTTCACTGACCATTCCAAATCGGTTCGTCTGTCGTGGTTTATTTTTGTATGGCTTTTCTTTGAGCGTATGTATTGCTTATATTATTTTGTTTTGGATTGCCAATTAGCCATTTGGTGGGAAAATAACTGTCCCTTTGGCGTTCCGCTAGTGATGTTTCCATTGGGGTCTAGTTGTTTCATGTTTGTGTTTCTTTCCCTTGGTGTCTCTGATGGGAGCTGTGGGTTAATTGTATCGATTCCTGATCGTTGCCTTCACTTCTATTTTCTTACCGGAATAACAGGTTACAGGATGTACTATAAGTCTCATCTCTTCTGTCTGAAAGGAGTGATCTGACTTCACTGTTAGAGTGTCAATATGCCCAAGCACACTGTTTAATCCTACGTTTAAATGGAAGGCTTGTTTGTTAGGAGTCATACCGACTTCTGCATCACATCTTTGAATTAAACTGTCAAAATACAAGTAGACAGAGCCGTAGCTATAGAAGAATTAAAAGAAGAAGAAGAAGAAATAAAAAAGACACAAAAAACATCTTACTGCTGTTATCTTAGCACTGAAAATTCTGATTGAAAGTGATTCATTTCAAGCTCTATAATTATATTTAGAGAAATATTAGGCGTATGATTGCGCCTAAATGAAATTTAGTCGAAATTATTGTAAGTACATGCATACTATCCGTAAATGGATCTGTGTAAATAATACGTGTTTATGTCAAATGATCCAGCGCACGACAAAACCTATAATAAGACATGTGCGTCCAACAAAGACTCAGATCAGCCTGCACATCCTCGCAGTCTGATCAGTCTTCGTTGTGCGCTCTAAGGATAGCTAAGGGCAAAATGCTCCTTCACGCAAGAGAAGTCTCTGGTTAGACTATATGGATGCGCAGGCTGATCTGATTCTTCGCTGGGCGCACATGTTATATGTAACATGCTGTGCCCCGGCTCAGATATAATCGTGGATACCATCAGGATCACCGGTGAAAACTGCAATCTATAAGTAAAATCTAAAACAAAACTGACAGTCTGTTTTGTTGTCGTTTGAAAATTACTGGAAACCTTTCATAATCCTTCTGCAAGCTTCTTCACAACTTATATTGCATGTTGAATACTCTATATATACAAAAAGAGAAGTATTATATGCCAAATACAACACGAGTCCCAGAAGAAAAAATAAAGCAAAGAATAATAATGTCATTTGCAATCTGTAAATGTACATATCAGAGATACATCATTCCATCATATTCACCTTGAATTCGGTTCATTTATACTATTTATATATCTTAGACATTGGCAACGATGGCTATGTGGTGTTGTTGTCATCCTATCTATATCATACTGACGTTGTATCCAGGGCTGGCAAAGTTGTTCAACACTCTGGTAACACTTGGTCTCATTATACAGGTCAATAAGGCCACCATTATCATTATAATTGAGCGTCGTTCCAATAGATCCCGATATGTATCGTCCATAGTCTATTTTGTGGTACCGTGTAATCACAGTGTTATTTGTGATGATATAGTCAAAATTACATTCCATCTCTTCTCCGTCTGAGACGCCATTAATGAAAAAAAAGAAAGAAATAAAGGAAAAACTAAAGAAGCCTTATAAGAGAAAACTAGCAATCATGGTCAAGAAACATTTGTTTTTGACTTCCAAAGCACATTATTAAAGCCATATGTGCGAGTTGTGAAGACTTGGAGATATAGCTTGAAACCGGTATTTATACCCAGTGCGCTTCTGATCCTTTAAGAGGAAGAATGCGATTTCAACTTGTTAAAGAAAAAGTATGCTCTTCATTACCAAACAGTAAGTCACGAATGTTGACTCACCATTAAGAATGGGATAAACTATCGTAGATATAGCAATACAAAATAGAAGTGAAGGCAATGATCGAGGATCGAATCAGTTACCTTACAGTAACAAATTTACTGGGTGGAAAAGGGGATGGGGTTTTAATGGATTGTACGTGGCCACAATCCTCACCCTTGGTTCTTCGTTGTTTACAAAAATAATTTGTCCAGTCCGCGTTCTAACGCCTCGGTGCATATCTCCGAAAAAAAAAAAAAAAAGCAAACGAATACAAGGATGAAACAACGATGACGACTCGGCAGTATAAATACTTGAAATACTGAAGCGAAAGAAAACCAAGAGTAAGACTCCGGTGGCCCTACAGAAAACAAAGCATCAGGCACCAACCGACTTACCTCAACGTAAGTCGTTAAGCCGGAGCCGTCAGGGAATCTAAGGCCCGATCCGTCGGTGTGAAAATAACGAAAATCAAGAAGGAATATATGAATCTAACATGGGGGTGAGGGGTGGATGAAAAAATCCGTCCCTAGGGTCACTGGGCGTCATCACGAGGCTTGCCGAGTGATGCCGGACGGTGATCCCGAGGGACGGCTTTTTCTAGCCACCCCGCACACCCATACAGAATTCTTCTTCTTGCATTTCTTCTGTTTCTGAGCGCGCATTTTTAATACTGCAGTCACTTAGGCTACCGACGTCCACTATATTGTGATGACACTATAATGATATTTAGTGACGTCACGTAACGTGCTGTATCGTCAACCTTAACGGCGGCGCATATGAGGTTGTATTCAACCTGTGCATTTATCAAACACGCGAGGATATTCGAACACCAGGGTTATAACAGAATTTCTATCCCAAGCTAAAACTATGGATTTCCTTATCGGGTGTGCAAGAAGCAAAGTTATAAACTGTGACTGGGTTAACTACCTTGCATATAGTTTGCCGTACTATACGAGCGGGCGCACAACATTTTCTACAATTAACATGTGCGCCAAGCGAAGAATCAGATCAGCCTGCGCGCAGACTTCTCTCTCTTGTTGCATGAAGGAGCGCAGGATGATATGGAGCTTCGCTGGGAGCACATGTAAATTGTAGGAAATGTTGTGCCCTGGCTCATATTTATATTGTACCCAATCCTTTTATATATAGAGGATCTTACATGAGTGTTCATGTATTATTGAATTTATTAAACGAGTTGAGGAAAAGGGATAAAATGCGAGGCTTCGCCGAGCATTTTATCCCTTTTCCTCAACGTGTTTAATAAATTCAATAATACATGAGCACGAATGCAAGATTCTATTTATCATATGGCATTTAAAACGCATTTTATTCACGATTGTTTACAAAAATGTCAATATTCCGCCGTTAGTAAACCTGACGTCGTTAAGGACGTCGTACATGTAACGTTACGAGACGCATCTAGCTAATTTGCATATTTAATCCACTAGTGGATTATCGAAAATATTACATGGCGTTATTACACTCTCAGACGCGACGTCATATGATAAAAAAGAATGATTTTACGAAACTGAGTACTGAAATCATTGTGAGTATATATTCCAAATTTATACACTAAATTTTTTTTAAATGGTAATCCCGTGGTAACAAGGGCTTCATCACAGAGCTTAAACCATTGCGTGTAGCTAGTTTCGGCCAATTATGCCTCTTCAGTGGCCCTCAACATTTTTCAAACTCCCGCAATTGTGCAAAGGACTAGAAAATATATCCCACTCTATGATGAAAGACAGGAGGACTTTTTACAGCCACCACACTTTGATTTAAGAATAGTGTATCAGGTCGTCCACAATCCATAGGTGCAATAGTTTTGACTATTTTCTAATAAGCAATCAAATGAATTGTTTTTGTTTTACCAAATACCGACCCCCGCCCATCATGCTTCCATGCAGAGCTGAAACTGACCGCACACGAGTACTGGTAAACGGCCTAGAGTATCTAAGCCTGCCCAGGCAAACTGGTGCGAGTAAACTCTATTGGTTTCATTGGGACGGCAGAGCTTGAGATGTCATTTCATCTCAATGTCGGGTAAAAGTCCCACAAATTTGGAAGCAACGTCTCCAAAATGACCTATGCAGTGTTGACGGGGACGTTAACCCTCAAATCAAACAAACAAAATTTACCAAATACAGACATATTATTCCAACTATCTAGTTTATTGATGCTTTCCTGTGTGATTTGAATCACAAAGGCAGCGTTGTTTACATTTATGTTCGAGAGGTCATGTGCCGTTGCCTAGATAAAGATCCCTGTTTCTACTGCGTTACTACCGTAGTGGTGATAACCGGAAAACAAGCACACTATCCAATAGTCAAAATAGTGGACCGTGATATAGTTTCCACGATAAAACTGTTCAAAACTCACCCAAAAGCCAGAAATACATCATATATCTTAAAATAATACATTGGATAAAATGTTAAATATAAAGGTTTATCATTCTTACACACATTATAAACGCCACTCTTTTGATACCCTGCATTCCACCAGTCCATGCACGTGCGGGGTATCTGACAATTTTCCTCGTCTATTTTGCCTGGACAATCAGCGATGCCGTCGCATACGAAAACCTTTGGTATACATGTCGACAGACCACACATGAAAGAGTTCCTTCCATCAAGACAGTTGTCGAGTGCTGAAATAATGTTAACATTACATTAATAGGTCCGTTCACTCAACACCCTCGTAGATAGTATACAGTGAAATGTGAGGTACACATCGTTTTGCTTATTTATGAATTCAAATATTGATTCTAGACACTCGTTAGTCCCACCAAAATTATTGCAGACGAAATAAGAAAATATGACAAATGTTCATCAGACACATTTTATAGCAATGCACGTCATATGACGTCGCGTCTGAGAGTGTAATAACGCCATGTAATAAATTCGATAATCCACTTGTGAAATAAATATGCAAATTAGTTAGATACGCCCCGTAACGTTACATGTACACGTCCTTAACGACGTCGCGTTTAGTATGGCGGAATATTGACATTTTTGTAAAAGCTGGTTAATAAAATGCGTTTTAAATGTCATGCGAAAAAATAGAATCTCGCATTCGTGCTCATGTATTATTGAATTCATTAAACTCGTTGAGGAAAAGGGATAAAATGCTCGGCAAAAACTTGCATTTTATCCAAAAATGCTCAGCGAAGCCTCGCATTTTATCCCTTTTCCTCAACTCGTTTAATAAAATCAATAATACATGAACACATGTAAGATGCTCTATTTATCACATAGATGTGTTTTCCTAACGAACAGACATGAGGAGCATGTACGCACTCTGCACGAGCTTGCGCTCCATCATGCGATGGCTTTCGAACCATCGGAGTCTGACTGTTTGTTTTTTTTTTTGCTTCAGCATTTCAGTGTTTACTTGCTGTCGATTCACCGTTGTTTCAGGTCTGTGGTTGCTTGATTTTTTGTCCTTTTGGCTTTCCGCTATTGATGTTTCCATTAGGGTCTTTTGTTTCATGTTTGTGTTTCTTTCCCTTTGGCGTCTCTGATGGGAGCTGTGGGTTAAGTGTATCGATTCCTGATCATTGCCTCCACTTCTATTTTGTGTTCTCGGAGATGTTGAACTGATGCGTTAGGGAGCCATCTTGCGGACTGAACAAATTATTTGTCTAAATCGCGAGCGTTGGAAGTAAGGACGAGGATTGCGGCCGCGTAAAATCGATTTAAAGTCCCCCCCCCCCTCCCCCAGTGAAATGCTTTACGCTGGTCGTTCCGGGGCGGTTCTTATGTCGCGGTTTGTTTTCGTCTTTGAGTGTGTATGTCGCTTATATCATATTGTTTTGGATAGCCAATTGGCCATTTTGTGGGAAGGTGGCTGTCCTTTTGGCTTTCCGCTATTGATGTTTCTATTACGGTCTAGTGTTTCTTTCCCTTTGGTGTCTCTGATTGGAAGTGTGAGTTAGATGTGTCGGTTCCTGATCATTGCCGCCACTTGTATTTTGTGTTCTCGGAGATGTTGAACTGATGCGTTAGGGAGCCATCTTGCAGACTGAACAAATTATTTGTCTAAATCGCGCGCGACGGAAGTAAGGACGAGGATTGCGGCCGCGTAAAATCGATTTAAAGTCCCCCCCCCCTCCCCCAGTGAAATGCTTTTCGCTGGCCGTTCCGGGGCGGTTCTTCTGTCGCGGTTTTTTTTTGTTATAGTTTGTCTTTGAGTGTGTATGTCGCTTATATATCATATTGTTTTGGATAGCCAATTGGCCATTTTGTGGGAAGGTGGCTGTCCTTTTGGCTTTCCGCTATTGATGTTTCTATTATGGTCTAGTGTTTCTTTCCCTTTGGTGTCTCTGATGGGAAGTGTGGGTTAGATGTGTCGGTTCCTAGTCATTGCCCTCACTTCTATCTTGTATAAATTGTAAGAACCTGAATCTGCTCTTTAAACTACTTTATCATATGACGTCGCGTCTGAGAGTGTAATAACGCCATGTAATATTTTCGATAATCCACTAGTGGATTAAATATGTAAATTAGTTAGATACGTCCCGTAACGTTACATGTACGAGGTCCTTAAGGACGTCGCGTTTACTAACGACGGAATATTGACATTTTTGTTAACAATCGTGAATAAATTGCGTTTTAAATGTCATATGATAAATAGAATCTTGCAATCGTGCTCATGTATTATTGAATTTATTAAACTCGTTGAGGAAAAGGGATAAAATGCTCAGCAAAGCCTCGCATTTTATCCCTTTTCCTCAACTCGTTTAATAAATTCAATAATACATGCATTTTATCCCTTTTCCTCAACTCGTTTAATAAATTCAATAATACATGAACACTCATGTAAGATCCTCTATGACTTAAAAAGAATAACGCCATGTAAGATCCTCTATGACTTAAAAAGAATAAGTCATAAGTTACACTTCAGGTGTAATTTTGTATAATATTTTCTTAGATTTACAGTTCCAGCGAGATGTTCACTGTACAGACTATTGCTTTATACTGTGCATGTGTCTTCTACTTTGTTTCATCAGATACTTTTCTTGGCGAATGTGATATGGGTCGACTGTAGCATTTTATTTAATCGTCATTTATAACCTGACCATCAATATCATTATGTACATAAAGCACCAGAAAGATAAGATGGCTTCCAAAAACAGAATCTAAAATAAAATAGAAGTGAAGGCAATGACCAGGACTCGACAAAATTAACTCAATCCTCCCATCCAAGACATCAAAGTGCAAGGACGCAAAATGAACAGGTATATAAATTAACATCACTATAATGAAAACGTCGTAGGCAGAAAGCCAAAAGGACAGTTACTTTCCCACACTTTGGCCAAATGGCTAACCAAAATATGATATTAGCAAGAAAAGACAAATTATAACAACAACAAAGTCTGCAGGCAGACAGCGGATATAAATTTCACTTTGGCATGTCTGGTAATGTTTTTATGCTGTTTTATCCAACAGATGTTGTGTGTTTGTCTGTTTGAATAGAGGTTTTACGTCCCCGTCAACACTATTTAGGTCATTTTGGAGACGTTGCTTTCGATTTTGTGGGTATTTTACCGACATTGAGATTAAATGACTTCCTAAGCACTAACGCCCAAACAAACAAATATGGTTTATATGCAGGGAGGTCCGACCCGCACCAATATGCCTGGGTAGGCTTCGACTTTCTAAGCGGTTTACCATTACTCATGTGTGTTCGGTTTCAGCTCTGCGTAGAAGCACCATGCAGCCCATTTTATTTCTCCAAGCCCAAATATTTTACAATTCTATCAAAATCGTACTTACCACATGTTCTCGATCTTGGTTTCTGACTAATAAAGTGATTTTGCTAATCAATCTTATAGGGATGCAATACGTGGATTAATCTGCGGTGCGATACGTTTTTTATCACCAAGCGACGGAATATAATTTTCTGTTGAGTATGCTTATCTAATGCGTGGTTTATAACGCAACGAGCTTTTGCACATCAGCTCCATAAATCACTGCTGTTCAATCGGGGTTTGATTGCTATGCGGAATTTTGAAAATCTGTGATGGTCAGTGATGAGGCCAAAAACATGTTCGTCCGGCCCTGAAATAAAACTTGTACACTACATGGTTTTCACTTCTGTGTTGTAGTGCTCGATTTCAAAGGATTACCTTTTTATAGAACATTGAATTACAGGCCGATATTAGCGATCAGAATAAGATAGCTTTTCATAGTGAAGTTCTAGTCTAGTTTATGTTTTCTGGTCCATTGGGACCAATGATTCCATTGTGGAATTTTAAATATATTTGAGGGTCACTGTTGAGGCCTAATTGGCTGAAACTAGAAAGTCTGGCCCAGAAAAAAAAAGTTCACTCCATACTTTTTTAGTGTACGGTGTAATTCTTGCTTCCAAAGGATATCTCTTTCAGAGGACATATTTCTTCCGCCATATGAAATGTGTATATTTAACACCAGTGACGTCAAATTATATTCACATGATATGGAATCAATCTAAAAAGCGCTACTTGTAGGCTAAATAAATGATTATAGCTACTTTAGGAACTGATCCAATCAGAAACCAAAGCCTATCCAAAACTTCAAAGTGAAAGACCATTACGAAAACACGCCTATACAAATACATTATAACCTTTATCGCCAAACAAATGGAAATTCTATGATGAAAAATTGTGATATTTTTCTTATTTCTGCTCAAAATAAAGATTGTGGGTACTTGTTAGAACCGCCTCATCGAGGAGATTCTAACTAGTTCTCACAATCTATATTTTAGAGCAGAAATAAGAAAATTAAGGTTCACCCCTTCAAACCCCGGGTTTACTATATAAAAGCGGGGTTCAAGGGGGTCATAATTATATAGGCGTGCTTTCGTGATGCGGACAAACACATCACAAACAACAAAATAACATGCGAAAAGCCGAGTTAGCAGCTCGTTCCCAAACAGATTTAGTTTATACTAACTTATTTTAGTTCGATTGCGATGGAAGTGTCAAGCTTATTTAATCGCTCTCAGTCGTTTCCCAAACAGGTGGTAACTTGGCTACCTTATTTGGACACACAGAAGTGTTAAAATGAAAACATTTGAGCCAGCGCACTGCAAAACCTACAATAAGACATGTGCGCCCACCGAAGACTCAGATCAGTCTGCGCAGCCATATAGTCAAACCCAAGACTTCTCTTGCTGCATGAAGGAGTATTGAGTCCTTAGCTATCCATAGAGCGCACAACGAAGACTTGATCAGCTGAGTCTTCGTTGGGCGCACATGTCTTATTGTAGGTTTTGTCATGCGCTGGCTCATTTAAAAGCTACACAACATCTAGCAAACATAAGACAAATGAAACCGAAACAAAAGTACCGCCTTAGGACGGCCAGTAATAATGACCGGTCGATTTAAACCGGAGAAACTATGGAAAGAGAGGGTCACAAATAAAACTTGGCATCAACCTAAGAGCATATCAATGAAGAAAAATGTTTTACCACTTTAAATGTGCAAACATATAGATCCATGTTGATCAACGCGCCATGAATAGTGATGAAATTTGGACATTTTGATCAAAATCTACAACTTACCACAGCCTTTTTCATCGCTTCGATCTATACAGTCGTCTTTACCATCGCAACGCTGACCCGGGCGTATGCACTGCGAGTTGTTACAGCGAAACTCACCAACCCCGCAGTCGGGAAAATCTGAAATGGATAACAATTTAGATTCAATTAATTCTATTACCAGAAAAAGAAAAGATACGACAAGTGACATCAAAAGACAAATGAACCGGCGCATGGCAAATCCTACAATAAGACATGTGCGCCCAACGAAGACTCAGATCAGCCTACGCATCCGCGCAGTCTGATCAGAGTCTTCGTTGTGCGCTCTAAGGATAGCTAAGGGCTCAATTCTCCTTCATGCAGCAAGAGAAGTCTCTGGTTAGACTATATGGATGCGCATGCTGATCTGAGTCTTCGGTGGGCGCACAGGTCTTATTGTAGGTTTTGTCGTGCGCTAGCTCAAATGAAAATGACTAGGGAGAGACACAATCATAGAACACAAACTACGAATGATACTAAGAGGAAGAGCAAATATACAGAACATACACAGCGAGAAACAAAGCAACCGGCTCTCTCCTCTATTCTTTCTCCTGTCTGTCGAGGTGATTACAATGTTATTAAGAAACGGGTCACAAAGAATGAACAACTCAAGGACCAACCCCTTAAAACCGTCAGCAGACAACCTCTTGGAAGAGAGTAAAATGGATTTGACGAAGTGTTGTTCTTTTCACTCTGATAGTAAAGGAGTTATGTATTATTGGCTTTGTTTTCACTGTAGCTACATAGTTCACTGACCTGTCTAAGCGAATACCCTGCTTAATTCATGTCCAAAGCCCAGAACCCGATCTTTGATGGACATCATAGCCAGTTCGAATGGCAGACTGTAGTGACAATGTACGTGTTGAAAACTGCGCAATTTCGGACCTTCTCTCATGTTTTTCGTAAAATTATGCAGAGGCGAAAGTATATGTTTATCAAATGAATATAAGTATATGATTAATTTGACCGATAAGAATATTTGCACAGTTTTACTTAATCTGCTGACAAACGACCTCCTCTTCCATCTGATTTGCCAATAAACGTCAATGTTCCGAATGATAAGCTTTTACCTGAATCCACCTGAATGCGAGATGCTCGAACTCTATCTAGTATACCTCTAGTACAAGTTGTCTCAGAATTAGAGTCCGTTTATCTGGATGCCTTTTCTACACACATAACATGACTGGAAAGCAAACCCAGACTGCGCTTTAGCTTGCTTGAACTGAACGTTAATCGACGTCGGGTTCCAGAACGGATAAGTGTTCGTGTTTTAACATTTGTAGACTTTTTTTTTAGCATTTTCGCCAGAACGGAAGAACTCCAGGTCGTGCATGTTCATGCCAAGGTCGCGAAACGACGCTAAATGAGGATCTTTATATCTATTTACGTCATTTAACAAATCGCTTCATAAGTGACACGTCAACTGCAAAAGAAACTAGAAGCCCAACTGGGCCAGAATCGCTAACCGGGATGAGGCTGGTGATATATTGCATCGTACCTTGGTGACCATTTTGTCTATCAGATCACACTGCCTTTAGCAATTATGAATATACATGTTATCTTGATGCTTCTGATTAAGTTTCTGAACAGCTTAGTCTGAATTAGGATTCACGAAGAGACGATGTTGATGCAGAGTGGAAGTGTATAATTTGGCAGGCCAGGGCTATCGTTTGCACCTGCCTTTTTGCATGTTCTGTGACACGTCAACTGCAAAAGAAACTAGAGGCCAAAGTGGGCCAGAATCGCTCACCGGGATGAGGCTGATGATATATTACATTGTACCTTGGTGGCCATCTTGGAAATCCGAACGAAACCATTTTGGCAAATCCGAATCTCCATGCCACCAGGATTCCTCCCACCAGGTATAAGGTTAATCTGACTGCCGGTTCAGGAGGAGATGTCGAAAACGTGAAAAGTTAACGACGGACGAACGGACGACAGACGACGGACAACATGCCACGGCAAAAGCTTACTTGGAGCAAGCTCCAGGTAAGCTAACAATCGGTATGCATAGGAGAAGGAACAATGCCACTACAGGTCGTCGACCGTCGAAACCTAGTGGACTGAAGTGCCGATGACCTTATCACGGTCCAATGTTGACGCGACTCCAAATAATGAAATAGGGGAATGCACAAGCGAACTGATGGACCAAAGTTCAGTTTTTGCCCTTGGGACGGAAGAATAAGGATATGCATGGTAGTTAACCCAATCACGGTTGGCAACTTTGCTTCCCTCTTTAATTGCACGCCGGTGGGTCAGGCCTCAGATTCTATGACGGCTCCAACGTAAAGGATTATTGAGAATTAGAGAGATAATGTCGGTTGGTGCCTGATGCTCTGTCTCTGGTCGGGCTCATCGGAGTCTAACTGTTGGTTTTCTTTTGCTCCAGCATTTCAGTGGTTTCTTGCTGTCGAGTCCTCACCGTTGTCTCACCTCTGTGGTTCTTTGATTTTTGTGTTCACGGAGATGTTACACTGATGAGTTAGGAGGCCTTCATGCGGACTGAACAAATTATTTGTCTAAATCGCGACGGAAGTAAGGGCGAGGATTGTGGCCACGTAAAATCGACTTAAGCCCCCCAGTGGAAATCTTCCACTGACCGTTCCAAGGCGGCTCTTCTGTGGCGATTTATTTATGTTGTTGTTTGTTACTCACTGTGTGTATCACTTGTGTCTTTTAATTTTGGATGGCCATATGGCCATTTTGTGGGAAAGTAACTGTCCTTATGGGCTTCCTTTGTTTAGGTTTCCATTATGGTCTGGTCGCTTAATGTTTGTATTTCTTTCCCTTTGGTGTCTTTTATGGATGGAGTAAGTTAATTGTATCAATTCCTGATCTTTGTTTTACTTCTACTTTTTTAATCGAAGACCAAATGAACGAGTGAACTCGTTGTCATCCGGCAGAAATCGACGACACAACGTTACGTCGACAATGTGTTGTACCCACACATGCTCTCTTTATTGAACCAGCATGGACATCATCTGCCATTCCAACAAGATTAGGCTCGTCCTGATATGACGGCAATTACGCAACACGTCCTTGCTTCTAAAACGTCAGCACACTAGAATTGACATCCTTAAGACCGCATTTGAATTCATTAGAAAACTTATGGGACGAGCTTGTATCGAGCAGACCTATTCAACCGAGAAATTTGCAGGAGTTGGGGCTGCACTGGTCGAGGAGTTGTGCAGAATTGCTGTCTACCGTGTCCGCAAACTTTGCATTTCAATGCAACGTCTCGTGCTTACGTGTATTCAAAGCAGCTGGAAGACACATACATTATTCACGTTTTTGGGTTAGCCATGCACAACATTTTTGCTTTTGAAAACTCACCTGGTACATGTTTAATTAAGGCATCACCACAATGACGTTTTCAACAGATCTTGGCGAATGAATGTTTTGAAACTGACATGTTTTCTTTGTCATTTTCACATACGTATGGTTCAAAAGATGACACAAACTGTCGTCTTTATATTTATTTAAAAGATAGCCTCCCTGAAATATTAATATCCAAAACACAGATGATGCGTTTTCAATGGCGCTCAGTATAGATATAACATAAGCATATGAACCTCCATTGTTTTGTAATATATCGAGATATTAACATAAAAGAGTGTAACAAAGCTGCAATTGACATATAAAAGAATTTACTGTTTCTGAAAATTTACTAACTATTTCTTGGGTCATATTTAAACTTTATAGCAGAATCCTAATATCGAATGTCTTTATATCTGGTGTGTGGCCAGCCTCGGTTGCGCAGTTGGATATGCGCGTCTCACTGGTGATCAAGAGGTCGTAGGTTCGATACCTGCCGGGTCGGCAACATTTTTCGTTGGGATTGATCAGGAAATCTTTGCTACGATCATTCTCTTCCTTCCACTTATTCAAGAAGGGTAGTTGTCAGTTTCTAACCAAATGATGTGCACTGTACTGGCTAACCGCTTATGTAAAGGCTTGAACAAGAAAAGTTTGTTAGAACTGATGTTTAACGACTCCGTCAATACTTTATAGGTAATTTTGGAGACGTTGCATCCAACTTTGTGGGACTTTTACCCGACATTGTCAGTCTACGTGGAGGCACCATGCAACCCAATCTATTTCTCCAAGCTCCGAAGGGCGAGGGCTAGGTAAACTGACCGGCTCGATAAGAACTAGCTAATGGATAAAAGTGTCATTAAACATCAAACCAAACCAAAAATATAGAAATAGATGCCCAGGAAAAGCCACAATCAAATATTACAGCCTACCAATTGCACCAAAAGGAAGATTCTAACACAGAGCGCCTATATAGGCAATGGAAAATAACGGTGTTTTATTCTACAACAAATCACGGCTAGGAAGAGCGTGACGAGTGACGTCATTAAAATTGCAAATTTATGACGTCAGTAGTCGATTTCCTTGACGTTAGACGGTGTAACAACATTTTTTCGCATCGAAAACGTCAGAAAGGGGTATAAATGCATGTGTTTCAGTCGATAAACAGTCTTATTTCTTCTAACAATGGCGAAAAGTTGTAAGATTTTGAAGGAATCAACAGCATTATTGCCGATTTTCAGTCTGTTAGAATCGAAATAGATCAGCTCTAGTTTGTGATTGTTTGAGTAATAAATCACAGTTTGTCGATCAGTTGTAAGTAGACAAATCACGCCCGCTACGCGCTCTTGATTTGATCAACTTTACAACTGATCTCCAAACTGTGATTTATTTCTCAACAAATCACAGTTAGAGCTGATCTATTTCTTAAGTAACTAACAATGAGGAAAACAAAAAAGTGAAAAAAAAAAAGGAATCACAACAACCAGCTCCCCCTTCCCCACAAAAGGTGATCTAGGTGTAACTGGTACAATTAATGAAAATTATATGAGCCCCGCCAAGCGAATTTGTGTCTTCGAGCATTCCGTCATGTCAAATTTTAACTGCGCATGCCCAGCCATTCAGAGGAGCCAGGGATATGGCTTTCTGTCTGAAGGTTGCTCTTGATTCACTGCTTGTATGAGCGAGCAGCGAAGGTTCTTGCGAGCCTGAACCTTCGCTGCTCCCATAGGCGATAAGTACCAAAATCGCTTGACGGGGCCCATATAATAATAATAATAATAATAATAATAATAATAATAATAATAATACACAACCATAAGCACTTACAACACTAACAGTCCCGTTGCAAAAAATATAGAAATAGATGCCCAGGAAACCCTGACATGTGAGGTCTGAACAATAGGTGGATGGGAAGATCCAATTTGAAGAAAAAAGATACATACTGATGCCAAAATCTTGGACATAATGTCCAAAATAGGACAGTCGGGTGACTTAAGTCCATAATGTGTGTGTGTGTGTGTGTGTGTGTGTGTGTGTGTGTGATAGAGAAAAAGAGAGTGATAGCTCAGTGGTTAGTGCACTTGCCTCTGATGCTAGAGGTCCCGGGTTCGATCCCCGGCAGTAGCGATAAAATTTTGGTGTCCGAACACGCTCCATTGGCATCATTTGTAGGGATGAATGTCATAAAGTGCACCGTCCTTCGGATCGGGACGTTAACTGGAGGCCCCCTGTGCAGGGAGAACCATCCCTTGTGCAGGTTAAAGATCCCTACCGTAATAACATGATTACTGTGTAGGCTTTCATCCTGCAAACCTGGAGTGTATGTAATGTACACCTGCGGTAATGGCCAAATATGACCGACGCAGTATTAGTAGAAAGAAAGAAAGAAAGAGTTTTACGTCCCACAAATAACCAAGACCATATGGAGAGGGAACTTCGAAATAAAGACTCATCCGAAAGTCTGCAGAAGCCCGGAATAGAACGCATGATCCCCAGTTTACAAGCCCCGTAGCATTACCCCTACACACTGGAGGCTTCCAGTCCATAGTGCTTAATACAGACTATAAATTCGCATTTTTACATGTAACCCGTTTGTATGTTACATATTAAATATGTCATGGTCTCCCTACATTTAGTAAAGAGACCTGATAGTACCCGTATATTTTTACTTACAACAACCCTCGTCAGAATGATCTGAACAGTCTATATAATGATCACAGAGGACATTGACGGATACACACAGTCCATCATCACAGCTGCAGGAAACAAGACAGAAATACACTCTACATTAACCCTTGTCCTGCTAATCCCGGATATGCCTTATCTTTGAAACAATGTAGATCCAGATCAGATGGCTTCTGACGAAGCCATCTGATCAGGATCTACATTGTTTGCCATTCAGATTGTGAATGTGTTGCAATAATTTGCATCAAGTAATCTGATTGGTTGATAATCGGTAGTGGGTGTGGCATATATGAATATTCAGCAGAACAAGGGTTAAAAACAACACAATTAAATACCAAGAGAAACTGTGAAAGTAGACACATTCGAATGATAAATTAATTACAAGAATCGCGTGTAAGCATTCACCTGCGAAAACGTCTTTGCCTTTCTGAAATGTTCGATTAACTTAACATGCATATTGTATGTCAAAACAAGGAGGTTAAGTCTGGCCCAGAAAACATGTACACTCCATATTTTCCAGTTCTGTGGTGTATTCCTTGCTTCCAAAGGATAACCCTTTATAGGAATGTGTGGCAGCCGTAAAGGTCCCCCTGCCCTTCATGATAGTGTAGTTTATATTTTCTTGTCCTTTGGGATCATTGATTTCATTGTGTAATTTTTAAAATATTTTAGGGTCACTGATGAGGCCTAATTGGCCGAAACTAGTCTGGCCCAGAAAACATGTACACTCCCAATTTCCAGTTCTGTGGTGTATTCCTTGCTTCCAAAGGATAAGCCTTTCTAGAACATATTTGACGTCACTACAGCTGCTGTCTGGCAATGTGTGGCGGCCGTAAAAGTCTCCCTGTCCTACATTATAGTGTAGTTTATATTTTGTTGTCCTTTGGGATCATTGATTCCATTGTGGAATTTTTAAAATACTTGAGGGTCACTGATGAGGCCTAATTGGCCAAAACTAGCTAGTCTGGCGCAGAAAACATGTACACTCCATATTTTTCAGTTCTGTGGTGCATTCCTTGCTTCCAAAGGATAGCACTTTCTTGAACATAATAAGAGGGAGCGATGAAAAAGAATAGTTATTGCATTTAACCCATATATGACAATGGAATCTTCCACCTAGTTAGTTTGGAGTGGTCCATTTCCAATTATAGGGGTGTCATGTTTGGTTTTCTTTGTGGCAAATTTTACAAAAACGAATGTTCCTTAAGCAAACAGTGTAGATCCAGATCAGACGCCGCGTTCTGCGGCGTCTGATCTGGATCTACACTGTTTGCCAATGTCCCAGAAAAGGGCCGCTAGGCATATATGGGTTAATGTTAGCATTTTAAAGAAACTAGTCAGCCGATGTTTCAGGGCAGAACTGAATGTTCAGCAATATTAGTTAATTTATTTAAATTTCAGTGTATGAAGTTGATTGATTTTTGTTTGGTTACCTTTTTTATATGAGAAGTATCTGGGCCAGACTAGCTATTTTCGGCCAATTAGGCCTCATCAGTGACCCTCAGATGTTTTCAAATTCCGCAGTGGAAGCAATAAGTCAGTTCCGACAAGAACGTGTCGGTCTTCCTAGGTTGTCAGTTTATCAGGATTTAATGCGATGTTTCTAAAGAAGAATAATTGTTTAACTCCCTAAACGTATTCATTAACAGCAGGAATACGAAATTTCCAACATGGTATTATCTTGTTCATTGTTCTTTCGTGTTCCAAGGGATCGCCTTTCTTCAGATTACTTATAAAGTGTACTTTAAACGAGCTATTATGGTAATCATTTTTCGAAAACATTTGCGACTGAAACGATTTGTTTTTAAATAAATAACAACAAAATCAGTACCGTCGCACCTAATATGTTATGGTTATGTTCATTAATTACTTATCAGGTGCAAAGTATCTCATCTGTATTTTCAATACGTTAGACTTACCGAAACTGTGTTTTCTCACAGTCGCCTGAAATGGACGGTAAATGCATTTACAAAATATCATGACACAGAAAAGCCAAGAATCAAAGGCAATTCTAATGCACTTCGGTTTGTAACGCGACGTTTGATTGGATAACATCAAAAATTTGCGACAGTATATCCTGCGATATACTGCCGGACCCGACGTCATCACGTAACGTCGCTTTTCATTGGCTAGTATTTGGCTTTACGCAGCTCACTTTGTGCAAAATAGCACAATTTTTAACAAAACAACCGGATAAGTGCATTAGAATGGAGATAACTGTATTGAAAAATGTCATTTGGGGAGGTAAATCGTTGGTTTTACGGTCGAAAATTCCGTTTTACGGGTCCGCTGACGCGTCGCCGTAAAACGAAATTTCCGACCATAAAACCACCGATTTACCACCCCAAAAGACAATTTTGAATACAATTATCCCCTAATTTACATTATTAAAATCAGTAACTAAAGAGACGTGAAGGCAATGATAAGGAATCGGTACAATTACCTCAAACCTCCCACCAATGACACATAAGGGACAGAAAGCTGCTTTTTTGCATATTCGATGCGGACCTTATATTTCAGACATTATAAAGATAAAACAAACAGACTTAAGCTTAAGAACAAATACTAGATGACATCAAAGAGTTTCCACATTTTATCATGGCTTCATATGATAACTGTATCAATTGGTGTAACCTTAATCCAGTCTCAAACGCAATTAGATGAACAAGGGAAGGAAGCACCCTATCTTGATCCGCCGTTAAACACTCTTGATATGATTCATTTAAACGCAGAAGAAAAACTTGGTATTTTAAAGTCACTTGTTGTCGGTAAGGCCAGTGGCCACGATTTTATTAATAATAGAATTCTCAAGGCAACAGCTGAAACTATATGTCATCCTCTAACAAACCTCTTTAATAGTTCACTTAGAACTTCGACAATCCCTGATACTTGGAAAAGGGCAAACGTGAGCCCTATCCATAAGAAAGATGATAAACATTCTGTCGAAATTACAGAACGATATCACTGATTAGTTCGGTTGGCAAAAAATTTGAAAAGGCTATTTATAAACATGTACATAACCATCTACTTGATAATCAAATTATAACCCCATTCCAGTCTGGGTTTACTCGTGGAGATTCCACCATTAATCAACTTGTAGATATCTATAACATCTTTTGCGGGCCCTGGATGAAGGCAAGGAAGTCCGTGCAGTTTTCTGTGATATTAGTAAAGCCTTCGACAGGGTCTGGCACCGTGGTCTTATAGCTAAATTACATTACTATGGTATCAGTGGTCCTCTCCTGGATTGGTTTAAAAGTTACCTGTCTAACAGATGTCAGAGAGTAGTAATTCCGGGTGGGAACTAAGACTGGAAGGAAATCACAGCTGGGGTGCCACAGGGTTCTATTTTAGGCCCGCTTCTGTTCATTATTTACATTAATGACATTGTAAATGAAATTCAATCTTCTATTCGTCTGTTTGCCGACGATACTACCCTTTATATTATTGTTGACTTTTAGCTCCACTTCTAGATATTTAGATGATTTATCAAATATTGATAATACCTATTTTGATGGTTTGATCAGTCAGATTTACCCCCTAGAACTTCAGTTAAATAAAGCAAATTCTTCTGATACCGAGGCCTCGTTTTGGATTTACATCTATCTATTGTAGATTGATTTGTTTCGTGCAAAATTTATGATAAACGCGATGACTTTGATTTTGAGATTGTAAATTTTCCTTTTTTGGATGGTGATGTTCCTCGTGCGCCATCCTATGGCGTTTATTTTTCGCAATTAATTCGATTTGCTAGAGTGTGTAGTCATGTAACTGACTTCAACACTCGTAATAAATTATTAACGGCTAAACTCCTTAATCAGGGTTATCGGTACCATAAACTACGCAAAGCCTTTTCAAAATTTTATACACGCCATTCTGATTTAATTTCAAATTCAATATTGGACTTAAATCTCTTCTGCAACAAGGTCTATCGGAACCCGAAGTTTATGGTGACTTAGTATATAAATTCAGAAAAATATATAACCGCAATGACTTCAGCACCCAATTTCGTAAAATCATTCTTCGATATAAAAAGATTGGGTACAACATGGATATTATACGACAGACTGCATGCATGGTAGTTAACCCAATCACGGTTGGCAACTTTGCTTCCCTCTTTAATTGCACGCCGGTGGGTCAGGCCTCAGATTCAATGACGGCTCCAACGTAAAGGCTTATTGAGAATTAGAGAGATCTAATTCAAGGTAATGTTGGTTGGTGCCTGATGCTCTGTCTCTGGTCGGGCCCATCGGAGTCTAACTGTTGGTTTTCTTTTGCTCCAGCATTTCATTGGTTTCTTGCTGTCGAGTCCTCACCGTTGTCTCACCTCTGTGGTTCTTTGTTGTGTTCACGGAGATGTTGCACTGATGAGTTAATAGGCCTTCATGCGGACTGAACAAATTATTTGTCTAAATCGCGACGGAAGTAAGGGCGAGGATTGTGGCTACGTAAAATCGATTTAAGCCCCCCAGTGGAAATCTTCCACTGACCGTTCCAAGGCGGCTCTTCTGTGGCGATTTATTTATGTTGTTGTTTGTTACTTACTGTGTGTATCACTTGTGTCTTTTTATTTTGGATGGCCATATGGCCATTTTGTGGGAAAGTAACTGTCCTTATGGCCTTCCTTTGTTTAGGTTTCCATTATGGTCTGGTCGCTTAATGTTTGTATTTCTTTCCCTTTGGTGTCTTTGATGGGTGGAGTAAGTTAATTGTATCAATTCCTGATCTTTGTTTTACTTCTACTTTGCCTGAATCTGCAGCCCAGATTTTAAATAATGACTTCCACCGAATATCATTGTGGTCCGATCTATGGCTTGTCAAGTTGATTCCAAAGAAAACAGAAACAATGTTATGCTCGCGTAAACGGAACAGAGTCATCCATCCAACTCTTTATCTTTCTAATGAACGAATTAAAGAAGTAACTTCTCATAAACATCTTGGATTAAACCTCACCTCTTTATGTGTTTGGCATGTTCATATGGAATATATCAAAGATAAGACCCTAACCCGTCTGAATTTACTGCGATCGTTAACATTTTCACTTTCCCGTAAATCCCTACAAAAGATATATTTTACGTTTATTCGCCCTATACTTGAATACGCTGATGTAGTATGGGATAATTGCATTCAGCAACAAAAGAATGATCTAGAAAAGATACAATTAGAGGCAGGGCTAATCGTAACAGGCACAACAAAATTTATAAGCATCCAAAAATTATATGAAGAACTTGCATGGGACAAACTGACAGACGAAAACTTCATAAACTCCAAATACTTTACAAAATGGATCACCACTTAGCTCCTATATATTTATGTAATTTATTGCCACCTCATATTGGTGAGGTCTCCTCCTATCCACTTCGTAATGCAGACAATTATGCTCAAGTCAATGCAAGGACTGCACTTTATGGAAGCTCATTTCTACCCTCAACATTGGGCGAGTGGAATAAACTTGACAATGACCACAGAAATGCGGACTCACAGGAGGCTTTCAAACGATTACTGACGCAAACTAACGTTAAAACTCCACATTACTATTATTGTGGAAATCGACCTGATCAAATTGTACATACAAGGCTTCGTACTGAATGTAGTTCTTTGAACTACTACCTACATCAGCGAAACCTAGTACCTAGTCCTAATTGCGTTTGTGGCTCGATAGAAGACAACAAACATTATCTATTAGTTTGCCATCGGTATGCCAATGCCAGAATGGAGATGTTAAACATAGTTAACAGATACTCAAACATCATATCAGTTGACATTCTTTTGTTTGGAAATATGGACTTTCCTGTTCGTGTAAACGAAGACATTGCTTATATTCGTAGGACGAAGCGGTTTACGCCATGAGTACTACTGTCTATAAGCCTATCATATTGCGTGCAGCACTTCACTTCTCTTTCTCTCTCTCTCTCCCTCTCTCTCTCTCTCTCTCTCTCTCTTTGATATCATTCAAGTGTATACGTATCCAGTAACGTAATTTATTACTTTCAGATTATCGGAAACGGATATACCTGCTCCTTTATTGCAGGAGATGATTAGTATAAGCATTTATGCTTGTTTTCAAATCCTGTGGAACTTTTTTTCATACAACGTGTAATTGTATTCTTGTAATTCAGAAGAACTTAATAAATATTGTTTACACCAATCCAGTTTTTTAAAACAATTTCCTCGTGTCAGAGGTTTACATTATTTTTTTCTGCTTCTTCCAAAACAAAAGGTATAGGTGCTGCATCAAGCCACTTTATTGCAATGCCTATAAAGAGAATAAATGATAAATAGAATGATAGAAGCTTATATAAGAGGGATACATATGAAAGGAAATAAATTTTTTAGAACATGACATGTGTGTGCCTATGCATGTTGACATTTTAAGATTAAATCATGCAGTAATGTTCTGAACAGATAGCTATGCTCTTTGGCAGAAAATATGTTAATTGGTTTTGATATTTTTATAATTCATGAATCAGTGTTTGGCCCATCGGAGTCTAACTCATGGTTTTCTTTTGCTCCAGCATTTAAGTGGTTTCTCGCTGTCGAGTCCTCACCGTTGTTTCATCTCTGTGGTTGTTTGATTATTTGTGTACACGGAGATGTTGCACTGATGAGTTAGGAGGCCTTCATGCGGACTGAACAAATTATTTGTCTAAATCGCGACGGAAGATGGGGCGAGGACTGTGGCCACGTAAAATCCATTTAAGCCCCCCAGTGGAATTCGTTTCCGCTGACCACTCCAAGGCGGTTCTTCTGTCGCGGTTCATTTTTGTTATAGTTTGTCTTTGGGTGTTTGTGTCGGTTATATTATTTTATTTTGGATAGCCTATTGGCCATTTTGTGGGAAGGTAACTGTCCTTTTGGCTTTCCGCTATTGATGTTTCCATTAGATCTGTTGTTTCATGTTTGTGTTTCTTTCCCTTTGGTGTCTCTAATGGGAGCTGTGGGTTGATTGTATCGATTCCTGATCATTGCCCCAACTTCTACTTTGGATGTAACGGTAACCGCTGATTATTCATAACCTCACATGATAAAGCCGCCTTAGTATTTCTTTTAACCGTCCTAAGGCGATCACTTCTTTTTTCCAATTTCTTCAGGTTTATTGGATTTATGAGAGCAAATCAATAAGTAACAAGCCTATCCCATTTCCAATTGACCGAAACAACCAAGATATTCATGCCTGGTTTCAATACATGTTTTAGGCATGAAGGCAAAATTGCACCGTTATCGTGTCATTCGCTCATAAGATATTGAACGTGAAACATGGCAGCAAGCCTTTCGTCAAAAGTTGAGTACCATGTTGTAATTCGGTACTTGTTTGAAAGGAAAAAAATACAGGTCAGTAAATACATGCGAGTTGACCAATGTTTACGGGTCTTCTGCACTATCGTATGCACAAGTTAAATTCTGGGTTGGGGAATTCTAACGCGATAGAACGTCTTTAGAAGATGAAACCAGGTCTCGACGCCCATCAGATGCCATCGATGGAGAAATGTGTAACAAATTACGGGATCTGGTGTACTCTGATAGGTGCAGTAAGGTGGAAGAAATAGCGAAAGCATTACACACATCCAACAATTTTACATGCTCGCTTTGTTATGTGCAAGCTGGTTGGGTCCCAAGATACCTTATCGACGAGCAAATGGCAACCTGAGCATCAGTATGCAGCGCATTGTTGAAGCGGTTTAGGTCGAAGGAATATGATTTAATTCCATGTCTGGTGACTGTAGCTGAGACTCAATAAAACCGAGTCTGCTATTTTCGTTTATTTGGTGTATTCCTTGCTTCCAAAGGATCTAACTTCAGAACTTATTTATTTTCACTGTAGCTGGTGTTGTGCCGTGTGGCGGCCGTAAAACGTCTCCCCGTACATCATCATAGTGCAGATTATATTTTCTGGTCCTTTGGGATCATTGAGTTCATTTGGTATCATTTTGAAAATAGAGTTCTGCTTAAGCCGGTGCTAGAGGGCGTGGCCGGTGTTGCACATTTCAGTACTGGCCATGAACAGACTAAATAAAACCGAGTCTGCTATTTTCGTTTATTTGGTGTATTCCTTGCTTCCAAAGGATCTAACTTCAGAACTTATTTAATTACCGCCTGTGGGTCAGGCCTGATATTCTATGACGGTTCCAGCGTAAAGGCTTACTGAGAATTAGAGAGAATCTAATTCTATGTAATGTTGGTTGGTGCCTGATGCTCTGTCTCTGGTCGGGCCCATCGAAGTCTAACTGTTGGTTTTCTTTTGCGCCAGCATTTCGTTGGTTTCTTGCTGTCGAGTCCCCAACGTGGTTTCATCAAGAGTATCATTTAAGAGGGCAATTACATCCAAAAGGAAGAGATCGATCTCATCCAGAAATAAGTTATGCTTTTTAATTTGACTCGCCCTCGTACATTACGATAACACACCGTTCACATCTCCAAAATGACTTCCCTTCTGATGAAAATTTGTTATATGTTTCTTAAATATACTGCATAAAAGAATCGAATGCAATGATCAGGAATCGATAAAATTAACCCACAACCCCCACCAGAGACACCAAAGGGAAAGAGACGGTTCTAACGAGCACCCACAACCTATGCCTTGGAGCAGAGCCAAGAAAAATATGGTATACCCCGTAAGCCCCAGTTTTCTCTATAGAAACGTCTCCCTGCCCTACATCATAGTGTAGATTATATTTTCTTGTCCTTTGGGATCATTGATTCCATTGTGGAATTTCGAAAATATCTGAGGGTCACTGATGAGGCCTGATTGGCCGAAACTAGCTAGTCTGGCCCAGAAAACATGTACACTCCATATTTTTCACTTCTGTAGTGTATTCCTTGCTTCCAAAGGATGACCCTTTTATAGAACATATTTACATCATAGTGTAGATTATATTTTCTTGTCCTTTGAGATCATTGATTCCATTGTGGAATTTTGAAAATATCAGAGGGTCACTGATGAGGCCTAATTGGCCGAAACTAGCTAGTCTTGCCCAGAAAGCATGTACACTCCATATATTTCAGTTATGTGGTGTATTCCTTGCTTCCAACGGATAACCCTATTATAGAACGTATTTAGCTTCACTACAGCTGGTGTGTGGGAATGTTTGGCGGCGGTAAAACGTCTCCCTGCCCTATATCATAGTGTAGATTATATTTTCTTGTCCTTTGAGATCATTGATTCCATTGTGGAATTTTGAAAATATCAGAGGGTCACTGATGAGACCTAATTGGCCGAAACTAGCTAGTCTGGCCCAGAAAGCATGTATACTCCATATATTTCCGTTCTGTGGTGTATTCCTCGCTTCCAAAGGATAACCCTTTTATAAAACGTATTTAGTGATGTGTTTATTTCACGGACTTAATCACGTGATGTACGTTTGTGCGCGCTTGTGCCCCCTTGTTTTGTGTTTGGAGTGTGCCTTCACGTCACTAAGTTTTTCTCACCTTTCGGTCGATTTAGATGACAGCTTTCAATTTTTGTGTCTTTTCCTTGGTACACTTTTATTTCTGTTGTGTTAGTGCTGTACGAGGGATGCTGTCTTTTGTGTGTGCCTTAGGGTCGCAAGGCTTTTCTCTTCCTATCGTTAGGGCGAGGATTGCGGCCGCGTAAAATCGATTTAAGCTCCCCCACACGTGAAGTTCGTTTCACTGACCGTCCCAAGGCGGTCCTTCTGTCGCAGTTTATTTTTGTCAAGGTGTGTCTTTGAGTGTTGGTATCGCTTATATTGTTTTGTTTTGGATAGACACTTGCTATTTTGTGAGAAACTAAATGTCGTTTTGGCTTCCCGCTATTGATGTTTTCATTCGGGTCTAGTTATTTCATGTTTGTGTTTCTTTCCCTTTGGCGTCTGATGGGAGCTGTGGGTTAATTGTATCGATTCCTTATCATTGCCTTCACTACTATTTTGTGGGCTGTCTTCTGTGCTTTGAGTAAGGTACTAATTCTTTCTATTAATTTTTCTCGGTCGAATTAGATGACAGTTTTCATTTTTCGTGTTTATTCCTGGGTACATCTTTCAATTGTCTTATTGGTGTAGGAAGGTTTCTGTGTTTTGTGTGTGCCTTCAGGTTACCTATCATATCTTGGGGTCTGTTTTCTGTGGTTTGAGCAAGTAACTTATTCATTCTATTCATCTTGCTCTTCTTTAGGTGGTTTTACATGGTTGTGCCCTTTGTGGATTTTCCTGAATAACTGCTTTCTTTCTATTACGCAATCCTATGCAGTTTATGTTCTCGGTGGCTTGAGATGGCCGTTTTCAGTATTCAGGCTTTTCGTGAGTAACCGTCAATTGTTGTTTTCTGTTTCTGTGTTCCGTTTCGGACCTTGTTGGCTGTTTCTCTAGTGATTCGAAACACTTCGTGCAATAGACAATAAAATCAAGCATTTTGTCAGAACTTTGAATAATTGCCGATTGAATATAAAAGTTACCATTCGTTTGAGTACAGTTTATCTCGTCTTCGCCATTTAAACAATCCCTGATGCCATTGCATAGTCCAAGAACAGAAATAACTTCTTCTCCACAAGTAAAATAACTCGTCATTGCGACGTTGCTGGGGAAAATCGTGGAGTAATTTGTCAATCGATTTTCTGTATCCCGAATACCTTAAATGATATTCAAAGATTTCAAAAGGCGTGAGTCTACTGTGAGATTTGTTTAACAAACCAAAGAAGTTATGGATGTAAGAAAGACATAGAAATCACATAGCTCGCTTGCGTTATCTTGAAAAAATGTAGCATATAATTCTGTCATCAACAAATTTCAAACAGTCTAACTTTATCTTCTACATTCTGTTTTATTCCAGACCCAGAAATTAAAATGTGTCCATTTTTAATAGACAGAAATAAATTAATGATTACGAGCGGGTTTCGGACAGTAAATAAGACAGATATCGATAATCATTCTGCCCTCTGGATGTGTCTTGGCCTGTCTTTGAACAAGTGAATTCAGACAAGTTTGGTATTCAGACAATGATTCTAAAACAAAGAAACATACATTTTTGCAGATGACGATTAAATTCTTGACGGTAATGCCTTTAAGATGCCTTTATTGTTTATTGTTTTCTTTTGAGCTGTTTAAGTGTGATTGGAAATAAAATGGCACAATTTACTTCACCTGCAGTTGTCGTTATATTTTGATGTTCGCAGACGGCCACATTTGCCATATCAATTCCGCAAGGAACAGATTGCCATGTGGACTCCTCAGCCCAAGACAAACTCATTCTAGCGCAGCCCCCATCACTTATTGAGGGATGTCCAGTCGCCCTGGAAAAAAAGTTGTAATGAACAAAGAATAGTTTCAAACTTTTGCAACATTTTAAAATACACGCAAACGTATCTAGAAACTCATTTTTTACCAAGATGATTTTAACGAACAGTCAAATTTTCTTTCACTCTGGTTTTCTTCTTAAATCGAGTTCGGCGTTCGAATCTAACTAAGGAGTTAGTCAGCGTTATATTAAAATAGAAGTGAAGGCAATGATCAGGAATCGATACAATTAACCCACAGCTCCCATCAGAGACACCAAGGGAAAGAAACACAAACACAAACATCAAAAACCTAATGGAAAGATCACTAGTGGAAAGCCAAAAGGACAGGTACTTTCCCAGAAAATGGCCAATTGGCTAGACAAAGCAAAATAATATAAGCGATACACACACTCAAAGACACGCCATAACAAAACTAAATCACGACAGAAGAACCGCCTTGGAACGGTCAGTGAAAACTATCGCCTTTTTTCGACTTCTGCGGACATAAACACTAGATTAATATGAAAATAACCAAATCTGAAAAGCAATATATGAAATGTATTATATTATTTTTAAGCATTAATATGTCATAGAATACCTCACCATTGTGTAAATATTAGAGGACTTCCATTTGACCAGATGAATTTATAATCTCCTGTGGAGGCCAACTGGCGCCGCAAACCTGGAACAAAACGGATGAGACGTTTTTTTCTTAACATTTTTAGTACATGCGCCTCATGAACAGTTGCACAAAACAATCTCAAGCAACCTGGGACAAACCAAATTCGGGAGATGAGATGTGTGCCTCCGCTATGAAAACGCTTTGCGACTAGGTTAGGCACAATCCAGACAGATACGAGACCAGCAAGATTCTACGCGGTAGTGGAGGCTGATCTGCACCTTCGTTGTTCGAACAAATGGCAAAACAGGTTTTCTTATGACATGGTTCTCATAACTACAATGGTCAGTGAATATGCATATCGTTTGAATTTTAAGGGGAATTGATACACTTTCAGGGGAGGTAACTCCTGCAAAAATATTTTATCTCCGATATCAATAGGGGTCAACTCTTAAAAGAAAGAATTTGCTCATGAGGAGCAAATTCTTTCCTTTAAGAGTAGACCCCTTTTTCAGTGGGACTGGGCTTATAGAAAGCATACAGGAACTCCCAAAAGTTGTCTTCTTTTGAACGCCTTTTGTTGCGCCTTAATTTGAAAAATGGTGGAAAAAGCTGCCAGGTGTTCCCATTCCCCTTAAATATTGTACTCAATAAACATCGCCTAGTAATTGCAAAAGTTTGAATGCTTAGTATTGTGCGAGATAACTAAAATATGGTCACAGACATCGTATTCAGAACAAACAGACTTTTTATTCGTGCTTCGCATCCATTTCTTCGTCGGAGTTTTGTTCTAACTCCTTCGGTTTATAAATCCCATATCTACAAATAGGAAAAATAACTAAACTGAATACTGCATGCACTTTGATAGACCTGCAGGATTAATTTGCATCTGATTATTGTTACAGTTGACTCCTTACACCTAATGTGGACGGTTCAATCAGCGCTGTGATTCATAAGCTAATAGATACAAAAACGGACGGATAGTGTAAAAACAGAAGAAACAAAGGGTTTCAGTGAAAAAAAAAACAACAACTAAAAATGTGAGATATCAGTAGGCAAATAGTACTTCTTATCCAATGCTCACGTTGATGTAATTTTTCTATTCAACGTTGCATCTGAGTGCAGCGTCAGGCATTCTAAATTTTTTTATCTTCTCAGACGCTCTGAGGTCACGCCTAGAATAACACGCCGACGTTACTTAAACGTTCCATTGTTGAATAGCAAAAGAATTCATTGCAAAAACACTATCTCGAATATTTTACAAGACGTAGTTTCTAATGAAGAGATAAGCGTCCCCACCCTTCGGGCCTTGAAGAAATAGACTGGGCTGCATGGTGCTTCCGAGCAGAGCTGAAACCGACCGAGCTTGAAGAATGGTAATCCGCTTAGAATGTCTAAAATAGAAGTGGAGGCAATGATCAGGAATCGATACAATTAACCCACAGCTCCCATCAGAGACACCAAAGGCAAAGAAACACAAAGATGAAACAACAGATCCTAATGGAAACATCAATAGCGGAAAGCCAAAAGGACAGTTACTTTCCTACAAAATGGCCAATAGGTTATCCAAAATAAAATAATATAAGCGACACAAACACCCAAAGAAAAACCATTACAAAACTAAACCGCGACAGAAGAACCGCCTTGGAACGGTCAGTGAAACGAATTCCACTTGGGAGAGGGGGGGGGGGGGGGAGAGGGGCTTAAATCGATTTATCGTGGCCACAATCCTCGCCCTTACTTCCGTCGCGATTTAGACAAATAATTTGTTCAGTCCGCATGAAGACCTGCCGAGGAAATATTGTGTAAGTCAGGACCCTCCTTAACCCTAGCGGTTAAAGTTTGTGCGGTAGGGCTTAAGTTAATTGTATCAATTCCTGATCTTTGTTTTACTTCTACTTTATTTCATTTCAATGTCGGCCAAAAATACTACAAAATTGGAAACAATAAAATAACCTAAAGAGTGTTGACGGGGAGGTAAAATCTCAGCACAAACAAACATATTAATTTCCCTACATAAAAGAATATATTTATGCGTAGGAAAAAAGAAATTACCAAGTTCTGTTTAGAAGAAATCACTGTATGTCTCTAGAAATCACTTTATGTCTCTGTTATGCATGTACCATAATACTTTTCAGCAGAATTTCTCTACAAAACCCGCTAAATTAAGACTAAGTCTTGTTCTTAAACATATTTTAAAGGCCTCAGTCTTAATTCTTTGTGTTTTCTACACCCAGTGTCCTCCAAGAGTAGTCTTAAAAACTATTTTGAATAGTCCTACACGTGGGCTTCATGTATAAATTTTACTGTATATCAATTGAGGCACGTCACCTTTGACATCAGCCTTTCCAAGCAATATGACCCAAATCTCCTCCTTTTGCACGGCGGCTCTTTCAAACCTTATCCCTCTAAAGACGACAACCCCTACCTTTGCATCCAATGTAGAATAGAAGTGAATGCAATGGTCGGGAATCAATACAGTTAACCCACAACTCAAATCAGAGACACCAAAGGGAAAGAAACACAAACATGAAATTACTAGACCCTAATGGAAACATCAATAGCCGAAAGCCAAAAGGACAGTTACTTTCTCAAAAAATGGCTAATTGGCTATCCAAAACAAAAACTACAAGTATTAGCTTTTGCAAAAAGCTTGAGTCTACGTTCAGCACACACTAATTTGTATAGTACCTGCAGTGGAAAGTAAAATGACAAAATTTATCACGTGTATGGATGTTGTAATAATTTGTCAGTTAATATGTACGTGTCTAACAGTCACAGATTACAAATAAGCATGTCCAAATGTTCTCTCGAATGTGACAAAAACAAAATTACCGATTACATCTACTTGTACTACATGCCTAAATTTACGGTTTCTTTCATTTCACATTTTAGGTTAACCTATTCATTTCGCATTGTAGGTTAGCCTTTCATTTCGCATTCTAGGTTAACCTTATGAAACAAAAAAAAACAAAAAACATTCCAGCTTGCCATCTAACAAAAACATGAAAACAACGACACCAAAAAAAAAAAAAAAAAAAAAAAAAAAACACTAGATGCGCTGTATTATGAAAGCAAAGTCAACAGCATATTATCCACGAATATATGTTTATTTTCCAAGCGTGAGAGCATTCGTGTATGCGCATGTGATAAATTTAAGGCAGCGTTCCGTGTAATTACCGGGTTTTAATAATTGTGACAAATAACAACGATGACCAGTCAACAGGAAATCATTCAGCCAGTCCTGACCTTTTCTTAAATGCTCCCGGAGCAAAAGTCATCATTAGATAGTCTATGCCCGTGGGCGCAGACAACAAGCAATACACACACTCAAAGACAAACCATAACAAAAATAAACCGTGACAGAAGAACCGTATTGGAACGGTCAGTGAAACGAATTCCACTTGGGGGCTTAAATCGATTTTACGCGACCGCAACACTCGCCCTTTCTTCTGTTGTGATTATCATGAAACACATGAAATACTTTTATCATGAAACACCATAAAAAGCTGGACTAAAATAGATAGATCCAGATCTGGAGAAGCCATCAGACCAGGATCTGCACTACTGGTCATAAAGTTTGTGAACTGAATGAATACAGTATATGAAGTAATTTGATTGGTTGATAGTCAGAAACGGGTGCGGCTAAATAAAGTCATTCAGCAGGATAAGGGTTAAATGTTCTTGTGTTTTTTTTCCTTGAAATTATTTTCTTTCTGTTGTCTTTGAAATGACAGACTTTCCATAGAAATAAAAACAATACAGGAAGTGATTTAATACTTAATCATACATTAATGAATAGTAGCCATCACGTGAACAAGTCAGTGAAATGAAGACCCACCTATACCCTACTTTATATAGAGAAAACTTGGGTTTATCATAGGTTATGGGTACTCGTTAGAACGGCCTCAATGAGGCGGTTCTAACGAGCACCCACAACCTATGTTTGCAGTATTTATAGAAAAATATCACGGATTTTCATCAGAAAAATGGCTATTTGGAGATGTGCAAAAATGTACTAATTCGGACGAGTATGTTATCGTAATGTTAATATCAAAATAATCTATGTTTCATATCAAACTGACAGTGCTATTTCCTATTATATGACCACACTTCATGTACATCTTATATGGTCGTTATGTTAAAGATAACACATCCATGTCATGACAATGGTATTCTTCTATTTTCCATTACGATAACATAATAGAAGTGGAGGCAATGATCAGGAATCGATACAATCAACCCACAGCTCCCATCAGAGACATCAAAGGGAAAGACACACAAACATGAAACAACAGACCCTAATGGAAACACCACACCAACAGCGGAAAGCCAAAAGGACAGTTACTTTCCCACTAAATGGCCAATAGGCTATCCCTTGCGACATAGTGCATTTTTTCTCATCTCCAAAATGGCTACTTTTCTGACGAAAATCGATGATATTTTCCTTATTTATAAAGCAAACATATGTTGTGGTGCTCATTAGAACCACTTCATTGAGGCGGTTCTAACGAGTACCCACAACTTATTCTAGGAGCAGAAATAAGGAAAATAATGTAGACCCCCCAAAAACTGTTTTCTCTATATAAAGTGGGGTGTAAGGGGGTGTTCATTTCACGGACTTGTTAGCGTGATGCTCTGATAAAAATGTGAAATGTGTTTGTTATTTCTGCTTCAGATATAGATTGTGGCTAGTCTAATGAATATCTACTATCTAGATTTGTAGTAGATATTTACCCTTGTAAACACCACGTGTCTTTATATTAAATGGAGCTTAAAACGGTATTGTTATAAATTTACTTGTTAAAGTGGTTTATATATCGTGGCGCTTACAATACATTACGATAACACTTCCGTGTTATATAGTGCAGTTTTTCATACCTCAAAAAAGGAAATTTGTCTGATGAAAATGTGTGATATTTTTCTTATTTAAACTCAGAACACAGGTTTTTGGCGCTCGTTAGAACCGCCTCACCCACAACCTATGTCTTGGAGCAGAAATAAGGAAAATAATGTTTAACCCCGTAAACCCCAGTTTTCTTTATATAAAATGGGGTTTAGGAGGCCTTTATGCAAACTGAACAAATTATTTGTCTAAATCGCGACGGAAGTAAGGGCGAGGATTGTGGCCAGGTAAAATTGATGTAAGCCCCCCAATGGAATTCGTTTCCGCTGATCGTTCCAAGGCTGTTCTTCTGTCGCGGTTTATTTTTGTTATGGTTTGTCTTTGGGTGTTTGTGTCGCTTATATTATTATATTTTGGATAGCCTATTGGCCATTTTGTGGGAAAGTAACTATCCTTTTGGCTGTCCGCTATTGATGTTTTCATTAGGGTCTGTTGTTTCATGTTTGTGTTTCTTTCCCTTTGGCGTCTCTGACGGGAGCTGTGGGTTGATTGTATAGATTCCTGATCATTGCCTCCACTTTTATTTTAGAGGGGGGTGGGGTCTTTATTTCACGGATTTGTTCACGTGATGGTAAATGTGTACTTGTTATATATTTACTTGTTGACGTGATACCGAAATCAGGGACCAGCTGTTCTCACCGAACAACGTCGTTAGTAGACGTTAAAACTTTGATCATTTCATATGGTGAATATGCTTATACCTGTTGAAAAAATGTGATCTGCAAATGCAAACACTACTCACATGTATCCAGTAAAAATACTTGGGGCAGTTGTTCAAAACTTACGACGTCGTTAGTTAACGTATCGTTAATTCTTCGATCATTTAATACGGCAATTATGCTAAAATTTTTGCTGCAAAAATGTAAGCAGCTTTTCCATTTTTTTTTCAGAAAAATACCAAACTTTTAGATACTGTACTTGCTAGAACAGATAACAATATGACCACTAACCAGCTTGTTAAGCTAACGGTGCTTTGGACAACTGGCCCAGAGTATTAAATATTGTACTGGCTAGAACAGTAACAATTTGACCACTAACGAGTCCGTTACGCTAAAGATGTTTTCAACAGCTGGGCTCAGATTTTCTCGTGCTTAGCCAATTTCTTACCAATGTAACTAAAACCATTATTGACATGATGAAATCTGTGCAATAGTTGGTAGACAATAAAGTCCTGTTCTAGTTTCGAATGTAAGCTTAATAATGACCACCCGAATGACTCGCAGATATCAGCTTGAACATCAGACCAACTTCCTCTTGTGTTGAGCTTATTCAGTTCATCCAAAAATATGTAGCATTTGTTGAAAAGCTCCGAACAAACTGAAAATTGATAACATGCATGTCAAACAATATGTTTATTGTCAACAAGCACCCTATATTATTGTTCACTTCGTCTGAGAGTTAAACTTTGTCTTTCATAGATATATCAAATTGTCTTGAATGCGATGTTCTGTTTATCGTTCCTAAATTCCATATACGACACCCTACAGCTTGAGACAGGTCTATTTTCGCTTAAAGGTATTTCAGTTTTATTGTATATACTGTAACTATAGGAAAAATCCCTATACATTTAACCAATCTGCAAATTATGATCAGACGCCGCATTCCGTGGCGTCTGATCAGGAGCTACACTGTTTGCCAATATACCAGTTTAGGATGTTTGGCATATTGCGAGTATGGCTGGACATTTTATCATGAAACATTGTAAACAGCTGGACTAAAAACTATGACAACACTTTTTGTTATACACGTTGCTATCAAAATATTTAGTTTATATTAATTGATTCTAGTTTGATTGCGATGAAAGCTCCAAGCTTATTGAATCGCTCTCAAACACCCATTCCGGATGTTATCACGCTCGCGCGAGAGTGAGGTAGTGACTTTTATACAACTGCTACCCATTTACACCCGGGTCGAGTGGGGCTAAATGTTTTGCAACAGACTCCATTGATATGAAACGTGGCATGCGGCTTTATGTCGAGACAAAGAATTAAGTATGATGCTTGTCATATTTACGTAATATTTTTACTACAAGCAAATGTCAATGGCTCGATCATATTTAGGACCATAAAAGTTTGTTCATCACGTGAACAAGTCCGTGAAATGAATACCCCTACACCCCACTTTGTATAGAGAAAACTTGGGTATATTGGGATAAACATTATTTTCTTATTTTCTGCTCCAAGACATGGGTTGTGGGTACTCGTTAGAACCGCCTCAATGAGGCGGTTCCAACGAGCACCCACAACCTATGTTTGCAGTAATTATAAGAAAAATATCACGGATTTTCATCTTGGAGATATGAAAAATGCACTTTATCGCACGGGTGTGTTATCGTAATGCATGATAGGGGCAGTTCCAGCTGTTGAGGATTGATCGTAGCGCCAGATCCGGGGCTTAATGGTGTTTATTTAGGGATTTTTTTCTTATAGTCATAAAACATTTGGTGCGCATATTCATAAAAGTCGCTTCATGGAGGTAATTCTAATGAGTACATACAAATACAGTTTCAAGATAAAGCAAGTAAATCTTCAAAAATCCATACATTATGTCAAATATAGCAATCCCTGAAATCGCTACAATTACGGGAATATTTTCGAATCGACTCAAGAACGAGTTAAAAACAACTATGTATCCCGAAATTTTGACCCCTTTAACCCCACTTTTATATAGTAAAACTGGGATTCACAGAGGTATACATTATTTTTTCTGATTTCTGCTCAAAAACATAGATTGTGGATACTTGCCTCGGTTCTAACGAGTTCCAATAATATATGTTTTGAGCACAAATGTGAATAATATCAGATTTTTTAATATGAAAATTTTCATTTTTTGGGTATCAATATCTTTGAATAGTCATGTATGAAGCAACGGTGCTCCAGTCATTGAAGTTTCACAGTTGTTGTTTTACAGTAGAACTTCAATGGCTCGAACACTTTTGGGACCTCGAAAATCTGTTCGAGACAGAGGTAGTTCGAGCCACTGAGGTTACTGTCAGGAGGTATAACGAGATACTTTAGACATCTTTTCGGTGTTCTATAATGAAAACGTATGCTGTGTGTACTCATTAGAATAGCCTCATCGAGGCGATTCTAATGAGTACATAGAGTATACATTTGCAAGATAAAAGACTAAAATCTCCTTAATAATCCCCCACTTTTTCTTATGTAGAGGATTGTGCTAGGAGCTCAGGAATGTGTTCGACGCATCCATGGTAAACGAGCCATCGGTATTCGAGCCATCGAAGTTCTACTGTTTATGCCCCTTATCTTTCCAAGGAAACTGATGTCTACGAGTATCAAACGCTGAAGTATTGATGTCACTTCTACAGTACGCTTTTTTATTGTTAACCTTTGCCACTGCGTTTCTCCTTCGCTTACTTCCTCAGAATATTTAGGCGATTAGAAAAGATAATGCACATGTCAACTGGGCCGAATACTAAATGACATCCTTCAACACTACGTAAATACGCGTATATAAACCTGAGTTTATGGTCATCATTCAAATCAAACGAGTAGATACTTCAGGTTTTTATCGAATCAGAACCCCGAGCCTATCTCAAACATCAACGGGAGGGATCTTAACAAACTATAAAAATAGGCGACGAGCCGAGTTAGCAGCAGATGGTTACTCCGTTACATTAACTGAACAAAATAATTTGGACACACAAAAGTGGTAAAAGGGAAACATTTAACCATTACAATAACACATCCGTGGGATATAATACATTTTTCAAACCTCCAAAAAAGGTCATTTTTCTGATGAAAATTTGTGATATTTATCTTATTAATATTCCATTCAAGGTTTTTGGGTGCTCGTTAGAACCGCCTCGGTTCTAACGAGTACCCACAACCTATGTCTTGGAGCAGAAATAAGGAAAATAATGTTTTCCCCCGTAAACCACAATTTTCTCTATATAAAGTCGGGTTTAGGGGTCTTTATTTCACGGACTTGTTCACGTGGTGCAATTTTGTGCCGGAAACCCCAAAACGGCACCCTGGCAAACAGTGCAGGCCCAGATCAGACGCCACAGGACGCGGCGTTTGTTCAGGGCCTAGAGTGTTTACAAAACGTTCAGCTGTTTTCCGAAAAGTTTTCGAAGGAAACACAACCTGACACCCCTAAATCTTGAAAGGACTCCTGCTATATATAAGGAGGAAGATTCCATTTGGTACAAAAAGGGTTAAGAATCGAACAGCACCGAACATAAATCAAATGAAACCACAACGAAAGTACTGACTTGGCGCGGGGAGTAACAATTAGCGGGCTGGGGGGGGGGGTGCAGGGTTTAGAAATTAAAAAAGAAACGATCAGGAACAGATACAATCAGATCCCAAATTCTTCCCACAATATCACCTGGAAAAGAAGTCACTACATGGAGTGAGGACAGTAAACAGAACGGACAACAGATAAATCGAGCCACAGCTCTTTCCCAAACAGGTGGTGACTCAGAATATCCAAACCGAACTAAAAAGGAGCAATATACATAATGGGGAAAAGAATCAGAATCACCAACATGACAAACATTAAACTGGAAAGACAACCATAACTAAAAATGAACAACCGAAAAGGGGGAAGAATCAGAATAATCAACGTAATAACATATATGATTAGGGAAAGAATCAGAACCACCAACACAAAACATGAAGGGACCACAGCAAAAGCACCGACTTGGAACGGTCAGTAAAAATTACCGGTAGGTTTAAGTTACTTTTACGGAATCCCAACCCTCACCCTCACTTTCCCTGTGGTTCAACCGAGTATTTGTTTGATCCGCGTGAAGGTTTTCAAACACATCGGTGAATCAATTCGGTAAACAAAGAAGTCACAATTAAAGACAAGTTGACACAAGGATGATAATTCGATAGTAAAACGGACTAAGCCATCCGGTTTTACGGTGCCCCAACCTTCACCCCCATCTTCCGCCGCGGTTAACACAATTTAGTTGGCTGTAAGGCTCGCAAAAAGGTCTTCTAGCTCATCAATGCATCACGAAAACGCACCTATATAATTTTGACCCCCTTGAACCGCACTTTTATACAGTAAAACTGGGGTTTACTTGGGTAAACATTACTTTTCTTATTTCTGCTCAAAAATATAGATTATGGGTACTCGTTAGAACCACTTCGATGAGTTATTTATGCTAAAATATAGATAATTAGTACTCGTTTGAACCGCCTCGCTGAGGTGGTTCAAACGAGTACCCTCAATCTATATTTTGAGCAGAAATTAGAAAATTATCACAATTTTTCATCTGAAAAGTTTAGTATTTTCGGCGGTTAAGTTTACAATGTATTAGTATAGAGGATGCGTAATTTGTCATCAAGGGCAACAATTAAAACCAACAAAAATACTGTGATCATTACGATAACTAACCCGTGCAACATAGTGCATTTTTCACATCTCCAAAATGACTACTTTTCTGATGAAAATCCTTGATACTTTTGTTATAAATGCTCAAAACATAGGTTGAGGGTGCTCGTTAGAACCGCCTCAGTGAGGCGGTTCTAACGAGTACCCACAACGTATGTCTTGGAGCAGAAATAAGAAAAATAAAGTTCACCCCCGTAAACCCTAGTTTTCTCTATATAAAGTGGGGTTCAGGGGGGGTCTTCATTTCACGGACTTGTTCACGTGATGTGAAGCAAGGATGAGGATTCGACAGATACAACGTGTTGAGACAGCTGGAAATCCCTGGGCATCACTAAGACACTGGACCAAAGGAAGGCCACCAGTTGAACCCCGGTGGGTCAAGAAACATACAAGTGTCCAGCCCATAACGAAACCCGTTGGATCAAGAAACAGACAGGTGCTCAGCCCCAACCGACCAAATATTGAGCTTCATGTTGGGTCTATAATACAGTTTAAACCCCCATCCACAGGAAGTGTTAACCACGCATGCGTACCATTTCATCACATCTACATAAAGATTTTGTTTTAACAGGTGTTTAAGAAAGCAAGCGTTACCTTTGGTAGCATTTGTTATAACAACTTCTCCATTCTTTCTGTTCACTGTAATATAACATCACATATACTTGAGAATATAAGAATCTTATATGGGTGTGAGGGGTGGATTGAAAAATCCGATCCAAGGGACACTGTCCGGCATCACGAGGCTTGCCGAGTGATGCCGGACAGTGATCCCGGGGGACGGATTTTTCTATCCACCCCTCACACCCATATTGGATTCTTTTTCTTGCATACCTTCCATTTCTATTGCGAATTTGTAATGCTGCTGTCACTTCGGTTACCGACGTCCGCCATTTTGTGATGACACAACAGGAATGTTTAGTGACGTCACGCATGACGTCGCCGGGCATGAGGTTGTAATCAACCAGTGCATTTATCAAACACGCAATTATATTCGATTTGGGGTCGGAACACCAGGGTCAGAACATAAATTTCTATCCCAGGGTAAAATCGCGGATTTCCTTGTCTGGTGTGCAAGAACAATGAATATAAGGCTGTCGCAGATAAGACTGACAGGGAGGAGCTATTCGGCTGCTGTCAAAATATATCACATTCACTGAATCCACAAGAACATTCGGTATAGCGCCTTTCGCATGCTTTTTGCAAGCGGAAGCAAGCGGACCAAAAGGCCATATACGCCACAGCTTTGTCTTACAGTTAAATTCACACAATCGGATGGCTTGGTTTACCTTTTTGCTAATAGAATACACCAGAAGCAGGGGCAAACGATAGCTCCGCCCTGTCAATCTTATCTGCGACTTCTATACTAGACATACGTTCAGCCATTTTACAAGGGAAAACACGTTTGTGACTTCACGTATAATTCCCTGTCAAGTGGACCTCAAATATAATTTCCTGTCAAGTGGACCTCACATATAATTTCCTGTCAAGTGGACCTCAAATATAATTTCCTGTCAAGTGGACCTCAAATATAATTTCCTGTCAAGTGGACAGCAAATATAATTTCCTGTCAAGTGGACCTCAATTATAATTCCCTGTCAAGTGGACCTCATATATAATTTCCTGTCAACTGGACCTTATGAAATAGGACCTACTCTTAAAGAAAAGAAACTGCTTCTCAGGATGAAGTCCTTTCTAAGTGAAACAAAATATTTTTGAAACAGATGCCTCCCATGAAGCTGCAATCAATTCCTTTTAAAAATAATGATAAAATTATTTTGTTACAATTACTGATATGCATGCTTTCACAAAATGTGAATAATTTAAAGACCCAGTAGTAACTGGCGGCTGCATTGTAATCATATTGTATCTAAAGTTGTAGGCAGATTGAACAGGGCAGGTAGATATAATTATCATGGAGCCTATTAAGACTTGGTCAGCAACACATCTCCAATGAAAAATGAGACGAATACCTGTACAAAGCAGTCTTGTGGCATATTCAAAGACCAGTATTTGCATTCTCAGTGCACGTAAAGAAAAAAAAACTATAGTTAACTATTGGGACATAATGTTGGTTAGACTTCACGTGATCATTAAGTGACGACAAAACAAACAGATCCAGTTCTCTTTAATCCGATTGGACGATGGTGCCATTATGACTCTGTTAGCTGTTAACCCTTGACCTGCTGAATATTAATATATCCCACACCCGCTACTGATTATCAACCAATCTGATTACTTGATGCAAATTATTGCAGCAAATTCATGAGCTGAATGACAAACAATTAAGATCCTGATCAGATGGCTTCTTCAAAAGCCATCTGATCTGGATCTTCATTGTTTGAAAGATAAGGTATATCCGGGCTCAGCAGGACAAGGGTTAATAGGACAACTGATTGCAATTGTTTTCTGGTATCAATTTTAGCCCAACACCAGGCATTAGTTTTGTTTTACAAAGTTCATTGAGCACATTTTTATTTTACACTGGTTTCAATGTGTAATTTACGATTTTGCCAATGACAAAGATTGTGCAGATCAGCATGCGCATCCGCGCAGTCCGATCAGCATCTTCGTTGTTCGCTGCTTTAGGAGGCCTTCATGCGGACTGAACGAATTATTTGTCTAAATCGCGACGGAAGTAAGGGCGATGATTGTGGCCATGTAAAATCGATTTAAGTCCCCCAGTGGAATTCGTTTCCCTGACCGTTGCAAGGCGGTTCTTCTGTCGCGGTTTATTTTTGTTATGGTTTGTCTTTGAGTGCGTGTCGCTTATACTATTTTGTTTTGGATAGGCAAATGGCCATTTTATGGGAAAGTAACTGTCCTTTTGGCTTTCCGCTATTGATGTTTCCGTTAGGGTCTAGTTGTTTCATGTTTGCATTTGTTTCCCTTTGGTGTCTCTGGTGGGGGCTGTGGGTTAATTATATCGATTCCTGGTCATTGCCCTCACTTCTATTTTGACTGTACAATAAAATTCACTTGTTAGTCTGTGTAGCAGTCATAACAACAGATATGGTCGGTATTTTGTGTTACCATAAGTATAGTTTTTGTCAATTCTCCATAAAAGCCTATTTTTTTTTTAACCACAAGGGCCACAACATATTGTTTAGTGGAAAATAAGCAAACTAAAAGTGAAGGCAATGATCAGGAATCGATGCCATTGCCTCACACCTCCCATCCAAGTGATCAAAGGGGAAGAAACACTACAATGAATACGTCACAGGCGGAAAGCCATTCAAACATGGGCCCCGTCAGGCGATTTTGGTACTTATCGCCTGTGCGAGCAGCGAAGGTTCTGGCGAGCCTGCGCATCCACGCAGTCTCGCCAGAACCTTCGCTGCTCGCTCATACAAGCAGTTAATCAAGAGGAACCTTCAGACAGAAATCCATATCCCTTGCCCCTCTGAATGGCTGGGCATGCGCAGTTAAAATTTGTCATGACGGAATGCTCGAAGACCCAAATTCGCTTGGCGGGGCTCATTTATTATCTTTTTACACTTCCTTATCTGCAGCTGACTCTATATGAGCCCCGCCAAGCGAATTTGGGTCTTCGAGCATTCCGTCATGACAACTTTTAACTGCGCATGCCCAGCCATTCAGAGAGGCCAGGGATATGGCTTTCAGTCTGAAGGTTCCTCTTGATCCACTGCTTGTATGAGCGAGCAGCGAAGGTTCTGGCGAGACTGCGCGGATGCGCAGGCTCGCCTGAACCTTCTCTGCTCGCATAGGCGATAAGTACCAAAATCGCTTGACGGGGCCCAATTATCATCTTTGTATTCTGTGCCTCACCTTTTGCTTCATTAAAACGAACTGATTGAGCTGGGTTACTCATATCTTGAACTTGATACTGGCTGTGGAATTGTTCAAGTAATGATTCGGGTACTATATTTGGACGGAATCTTATTATCATGTAGGCCTCTTTAGAAACAACTTTCCCGATAAGTGTGACCTTGTTACAGAAACGTGCAACATCATCAGTAGCTAGCTGAACTTCAAATACTGATCCAGTGTCACACCCAACATCAAAGCTGTCCAGCGTCAGTGTGATAAAGTGTGGCTCTGTTGTCTCTATGTGCCAAACAGTCTCATAATTTTGTTCCAGATCACCAAGATACGAATGGGAGGAAATTAAAGCATTTTCTTGGCTACAAAGAACTTCATGTTTGCAGGATGGTATATCTAAAATGAACATTAAATGTGTATTAGTCACAAAAAACGCCTATATAATTCTGATCCCCTTGAACTCCACGTTTATATAGTAAAACAGGGGTACAAGGGTTAAACTTTTTTTTCTTATTTCTACTCAAAAATATATATTGTGGGTACTCGTTAGAACCGTCTCGATCAGTGAGACGGTTCTTACATGACCCCCCCCCCCCCCCCACAATCTTTATTTTCAACTGAAATAAGAAAATATCACTATTTTTCATCCGAAAATTTTTCAGGTTTTCGGCGTTAAAATTTACAATGAATTTGAATAGGCGTGTTTTCGTAATGGTATGATTTATTACTGTAGAATATCACACCCGAGTGATGATTTCGTAGATTAGCAAGCGTCCCTTCAATATGACCTGTGCGACCAGCAAAGACACAGATCGGCAATAAGCAAGTCAATCCACATAATTCGCTGGTTCATCTTTAGGTAACCCGGATGGTACAGAAGGCTGATCTGAGTCTTCATTACTAACGCGCATCTTGTTGGCTCATATCAATTAGTCAGAGTGTCATACGACCAATTTTTCAATGCTTAACTCGCAGAGAAAAGTACAGTATCGCAGCAATATTCATTTCTATGCCAAGAAAGCGCCACAACTGTTCCTTGCATGTATGATATATACCGAACATATTATGTAATGCAATTAGGTTTGGACAATGACTAGGAATAGTGCGCCTCCGAGCATATGCGCCCAGCTAAGACTTAAGGGGATTGGGAACACTTTCAGAGGAGGCAACTCCTGCAAAAGTATATTTGTCTCCCATGTCAATAGGGGTCAACTCTTAAAGGAAAGAATTTGCTCCTAAGGAGCAAATTCTTTCCTTTAAGAGTAGACCCCTCTTTCAGTGGGACGGGGCTTACAGACAAGCGTACAGGAAGTCCCAAAAGTTGTCTCCCTTTGAAAAAATGGAGAAAATGTGGTAGGTGTTCCCATTCCCCTTAAATCAGCATCACTAAAACACGCCTTTATAATTTTGACCCCCTTCAAAATAGAAGTGGAGGCAATGATCAGGAATCCATACAATCAACCCACAGCTCCTATCAGAGACACCAAAGGGAAAGAAACACAAACATGAAACAGCAGACCTAATGGAAACATCAACAGTGGAAAGCCAAAAGGACAGCTGCTTTCCCACAAAATGGCCAATAGGCTATCCAAAATAAAATAATATAAGCGACACAAACACCCAAAGACAAACAATAACAAAAATAAACCGCGACAGAAGAACCGCCTTGGAACGGTCAGCGGAAACGAATTCCACTGGGGGGCTTAAATCGATTTTACGTGGCCACAATCCTCGCCCTTACTTCCGTCGCGATTTAGACAAATAATTTGTTCAGTCCGCATGAAGGCCTCCTACCCACTTTTATATAGTAAAATTGGGGTTTTCAGGGGTAAACCTTATTTTTCTTATTTCTGCTCTAAAATACAGATTGTGGGTATTCGTTAGAACCACCTTGATGAGGCGGTTCTAACGAGTACCTACGATCTATATTTTGAGCAGAAATAAGATCGAGGCGGTTCTAACCAGTACCCACAATCTATATTTTAGAGCAGAAATAAGAAAAATATCACCAATTTTCATCCTAAAATTTGCATTTTTTTTAGCGATAAAGGTTACAATGTATTTGTATAGGCGTGTTTTCGTAAAGGTATACCGCCTACAACCTTCACGGATTGTATGAAGAAATTTTATGTCCATGGTCATCTGTATAAGGCAAAACAGATTACATTACGAAAACACGCCTATTCAAACGTATTTCACATTTTTCCTCCAAAAAATGAAACTTTTCTGGTGAAAAATTACGATAATTTTCTTATTTCTGCTCCAAACATAGATTGTGGGTACTCGTCTTCTGACGAGTACCCACAACCTATGTCTTTAGAGCAGGAATAAGGAAAATAATGTATACCCCCTTAAAACCCCAATTTTACTCTATACAAGTGGGGTTGAAGGGGGTCAAAATTATAAAGGCGTGCATTCGTGATGATCCGATTGTGCATATGTACAGGCTGATCTGAGACTCCGCTAGACAAACTCGGAGAACATTTTTGCTTGACGCAGCTCAAATGTATCTCGATGTTCAGTAGGATCCCTCTATGCGGACCAATTTGTTATTGTTGTTATTCTTACTACTTACGGCATCAAATTCACAATAAGGGCCTGAAACATAGCTGAATCTAGAATTGTGTTAATAGGACACGGATGCTCCGCTACATGACATGGGATACAGGAATGTGAATACATGTTTTACCTTTGACCTCTAATTGTGTCCTTAACACTGGAACTATGGACCTGGGTTTTGCACGAGACACAGCGTCTTGTGCTGGTAAACATTTCTTTCAATTAATATTCAAAGGCCATCAAGAAACACAAAGTTAGAGACCAAATATGGCAAACAGACCCTATTTCGACGTTTGACCTCTAGATGTGACCAAGACCCTGTAGTTATAGACTTGGAACCTGCGCACGACACGTCAAACGAAAAATAGACCCTATCTTGGACCTTTAACGTCTAAGTGTGATATTGAACTTGCAACTATGGACCTAATGTTTTACATGCGATACATCGTCTTATGATCAAACACATTTCTGTCAGGTAATTTTAAAAGCCACAAAGGAGTTGCAACGTTATTGACCGGACATGACAGATATACCCTATTTTTTACCTTTGCCTGGGATCTATAACCTGACTTTTGCGTGCGACTCATTATCTTATGACATTTCTGCCAGGTAATTTTAAAATCCACCAAGTAATGACAAAGTCACAGACAGAATACTAAGTGCATTTATGCGTAAGATTTCAATGTTTCGGATCATTAAGCCCATTTTAGTATATTAAATGTAAGTCAGCTCATTTTCAAGTCGTCTTGCAAATTACTATACTGCTTATAAAGAATCTCAAGTTGTCAGTTTCTGGCTGTACTGGTTAAGCCTACCCACAGGTAGTAGAGTGTGGTAAGGTTAATTGACCCAATCACCATGACCTAAATAGTGTTGACTGGGCAGTTAAACTGCAAATCAAGCCTCAATCAAGCGAAGACGCTCATAATCTACTTTTTTGCCGGTATTTAATATTTTCAATAAATCTTCTAAGATATTCTCATAAATCCTTACCAGACGAGTATGCGATAAGTCTTAATCCAGTACCATATTCCACCCTTTCATGTTCAGGCAACATAGCTCGTAACAACAGGACGATACTTTTTAGATTGAAGTTGAAATGGTAGAATTTGGAATTTTGCTCGCTTCCTAAGACGTGTAGAAGGTCAGCGCCAATCTGTATTACATTGTCAGAGAACATAGCATCGGTGTTGAAATCAGATGTAGCAACAAAAAGACGATCCACCCTATCTGAAAATCTCTGATTTCCACTCTGCTGGCTTGCTTCCTATGAAAACAGGAAAAAACACATGTAAAGAGGTCATTCTGCAAACTACAGTGTTATTAATATGTGACATTTGCATTGCTATGTTTATGTGCAGTCGAACTTTAGTGCCAACTCCTTTGAGACGATATGAAATCTGTTCGACACCACCAAAACACACTTAAATAATTCTGACCCCATTGAACCCCACTTTCATATAGTAAAAAGGGGTTTACAGGGGTAAACATTTTTTTTCTTATTTCTGTCCTTAAATATAGATTGTGGGTCCTCGTTAGAACCGCCTACCAAAAATATATATTTTGATCAGAAATAAGAAAAATATCACAATTTTTTATCTTAAAATTTTCTTGTTTCGGAGGTAAAATTTACAATATATTTGTACAGACGTCGTGGAGCCACTGAAGGCTACTCATAGCCCAAGGCAAGAAATGGTTAACGTATATCTTTTTGCTGTCCTTTAAAATAATGATATGTTGTGTGCATTGAGATATTTGCTTTCATTATGGCGATTTTAATGCGCACATAAATCATTCATTTCCAATATTAATTATCTCTTTGCTAGTTGATATCTTGAGGTATTGGAAGATTTCCTTTGGGATTGAAGCACAGGTTCGACTCTTTGGTAAAGAAGCCGTTGATGTTCTAGTTATTGAAGTTTTATAAATTGGTTCTTTGCTATAACAATTAAGGCGACCTCGCCGTTTTTAAAATGGAGTGAATGCAATAATCAGGAATCGGTACAACTACCCCACACCGCTCTTCCAAGACACCAGGGGGAAAGAAACATCAACATAAAACAACTTTACCATAATGAAAACGTCACAATAGGAAAACCAAAAGGATAGTTGCTTTCCCACAAAATGCAAAATAAAAAGATATTACCATGCAAAGACGAGCTATAAAAACCACAACAGAAGAACCGTATTGGAACGGTCATTATAAATTACTGGAAGGGGGCTTAAATCGATTTTAAATCATTTTTTATATCGAAGAATGTTTTAATGAAATCGGGTTTTAAAATCCTTGTAGTAATGTATTGTTAATTTATATACTAAGTCACCATAAAATTCAGGTGTTGAAAGGCCGTGTTCCAGAAGAGATTTGAGTCTACACACTAAGTTTTAAAAGTAAATCGAAATAACGTGTATGTAAATTTAGAAAAAAAATATTTGCGATATCGATACTCTGATTAAGAAGTTTAGCAGTTAACAATTCATTACGTGTATCGAGGTCAGTGACATGGCTAGTGACATTGGCAAACCAAATTTATTGTGATGTAAAAACATAGTAGGATGTGGCTCGACACTAAGAAAAATTACGCACAAAGAACAGAGCCACCCCAAGTCACCGAAAAAAATAAAAAGCATTAGTGACATGAAGGCACACACAAAATCATGAAACAACACGTGCAACAACATATAACACATCGGTGTGCTAAAATACCGTTTTTCATGTCTCCAAAATTAGCATTTTACATATGAAAATGCAGACATCTTTCTTATTTCTAGTCATAGCATATATTGTTGGTTCTCCTAAGAACCACTGAGGTGCAACAACCAAAATATCATGGAATCAGACAGTTTATTATTTTCTGTGATGATGAGTAAATCTTTTAGACATCATGGAACTGGAAAAAACGTTCCCGTGTACCTTTCATTTAAAATGTGTAGCTGGGACAAATTGTTCAAAACTAACGGTGGCATTTAATATGCTTATAGTTAGATCTTTCATCATTTATTATAACAAATGCATCAATATGTTTACTGAAAATTGAGAGTACCTCTTTGCAAAAAGCTATTCATATTTTCATCACGATTACAAGTCCGTGAAACGAAGACAACCCCACTAAACCCCACTTTTTATAGAAAAAAGCGGAGTTAGCGGGGGTATACATTATCTGCCTTATTTTGCTCAAAAACAAAAATTGTGGTACCCGTTAGAAACGCCTAAATGAGGCGGTTCTAAGGAGCACCCACAATCTATGTTGAAAGCAAAAATAATAAAGATATTATCATATTTTACTCATAGGTGTCACTTCTGACACATACAAACCAGGGATTGCAGGATCGATCCCGGGCTTCTCCAGACTTTCGGATGAGTCTTAAAACAGATGCCCCGTCTCCATATGACCTTAGCTGTTGGTGGGACGTAAAACTAAAACACTCACTCACTCACTTCTGACACCATGTTGGACGCCATTATTTCACATGGACATGTTTTCCTAATGTGTTAAGCGAAAATGCCACTGTATTAGATGTTGTAGTACCTATAACATTAAACATTATGACCACTAACGAGCTCGATAAGCTAACAATGTTCTTATATAGCAAAAAGTAGGTAGACCTCATCCTCATATTATGTTTAAAACTGTAGGCTGTAGGTACTCATTATAACTGCCTGTGCAAGCCGATCCTAACGAGTACCTAAAGTACAATCTGTTGCACCAGCATAAATAAGAAAATGATCACAAACTGTCATGCCTTGCCGAGAGTTATAAAAGACAACTTTATCTGGCATGGATATATTTTCCTGATATACCTGGCTTTTGTCGAATGAAATATTGAGTATCATTAAATTAACGAAAGTCTCTTCGTGGAATGAAATTAACCATCGCCACAATTCTGTCCTGAAGTAGTGGAATGGGAAGCCGTGGCTAACAATTGGTCCTGGTGTATCTATGTTGGTAGTGATGTCGTCCCAGGTTAGCACTCCGTCTATATACGGCAACACTCTTTGAAGTTTTACTCTAGTGTCTGATAAAAGAACACAAATTTTGAAGCGACAGAATTACAACGAAAATTGAGGATTACAATATTACTGAATGGAATCTAAAACGAAAGAGGACAGTGATGTTCCTGTGCTTCTGAAACCCAGTAATATGGACCAGTTGCGTTCATTAATTCATTGCCCTAAATGTTCCCTCACTGTTGCTGGTGTTATACAGTGTGACTTATCCGTATTTCATTGTAGTGCAGTTTTTTCATTACTAAGCATATGCAGTTGACTGTCGTTATCCAAAACACTGATATCGCACAAAACATACTTTGTAGTCAAACAAAATTTGGGACGATATTATTTTAGTTTTTATTTTAGACCTTTATGATTTCTATCAATAGTTTCGGTTTCAGAAATTGACAACTGTTTTACAGTCGTCTAACTCAAACGCATTTTGAAACCTTCCTATTTTGGGGCTTAATAGCCTTTCTATTTACTGCTCATCTAAAACAATTTAAACTGTAGCACGTTTGCTCCAGCTTATTCAGGGCCTCTGGCTAAAACGACATAGCGTTTCCCGCTTAATGATACATGTTTGTGAACAAATATCTACTCCATCACTGAGTTAAACAAGTTTAACTAGAGGAACTATCACTAAAGGTGATGATTAATACACCCGCCTCAATACTTGACACAGAAAGCAAACATAAACAGTGTCCACTGAGTCCATTCAGGGGCAACAACTCCATAATTGTTGGACAGATTCTCCTGAAATTTGCGTCTTGCACATCTACTTATCCTAGTGAATAAGTATGTCAAGTATCCATTGAATCCGACTGATAGTAAAGGAGGAGTTCAGTGGACAAGATGTTTGCAAGCAAATCAGGGTCAAGAAAGTATGTTTCATAATGATTCAGAGGCCATAACTCCGTAAATATGGGACAAACTTTAGTGAAATTTGTGTTTTGCACATCTACCCCTCCTGGTGAACAATTATGGTAAGTATCAATTGAATCCGACTGATAGTGAAGGTGGAGTTGAGCGGACAAGTTTTTAGCACATTTTTAGCAAATCAAGGGCCATAACTCCGTAATTATGGGACAAACTTTAATGAAATTTGCGTCTTGCACATCTACCCCTCCCGGTGAACAATTATGGTAAGTATGAATTGAATCCGACTGATAGTGAAGGAGGAATTGAGCGGACAAGGCTTTTTAGCACATTTTAGCAAATCAAGTGCCATAACTCCGTAATAATGGGACACACTTTAGTAAAATATGCGTCTTGCACATCTACCCCCTCCTGGTGACATTTATGGCAAGTATCAATTGAATCCGACTGATAGTGAAGGAGGAGTTGAGCGGACAAGATTTGTTAGCACATTTTTTAGCAAATCAAGGGCCATAACTCCGTAATTATGGGACAAATTTTAATGAAATTTGCGTCTTGCACATCTACCCCTCCTGGTGAACAATTATGGCAAAGTAGAAGTAAAACAAAGATCAGGAATCGATACAATTAACTTATTCCACCCACCAAAGACACCAAAGGGAAAGAAATACAAACATGAAGCGACCAGACCATAATGGAAACCTAAACAAAGGATGGCCATAAGGACAGTTACTTTCCCACAAAATGGCCAAATGGCCATCCAAAATAAAAAGACACAAGTGATACACACAGTAAGTAGTAACCAACAACAACATCAATAAACCGCCCCCGAAGAACCGTCTTGGAACGGTCAGTGGTAAGAATTCCACTGGGGGGCTTAAATCGATTTTACGTGGCCACAATCCTCGCCCTTACTTCCGGCGCGATTTAGACAAATAATTTGTTCAGTCCGCATGAAGGCCTCCTAACTCATCAGTGCAACATCTCCGTGAACACAAATAATCAAATAACCACAGAGGTGAGACAACGGTGAGGACTCGACAGCAAGAAACCACTGAAATGCTGGAGCAAAAGAAAACCAACAGTTAGTCTCCGATGGGCCCGACCAGAGACAGAGCATCAGGCACCAACCAACATTACCAAGAATTAGATCTCTCTAATTCTCAATAAGCCTTTACGTTGGAACCGTCATAGAATCTGAGGCCTGACCCACCGGCGTGCAATTAAAGAGGGAAGCAAAGTTGCCAACCGTGATTGGGTTAACTACCATGCATGCAGTCTGTCGTATAACATCCATGTTGTACCCAATCTTTTTATATCGAAGAATGATTTTACGAAATTGGGTGCTGAAGTCATTGCGGTTATATATTTTTCTGAATTTATACACTAAGTCACCATAAAATTCGGGATCCGATAGACCTTGTTGCAGACGAGATTTAAGTCCAATATTGAATTTTGAAATTAAATCAGAATGGCGTCTATAAAATTTTGAAAAGGCTTTGCGTAGTTTATGGTACCGATAACCCTGATAAAGAAGTTTAGCCGTTAATAATTTATTACGAGTGTTGAAGTCAGTTACATGACTACACACTCTAGCAAATCGAATTAATTGCGAAATATAAACGCCATAGGATGGCGCACGAGGAACATCACCATCCAAAAAGGAAAATTTACAATCTCAAAATCAAAGTCATCGCGTTTATCATAAATTTTGCATGAAACAAACCCATCTACAATAGATAGATGTAAATCCAAAAACGGGGCCTCGGTGTCAGAAGAATTTGCTTTATTTAACTGAAGTTCTGGGGGGTAAATCTGACTGATCAAACCATCGAAATAGGTATTAACCAATTTAATAAATCATCTAAATATCTAGAAGTGGAGCTAAAAGCTTCAATAATTTCAGATTGGTTATCAATGGAAAGCGACAACATGAAGTCTCTTTCATAACAATACAAGAACAGATCAGCCACAAGAGGTGCGCAATTCGTACCCATCGGAATACCCACAATATGTCTAAATAACTTAGTACCGAATCTAATATAAATATTGTCAAGTAGAAAGGTGAGGGCATCACACACTTTCTGACATGACCAAAGTGTATAATTCTTATGCTCTTTAGAAGTGAAAAATGCATTTCTGACATTACATGCAAGATAGAGAGAATCTTCTCTGTGAAAAGTCCATTCAATTAAGTCATTAAGCTTTTCTTTTATAAGATTATGAGGAAGAGTAGTGTAAAGAGTGGAAAAATAGTAAGTAGACAGACCTGAAGCACGAAAACGTCTGGATTTCAGTTTATTTAAAACCTCATTCGAATTTTTTATAGACCAAAACAGATTTCTTCCTGATCTTTCAAAGACTTTATCACAATATTTAATCACATGCGTTTTAATAGCAGTAAGACAGGAAGTTAATAATTTAGAAAGTTCAGTGGTAGTGCAAGATCTAGAATTTGCAATAAACCGTGCTTCGTAAGGTCTTTTATGAAGTTTTGGTAACCAGTATAGCGTAGGAAGCTTGTCTTGGCCTTCGGTAACACACACAGCAAACTTGGTGGCTGAATGACAAATATGTTCATCTACTTTAGCTCTCTCTTCAGCTAAAGGCTGAAGTTCATAGGCCTTAGTACCACCAAGCCCCTGCTTAAGCGTGTTCACATAGGGGAGCCGTCACACAACGACGACGTTGTTAGCGGTCTTGTCTGCAGGGGCCAAAGCAAATTTCTTATGAAATACTTGAATACCTAGTTCAAGATGACGTAAAGACGTCTTAGGCTTAGGAGGTAATAAGTTAGTATTTTGAGAATAGAAAGAAATGCGTTTATTCACTAGTTTTAAAATGCTAAGTTTCCAGTCCTTAAGGGCTTTATGCCTCAACATACTCTCGCTTACACCATCGATTGCCGAATTCATTTTGAATCTAGATGTAGAATTTGCATCGTAGTAAAGTTTTTTCACTGGTTGTATAACAATGTTATTTACAGAATGACCTGTTCGTCGAAAGTGACGGTACAAGAAAGTGTCAGTTTTCTTAGGCTTACTCATTCTACGATAATGTTCGTTTAATCTAGTTTTAAGCATGCGGTTAGTTTGACCGACGTACTGCATATTACAGTTTGCAGCACGTCATGTAATTAGATAAATTAAATCTGTAGACTGTCATGTCGAATCAGACATGTTAACTACAGAGAAGCGTCTACCGTTTACAGATGAAGTAACGGTAGACGCAGTGCTTAAATGCGAACAACATCTGCACCTCTTGACATTGCACTTAGAAATACTAGGATACATTCCACTTCTTTTCCACGGATTAGTATATTTTCGAAGGATTGGTGACTTGAGAGGAGATAGTCTTATACGAAGATTTTTTTAAACATATTGGTATTGCCTCCTCAATTTAGATTAACTGAAGTTACAGAAGACAAATTTAAGGGTCTGACCAATACCGAAGGCAACATAGTATTAAAGTTCTTAATAGAATAGGGAATCCGTACAGAAGAAGCAGAGTGTAACCTAAGGGGTGATATTGATAATTTAAATGAATTTGTGATACTCATGTGGGTTTATAAGGGTTTGATACCGTAAAAACTAAAGCGATCTTCATACCGGTTTTTAAGTAAAACAGCATATAAAATTACTGAAGATATTTCCTTCGAATAGAAGGAAGGTACAACAAAAGCCCACAAAACATCCCTGTCTACATAAAGTCCAAGGATGTCGAACAAGCAGTTGTTATACAACGAGTTGTTATCAAGTATCAATTGATGCCCGGGACTTCCGTGGAGTGTGGGCCATGTTTGCTGATGTTGGCTCGGTGGGGGACGCCTTTAAGTTCCCTGGTAGACGTCTCTTGCCTGATGCCTCCAGTTGACCTGTCTCATGTGCTACGTCGGTCGGTGTGTGCTCGGAGGGGGATGTGCTGTGTTTGCCGGGTCTTGTCCAACATCCGTTTTGGTTTCAAAACTTTGGGGTTTAGACACACTGATGAAGATTAAATATCAGAAAGGCCTCTGTGTCACTAAATTTCGTATAGTTACACTTTAATTAAATCCGACTGATAGTGAATGAGGAGTTCAGCGGGCAAGTTTTTTTAGCGCATTTTTAGCAAATCAAGGGCCATAACTCCGTAATTATCGGACAAACTTTAGTGAAATTTGTATCTTGCGCATCTACACCTCCTGGTGAACAATTATGGCAAGTATCAATTGAATCCGACTGATAGTGAAGAAGGAGTTGAGCGGACAAAATTTTGCAGACAGACCGCACAGACAGACCGCCCGACAAACCAACCAACCGACAGGCTGAGTCCAGTATACGCCCTTCAACTTACGTTTGCGGGGGTAAAAATATGGCATAATGTTTGCAATTCTTACCTGTTCATGCATTACTACAATACCAGATAAACAATCCTTCCTCCAAACATTTACAAGCAGCTAAAAAATGGAACGTAATTATGGGACAAACTTTAGTGAAATTTGCGTCTTGCACATCTACTCCTCCTGGTGAACAATTATGGCAAGTATCAATTGATGCCCGGGACTTCCGTGGAGTGTGGGCCATGTTTGCTGATGTTGGCTCGGTGGGGGACGCCTATAAGTTCTCTGGTAGGCGTCTCTTGCCTGATGCCTCCAGTTGACCTGTCTCATGAGCTACGTCGGTCGGTGTGTGCTCGGAGGGGTTGTGCTGTGTTTGCCGGGTCTTGTCCAACATCCGTTTTGGTTTCAAAACTTTGGGGTTTAGACACACTGATGAAGATGAAATATCAGAAAGGCCTATGTGTCACTAAATTTGGTATAGTTACACTTTAATTGAATCCGACTGATAGTGAATGAGGAGTTCAGCGGGCAAGGTTTTTTAGCACATTTTTTAGAAAATCAAGGGCCATAACTCCGTAATTATGGGCCAACTTTAGTGAAATTTGTATCTTGCACATCTACCCCTCCTGGTTAACAATTATGGCAAGTATCAATTGAATCCGACTGATAGTGAAGGAGGAGTTGAGCGGACAAAATTTTGCAGACAGACCGCGCAGACAGACCGCCCGACAAACCAACCAACCGACAGGCTGAGTCCAGTATACCCCCTTCAAACTACGTTTTCGGGGGTAAAAATATGGCATAATGTTTGCAATTCTTACCTGTTCATGCATTACTACAATACTAGATAAACAATTCTTCCTTCAAACATTTACAAGCAGCTAAAATAATGGAACGTTAGGCGACGAAGCGCCAGTACTGTTGTTTGAAAGTACTGAAAAAACATCATCTATCAGTACATATGGATGGTCCTTTAGCAGAAACTGCCATTGGACAAAACGTTTTTTTTTATGTGCACACATTTTGTTAGTTTCTTTTCTTAATCGGGACTGTTACATTTTAACCCATTTTCAGACTGGAAACCCCTAAACGGGTACCCTGGCAAACAGTGCAGGGTTGGATCAGACGCCACAGAACGCGGCGTCTGATCAGGGCCTTCACTGTTTGCAAAAAGACCAGCCATTTTCCAAATCAATTTTGAAGAAAACACAACCTGACAACACTAAATTTTGAAATGGACTCCTGCTATATATATGGAGGAATATTCCATTTGGTACAAAAAGGGTTAATCTTCGATAAAATATATTCTTATAGACTCCATGCTCTCGATGTTTAGCATGAAGTTCTGAGACCTCGAGTGAACAATGCTTCAAACCATCTTCACAGTCTTCAGTGATGGAAAGGCCAACTTCGATTATCATAAAAACAAAGTTGGTATGGCCCATCTTGCCAGTGCTTTATTAAATTTCAGTGTCGTTGAGATTTGCAGTGTCGTATGGAGCGTGATAGCTCAGTGGTTAGTGCATTTGCCTCTGATGCTAGAGGTCCCCGGTTCGATCCCCGGCAGCGGCAATAAAATTTCGGTGTCCAAACATGCTCCATTGGCATCATTTGCAGAGATGAATGTCATAAAGTGCACCGTCCTTCGGATCGGGACGTTAACTGGAGGCCCCCTGTGCAGGGAGAACCATCCCCTGTGCAGGTTAAAGATCCCTACCGTAATTACATGATTACTGTGTAGGCTTTCATCCTGCAAACCTGGAGTGTATGTAATGTACACCAGCGGCAATTGTCAAATGTGACAGTAGATAGATAGATAGTTTAGCAGTGCAACTTATTCTGACTTTCTACCTATCATTTGAGCCGCGTCGTGAGAAAACCTGCTGTTGCCATTTGCGTGCAACAAAGGTGCAGAACAGCCTTCGCATGCACGTCGGCTGATCAGCACCTTTGTATTCGCTGCTTGAATATTATAATATTATGTTATTAATCAAGTAATTTCGTATTGGCTCAGTTACATGTCCGAGGTCTATTGTATTGCCTTGAGGCCGAAGGCCGAGGCCAATACAACAGACCGAGGAGCTGTAACTTGGCCAATACGAAATTAATAACAATTTTATTTATTGACACAATTAATAAAACATGGTTAATAATTTTTGACATCCGGTTAACATTGGTTGACCTGGTGTTAATATGGATGACCTCCGATCAATACAGGATAGTCAATTGATAATACCTCTTATATGTCTCAAGGCTCTTGTCAGTCTGTGTAACTGAGCAGATCGGATTATGTCCTGGTACATGTATATGGTCGCACATCCCGACGACAGGTTATCTCTCGACAAGGCTCAGATGTAATATATTTGAATCCGATATGGGATTCTGTTGTTGATGGGCGTTTCCAACCCGAGAGATGACCGTTATGAGCGGAACCGAGGCCACGCCGAGCTATTATTTACAGGCTCTCAGTCTGAGAAGATTCTCTCTATCTTGCATGTAATGTCAGAAATGCATTTTTCACTTCTAAAGAGCATAAGAATTATACACTTTGGTCATGTCAGAAAGTGTGTGATGCCCTCACCTTTCTACTTGACAATATTTATATTAGATTTGGTACTAAGTTATTTAGACAAATTGTGGGTATTCCGATGGGTACGAATTGCGCACCTCTTGTGGCTGATCTGTTCTTGTATTGTTATGAAAGAGACTTCATGTTGCCGCTTTCCATTGATAACCAATCTGAAATTATTGAAGCTTTTAGCTCCACTTCTAGATATTTGGATGATTTATTAAATATTGATAATACCTATTTCGATGGTTTGATCAGTCAGATTTACCCCCCAGAACTTCAGTTAAATAAAGCAAATTCTTCTGATACCGAGGCCCCGTTTTTGGATTTACATCTATCTATTGTAGATGGGTTTGTTTCGTGCAAAATTTATGATAAACGCGATGACTTTGATTTTGAGATTGTAAATTTTCTATTTTTGGATGGTGATGTTCCTCGTGCGCCATCCTATGGCGTTTATATTTCGCAATTAATTCGATTTGCTAGAGTGTGTAGTCATGTAACTGATTTCAACACTCGTAATAAATTATTAACGGCTAAACTTCTTAATCAGGGTTATCGGTACCATAAACTATGCAAAGCCTTTTCAAAATTTTATAGACGCCATTCTGATTTAATTTCAAAATTCAATATTGGACTTAAATCTCTTCTGCAACAAGGTCTATCGGAACCCGAATTATAAAGGTGACTTAGTATATAAATTCAGAAAAATATATAACCGCAATGACTTCAGCACCCAATTTCGTAAAATCGTTCTTCGATATAAAAAGATTGGGTACAACATGGATGTTATACGACAGACTGCATGCATGGTAGTTAACCCAATCACGGTTGGCAACTTTGCTTCCCTCTTTAATTGCACACCGGTGGGCCAGGCCTCAGATTCTATGACGGTTCCAACGTAAAGGCTTATCGAGAATTAGAGAGATCTAATTCAAGGTAATGTTGGTTGGTGCCTGATGCTCTGTCTCTGGTCGGGCCCATCGGAGTCTAACTGTTGGTTTTCTTTTGCTCCAGCATTTCAGTGCTTTCTTGCTGTCGAGGCCTCACCGTTGTCTCACCTCTGTGGTTCCTTGATTATGTGTCTTCACGGAGATGTTGCACTGATGAGTTAAGAGGCCTTCATGCGGACTGAACAAATTATTTGTCTAAATCGCGACGGAAGTAAGGGCGAGGATTGTGGTCACGTAAAATCGATTTAAGCCCCCCAGTGGAAATCTTTCCACTGACCGTTCCAAGGCGGTTCTTCTGTGGCGGTTTATTTATGTTGTTGTTTGTTACTTACTGTGTGTATCACTTGTGTCTTTTTATTTTGGATGGCCATATGGCCATTTTGTGGGAAAGTAACTGTCCTGATGGCCTTCCTTTGTTTAGGTTTCCATTATGGTCTGGTCGCTTAATGTTTGTGTTTCTTTCCCTTTGGTGTCTTTGGTGGGTGGAGTAAGTTAATTGCATCGATTCCTGATCTTTGTTTTACTTCTACTTCTCAGACGCTTGTAATGTTGGGATAATTATAAGAGTTCAACAGGTCTGTCCTGATACATTGAGGTATAGATCGAATGAGTAGGTAACCACTCAGGATTTTCTGATTATGTAACTGTGACAGTATTGACTATCATTCAACAAAACAGCAGCTACGCCGAGTTTCCGCTCAGCGCGGTCATACCGAGGACTTGAAACGCCCATCTACAAAAGAATGCCAAATTAGATTCTGTTTATTTTACAAAAACACCGAAAATTTTCATTTAACTTTATTTAACGCCTTACTTTTTCGCACACTATTATACTTGCGTAAGAACACCAGGGTAAGGACTTAAAATTTCAATCCTAGGCTAAAACCACAGATTGCGTATCTGGTGTGCAAGAATAAACATGGTGTACCTGTTAAACAGAGTCTAATGAATGCTGTCTCTTCGTGTGTATCGATGAGAGATTTTACATACGAGTAAGATGGTGCCTCTTCGTAACAGTGACAATATTGACTATCAATGAACAAAACAACAGAACAATATCTTGATGTCTCTTCACAGGCTGTAAGACACTCTTGAATTGTTGGGGTAATTATAAGTTCAGCGGGTCTGTCATGATACATTGAGGTATATATCGAATTAGTAGGAAACCACTCAGGATTCTCTGATTCTGCACAGTGAACGCTTTTAGTTCCTGAAAGTAGACAAAACAGATATGTCAAGCTGAATATGGAAGATACAAAAAGGTGCAGCTTAGTGTAGTTTATATTTTCTTGTCCTTTGGGATCATTGGTTCCATTGTGGAATTTTAAAGTATTTGAGGGACACTGATGAGGTCTAATAGGCCGAAACTTGCTAGTCTGGCCCAGAAACATACACTCCATATTTTCCAGTTCTGTGGTGTGTTCCTTGCTTCCAAAGGATAACCCTTTCTAGAACATATTTATGTTCCTCTTTTTGTTACCCTTATTTCAAACACTTCGTTTTCAGTCCTAAAATGTTCACGTACGTTTGGCTTTTCATAACACAGATATTTTAACGGTGTGAAATGGGCTCTTGATTTGTTCGGCAGCTGCAACTGATGGGTAGCTGATACACATCACGAAAACAAAGTAGAAGTAAAACAAAGATCAGGAATTGATACAATTAACTTACTCCATCCATAAAAGACACCAAAGGGAAAGAAATACAAACATTAAGCGACCAGACCATAATGGAAACCTAAACAAAGGAAGGCCATATGGACAGTTACTTTCCCACAAAATGGCCATATGGCCATCCAAAATTAAAAGACACAAGTGATACACACAGTAAGTAAGCCTGTATACTTTTGCCCCCTTGAACCCCACTTTTAAATAGTAAAACTGGAGTTTACAGGGGTAAACCTTATTTTTCTTATTTCTACTTAAAAATATAGATTGTGGGTACTCGTTAGAACTGCTTCAATGTCACAATGTTTAATCTAAAAATTTTAGTTTTTTTTTGGTGGTAAACTTTACAATATATTTGGACAGGCATGTTTTCGTAATGGAAAGGTTCCAGTGTAGGTCAGTATAAGATGCTGAAAGCAAAGATACCTGGCATTAAACATCCATACAATTCCACTTTGAAACATTTCATTCCTGTTCTATCCATTATGTCCCATTCCTCTACCAAAGGATTTATCCTCCAATATCTGGCGGTAGTTGGGGTAACAAACAGGAATGTCTGTCCGTGTAAGAAAGGCAGTGTTCCATCCATATAAAAGCGTTCCTGAAAATAAAAAAATAGCCATCGGAGGAGATTGCAAATCCCCCGACCAAAAGCCAATATGGCCTTCAGAAGATTATTCACCAATAGAAAGTGCACCAGAATTAAACCAGCAATATATCACAAAAGTATTGCAGTTATGGCCATCACAAGATTATACTTCAGGAGAGATAACTAAAAAACCAGGGTACTCAGAACTGTGGTTCTTGCGCATGACATGCCTGCTTAAGCTCATGCATTTCTGTAAAAAGTACCATCAATATGTCTCAAAGGGTGTTGGAGATCACAAGCTGGTCATACTGTTATATTGGAAGGGTAGATAACTCAACTATTTATCATAGCACCCAGAATTGTGGTTCTTAGGCATGAAGTGCCGTCTCAACCTTGTATACAATTGTGCCAAGTACCATCACTATGTCTCAAAGGGTATTGGAGTTATGGCCATCAAAAGGTTATATTGTCAGGGGAGATAATTAAAAAAACCAGGGCATCCAGAGTTGTGGTTCTTGCACGTGACACACCTGCTTAACCTCATGTACAACTGTACCAAGTACCAACAATATATCTCAAAAGAGTATTGGAGATGTGGCCATCACAAGGTAGTGATTCTATATTATTGGAAGGGGAGATAACTCAAAAACCATGGCACCCAGAGTTGTGGTTCTTGTACATGACACACCGTCTCGGCCTTGTATACAACTGTGTCAGGTATCATCAATATATCTTGCAGGATATTGGAGTTATGGCCATCACAAGGTAGTCACTCTATTTTATTGGAAGGGGAGATAACTCAAAACCCATGGCACCCAGAGTTGTGGTTATTGTGCATGACACACCGTCTCGGCCTTGTGAACAACTGTGCCATGTATCATCAATATATCTTAAAGGGTATTGGAGTTATGGCCATCACAAGGTAGTCACTCTCCTTTTGTTGGAAGGGGAGATAACTAAAAAACCATGGCAGCCAGAGTTGTGGTTCTTGTGCATGACACGCTGTCTCAGCATTGTGAACAACTTTGCCATGTACCAACAATATATCTCAAAGGGTATTGGAGTTATGGCCATCACAAGGTAGTCCCTCTATTTTATTAAAAGGGGAGATAACTAAAAAAGTATAGCATCAAGAGTTCTGGTTCTTGCGCATGACACGCCATCTCAGCCTTGTGAACAATTATGCCAAGAACTATCAATGAATCTCAAAGGGTATAGGAGTTATGGCCATTACAAGGTTGCGTCTACGGAATGACTGACAGACAGACGGACGCCAGGCTGATCGCTATATCCCCCGAACCTATTCGGTCGGGGGATAAAAATGATATCCTGTTAAAATTCCAGTGATGTATTTTCCATGAGCAACCGCATGAAAGAATGACCAATGCCCCTCGTCAGAGCCAATTTCTGAGTTTTTGCAAACTTTAAAGGGAGATAAATCAGCCAAAAATGACAAAAGAGTTATGGCCCTTGGTCAGAATGTTGCCCTTGTAATGGTGAATAAGTGTGTGAAGTTTCATGGGGCTAGGTCAAATACTTTTGAAGTTATGATCAAGGTTAAAGTTTTTGTGACAGACAGACAGACAAACAAACAGACAGACAGGGCAAATACTATATCCCCCCCCCCCCGCTCCCGAATCAAAGATTCTCGGGGGGGGGGGGGGTTCATAAAACAAACTACTTTTGCCATATGCAGGCAACACAGGTGCAGATCAGCCTCCACACAGTCTTATCAGCACCTTTGCATTCTCGACTTGAATAGTACAATATCTCTAGTTTCTAAAATATTCAAGACTCGTGATTGTCTGTGCAGCGGAACAGGCCAGTTTGTCTCTTTCCCGGGGGCAAACCCCGATGATATACTTAATAAGTAACAAATGGGGCTTCACTTCTCTACTGTACATGTTTAGTCTCGTGCGATGATCTCTCCATACTTCATCATAGTGTAATTCGTATCGTATTTCCTTTGAGACCATTGAGCCCAACTGAGTATGGTTGAAAATTGCGCTCTGCTCATTTATATGGTAAAGGGCGAAAGGAGTCTTCCTTTTTTGTCACTGTTTCTTTGCCTCTGGTGTCTTGGATAGAAGGTGTGTGGTAATTGTGTCGATTCCTGATCATTGCCATCACTTCTATTTTGCAAAACTCATGTCTTGAGCGTGGACCCCTGTGACCTACCTCGTGCACTCCTTCTGTCTGATGTGAGATTGTTGTTGTGTTCTCAACCTTAATTTATGACTGCCATATTTCATGTATATTATTACATCAGAGTTGAATGATTAAAATGAAATCTGACAAATAAGAGAATTTTTATGGAGTTACAATTTAATACAGAAATTTGAAACTATTGCTTATTGAGTATTAGAGGGATTTAATTCAAGGTAATGTTGGTTGGTGCCTGATGCTCTGTCTCTGGTCGGGCCCATCGGAGTCTAACTGTTGGTTTTCTTTTGCTCCAGCATTTCAGTGGTTTCTTGCTATCGAGTCCTCACCGTTGTCTCACTTCTGTGGTTCTTTGATTATTTGTGTTCACGGAGATGTTGCACTGATGAGTTAAGAGGCCTTCATGCGGATTGAACAAATTATTTGTCTAAATCGCGACGAAAGTAAGGGCGAGGATTGTGGCCACGTAAAATTGATTTAAGCCCCCCCAGTGGAAATCTTTCCACTGACCGTTCCAAGGCGGTTCTTCTGTGGTGGTTTATGTATGTTGTTGTTTGTTACTTACTATGTGTATCACTTGTGTCTTTTTATTTTGGATAGCCATATGGTCATTTTGTGGGAAAATAACTGTCCTTATGACCTTCCTTTGTTTAGATTTCCATTATGGTCTGGTCGCTTCATGTTTGTGTTTCTTTCCCTTTGGTGTCTTTGATGGGGGGAGTAAGTTAATTGTTAATTGTTTCGATTCCTGATCTTTGTTTTACTTCTACTTAGTTAATATATGAAATCTACTTTAAATCAATAACCGAAATGCTTCTTACACATGAACAAAAATAAACCGAAATTCATTTATACATAAAATAGAAGTAAAGGCAATGATCAAGAATCGATTCAATTAACCCACAGCTCCCATCAGAGACATCAAAGGGAAAGAAACACAAACATGAAACAACAGACCCTAATGGAAACATCAATAGCGGAAAGCCAAAAGGACAGTTACTTGTCCACAAAATGGCCAATTGGCTATCCAAATCAAAATTTTATAAGCGATACAAACACTCAAAGACAAACCATAACAAAAATTAAATCGCGACAGAAGAACCGCATTGGAACGGTCAGCGAAACGAATTCATTCCACCGGGAGGTGCTTTAATTGATTTTACGTGGCCACAATCCTCGCCCTCTCTACAGCTAAAGGCTGCATGCAGTTCATAGGCCTTAGTACCGCCAAGTTCTTGCTGAAGAGTGTTAACATAGTGAAGCCGTCAAACAACGATCACGCTGTTAGCGGCCTTATCTGCTGGAGCCAAAACAAACTTCTTATGAAATTCTTGAATACCTAGTTTAAGGTGACTTAAAGACGTCTTAGGTTTGGGAGGTAATAAGTTCGAGAATAAAAAGAAATGCGTTTGCTCACTAATTTTAGAATGCTAAGTTTCCATTCTTTAAGAGCTTTACGCTCAACATACTCTCGTTTACACCATCGATTACCAAATTCATTCAAGGCAGCAGCAATTTCATCTCTACATTTATTGAAATCAATTTAAGAAGGAAATCGATATTTCGATCCTTTAGAAACTATATTACGTATCCTAGAATCAGGAATAATTTTTAAATTGTCAGTTATAATATGGCCAGCAGCAGGATAGCAATACACCGATTTTTTACAATCACAGGTATCAGGAGTGTTAGTGTCAAAATCAAGATCAGAAACAAATTTATTGAAAATAAAAATGATATATCTAACAGGTTTATTGTATTTATAGCAAATTATGTGTGTTTCAGTATTTTGAAAACAAGAGCTGTCACTATAAGTTAACAATGCCCCCGTGGGAGCCAATTTAAGGAAAGGGTCGTAACTCCTTTGAAAATGATAGGACCAACGTGAAAATTGTGTTAGGCATCCCTTCACCTCACAAGCAATGCATGTGCAAACTTTCAGCTCAGTCGTTGAAGAAATGTGGAAGTAGTTCGTATCACAAAAAGTGCGGACCTACAAACGCCTAAACCCACAAACGGACATTGCAAAATCTATATGCCCTCCTACGGGGGCATAATAAGCATGAATGGATGAAATCACCGAAATGTCCCGGAAGATACTAGGTAAATCTATAAAATCCAAACCCTTAATTATGAAGGCTATTTTGATGTAATGACGTTTGTGATTAATTTCAGAATCGATGAAAGGACGAAGAGCATGCTGAGTATAACCTCTAGTTAAAAGAGCAGCATCATATAATGATTAGAACTATCGTAGAATTTATTCGCCTCGGTGTCCAGAATCCGTATTACCGAAACGGGTAATGAATTTAGAAAACCTGTACATATATCAAAACAAAACAAGTAAGAACTTGGTGTACTTATTTTCTACTCTCTGAAGAAGTCTTATAGGCTTTTTTCACTTTGAAATAATCTCCCACACTGACAGTTTGTTCTCGCAAATAAATTATTGTCCAGTTATCTACTTTTGCACTTTATAATAACTGAATGGTCAATTTTTCAACAACTGTTACACATCATCTGCTAGTTGACAATATATGCGGGACTTTTGACAAGACAATGCCGTTCTAGATTTTAGTAGGTATATCCAAACACACTATGTTTCCGCATTATTCCTAATCTAGAAAGGAGGAGATCTACTAGATAACTTCATACTATGTATATATACATTATATATAAATAGGATTTCTAGAAGCTGTTGTGGTAACAAACAGTTGTGTAATTTAGTCCTGTAATTTCTGTTTGAACCAAAATTTTCTAGATCTCATCACTTGAAAATAAAATTAAATTATTCTAATTAATACCAAGTCAAAAGCATAAGCTTCTAAAATTACTTTTAAAACATTTTATCTTTAAAGAGCAATTTAAAAACTACAAACTACAGTTGCAACTGCCAGTCTAAAATACCGTAGTTAAGACAATAGTTAACATGCCTTGCTTCCAGGGGACCCTTTATTAGAACATATTTAACTTCACCAAGTTGGTGTTAAGAGAATGTGTGGCTGCCTTACAAGTCTCCCGGTCCTTCGTCATAGTCTGGTATATATTTTTTACACCTTTGGAACCAATGATTCTACTGCGGAATTTTGAAAAATATCTAAGGTTAACTGATGAGGCAGAGGGAGAGGGTCGAATAGTCATTGATTCCGGAGTCGAAGGCCGGCCCCGGTAGGTTTTCTGCTTATAGTACCAATAAGGTTCTTTGCAATTTGTTATAATTCATTATTATATGAATAGGCTTTCGTGTAATTGAGGGGCATTTTGGGTTTAATTTTGGTGTGCCTTTATGTTACTACACTTTTTTTCTTCTTTTTCTTTGCATCTTTCGGAGGCTTGAGGTGATGTTTTCTTTGTTCGTTGTTTACCTTGCGTAACTTTTCCTTCTATACTTTGTACTGTTTATGAAAAGTGCCAATAAAGTCGACTTTCATTTCTTTCTACCATGTATTCTTTGCTTCCAAAGGAAAACTTTATTTTAGAACTAAAATGTCAGAATAATTATGAAATCGGACATTTTTTCTCTCAAAACTTATCTGCAATGTATGTTAGATTCTAACTGAGTAGTTTCTCAACAAATCTGACAAATATATATCAAAATAAAAGTCTGGATATTTTCACAATTCTTTTAAACATGTTTTAAAACACGTTTATTGCCAATTTAATAAACTTCAAACAATGAGTTATTCAATATGTGACGGCAAGACTAACTTGATTCACATGGCACAATCATTTCATTACAAACTCGAGTTTCTCTCAGAACTTATCTGCAATGTATGTTAGATTCTAACTGAGTAATTTCTCAGCAAAACTGACAAATAAATATCAAAATGTAAATCTGTTATTTTCACACTTCTTTTAAACAAGTTTTATGTTGTTGTTTGTTACTTACTGTGTGTATCACTTGTGTATTTTAATTTTGGATGGCCATTTGGCCATTTTGTGGGAAAGTAACTGTCCTTATGGCCTTCCTTTGTTTAGGTTTCCATTATGGTCTGGTCGCTTAATGTTTGTATTTCTTTCCTTTTGGTGTCTTTTATGGGTGGAGTAAGTTAATTGTATCAATTCCTGATCTTTGTTTTACTTCTACTTTTAATACACGTTTATTGCCAATTTAATAAACCCCAAACAATGAGTTGTTCAATATGTGACGGCAAGACAAACTTGATTCTCATGACACTTACACTTCATTACAAACTCAAGTAGAGCACTGAATGCTCATTCTGTGGTAAGCAAGTCAAGACTTATAGTAAAGGGGTAGATTTTTCCCATACAATTAGAAATTGTAATTTCGTTGACTACTGAGTTGAAGTGCCAACAGACTCGAAAATACAGGCACATAACGTTTACTCACGTTGGATCAGTGTTGAAAAACGTTTTAAGGTCCTTTAAAAATTGAATCAACGTTGAGTGCCTGTTGGGGTCCATCTCAAATCGGTCATTTCTTTGATGTTTGCTTATATATTGGCTTTGAGCTGTTTGTGCTCGAATAATTTTGTGATTTTGTGTCAGCCTTCAGGTCATTGCATTCGTCTATTCGTTCGGTGGCTTTAGACATTTGTATTTCTGATCGTAGCCTTTTCTAGTTATGTCTTCTTACAATTTTAGATATTATATGAGAATAAAATAGGCGTATAAGGACCTAGCGATGTTTCTATATATATATCTCCTCTAAATGTTTTACTTACCTCCAAATAAGCCTTTCTTATTAATTCGCAATTTACTAGTTTTCGAAACTTATTCCACAAGCTAATGTAAAATTCATTTAACAGAATCTTTAACGTCGTCCGTAGCTTAGGTCGGTACATGTAAATTTATCTTATTTCAATGGTCCATATCAATTCGGCTGTTTAAATATTACCACTGCTTGTGACTTTCAAAAATCTTATTTTACATGACTAAACTACCTTTTCTTTGAACTTCGCTGATGAATCATTTGTGTTGTATGAAACAGAAAACATTTGTAGCCCTTTATTAAAGGAGACATAGCCAGGCGTATCTTGTAATTCTTGGCTTGTTTGCACATTAAATATCTGAACCCCATCTACCATCGCTGATGCCAACAAGTCAATCTACAGAAAAAAGAAAAAGGGAAAACATAAATAATATGTCTTTGAAGTAATGCTTTTGACACAGGACGACAGATAGAGAGGCTCATGTAAACACGGATGAACACGAACGTGAAGTATGTGTACACTCATTGTTTGTTTGATTTGAGGTTTTACGTCCCCGTCAACACTGTAAATGTCATTTTGGAGACGTTGCTTCCAATTTTGTGGGACTTTTACCCGACATTGAGATGAAATGACTTCTCAAGCCCTGCCGCCCAATGAAACCAATAGACTCGCACCGCTTTGCCTGCGTAGGCTTAGATCCTCTAAGCGATTTACCAGTACTCCTGTGCGGGTCGGTTTCAGCTCTGCGTGGAAGCATCATGCAGCCCATTTATTTCTTCAAGCCCCTCTTGGGCAGGGGCGGAATGTACACTCATTGTTAAAACTGTATTTGCCAAACTGTGCTCTCGGTGTATAAACAATACTGATCTATCTAAGCTGCGAATGTGAATGCACTAATCGGAGACGTACAGGATAATTAGGCTGAGCTTAGTTATTCCTGGATTTACAGATGGTCTTGTAGGTTTTGCTGTAAGACAGTTGTAGTAAAATAGAAGTGAAGATAATGATAAGGAATCGATGCTTTTAACCCACAGCTCCAATCAGAGACACCAGGGGAAAGAAAAACAAACATGAAACATCTAGACCCTAAACATCACTAGCGGAAAGCCAAAATGACAGTTACTTTCCCACAAAATGGCATTTTGGCTATCCAAAGCAAAATAATATACGCGATACACAAACTCAAAGACAAGCCATAATAAAAATAAACCACGAAAGAACAGCCACATTGGAACGGTCAGTAAAACGAATTCCAGTAAATCGATTTTACGTGGCCACAATCCTCGCCCTTACTGCCGTCGCGATTTAGACAAATGATTTGTTCAGTCCGCATGAAGGCCTCCTAAGTCATAAGTGCAACATCTCCGTGAACACAAAAATCAATAAACCACAGAGATGAAACAACGGCGAGGACTCAGCAGCAAGAATGACGTAAATCAGCATGGGTAAGTATGTTTGCCGGTATACAGTGACATTTTATTAGCCCGAACATCCATGCGACCATGAAATGAGCCCCGCCAAGCGAATTTGGGTCTTCGAGCATTCCGTCATGACAAATTTTAACTGCGCATGCCCAGCCATTCAGAGGGGCCAGGGATATGGATTTCTGTCTGAAGGTTCCTCTTGATTCACTGCTTGTATGAGCGAGCAGTGAAGGTTCTGGCGAGACTGCGTGGATGCGCAGGCTCGCCTGAACCTTCGCTGCTCGTATAGGCGATAAGTACCAAAATCGCTTGACGGGGCCCAAATTTTGTTCACCCCTGAAGCAGACTCTGCCATCTCTTTAATTTGCACACGTCCATTCTAGTAAATATCGAATTTAGTCAATAACCATACAAAGTATGGTAATGGATGAACTGTCTGAATAGGTATCTGTATGGGTCCGATTAGATGAAAGGGTTAAGCAATATTTAAGTCTTTCTGATCACAGAAACTATGTCGTTTTAATTTTACAAAAGAGACAACTTCAGTCGCGGTTTATTTTTGTGTTGGTTTGTCTTTGGGTGTTTGTGTCGCTTATGTTATTTTATTTTGGATAGCCTATTGGTCAATTTGTGGTAAAGTAACTGTCCTTTTGGCTTTCCGCTGTTGGTGTTTCCATTAGGGTCTGTTGTTTCATGTTTGTGTGTCTTTCCCTTTGTTTTCTCTAATAGGAGCTGTGGGTTGATTGTATCGATTCCTGATCATTGCCCCCACTTCTATTTTATGAATCCTTTTTGTCTTCTTAATATTGAGCCATTTGAATATGCAAGTAAGGGATCTACTATTGAATGAAAAAAATAAATAAAATAAATTGCACATTATTGCCACAATGAGTAGAACTGCGATTTATACACAAGCCAGAGACCAATACGTTTTTTGTGGTTTGTGTATTCTTCTAAAACCCGTAGTTGCCTGAGTGACGCTTTCTTTCTGTTTCTCATTACAATAACAGTGTAAATTGGTTACAAAAATGTAATTTTATTTTGTTCAGAATTTGTAAGGGAAACCATTTGTTGACAACTTCAGTCGAAATTAAATGGGCCCCGTCAAGCGATTTTGGTACTTATCGCCTATGCGAGCAGCGAAGGTTCAGGCGAGCCTGCGCATCCGCGCAGTCTCGCCAGAACCTTCGCTGCTCGCTCATACAAGCAGGGAATCAAGAGGAACCTTCGGACAGAAAGCCATATCCCTGGCCCCTCAGAATGGCTGGGCATGCGCAGTTAAAATTTGTCATGACGGAATGCTCGAAGACACAAATTCGCTTGGCGGAGCTCAAATGAGTAAAGCTACTTCTGATACTCATCGAATCAGAACCCAAAATCTGTCCCAAACACCAATGGGAAAGACTGACAAACACATCTTAACAAGCAACACAATCACATAATAATTGTTACTAATCAGTTCAATAGACATATATCTACAGACAACCACGGTTTAACAATTCACTAGGAGAAAATGAAACCTGAATATAGATGTCAATAGTATCAACTCCTGTACACCAGCCGGAACTGCTAGGGCGGCCATTTCGGGAAGGGTAGTTAGGTCGTTCGGAAGATGATGACACCTGAAAGTCTTGAATAGAGCCATCTCCCATCCCTAAGGCTTGGTTGCATCTACCTGACACTTCAAAACGAAAATGAACTGACACATAGCCAAATAAAATACGGGACAGATTTATTATGTCATTAAATTTCTACATATTTTCCTACTTAACCTTTAGCATGCTGAGCAATATTCAATACTCGGTCTTTGGAGGGGGTACCCTTATTTCGGTAGCCATAATTTCCTTAAACCTGAACTGCTTCTGGCTCATACTTTGATATATTGTAGGCAAGACATTTTCCACCATTTCTGCCGGAAGTATTATGGGTCACGTGACTTCCAAATATGGTGGTCACTTAAAAAAAGAACTACAAGACAATTGCGCTGAGTTTGTGCTTTGTAGGATAAAAATGGTTGTGGCTGCATATTTATCACAGCAGTTGTTTAGATTGATTGGGTCTAGCATGCACAAAATTATGATAAAACATGTAAGTGGGGTGCCTGTTGAAGACTTGTATCTGAGAAATCGTCGATTTTTAATGTCGTTTCCTGGTGTAAAATAAAACAACCGGTAATGAGGGTAAAATCTGTGCCCTTGTAAGAAAGAAAGATACCTCCTGTATAGAGGAACCTCATCCAATGGAATATACTTCTTGCTTTCGTATGAGCCTGATAAGCTCCTCAATTTGTACAACCCCCTCTCCCCCACCCACCTTGGGTGCCTTTTGGCGCCTACAGCACGCTGAACGTTAAACAAATATTGAAGTTTCTACATATCTTTTAATTATGAAAACTATAAAAACAAAATAACACCAAGTTCACAAAATACTGATACAACGGAATTAAAGGGAAGGATACACATGACACGCTTCCAGTTCCTGCCATTTTTTCTGTAAGTGAGATCACTTTCAGGACCTCCTGTACATGTTTCACATACATTGGCCCTCTTTGAAACAGGGGTTTACTATTAACATCTTAACAGCTTCAATCCTCTTGTATGTCCATGTCGCTTAACTACTCACTTTTGTATAACACAATGATAACAGATTCATGCCATAAAAGGTTTGTACACCAGAAGAGAGACATTTTGATGAGCATAAAATACTGTTCCTTTTCGGGCGAGCATCAATAAAACATTTTCTATTTCTTATGTGTTCTTTGTTTCCGAAGGGAACCAGCACATCTTTAGTTTTCTCATATTTACTTCAAATATTGATTTTGGTGTTTGTTAGAACCGCCTCATTGCAGTGGTTCTAAGAAGTACTTCGAGCAACAATTAGTGATACTAATGCATACTTTGGTAAAATCCAATAGGAAGCTGGTGATTCAAAGGTTTTAATTACACGGTTTTGTTGATGTGCTGAGCATGCACATTTATTCTGTTCTTTTATGAGTGTTCGAGTAGAAAAAAAATCGGAGTAATCTTAGATATTTGGAAGAAGGAACGTGATACAATGGGCCCATTGACATATACGATAGTAAATTAAGAAAACAATATCCCTAATAAATTTTAACATTTCCCATCGTTTGTAACTGCAGGTGTGTTCGAAAAATTGCAACGTTAGAAAGTTTGGCATTTGCATCAGTGGTTGCCATTACTACATTTCTGGTTACAGAAAAATCTGATCAAATTTTACTGTCAGTGGCACATGATATGCATTGGCAAAAAATCAAAACAAATTTCACAACGTTTTGACCTGCAAATGCTTTTATTTTTTGAAACCTAATACTTCTCCTTCTCAGAACAGGATAACCAACCTCTGACAATATTTCAGTAAATGTTTCAATATGTTCATGTACATAAAACAAAAAAAAAATATTGCGTAGTCTCGCCAGAGCCTTTGGTGCTTTCAGCAATGTAGCAGTGACCTAGACGTAGAGCACAACACGAGAATTTTAAAGCTAAAAAACATTCAGGCGGACCCGGTTTAACAGCCCGCAGGAGTTCCTTTCAATAGACTACCCAAACTGTCACCGCCGGTATTTGCTTGCCCCGTGTATATAGTTTAAACCAATTCCTTTCAAAATTTCGCTATGGCATACAAACATACAGTCGAACTTCGATGGCTCGAACACCGATGGCTCGTTTACCATGGATGTGTCGAACCCATTCTTGAGCCCCTAGCGAAATCCTCTACATAAGAAATAGTGGGGCATAATAAAGGAGATTTTAGTCCTTTATCTTGCAAATGTATGCTGTGTGTACTCATTAGAATCGCCTCAATGAGGCGATTCTAATGAGTACACACAGCATACATTTTCAATATAGAACACCGAAAAGATGACTAAAAGCATCTCGGTATGCCTCCTGACAGTAACCTCAGTGGCTCGAACTACCCCTGTCTCGAACAGATTTTCGAGGTCCCAAAGGTGTTCGAGCCATTGAAGTTCGACTGTATATGCATACCATAATATTGCATATGATTAGAACAGAAGCTTTGAACTTAAAGAGATCCTTTCCCATTTGAAAAAAAAAATATAGATATAGATGCCCAGAAAAAGCCGCAATCAAAGATAAGTGAGTGAGTGTTTGAGTTTTACGTCCCACCAACAGCTAAGGTCATACGGAGACGGGACCTCGGTTTTAAAGACTCATCCGAAAGTCTGGAGAAGCCCGGAATCAATCCTGCGATCTCTGGTTTACAAGGCGAGTAGCGTAACCACTGCACCACGGAGGCTTCTCAATCAAAGATAACAGCCTACCGATGGCACCACATCACGTGAACAAGTCCGTGAAACGAACACCCCCTGTAACCCCACTTTATATAGAGAAAACTGGGGTTTATGGGGGTGAACATTATTTTCCTTATTTCTGCTCCAAAACATAGGTTGTGGGTACTCGTTAGAACCGCCTCAATTAGGCGGTTCTAACGAGCACCCACAACCTATGTTATCAGTATTAATAAGAAAAATATTACGGATTTTCATCAGAAAAGTAGCGATTTTGGAGATAAGAAAAATGCACTATGTCGCACGGGTGTTTTTTCGTAATGAAGAGTGACTAACAATAAGAAAAAAAAAAACAAGAAAAAACAACAACAAACAAATCTCAAACAGCACGGCAACCAACTCCCTCTTCCCCACAAGAGGTGATCAAGGTGCAACAGGCATAATTAATGAAAATTAAATAAATAATGATAATAACAATACACAACCATAAGTGCATACATGAAGAGCCCCGTCGGAAAAGCCGATAAAGCTACATTTGAAATAAACAACATTCATTACGAAAACAAGCCTATACAAATTCATTGTTACCTTTATTGCCGATAAAATGAAAATTTTAAGATGAAAAATTGTGATATTTTTCTTATTTCTGCTTGAAATATAGATTGTGGGTACTCGTTAGAACCGCCCGCCTCACCCACAATCTATATTTTATAGCAGAAATAAGAAAAATAAGGTTTACCCCTATAAACCCTAGTTTTACTATATAAAAGTGGGGTTCAAGTGGGTCAAAATTATACAGGCATGAGAACCACCGCCTTTGAAAGACTATATATACATTGCACAAACGTGGCACGTCGTAAGTCAAATTCCATGATTATAAGCAGTCTGTAAACCTGTAAAAATATATAAATCCTACATCAGTCAGTACCAAAGCAAGCCAACAAGTTTATACGTTGTTACTGCGTTTAAGCTTATCAATTGCAATTTTTTTAACAACATTGATAGTAATTAAAGATATACATGTATGAATACGGCACAGGAAATAATCAGACTCGGCTGTATTTCCACTGACAGCTGTTAACAGACACACGTTCACATCGAGCACCAATATATTTATTTTATGTTTGTTTTTGTTATTGTTTATTTAACTACCCATTATCAATTCAAAATCTATAAGTATAATCCCAGCACAGAACTCGCCCACGCTCATTTCTACTACCACGCTTATCCATGTTCTTATTTCTGTCTGGCGGATGAACTCGCGTTTACGCATATTGCCAGCTTGAATGAAGTAAAAGTCAAAACACCAGCCTGCACAAACCAGTGGCGGGTTTTACACTGGTTTTACAGTGGACCGTTCCAAGGCGGTTCTTCTGTGGCGGTTTATTTATGTTGTTGTTCGTTACTACTCACTGCGTGTATCATTTGTGTCTTTTTATTTTGGATGGCCATTTGGCCATTTTGTGGGAAAGTAACTGTCCTTACGGCCATCCTTTGTTTAGGTTTCCATTACGGTCTGGTCGCTTCATGTTTGTGTTTCTTTCCCTTTGGTGTCTTTGATGGGTGGAGTAAGTTAATTGTATCGATTCCTGATCTTTGTTTTACTTCTACTTTATCCTTTCCTCTCAATTTTACAGCCGAGCCGGAAAGGATGTAATTTTGAAAAAAAAACAAAACAAAAAAACACGCCAGCTGTTCTTTGCTTTATGAATTCACCATATTTGCATTATTTGCTGGCTCCCAGTTTGCACATTGTCAGTAATGGAACAACAGGTAACCAGACCCCCCTGACCTTGAAAGGTCAGGGTGGTCTGGTTTACTGTTTTTCCAACACTGATAACCTTCAGACTAGGAACCAGCAGATAATGCAAATAAGGTGAATACGCGCGTTTTTAGAATCATAAAGCGGACAAATCTTTGGACCTTTATTATACGGTCAGGATGAAATAAATCTTGCTTTCCGATCAGCTCATCAAGAAATTCAGAATTTCTTTTGTCTAAAATGAAAATAATAAACACATACACACACATTAAATGTTCGCCATGAACGCCATCGTTGGATAATTGATTAATATTTTCACATTGTGTTTGGTGTCGTTATGCCTCTGCTTGGATAATTTTGCCTTACTGTCTAAATTATCGGATGAATTGGTAGCCAATGGTCGGCAATGTCAGTAGCAAATGATGTATACTGGTGGCAATGGTTTATCAGTCGTTGAACCGTAAACGGCATTGGCAGACCAACCAAAATAAGTACCCTTCGAAAATGTTTGATGGTGACTGATGAGGCCTAATTGACCGAAACTAGCTTGTCTGGCCGAAAAATACACTCTACAATTTTCAGTTCTGTTATGTATTACATTCGTCCAAGGGATTACCTTTTTAGAACATATTTGTATTTCAATGGTAAGAATTATTTTAGTGATCTTGTCATGAACGTTCTATAAGAATACGTTTAGAGTTTACCTTTCTTTTGCATGATCCAAACCGACCATGAACGCATTAAAATCTTCTCTAACGTCTCTCTTTTCGATTTCGTATTGCTCATAAAGACCATAAACCTCCCTTGTGGTTCGTTTAAACAATAGATGTTGATCCACAAAACCTGTACCTCTATGTGGTAAAGGCAATAGACAAAACCAAAGTGAAGAAATCCCCATTTTTGTTCACTGATAAGAAATTCAGGAAGAGCTACATTTGCACCTGTATCTGAAAACAATAAAATGTTTGAAAACAGTCAACAAGGGACCTTTCAATAATTGGAAATCTCTTTTGTACAAAATCTGCTCCGGGCTCATTATGGAAATAACAGTTACCTTGATGGATCAAAAGCAGCATAATTTAGCTAGGCTACTACTGAAACTACTGTAGTTACATAAGTTGGCGTAGTTGCAAGACAACTGATCCCCAACTTTTGCCTTTTCATATCTGATTCGACGCAATGGATATGGATAAAACATTTTCGGAAATCAGAATGTTCATTTCGTTATGCTGCCATATATGTATTTCTGCCACTTGCCTTGAAATTATTTATTAGCACAGGTAAAGTAAAAAGATTCAGGGAAGTTTTAGTAACGGGCTTTTATCTATTAATTATTTACGTAAGGGGAATGGGAACACCGTCTTGGGAGGCAACTCGTGCAAAAGTGTTTATGTCCCCCATGTCAACAGAGGTCAACTGTTAAAGGAAAGAATTTGCTCCTCAGTATCAAATTCTTTCCGTTACGAGTAGACCCCTTTTTCGGTGCTTATAGAAAAGCGATGAGGAAGTTCCGAAAGTTGTCTGTCTCCCTTTGCAAAATGGTGGGAAAATCTGCCAAGAGTTCCCATTCCCCTTCAGAGATATATAATGTTAAGCATACATTAATTTCATTTACATGTTATCTGTCCTTCTAAAGGTAGGAACTGGAGCCCTGAGACAACCACACTTGTACCAAAATCATAAAGCAACCAAGAGTTTTCCTCTGTAAATAAATAAGTAAATATTAAAATATAGGGTAACGTGTATGTAAAAATATTTTTAAGTTGCGGTGATATTCCGTTTGAAACCAACACATGTCATTTACAAAAACACATACCCCAGACACAAACTGTACATTTGCACATTTTAAACATAAAGAGCTTTTTTAACCTTCCATGCGCCTCTGTGTGATCGTTGCTCTCAGGTGGTATTCCTTTCAGTATCATGACTATTGCTAGTGTAATTGTCGAGCGTCGACCCAACTTCAATAGGGTGTAATTTAAACATAATTTGCCATTGACCATTGCTATTTGAAAATTACGTAATGGTTAGATAGGCGTCGTCCTTGCTAAACTGACTAGCTGGGCTAACTAGACTGAACTACAAAACTGTCGATATGTCCGCTATTTACGATCTTGTGTGTGTGTGTGTGTGTGTGTGTGTGTGTGTGTGTGTGTGTGTGTGTGTTTCAAAAGATTTGTTCTGTTAGAATCTACCTGTTTGCTGCTATTATATCGCTAGCATTTCTTAAAACAGCTGTGTTCAAAATTACCATTTAGAGCGGCGAATCTGCGATTTTACGGTCGGAAATCTGCGTCCGTAAAACCGACGAGTTCCCTCCCAAACTGATAATATTCAATAGAATTATCGCCGTTCTTTTTCACTTTTTTTTTAACTTTTTCTATTTGCACAAAGTATAAAACGCTGTTAGCTGCGTAAAACAAATGCTAGCCAATAAAAAAGTAGTGTTACGTGATTGCGTAGGGTTTTCTTCAGTATATCGCAGAACATAGCACTGACTTGTTTAAGTGATGGTGTTCAATTCAGAAACTGTTGAAACGTGAATGCAGCTTTGTAGCCATTCCTTACTCTGGTCACTTTTATGAGAGATGTAAATGCACTGATTTGCTCGGTTTACATTTCAGCATACATGAAGTTCATACCTCCTATAAGAATGGGTAACCCGATCACCCAGGATGCGTCCAGAGTGTCGTTATATTCTGAAAACAACAATAAGAAGTAATAAACAAACAAATATTTGAAAGTATATGCACCATATCTCTTGAGCCTTGTCACGAAAAAGAAAACCTTTCTTCGGGGCTTGCGACCAGGGGCCAGTTGTTCAAAACTAACGACGTCGTTAGTTAACGTATCGTTAAAACTTTGATCATAAAATATGACAAATATGCTGAAATTTTTGCAGAAAAAATGTGAGCAGCTTTTGCGGACGCAAAAGCTGCTCACATTTTTTCAGCAAAAATACCAAAGTTTTCGATATTGTACTTGCTAGAAGAGTTAACAATATGACCACTAACGAGCTCGTTAAGCTAACGATGCTTTGAACAACTGGCCCCAGATAATAAACGAGCCGCCTGCTCAGCTACTGAGACTAGCATGAGATTTGAAATTTTACCCATATAAACAACACATATTGTACTGAGGAGAAACAGCGAATATAAAAGAGCCGATAAGACTGTGAGGATGCAGGGGGTGATTTGCGCCTTTCTTGTTCAAGATGGCAGAAACAAGTTTCTCATGACGTGGCTCTCTTGATCATGTTACACATTTCCATTGATCTACAGAAGATGGATATGCCCGAAGTGCGAGGTTTCCAAAGGGGGCAGGTGGACACATTTATTCTGGACTTCGAGAAGTCTTTTGACACCCAACCTCATGAACTATTTAAATCCAAATTATTTGTTTATGGAATTGGTGTGAAGACTCGAATGTATAGATTCCCTCCTTTGCTACAGAAAACAACGTGTTGTTGTTAATGGTGAATCTTCAGTATGGGTGCCAGTTTTATCTTGGGTCCCACAGGGGACTGTTCTTGGTCCGCTGCTATTCTCCCTGCACATAAATGATATTTCCACTGACATTGATTCAGAAATAAGACTGTTCGCAGACGACTGTGTTTGCTATCGGAAAATTTGAGATACAGAGAACTCAATGAGCCGGATATTTCCCAGGTTCGACCCTCCGTGATCTAACTGGTGGTTTTCTTCTGCTCTGACGTTGGATTGTTGTTGAGTCCTCAACCCTAATTCATAATAATATCAATTTATACATAACAATTTTACCATGTATTTTATCATGACTCACTGTTGAGCTAGAAAGCCTCCATGCGGATCAATTTGTTAATGTTATTTTGTTTGATACTGTACTGGAACTGAGGGCGAGGGTTGAAATTTCATAAACTCCGGAGTTGAAGCCCCCCCCCCCCCCCCACCCAGCCAGTAGTTTTACTACTGACAGTCCCAAGGCGGCCGTTCTTTTCCGGTGTCTTAATTGTTATTTTGCTTTATGCCGTTGGTTCATGTTTTGTCTGTTTTTGTGTGTGCCAACGTGCCATTTTCTATAGATGACTTGATACGGCTGCGTTCTTAGATTGTGGCCTTTCCTGGGTGGCCTTTTGGTTAGAGCTAGGGACTAACTTCCCATATCACAGGTCCTAGTGTATGAATGTCATTTGACGTGTCAACAGTAACAATTCTGAATCTGGTTCTAATAATTATTATATGACTACATTTCAGATAAAACAGACTGCCATAAAAACGAGGCGGTTCCAATGAATACCCTCAACCTACAGTATAACCTCCATTAAACAGTTATCCTGGGAAAACTCCAAAACTGGCTGTTTAAGGGAGGTGGCTGTTCAACAGAGGAAAAGTTATCGACAGCCATAAAGTGGTGATTACTGAAGACAGCTCAACATGGATGTACTAAAAGAAAAATAAACGACGGAGAGGTTTCATCTCTATAGATGAAACCTCTCCATCATTTATGTTTCTTTTCACTTGCTTATAATATCACAATGGTAATTATGGGAAAAATAAATTTTGAAATAATTAAATACACCAGAAGAGAAATTCCTATTTTTACATCTGATTTTTTGCTATTGAGTTTACTCTGGCTTTTAAATAGAGGTAATTTAGATTTGATAAGGCGGCTGCTGGCTGGAGGAGAGAGGTGGCTGCTGAGCAGAGGTAAAATATATAGTAAAATGCTATGGGAGGAATTATTGTGACTGCTGAAGAGAGGGCTGCTTAACAGAGGTGACCATTAGTGGAGTTTTTACTGTATGTCTTGGAGCAGAAATAATAACAATAATGTATATCCCGTAAACCCCAGTTATCCCTGTATAAAGCGGGATTTAGGGGTTCTTCATTTCACGAACTTTTTTACGTGATATTTTGAGTACTCGCTTTTTGCACATGATCTAAATACCACAGGCTTTGTTGTGCTCCTATTCAGATATGAAATAAGTAAAATTCCTTTATTTATTCCACCTACAAGACCAGTTTTGAGCAATCCCAAAATGTGGCCTCTTACAATAGGGTACAGTGTGCAGAAATAAGAAAAAAAAAAGCCTTTTAAATATTCTTTTAAAAGAAAAATTAGTCTTAATTTTAGCTGGTCTTAATAGCGGAATTTCACTGTACGTGAGGTTGCATTGACTAGAGGAACGTATTATGAACATGTTTATCCGCAGCTTCTTCAGGCAGACACGGAAGGCTCATTTTATTTTTGACTCAGTGAGTACGCAGTATTTGCTTAGCGTACAATGAGGCTTTACGGTTTTTCGTTTTACATTACGATAACAAAGCCCTGCTACAGTGTGCATTTTTCACATCTCCAACTGGCAACTTTTCTGCTAAAAATCCGTGATATTTTCTTATTTCTACTGTAAACATAGAATTGAGGCGGTTCTAACGAGTACCCACAAACTTTGTCTTGGAAGAGAAATAAGAAAAATGATGTATACCAACGTAAACCCGAATTTTCTCTATATAAAGTGGGGTTTAGGGGGTGTTCATTGCACGGACATATTCACGTGATGGGCGGTTACTTTCCTCTTGCCCCATCTTACGGTTTATACATTTCTCAAACTAATTCGCTTTGCTAGAATATTTAGTCATTTAACTGATTTCAATGCTCGAAATCGAATGTTGACAGCCAAACTTCTACAATAGGATATCGGTACCATTAACCTCGTGTTTTCCAGTGAATTTTATCGCCTCACAAAGTACAGATCGATGACTATATACTAAACACTAAGTCATACGGACCGATCCATCAGATACCGTTATATTGGGGGACCGACTTTCCCCTCGCTTTATTCGCAAAAGCTATGCTGTATATTATTCTGAATTGAATTCGGTACAGGAATACGATGTGGCGGTACTGGCTAGATAGACAATGTTAACGACTAAGGGTATGTTTTTAGGTGCGAATCCATTGAAAAACATTTTTGTTTTTCATTTTTAATACACAATTTTATGCAGACTGTGGCAAGAAATAGATACTTTTACTTTCAAATATTTAGGTGTTATATAGTTTTATTAATATTATTTTTTTTCAAATGTTAAAAGCCTGAAAGATCTGCGCTTATTATTGACAATGCGCCATATCACAATGTTCAAACTGACAAATGTCCGACATAGTCGACCAGGAAAGCTGACATTCAACTTTGGCTTCAGAGACACAGTATTCCTTTCACGACAGAAATGCTCAGGCAAGCCTGAGCTTTTGAAACTTTGCAAACGAAATAAACCAGCTCCCACTTATCGAGTTTACTAGTTTCTGAAGAGACACGGGCACACAGCTCTGCGGCTACCACCATACCATCCTGATCTGAATGCTATTGAGATGGTATGGGGAAATTTGAAAGGTTATACTGCCCGACGAAATTTACAATTTCGCATGACAGTATCAAGGCTCTGATCGAAGAAGGCATTGGAAGCATTGGTGAAAAAGAATGGTCTGCTTGCTGCACACATGTCGAAAAGGCTGAACGGGACTATTGGAAAAGTGACATCGTTGTTGACGCTCATAATGAGCGAATCATTATCCCCTTCGACTCTGATAGTGATGTTAGTGATGATTACGACGAGGGTACAGACACTGCTTCTGAGAGTGATGATTCTACCGACAATGCCAAAGAATCAAAACTTTTTTTGTAATGCAATTATGAAATGTGAATTTATGAATTGTGAAATGCAAGCTAATGTAAATCGCTGAAATTTGAAAATAATGAACTACATACTAAAAAAATCAAAGGAAAAAAAATCAATAAAGAAAAAAAATAATCTTAGAACAAGAAAAAATAAGAAATATATATAATAAAAATGATCAAAACTATATGTAGAGCTATACCAAGGCTCAAAGTATGTGTAATAAATAGAAGTGAAGGCAAATCAAGAACCGATACAATTAACCCGCAGCTGCCATCAGAGACAACAAAGGGAAAGAAGCACATACATGAAACAACTAGACCCTAATAGAAACATCAGTGGCGGAAAGCCAAAAGGACAGTTACTTTCCTACAAAATGGCCAATTGCTATCCAAAACAAAATAATATAAGCAATAAACACACTCAAAGACAAACTTTAACAAAAATAAACCGCGACAGAAGAACCGCCTTGGAACGGTCAGTGAAACGAAATACACTGGTGTGTGTGTGGGGCTTAAATCGATTTTACGTGGCCACAATCCTCGCCCTTATTTCCGTCGCGATTATATAAGTTAATGACATTTTACTGTTGGCAATTCTTCGTATAGGTGCAGGTGTAATTCCAAACGTTGACCACAATTTATTTGATTCTCGTTATGGTTTCCTAACTCAATCAATGCAGCATCACAGACACATATAAATATATTCTACCACTGAGGTGATGCAAAGACGAGGGCTGCTGGCCGATACTCCTAACACTGTTAGTGAGAGCTAAAGCAAACCACAAGTTAAACTAGGGCGGATCGAGCAAAGCCTCAACCAACTTATAGAAGCTTTATGTTGAAGCCGTCATTGAGTCTGCAGCTGAACCACCACTGTCCAATCAAAAAGTCCAGCATAGTTCGGTCAACAATCATGAGTGCAGTCTTGTATCCAACAATTTCATTAAGAAAACAAGCCTATACAAATACATTGTAAATTTTACGGCCGAAAAATTTTTAGATGAAAGAAAAATTGTGATATTTTTCTTATTTCTTCTCAAAATATAGATTGTGGATACTCGTTAGAACCGCCGAGGCGGTTCTCACGAGTACCCACAACCTATATTTTAGAGCAAAAATAAGAAAACTAATTTTTACCCTGTAAACCCCAGTTTTCTGTTTAAAAGTGGGGTTCGAGGGAGACAAAATTATATAGACATGTTTTCGTGATGTAAACGAGAAATGGTCTTTCTGAATTTCTCTGAAAAATTCGGTTTCGTCAATCTTTCTTAAATTTGTAAGCCAATTCTACAAAGAATACATGTTATAACTTGGTTTTTCCATATGTGGTTTTGTAAAATTGATTTTGATATTTTTTTCATTTCATTTCCTAGCTGATGTATACGACATGATGCGTGATTTGATTGTTTCAGTGCCTGACGGATGCCTTTAACCTTTACTTCAAATAATCTTACCTAATATCTGTAAGGAGCGGAAAAGGGAATCCTCATCTGAAACAGAAAATGAAAAGAGGCGATGTTTATAATATTATTAATAACTAGATCTGCAGTCGATGGTATACCATCGCAAATACCCGCTTTTTCTATTACTAACACTAATGACTATGTATTAGCTAGCCAAAACTACATGTAAGTTCAAAAAAGTTGCAAAGAACATTCTTACTGATAAGCAAAGTTTCAGAAGTGTAACTCTTATAGTTTAGAAGATATGGCAAAGTCATACTTTTTGACCTTTGACCTTGGGGTAATGTTGAGGTCCACCTAAAGTATCCCAATTTATTCTATATTCCAACAGCCATCCAATAACCAAGTTTCAGAAGTGTAACTCCAATAGTTTAGAAGATATGGCAAAGTCATACTTTTTGACCTAGGTCAAGGTCACACCAAAAGTAACCTGATACATTCTATATTCCAAGGACCATCCAATAAGCAAAGTTTCAGAAGTGTAACTCCAATAGTTTAGGAGATATGGCAAATCATAATTTTTTACCTTTGACCTTGGGGTCATGTTGAGGTCAAGGTCACAAAAAAGTTGCCCACTGCAATCTACATTCCATGAACTATCCACATGCAAAGTTTCAAAAGTGTATCTTCAGTGGTTGCAGAGGAGATCCAATCACAAGAAACTTGACGGACGGACAGACGGACACAGACAGACGGACGGACAGACGGACTGACGCCGGAGTAAACTGTGGTACGAAAACAATATACCCGATTTTTCTTCGAAAAAGCGGGTATAATAATAATGATAAAATATATGATTATAATCTATATATATATATATATATATATATATATATATATATATATATATATATATATATATATATATATATATATATATATATATATATATATATATATAGTCTTCCAAACGAATCCACGTACTCATTTGAGCACCCATGTGGAAGCTGTATCTGAATTTTACACCTTTTATGAAGTGGAGGGGGTGCGGCATGGACCCGACGGAGCCCTGGTTGGTATAAATGAATGCCTCTTATCATAAGGAACAAGAATATATATTGCTTTGGGCTGGTGATCTGAACGGTTCCTGAGATATAAGGCCTTTTAAGCAGTGGGGTTGGTGGGGTATGACCCAGGAGGACCCCACGAAATCCTAAGACTGGTGTCACTGTATGTCTCTTATCATAAGGACCATATATGAATATGAATATATATGGCAAGCTGAACGGTTTCTGAGATATGATGCTTTAAATGAAGTGGAGGGGTGTTGAAAAATTTTGGCGTAAGAAAAAGCAAAACCAATAAGTCACCCCACTTCGTTTAGGAGACTTAATAAAAATGGACTCTTGTTATCTCAAGCTCAAAATAAAGAGAGATAAAAAGAGTTGAAATCAATGAAATTTGACAAACTGGCAAACTAACTAATATTTCCTAAATCTAGTTTAACCTAGGTTGTAGACTGAGATTGGAGTCCGAGATAAAGAGAGTCACTTAAATAATTATCACAATACAAACTACTACTACTATTACTACTACTACTACTACTAATAATAATGAAAACAAAACTGCCGATCTGCATGACCGAGTGATTTATTGCGCCGTCTAAAATCATCCTCACGAAAACATGCCTATATAATTTTGACCCACTTGAAAAGTAGAAGTAAAACAAAGATCAGGAATTGATACAATTAACTTACTCCATCCATAAAAGACACCAAAGGGAAAGAAATACAAACATTAAGCGACCAGACCATAATGGAAACCTAAACAAAGGAAGGCCATATGGACAGTTACTTTCCCACAAAATGGCCATATGGCCATCCAAAATTAAAAGACACAAGTGATACACACAGTAAGTAACAAACAACAACACAAATAAACCGCGATAGAAGAGCCGCCCTGGAACGGTCAGTGGAAGATTTCCACTGGGGGGCTCAAATCGACCTTACGTGGCCACAATCCCCGCCCCTACCTCCGTCGCGATTTAGACAAATAATTTGTTCAGTCCGCATGAAGGCCTCCTAACTCATCAGTGCAACATCTCCGTGAACACAGAAATCAAAGAACCACAGAGGTGAGACAACGGTGAGGACTCGACAGCAAGAAACCACTGAAATGCTGGAGCAAAAGAAAACCAACAGTTAGACTCCGATGAGCCCGACCAGAGACAGAGCATCAGGCACCAACCAACATTATCTCTTTAATTTTCAATAAGCCTTTACGTTGGAGCCGTCAAAGAATCTGAGGCCTGACCCACCGGCGTGCAATTAAAGAGGGAAGCAAAGTTGCCAACCGTGATTGGGTTAACTACCATGCATGCAGTTGAAACAACTTTTATATGGTAAAACTGGGGGGCTTCAGGGGTAAACCTTATTTTTCTTATTTCTGCTATAAATATAGATTGTGGGTACTCGTTAGAACCGCCTCGATGAGGCGGTACTACCGCATCGATGAGGCGGTACTAACGTGTACCCACAATCTATATTTTGAACAGAAGTAACAAAAATATCACAATTTTTCGTCTACAATTTTCGTTTTTTAGGTGGTAAAATTTACAATTTATTTGTATAGGCATGTTTTCGTAATGGAAAAATATAGTATGTTATGTACACACTAGAGGGCATAGGCTGTTTCACAAACTCCAGTACTTCTTATGAAGATTGATTGTGTTCAGCGACGCTACAACCCTTTTGGGTCATTTTGTGTCGTCTCCCAGGGAAAGGAAGATAAAAGTGAAGGGCAGGAGAGGATAAAAAAGTCTTATTCATCAGGAAAAGCCCGAATCGGCATTAGCAATCAAAGAGAGCCAAAAAGGACTCAGAACAAAAGATAGCTACCAGAAAGGAAGCACAGGCTTAATTAAGGTTAAAAACTTCTGAGGCGCCAATTATCATTAAGTCATTAATGGAGGGATCGTCCAGATACATCGCTCTTTGCACAAGAAATGCAGCAACATAGACATTACAACGGACAAAAAATCGCAATATGCATTTGCCTATAATAAACAAGAGGCTCATTGTGCACATTTCTGTTCTGCAAAGGAAGGTCACGTGGTTTTTCCCCGGGTACTCTCGTTTTCGCACCCTTTGATTAACGATTGGCTCGACTCAGAAATGAAGGGTCTCCTAACATAGATTTCTTCCTTCATCACAGGAGTCAGTCTTGGAGGAAACAATCTGCTCCTTAAATGGAGCAAACATAAGCGATACTATGTCAAGCGCATGCTGTTGGTAACCAAGAGGTCGCTGCTTCGATACATGGCATGTCGGCAGCATTCTTTCGTAGGCATTGATCATGAAATATTTCCTTTGTATTCATTTCTTCCATCGATTCAAGGAGGGAAGTTTGTCAAGAACAAAAAAGTGCACTGCACCAGTATCCGCTTATGGCAATATTTGCCCAAGAAAAGTGTGATTTTGTTAAGTGACTTGCTCCAAATACCATAAATAGTGTTGACTGGACAGTTAAACTCGTAACAAACGATCAGGCAAACAAACTATGGAGAAAATTTCTAGAACTGTCTTGTTTTTCTTTAGTTTCTCTTTCAATGAATTTAAAGCCAGGCCTACATTCATGCAACTTTGGAACGAAGCATAGAACGCAAACTCATCAAATAACCTTTGTAAAACTTACCTTTTGGTACAAATATTATGACAGACGAAAGAACAGGATCTGTATACGCGTCTGGACTTTGAACGTTTATGGACAGATTCCGAGCGATACCCTCCATAGCTGAGTTGGAATCTATGTCGGATGGGCCTGTCTGAAACATATTCACATTGGATCACATTAGAAGGATTACGCCTTCTTCGTGTCTAGGTATTGTCATTTCGACGAAAATGTGTTATATCGTTTCTTATATTTATTCGTTAGAACCGCCTCGAACTAAGTATATTTATTTACCTTCGAGATGATTTTGTGTGTGCATGTGTGTGTGCATGTGTGTGTGTGTGTGTGTGTGTGTGTGTGTGCGTTTGCGCGCGCGATATGTCACTACCAAATAGAAGTGAAGGCAATGATCAGTAATCTATAAAATAACCAACAGCTCCAATCAGAGACGACAAAGAGAAAGAAGCACAAACATGAAACAATTAGACCCTAATGGAAACATTAATAGCGGAAAGCCAAAAGGACAGTTACTTTCCCACAAAATGGCCAATTGGCTATACAAAAAAAAAATAAGCGATACACACACTCAAAGACTAACCATAACAAAATAAACCGCAAAAGAAGAACAGTCTTGGAACGGTCAGTGGAACGAATTCTACGGGGAGCTTAAATTGATTTTACGTGGCCACAATCCTCGCCCTTTTATCCGTCGCAATTTAGACAAATAATTTGTTCAGTCCGCATGAAGGCCTCCTAACTCATCAGTGCAATATCTCCGTGAACACAAAAATCAAACCATCAAAGAGATGAAGTAACGGTGAGGACTCGACAGCAAGAAACCACTGAAATGCTGGAGCAAAAGAGCGATGGGCCCGACCAGAGACAGAGCATCAGGCACCAATCAACATTACATAAAATTAGATACTCTTTCATTCTCAGCAAATCTTTACGCTGGAACCGTCATAGAATCTGAGGCCTGACCCACCGGCGTGCAATTCAAGAGGGAAGCAAAGTCGTCAACCGTGATTGGGGTAACTATCATGCATGCAGTTTATCGGATGACATTTATGTTGCACCTTTTCTTTTTATATCGAAGAATGATTTAACGAAATTGGGTGCTGAAGTCATTGCATTTATATATTTTTTCTGAATTTATATACTAAGTCACCATAAACTTCGGGTTCCGATAGACCTTTTGTAGAAGAGATTTAAGCCAACATTGAATTTTGAAATTAAATCGGAATGACGTCTATAAAATTTTGAAAAGGCTTTGCGTAGTTTATGATACCGATAACCCTGATAACGGGCCTCCGTGGCCTAGTGGTTAAGAGCGCTGACTCTTGATCATTAGGTCTCTCACCGCTGTGGTTCGAGCCTCGCTCGGGTCACATGTGAGACGCCAAGTTCTGCAACGGAAGGTCAGGCGGTTTTCGCCCACCTCTGATTAACGATCGGCTCGATATGAGTGAAATAATCTTGAAAGGGCCGTAAAACCAAAAAAAACAAAAAACCAACCGATAAACCTGATTAAGAGGTTTAGCAGTTAACAATTTATTACCAGTGTTGAAGTCAGTTACATGGTAAATCAAATAAATTGCGAAATGTAAACGCCATAGGATGCCGCACGAGGAACATCATCATCCGAGTAAGGAAAATTTACAATCTCAAAACCAAAAACATCGCGTTTATCATAAATTTTGCAAGAAACAAACCCATCCAAAAGAGATAGATGTAAATCCAAAAACCGGACCTCAGTATCAGAAGAATTTGCTTTATTAAACTGAAGTTATGTGGGGTAAACTAAGTCTTCCTTTTCTAATGGTGGCTTGAGCTGGTTGTTTTCTTTGATGGTTGCATTTCCGGAGTAAGTGTTTCCTATACTCGCATAAAATCCTTTGAATATAGATGTTTGAAGCGAATCTTGAATGGGTCAGAAGCCGTGTTCAAACAACAAAAAAAAACATGATTCGTGTACTATGCGTTTTGAACGGTTGATATCACAATTAGGGCCTTGCTTTGTTTTCGTTACGATGAGTTCACACCGTCGCCCTGAACGTAGCATTTTAAAATCTTATGATGGCGAGAAAACGCCATTGTGGAACTGATGGCATTGCAAACAACGTTCCGAACTAGCCGCCATGCTGGTTTTTCGTCAAATTTGAAGAGTTTATAGGGAGTTTAGGGGCGTTTTGTCACAATCTGGCATTGAGATCGTACGTTATGCAAGAAAAACAATAATTTATGGTTGTTTCATTGCAATACAATTTGGCGGCTCCAACACTCGGCCTAGCGGCCTCGTGTTCAAACGATTTCCAGACACTTCGGCCCCACTACCATCTCGGTCCCTAGACAGATCGGCCCAAAACCAAGTCGGCCCTAGACACCTCGGCCCTAGTCACCTCGGCCCTAGAAACCTCGGCCCCACTGTCACCTGGCCCCCTAGACATCTCGGCCCCAAAGACATAGATGTAAAAAAAATAACCTATAACACGACATTTTCAGGTTAACTTGGACTATTACAACAAGAAGACACTCTGAAGGACAGCTAATCCCCCGCCGCCTTCAACCATGACTTTGACCTTGAGTCAGCATCACGAAAAGTGGGGTTTAGCAGGTTGTTTTTGTGAATATTTTATACTGATAGTCAATAAGCCTTTTCTACAAAAATACGGGCCATGAAGACTTTGCACTCAGTGTACATCCAGATCCATCTGTTCTGGATCTAAACTGTCATTCAAAATTTGCAAATTTTTAACCAACACAATATACATGTATCAAGTAATTTGAGGGGCAAATGTGACTAATAAATAAATAAATAAAGTATACAGTATACTTGTTACTGTCGTCTTTAAATATGAGCTGAAATGACAATCAAACAGGAATTTCTAAATTTGTGAAAATTCATAACAATGGAAACATACTGAGCAATTCCTAAAAAATACGATCAGTGAAGCCTTTGCACACAGTGCACATCCAAATCTACACTGTTTGCCACTAATATATACATATAGTATACATGTATCAAGTAATTTGAGTGGCTGATAGTCACAAATGTGACTAATAAATAAATAAATAAATAAATAAATAAATAAATAAATAAATAAAGTATACAATATACTCGTTACTGTGCGTCTTTAAATATGAGCTAAAATGACAATCAAATGTGTAAAATTAATAACAATGAGCTGTTTATCGTCAAGGATCTCTTTATCGGGGAAAAGGGATTAGTAACGCGTGGTTATTTATTGAGCTTCACACTTTACTAATTTAAGTCAATAACTGTACTAACCCAAAATACATTAACCCTTATCCCACTGAACACGAAATTCCTTATCTTTGCAAACAGTGTAGGCCCTGATCAGATTGATTATGCCCTCTGAACCGGATCTGCATCGTTTTTCATGCAGTTTTTGAAATGCATGCATACATTATATTAATTGGTTTAATAAAGAGGATAGTTCTAGTTCAGTGAACCTGAACACTGATAATTACCTAATAAATAAATAAATAAATAAATAAGTAAATAACTGAATAAATAAATTGTTTGTTTGAATTGGAGTTTAACGGCCCAGTCAACACTATTTTAGGTCATTTTTGGGCGGGTCAATTTACGTATCTGCACTTTTTTCCTGGGCAAGCTTATATGTAAGCGGTTATCCAGTACAGTGCACATTTTTTCCGTCAGAAAGTGACAACTGTCCTTCTCGAATAAGCGAAAGGGGAGAGAATGACCGTAGAAAAGATTTCATAACCAATCTCCACGAAAGAATGTTGCCGACCCCGCTGGGTATCGAACCCGCGTCCTCCTGATCACCAGTCAGATGCGCATCCGACATAGCTGCCGAGGCCGGATAAATGAATATGTTAACAAATATAAGATTATCCCCCATCATCACCATGATTAACGAAACCGAGGAACGATTTTTGTTGTTGCTGTTGTTTTACGGTCCTATCAAAATTATTTCACTAATATCGAGCAGATCGGTAATCAGAGGCAGAGGTGGGCGAAACCAAGAGAAAAACCACCTGAGCTACCGTTGAAGAAATTGGCGTCTCACATGTGAACCGAGCCATGCTCGAACCAACAGAGGTGAGAAACCTACATGTAATGATTAAAAGTCTGCGCTCTTATCCACTAGGCCACGGAGGACCCGCTCGAGGAATAAATTTACCAGACTTTGTAGTCCCATACAGATAACTGTTTACATGTTACTACTTTATACGTACGGACAGACAGTCGGGTATAGTCTTTGTTTGTTTGTTGATTTGATGTTTAACGTCCCCGTCAACACTGTAGGTTATTTTGGAGACGTTGCGTCCATTTTTTTTCAACGATATAATATATAATATTAGATTTTAGGTTCAAATTTTCGTGGCTCCCTATCAAAATAATCAAATCAGCAAATAAAAATGATAATAAAAAAATCATCGGGCATCCAACCCAACCCGATCTCCTATTTAAGTGTAAGTCCCGTGAGAAGTGGGGCCGAAGTGTCTAGGTATATGGGGCCGACGTGTCTCGGGGCCGAGGTGTCCAGGGGCCGACCCGTCTAGGGTTTCAATTTTATGTCGGGCCGAGGTGGTTTTGGGGCCGAGATGTCTAGACGCCGAAGTGTCTAGGGGCCGAGGTGGTTTTGGGACCGAAGTGTCCTGTTACCGTTCAAACAGCTTTCAACATATTTCATGTTAAAACATGAAAAATGTTGAAAACAGTTTCTCGAAACCTTATTGATTTCGGCAACCATAATCATAGCAAATATTTAGTTAGATTCTATTCCGTCAAACCATATAATGTTAAATGAACACTTCTACGAAGCAAACAATGACCATCACACTGAAACGAATTAGCCATTGTAAAGGAACGAACTGCATGCCGGCCTTTGCAGCATCTCTGTAGTTTCTTCCAATTATGCCTTTTCAGTGACCCTGACATATATAATTTATCGACACATTGTACAGGCAAATGCTCCAGAAACGCACAAAATAATAAAATAGGTAAAAGGGGTACTATATGGAAGACCATTTATGCTAATTTAGCAAAAGCGTCTATTACTTACTTTTAACACGACGAACGGGAAACGAGGAACATTGACGCGAGTATCTTTTGTATCAACAACATCACATAAGGAAAAAGTGATTGTAGTAAGAGTCAACAAAGTAGGATCTAGTGGCCCTGGGTGACTCTTTACATCAATATCAATGTTTGGTAAATATCCGTTCATTGTCGGAGGGTATATGCCCGAGTACTTCTGTTCCAAAGATCTTGGCTTTAATCCTAAAACGATATCAAATGAAGCCTACACATGTTCATATGCGCAAAAGTGCGGTGACAAACACAGAAGATATTCTAGTTTGAGTAGAACCCTAACCCTAACCCATCAACCATAGTGCAGTTTATATTTTACTTTTGGTCCTTTTAGATCAGCGTGAATATTCTGAGAAATCAGAAATAAATTATTGGTTTAGGCTCATATTCTAGACAGGTTTTTAATTATTTGGACCCACTTTTGATTTATCTCAGTCTTTGAATCGACTGCCTATTCGAAATTCGCAAAATTGCAGTATGTTTCCTCTGGCTTTCTTTGCCGGATCATTACAGGGTCACTGATGAGGTTTTATTAGCCGAAACTACGTAGTATGACCCATCGTCTTTCTTATGAATGTTTTTATTGCTCTTAAAGGAACTCATTTTTAATTTTTTATTTCAGAAATCTTTCAGTTGAAATTCAAAGAAGGAAAACAAACACAAAACACTGTAATGAAACAAAGAAATTATAGCAGGCACCACAAACACTTTAAGCTCCGACTCGGGAAAATTAGCAGTTAACCCATTGCACGCGGGAAACGTCTAAAGGGGAACCTTGGCAAACAGTGCAGGCCCGATCTTATCAGGAATGGCACTATTGCTGTCAGAATAGTCCATAAAAATAGAATAAAAAAAGAAAATATAGGCCTGACACCCCTTATATGACAAATGGAGTTTTCCAACATATAGAACATAGTCTACAGTGTACAATAGATTAACCCATTTTCATCACGTGAACAAGTCCGTGAAATGAAGACCCCCCCTAAACCCCACTCTATATAGAGAAAACTGGGGTTTACGGGGGTATTCATTATTTTTCTTATTTCTGCTCCAATATATAGGTTGTGGGTACTCGTTAGAACCGCCTCAATGAGGCGGTTCTAACGAGCACACACAACCTATGTTTTGTGCATTTGTAGGATAAATATCAAGGTTTTTCATAAGAAAACTTGTCATTTTGGAGATGTGAAAAATGCACTATGTCGCACGGGTGTGTTATCGTAATGTGTACAGGACACACAAACACTGCACACGGTCAAACAGAGAAAGCCCGGTCTCGAGATCAGACAAACAGAGCTTGGCGTCTGATCAGCATCATTACTTTTTGCTAAAATGTTCAGCTATTTTCTAGATAACTTGATAACTTTTTCGAAACTGAACTCGAACCTAACATGCCTATATCTTGGAATGGATTCCTGTTATAAATAAGGCGGAGTACATTCAGTCCAAAATGGATAACTCTTATCCTGCTGTTCACGACAACCCCTATCTTTGCAAACAGTGTAGATCCAGATCAGATGGCTTCTGAAGAAGCCATCTGATCAGGATCTACACTGTTTGACATTCAATTTATGAATTTGTAGGAATAAATTACATCAAGTAATCTGATTGGTTCAAAGTCAGAAATGGGTGTGGCTAAACTGAATATTCAGCAAGGGAAGGGTTAAAATACTTTTTACTTGCAATGATTTCAGTACACAATTTCGTAAACATATTCTTCGACATAAAAAGATTGTGTACAGCATAAATATTATACGACAGACTGTATTTGCATGCATGGTACATAACCCAATCACGATTGATAACTTTACTTCCCTCTTTAATTGTACGCCGGTGGGTCAGGCATCACGTTCTATGATGGTTCTTGCGTAAATGCTTACTTACGTACGTAATGTTAGTTCGCCCCCCGCCAATCGGGGCTTGAAGAAATAGATGGGCTGCATGATGCTTCCACGCAGAGCTGAAACCGACCCGCACATGAGTACTGGTAAACCGCTTCGATGACCTTAGCCTGCCCAGGCAATGTGGTGCGAGTCGGACCGTCCATGCTTATAAACCCTATTGGTTTCATTGGGCAGCAGGGCTTGAGATGTCATTTCATCTCAGTGTCGGGTAAAAGTCCCACAAAATTGGAAGCAACGTCTCCAAAATGACCTTTACAGTGTTGACGGGGACGTTAAACCTCAAATCAAACAAACAAACAAACAAACAAACGTAATGTTAGTTGGTACCTGATGCTATGCCTCTGGTTGCTCCCATAGGAGTCTAACTGTTGGTTTTCTTTTGCTCCAGCATTTCAGTGGTTTGCTGCTGTCGAGTCCTTGCCGTTGTTCGTCTCTGTGGTTGTTTGATTTTTGTGTCCTCGGAGATGTTGCAAAGATGAGTTAGGAAAATAGAAGTGAAGCCTTCATGTGACTGAACAAATTATTTCTCTAAATCGCGACGGAATAAAGGACGAGGATTGCGGCCGCGTAAAATTGATTTAATCCCCCAGTACAAATTCTTATCACTGACGTTCAAAGGCGGTTCTACTATCGCGGTTTAATTTGTTATGGTTTTTCTTTGAGTGTGTGTATCGCTTATATCTTTTTTGTTTTGGATAGCCAATTGGCGGCCATTTTGTGGAAAAATAACTGTCCTTTTGGCTTTCCACTCTTGATGTTTTCACTCTTGTCTAGTTATTTATTGTTTGAATTTCTTTCCCTTAGGTGTCTCTGATGGGTGGCGTTGGTTAATTTAATCGATTCCTGTTTGTTTGTATTGTACTTTACCGGCCCAGTCAACATTATTTTGGGGTCATTTTTTAGCTGGTCAGTTAACCTATCCACAATTTTCCTGGGCAGACTTATATGTAAGCGGTTAACCAGTACAGTGCACATTCTTTCGCCAGAAACTGACAACTGCCCTTCTTGAATCAGCGGAAGAGAGAGAATGACCGTAGAAAAGAATTCACGATCAATCGCCACGAAAGAATGTTGCCGACCCAGACAGGTATCGAACCCGCGTCCTACTGAGCTACCGAGGCCGACTTTGTCGATTCATGATCATTGCCGTCACTTCTATTTTACCAGAGTGTCTAATCTTGTAACTGACTTCAACACTCGTTAAAAACTCCTTAATCATGGTTATCGGTATCATAAACTTCGAAAAGCCTTTCCTAAGTTTTAGAGTCGTCATTTCACTTTAGTTTAAAACTAGAAGTAAAGACAATGATGAGGAATTGATACAATTACCTCACACCTCCCATCCAAGACATCAAAGGGAAAGACTCCCAAACATAAAACAACTTCACAATAATGAAAACTTCACAATCGGAAAGCCAAAAGGACAGTTATTTTTCCACAAAATGGCCATACAGCTATCAAAAATAATAAAATATTAGCAATACGTACATGCACAGACAACTTTACAAACAATAAAACACAATAGAAACGCGCCTTGGAAAGGTCAGTTAAACGTTTTTTTTTTTTTTTTTTGTTTTTTTTTTTGTTTTTTTTTTTTTGTTATTTGTGGCTTAAATCGATTTACTTTCCCTTCCTAGGCGGGGTTTCTATTGTAATTTAATTATTATAGTTTGTCTTTGTATGTAGGTATTATTAATATCTTTTTATTTTGGATATTATTGGGTATTTTGTGGGAAAGTAACTGACATTTTGACACTCGGCTTGTGACGTTTGCATCGAGTCCTCACCGTTGTTTCATCTCTGTGGTTGTTTGTTTTTTTTGTTCTCGGAGATGTTGCACTGATGAGTTAGAAAAAATAGAAGTGGAGGCAATGATCAGGAATCGATACAATTAACCCACAGCTCCCATCAGAGACACCAAAGAAAAAGAAACACAAATACGAAACAATAGACCCTAATGAAAACATCAATAGCGGAAAGCCAAAAGGTCAGTTGCTTTCCCACAAAATGGTCAATAGGCTATCCAAAATAAAAAAATATAAGCGACACAAACACCCAAAGACAAACCATAACAAAAATAAACCGCGACAGAAGAACCGCCTTGGAACGGTCAGCAGAAAGCCCACGCGTACTGAAAAAGAATATCTGCCTAAATCGCGACGGAATAAAGGGCGAGGATTGCGGCCGCGTAAAATCGATTGAAGCCACCCTCCACCACCACCCCATCAGTGAACTTCTTTTCACTGATCGTTCTAAAGCGCTTCTTCTGTCGCGGTTTATTTTTGTTATGGTTTGTCTTTGAGTGGGTTTATCGTTTATATCTTTTAGTTTTGGATAGCCATTTCGCAAATAATTTGGCCATGGGAAAGTAACTGTCATTTTGGCTTTCCGTTTTGGAATCTAGTTATTTAATGTATGTGTTTCTTTCCTTTGGTGTCTCTAATGGGAGGTGTGGGTTAATTGTATCGATTCTTGATTATTGCCTTCACTTCTATTTTTCATTATGATAAGTTGTTTTATATTTGTGCTTCTTTCCTTTGTTGTCTTGGATGGGAGGTGAGGGGCAATTTATCTTTTATTGATTATTGCCTTCACTTCTATTTTGATCCATTGAACCTTTTCTGTAGCAGCAATATCTCATGATAAGATTCCATGTATCAAGATATGGAGGAGAAAAAAAAAACAGTTTCAAAATAGCTATATAAGTATTGATTCATGGACCGTGATTTTTTCTATCAGCAACAGGTTTTCAATATCAACATTTAAGCAGAACATGATAAGATTCCAGCATAGCTGTCAACCGTAATTCGGTCAACAACCATGTGTACAGTCTGTCGCATGATTTTCTAATTGTATCCCACCTTTTTGTGACGGAAGTGGTCTTTCTTAATCTATCTGAAAACTGAAAAATAGCTATCACTTCATTTTGTTTTTAATTTATAAACCAAGCCTGTAGTATGAAGTGTACAGTTTTTTGGGCCAGACTAGCGATTTTCGGCCAATTAGGCCTCATCAGTGACAAAAGAAACTTCTAAAATGCTTTGCAAACGAAGATTCACTTGTTTTAAGAGCTAAGCAGTTAAGTGTTTGTGACGATTATTGAAATCGTTTACATGTGAACTGTGAACAAGCTCTGGCGGAAGTTGAGAAGAAGAAATGGAAAAATAAAAAACAGGTTTCATTTGTCAGGCGGTGATAAAAAGATTCAAGTTGGAGTCGCTGGCTGTTTTGTATTCTACCTAAGATTTAAAAGAAACATCCTAAACAATAATTCGAGTAATGGACAAACGAAAAATATTCTTACCAACTTACTGAAAATGATACAAGGCAGAAATGGAGCTTCCTGATTGCTTTTCTGTACAATTTGCCATCCGGAAAAGGAGTCTGATTTTGAAGGAAATTTATGATGTGAACAGTGACTCTCAAGATGGATTTCCTGACAACAGCTTACTGTTAAAATATTCTTATATGAACCAGCGCATGACAAAACCTACAAGAAATCTTGAGGGACCAGCGAAGACTCAGTTCAGCCTGCGCTTTCGCGCAGTCTGATCAGAGTCTTCGCTGATCGCGTGTACATACTCTTGGCTAATATCTATGCAAAGAGACATAAGTATAAGGTCTTGTCATAGTGGATAGGTGCGCAGGTTGATTTGTGTCTGTGTTGGTCACACCCATCTTATTGTAGGTTTTGTTATGCGCTGGCTCATATCATACCTGCAGGGCATCCGGATTTCCCACCGTATATACTATAATTACCCACAGGCCATTCAGCTGAAATGAATAAAAACATCTTGAAATCACCCTTATATAATTTTGACCCCCTTGAACCCCACTTTTATGTAGTCAACAGGGGTAAACCTTATTTTTCTTATATCTGCTCTAAAATATTGATTGTGTGTACCCGTCAGAACCGCGATGAGGTGGTTCTAACGAGTACCCACAATCTATATTTTGAGCAGAAATAAGAAAAATATCACAATTTTCATCTGAAAATTTTCATTTTTCGGTAGTAAAATTTACAAGGTATTTGTATAGGCGTGTTTTCGTAACGAGGTCCAGTGAACTCAAAGAGACGGTAACCCCTTCCCTCCTGAGTTTCTGAAACTGGTTCTTCCCATTTTGAATAAGAATACCTTCACTTTTGTAAATACGGGATAGCAGTTAACAGGATGACAAAGCAGTGTAGTTCCCGATTAGATGGCTCAATAGGAGAAGTCCACCTTGATCTTCCGCGTTTGCATAAGTAAACATGAGTTGAAAGGTTTAATAGCTGGTGCATGGCAGAATCAGCACCAGTTATTCTTTCGAATTATTGCAAATTAAACTTATACTTACATCAAAGCAATTCCCTTAAAAATATGCTAAGCAATTTTATTTCAAAGGAAAAGGGAATTTAAAAGATTATGTGGTATATGTCAAACATTTCAGATAAAAATCGGTAAACATTATATTTCTTCTTACACTCCCTAGCGTGCGTTTGAGGGATATTCCGTGATAGAATATACATTATAGCAACAGGCGGGCCTTATTTTGCCGTTTCTTGTGCGTTTGGAAAGTGTCTTGTTTTGTGTTACATTTGTGTTTGTTTGTTTGTTTGATTTGAGGTTTAACGTCCCCGTCAACACTGTAAAGGTCATTTTGGAGACGTTGCTTCCAATTTTGTGGGACTTTTACCTGTCACTGAGATGAAATGACATCTCAAGCCCTGTCGCCCAATGAAACCAATAGGGTTTATTAGCCTCGCACCGCGGTTTCTGGACAGGCTTAGATCCTCTAAGCGGTTTACCAGTACTAGTGTGCGGGCCGGATTCAGCTCTGCGTGGAAGCATCATGCAGCCCATATATTTCTTCAAGCCCCTATGGGCGGGGGCCAGTTTCGTTTGTGCCTTCATGTCACTTGTTCTGCCTTTTCCTGAGTTACATTCTCTGCTGTTTTTGCACATTAAACATTGAAATGGAGACACATATAGGTCTATGGTAACATGCAAGACATCATTTGAACCGATCTCTGACGTTTTTGTTTTTGGAAAGGAACAAATATTCTGCCAAACGTTTATATGTACTTCTAAACATGTACAGATAGTTTATGCCTAAGGAAAGGAAGTTAAAGTTATGATATTCATTATTTATGATGAAATGAGCCCCGGTACTGAGGCGGTTCTAACGTGTACCCACAACCTATGTTTCGAGCAGAAATAAGAAATAAGAAACAAAAAAACGCAATTTTTCATCTGAAAGAAAATTTTCAGTTTTTGGTGGTAAAATTTTCAATATATTTAGATAGGCGTGTTTTCGTAATGAGTGCAAAACCTGCCTTCGGGATATAGGGCCAGGTAAGACACTGACTGGCCTGTTCAGATACACAGACTAGCAAGAGTCTTAAAGGTTTACATAACGAAAACACGCCTACACAAATACATTGCCACCTTTATCGCCGAAAAAATGAAAAATTGAAGATGAAAAATTGTGATTTTTTTCTTATTTCTGCTCAAAATATAGATTGTGGGCACTCGTTAGAAGCGCCTCATCGAGGCGGTTCAAACGAGTACCCACAATCTATATTTTAGAGCAGAAATAAGAAAAATAAGGTATACCCCCGGAAACCCCAGTTTTACTATATAAAAGTGGGGTTCAAGGGGGTCAAAATTATATAAGTGTGTTTTCGTGATGTAGAAATAGAGGTATTGTACCATCCAAGTAACGATCATATACCAGCTAATCTGACTGGGCGGTTGTGAAGTGTGATCTGCACCTTTGTCATTTGTAAATAACAAAAACCTAGATTTACTATTGATGAGCCTCAAATGGCACCTATAAGATAAGTGAGTAAAGATACCTCAGGAAACCCAAAGTCTACCCCAAACACCAAAGTAAAAGACTGACAAACACATCTGAGCAAACAACAAAATCACAGGCGACCCCTACTGACGTCTGCAAAAAGTGAAATTTTAACGAAATTGAAATCAAGCACTTTTTAGTGCTTTCCTTGTCTGAAAATGTCCTTTTTGTTTACCATGTATGTTTAAATTTTGGTACCCGTTGCTTTATAACTGAGCTTCTTTCCCTTCGGTGTCTTCGATGGTAGGTGAAACATTACGAAAACACGCCTATACAAACACATTGTAAATTTTACCGCGGGAAAAATTGTGGTATTTCTCTTGTTTCTGCTCGAAATATAGATTGTGGGTACGTTAGATACGCCTCGGTGAGGCAGTTGTAATGAGTAGCCACAATCTATATTTTATAGCAGAAATAAGAAAAATAAGGTTTATCCCTTTCAACCAAAGTTTTTACTATATGGCAGTGGGGTTCAAGGGGGTCAAAATTATATAGGCGTGTTTTCGTGATGGGTAATTGTGCCGATTCCTGATCATTAATTTCGCTTCCATTTTCCTCGCTTTCAAAACCAACTGTTATGTATAATTCCTTATGATGAACAACCAGCCTCAAACAACACACCAAACCAATGGCACCAATAGCATATCAAAAAGGCCCTCATTACCACAGGCACAAAACACAGAAACAGTAGTCAACAGGTCCTTAGACATAATAAGGATTGACAATGGATACGTTCATTATTTGTTTGTTGTTTGAAGGATATTTTATGGGAGGTTGTATGAATGGTGTCGCTGAGGCGATTCAAACAACTACTCACAGTACATAATTTACGGCAGCAATATGACAAAAGTATCAAAAAGCTACCCTGTTTTCTTTCCCATATCTGGAGCTATGAGCTTCCTCGCTCTTCCTCTCAAAATGTCGTAATACCGAGTTGGAAAAGGGACCACACCAAGAACTGCCACGGCGTGAGCAGAAAACAGACAACGAACAGCTCCCTCTCCACAACAACGGATAAGACGGATATTTGACGATAAATTAAGAACATATTTTCCCAAATAAACCTATGCTGTTGGTATTATTTTTCAATATAAACATATTATCAGCCTTGATAGCGCAGTGGTTAACTTGTTCGACTTATGGTCGAGATGTTGTGCGTTCGAATACGGCTACCGATATTGGACAAGACACGTAATGACACTGCCCCACTCCGCCCAGGTGTAAATGGGTAGCAGTGGTGTAAAAGTCATTGCCTCTCTCGCGCGCGCGCAAGAAAACACCCTGAATGAGTTTTCGAGAACGATTCAATAAGCTTGAAGCTTTCATCGCAATCGAACTAAAATAAATTAGTATAAACTAATATAAACATGTCGTGCGTATTCATTAGAATCGCCCCGTTTATAGTTTTACTGGAAAATTAAAAACAAAATATCATTCAATATCACCAAATACTTTCACAAAGTGATTATATGGCTAGTAGGATTAAGCACACACCTGTCACAGCGTGGGTTGGATTTCTGACAGCTGAGGTCATCGTACAGAATGTCATCTGATAGTTTTTCTCTCCACTCGGACCCATAAGATAAGATGTTATGGTACGAACTGGCCGAAACTGGAAGGTCATGTTTATATAGCCGTACTGCCAGACATTTACATCAGGATCAGGACAACCATATCTTGACATGAGTACCGAGTAGTCACCTGTTGGCCAATGTCGACGTTCCTCAACTAAAAATAAATACACTTTAGAGATCTTCGAGCATGCGCCCCCAGCAAAGCGCAGGCTGATCAGAGTCTACACGGTGCGCTATATGGATCGTCATTGACACAACGCTTCTTCTTGCTGTTAGGGAAAGTTTTTTCTGACTTTGTGTATACTGACCGATTTTAGCTTTCGCTGAGTGGACATGATCAATGGTCCTTCATTTTCTTGGTACTGCACATATAACAAAGTAAATTAAGAATTATTGACCCATTTAAAACACAGATCCGCCTGTGTGTCACTGCAACCAAGAAGTATCGAATAGACAGCAAAGTCTCTGATCAGATTGCGTGGGTGCGCAGGCCGATCAGCACCTCTGCAGCTGTCTTTGTCATTAAACGTTTTCTAGCGATGCGACTTGTACGGTCAGGTGGAATGAATGATCTGTTATAAGACAAGGACCAAAGTATAGAAGTTCTAAAGATGCACCATGGGAAACTTCAATGACTCGAACACCGACTGAATGTTTACCATAGCTAATAAAATCTCCAAGGGAATTTTTCCCATAGCTCCATATTATAAGAAGCTGATGTGGTGTTCCGTTGTAGATGGGCGTCCCCAACTCGAGATATGACTGTGCTGAGTTGAATCGAGGCTATGTTCTGTAGCCTCGGTTCCGCTCAGCACGCTCATCCCGAGGGCTGGAAAGTCCCATCTACAACAGAATATTGGATTCTTTTTCTTGCACAAAACCATCGAAAATTTTTATTTCACTTTACTCAACGTTTCATTTTTCGCGCCCATACTTATGTAGTTTGCCTAGATAAGAACACCGGGGGTAAGAACAGAATTTCTTTCCCATGCTTAAACCACGGATATTCTTATCTGGTAGGTAAGAAAAGAAATAGTTACTGTAAGTTAAGTGCAATTTTCTTATTATATCTTGAAAATTAATGATCGCACTCATAAGAATCGCATCGATTCATAGAGGATCTTACATGAGTGCTCTTGTATTATTAAAATTAAACACGTTGAGGAAAAGGGATAAAACGACTTTGCCTCGTATTTTATCCATTTTCCTCAACGTGTTTAATAAATGCAATAATACATTAGAACGAATGCAAGATTCATTTAAAATGCATTTAATTCACGATTTTTGTACAAAAAGTCAATATTCCGCCATTAGTAAACGCGATGCCGTTAAGGATGACGACGTACATGTAACGTTACGGTGCGTATCTGACTGATTTGCATATTTCATCCACTAGTGGATTACCGAATGTAATACATGGCGTTATTACATTCTTAGACGCAACGTCATATGGTAAGAATGAATACACAAAACATGAAGGTCGGATTGATATCATTAAAGCATCCCCATTAGTCCTCTTAATCTAGTAAAGTGATTTATTTTCGTGGCTTGAACTACCCCTACATCAAACTAGTTTTCGGTGTTCCAAAGGCGCTACAGTTATTAAAATTCGACGGTATAAACAAAATCAGGTAGCAGACATGACTCTCTGCATACTCCTATCAAATGTTTTGACTTTATTTAATACCATGTAAATTTTAATCCAAAATGTTGTATAAAACAAAACGCAGTCTCGATCACATTCCTTGTAGTAGCAAATAATATCAATAAAGAATATGTTAATGATTAACAATAAGTTATGAATGGTTAGATCCTTTGGGAGCAAAGAATACACAAATTAAACGAAAATAGAAGACTCGGTTTTATTGAAGAAAAGGCCGAAAAAAAAACAGACAAAATCACAGCCCATAAGTGCCACCAAGCTGATGTGGAAAAGGGACGACTACGCACATACTATAAGAGCAGCAAATTCTAACTACCTCTTTCTTCCTCTTAAGAGTTGGTATCAATGGTTTTTAAGTTCGTGTACAGAGAGGCATACGACATGAAACCTGGATAGAAAATCCAGCTTCTGATTTCTGAAAGACGAAAGGTGTTATCTACTCACAGACCAATGCCTACGAGAACGAAACATCCATGTGCTTGTTCACTAGTGGTGAAATCTGTCCCAAACTGGCACCTTTACGTGACAGAAATCCGCCTCACATGGGCCATAATACGGCACAGCTCATACGCGACGTTTGACGTTCTAACGTTATAAATTTTCGGATAACATCGGCTTTCTATATAAGCGACGTTAAACTGCAATGCAGAGGTTCAAACGTCTATAACTTCGTTGTTTCTTGACAAAAACCTCAAGTGCGTTTTAATTTAATTCAAAGGAATATTTGGTACTAAAATTTCTCGACTTGTTAAAATGTTTGGTTTCGCCTCTTTTACTCCGGCTTTCCTGGTGAAAAAAGGCTGTCGTCAAATCATCATATTCAGTGTGTATGTAAGAAAAAGAATCGATCATTTTTGTTCAGAAGGGACAGGAGAAATCAACTCGAGGGCCCAGCGGTCACATGCGAAACTCAGAAAAGTTGAGTTTTTTTCCCTGCTGCACAACAATGGTGGATTCTATTTATCTCCAGCCCTCCCAATTGCATTTCTATTTCTAAAAACAACATATTAACAGCACAGGTTACCTCCGGCTAATACGAATGTTGCATTAAATCCTGTTTTCTTGACACTCATATCTGAATGAAAATGGATATGCACGTGCGACGCCACAATTTTGCGACTGTTTTGAGAGTCACATTTGGTCCAGATAAGTGGTGCACTGTCATCCAAACCTTCAAATACCTATAGAAATAGATTAAACAGTCAACGTTTTATATTTATATAGTATAAGTACGCTTTTATAACCATTAGTTAGCTGTAATAATAAAGGAATTCCCCATTTCGATTTTAGTAAAGAGAACGAACAGTCTCATACAGTAAGAATGGACATGTCAACTTTTAAGACTCATTTAGTTTCACTGCTGACCGACCACAGGCGGCCGTCCCTTTGCTGTTTCTTATCTGTTAACTGTCTTTCTCTTGTTGGTGCATGTAATATGTTTCTATGTGTGCTTTCATGAGTCTATTCTTTTGGAGGCTTAAGACGATTGAGTTCTTTGATTTCTTCTTTCAGAGTAATTCTGACTTACTTATTTTAACATAAATGTATTCTGAAGCCCCAATCAAAACCTGTTTTGCATTGTATGTCGAAATACGACATATTTATGTCTATATTCTTTTGTTTCTTTGTTGTATTTTGTAGTTCCACTTAAATTCCGTTCAGAAATTTAGTGATACACATTTTAGCCCTTATCTCACTGTGGAAAAGGTGTAGAACGTCGAAGATACCGAAAGGAAAGTGGCACAATTTTAAAGCAATGGCACAATTATTTAAACATACGAGCCAAAATGACAGTTTCAGACAAGGAAAGAAATAAAAAGTGCCTGATTTCAATTTCATTAAATAAGTATCTCAGAAAAATAATCCTTTTTGCAGGAGTCGCCTGTGTTTGTTCGTTTGTTTGATTTGAGGTTTAACGTCCCCGTCAACACTGTAAAGGTCATTTTGGAGACGTTGCTTCCAATTTTGTGGGACTTTTACCCGACATTGAGATGAAATTAGATCTCAAGCCCTGTCGCCCAATGAAACCAATAGGTTTTATTAGCATGGACGGTCCGCCTCGCACCGCGGTTCCTGGACAGGTTTAGATCCTCTAAGCCGTTTACCTGTACTAGTGTGCGGGCCGGATTCAGCTCTGCGTGGAAGCATCATGCAGCCCATATACTTCTTCAAGCTCCAATGGGCGGGAGCGAAGGAGTCGCCTGTGATTTTGTTGTTTGCTCAGATGTGTTTGTCAGTCTTTCACTTTAGTAATTGGGTAGACTTGCCCAAGTCTGTTAATTAATTGTCCATTGTAGAACTCTGGTTGTTTGCAGCAAAATAACAACAACAAAAACAATACTACATTGCATGAAAATTTTTCAGAGATGAAGGCTAAAGAGACTTTTACATATGTTTTTGTTTAAAAGGATTTCATCTGATAGAAACAAGTAAAAATAGGTAAAAACGTCTAGTGTTTGGGGTGGACTTTGGGTTTCCAGAGGTATCTTTAGTCATTTAAATATCATACAGGTGCCATTTGAGGCTCTTCAATAGTAAATCTAGTTTTGCTTTTTGCAAATGACATAGGTGCAAATCACACTGCACAACCGCCCAGTCAGATTAGCTGTTATATGATGGTTACTTGGATGGTACAATACCTCTATTTGGGCCCCGTCAAGCGATTTTGGTACTTATCGCCTATGCGAGAAGCGAAGGTTCAGGCGAGCTTGCGCATCCGCGCAGTCTCGCCAGAACCTTCGCTGCTCGCTCATACAAGCAGTGAATCCAGAGGAACCTTCAGACAGAAAGCCATATCCCTGGCCCCTCTGAATGGCTGGGCATGCGCAGTTAAAATTTGTCATGACGAAATGCTCGAAGACACAAATTCGCTTGGCGGGGCTCATATCGAAAATTTTAAGATTCTTGCTAATCTGTGTATCTAAACAGGCCAGTTTGTGTCTTACCTGGTCTCATATCCAACAAGTTCAGTTTCCTACGATATCCAGGAATATAAGAATCTTATATTGGTGTGAGGGGTGGATTGAAAAATCCGTCCCGAGGGACACTGTCCGGCATCACGAGGCTTGCCTCGTGATGCCAGACAGTGATCCCGAGGGACGGATTTTTCTATCCACCCCTCACACCCATATAGGATTCTTTTTCTTGCACACCTTCCATTTCTCACCTCGGATTTTAATGCTGCAGTCACTTTGGTTACCGACGTCCGCCATATTGTTATGACTCTACAAGATTGTTTATTGACGTCACGTAACGTGCTGTGAAGTCAACCTTGACGACGGTGCATACGAGGTCGTAATCAACCAGTGCATTTATCAAACACGCGATTATATGCGATTTAAGTCGGAACACCAGGGTCAGAACATAAATTTCTATCCCAGGGTAAAATCACGGATTTCCTTGTCTGGTGTGCAAGAAAGACCCTGATAATACCGAAAAAATGCTAAACCAATATTTTCACCGACAGACTAAGGCATTTTGACATGTTGGACACATCTTCCTATATCATACATAGACGTAGCTATAACTCGGGTAAAGACCAAGGCGTGGTTATGAACTCATAAATCGACCATAAACAATTGACCTGAAGCGACCAGATCATCCAAAATTGTCCTGCGATTACCGACGCGATTTTCCTACATGCTTTTCAATTAAAGAAAGATCACAATTAAAGAAAGATCACTGCAATTGAAATCGATATCGTCACTACAAACATGGAATATACGATATTTTGATTTTTCATTGTTTGTGAATTCGATGCACCATCAAAAATAACACATGTCCTCTGTTTATTCGATGTAAATTAGCTTTACGTAAAAATGTGTGTCAGAAATTATGTCAAGAGCGTTTGTACGTCATTGTGTCGTTGATGAATCACTTTCAGCGCCGACGTAACATAATGAACGCGACGCCAGATAAGCTTAGCAACTGCAGACATTATTCGAATGCAAATTACAAGTTAACCATTTGATAAAGTAATATGCCAAGCTATTTTCCAGGTGCAAACGTTTAGCTTACACCTAGTACTATACCCTGTAAACCGCTGAAAACCTCTGAAACGACGCGAAATCGACATGGAAAAAGATTGTTTACTGCGGTAACGGCTGACGCTTTGAAATTGCATTAACATTACAGTTTAAAGCATAAAAGAAACAGGAAATTTGATTTTTTAGAGTATGATCAATTTTTATTACACTCATGAACCCAAAGTAATTATTTTCACTCGTGACTTCGCCACTCGTGATTATACTACATTTTTTGAAATAAAAATTGATCTGACACTGAAAAAATCAAATAGCTTCTATATCATTGACAAAGAAAGTGTAGATGGCAGTGGGCAACTTTTTTGTGACCTTGACCTCAACATGACCCCAAGGTCAACGGTTAAAAATTATGATTTGCCATATCTCTTAAACTATTAGAGTTACACTTCTGAAACTTTGCTTATTGGATGGTCCTTGGAGTATAGAATATGTCAGGTTCGTTTTGGTGTGACCTTGACCTCAAGGTCAAAGGTCAAAAAGTATGATTTTGCCATATCTTCTAAATTATTAGAGTTACACTTCTGAAACTTTGGTTATTGAATGGCCCTTGGAATATAGAATACATTTGGATACTTTTGGTGTGACCTTGACCTCAACATGCCCCCAAGGTCAAAGGTCAAAAATTATGATTTGCCATATCTCCTAAACTATTGGAGTCACACTTCTGAAACTTTGCTTATTGGATGGTCCTTGGAATATAGAATATGTTGGGCTACTTTTGGTGTGACCTCGACCCCAAGGTCAAAGGTCAAAAGTATGACTTTGCCATATCTTCTAAACTTTTGGAGTTATACTTCTGAAACATGGTTATTTGATGGCTGTTGGAATATAGAATAAATTGGGATACTTTGGGTGGACCTCAACATAACCCCAAGGTCAAAGGTAAAAAAAGTATGACTTTGCCATATCTTCTAAACTATAAGAGTTACACTTCTGAAACCTTGCTTATCAGTTAGAATGCTCTTTGCAACTTTTTTTTAACTTACATGTAGTTTTCGCTAGCTAATACATAGCCATTAGTGCTACTCATAGAAAAAGCGGGTATTTGCGATGGTATACCATCGACTGCTGATCTAGTTATTAACTGTTTTCATTTCGCTTGTTTACTGTCTTTTGCCACATATTCCGCCATCAGTAAATGCAACGTCGTTAATGACGTCGAACGCGTAACATTACGCGTTGTAGTACAATATACGGTGTGTTAAGTTTTATTTTATTCGCACTGGGTTTAAATCATATTTCCGCACATTAAGCAAATTGGGATGACGGCGCGTTTTGTGACACCATGTCATTTCGGTATACCTGTCCTGGTGTGTACGGTGTAATGAAAATAAATGAATCACAAGTAGGCCTACAGGAAAATAAAAATCAAAAATGACTTCCTTTAAGAGCAATGAAAACATTCATAAGAAAGAAGATGGGTCATACTACGTAGTTTCGGCTAATAAAGCCTCATCAGTGACCCTATAATGATCCGACAACGAAAGCCAGAGGAAACATACTGCAATTTTGCGAATTTCGAATAGGCAGTCGTTTCAAAGACTGATATAAATCAAAATGGGGTCCAAATAATTAAAAACATGTCTAGAATATGAGTCTAAACCAATAATTTATTTCTGATTTCTCAGAATATTCACGCTGATCTAAAAGGACCAAAAGTAAAATATAAACTGCACTATGGTTGATGTACGGGGAGACGTTTTACGGCCGCCACACGGCACAACACCAGCTGCAGTGAAGGCAAATAAAAATAAAAAATGAGTTCCTTTAAGAGCAATGAAAACATTCATAAGAAAGAAGATGGGTCATACTACGTAGTCTGTTTCAATATAAAACTGATTAGATGAATGAGTCAAGGGCCAAGTCCGGCCTACACTCATAGACAGTCGATCCAACAGAAACGTTAGTGCTGTGATTAATTTAAATCTTATGTTTAACCCTTATCTTGCTGAATATTCATTTAAGTCACGCCCATTTCTGTCTATCAACCAATCAGATGACTTGATGTAATTTATTCCTACAAATTCATAAATTGAATGTCAAACAGTGTAGATCCTGATCAGATGGCTTCTTCAGAAGCCATCTGATCTGGATCTACACTGTTTCCAAAGATAGGGATTGTCGTGAACAGCATGATAAGAGTTAAATCATATCTAGAGGTGGGCGATGTTTTTCATACTAATGTAAACCAAGAACATTCAGCACTGAATTGGCTTTTGTCAACCCTGTGATTTCATAGAAGAGAAAAAATGGCTGATAGACAGATTGACGGATGGACGACAACGCATGGGAAGTTATATGTTCTATCGTAGCTAATAAATGGGTTTACCTGTTTATAAAATGTGTCACGTGCAGCTGCATATATATTAATTTACATGAGAATCATCGTCAAATGACGCATTTTCCTTTGCCATTTTCTCCACATAATATTACGCAAACACGCCTATATAAATACATTGCCACCTTTATCGCCGAAAAAATGAAAATTTTATGATGAAAAATTGTGATATTTTTCTTATTTCTGCTCCAAATATAGATTGTGGGCACTCATTAGAACCGCCTCAACGAGGCGGTTCTAACGAGTACCCACAATCTTTATTTTAGAGCAGAAATAAGAAAAATAAGGTATACCCCCGGAAAACCCAATTTTACTATATAAAAGTGGGGTTCAAGGGGGTCAAATTTATATAGGCGTGTTTTCCTGATGCAGGGTCTTTTCTATATACGTGTATTGCAGAGACATGGGGCTTTCCAATAGTGATGTGTATTGAGAGCAAAAATCGCAAAAATCAATGATTCAGAATTTTTGAACTTGAGTTTAAAAATACACATCCATGGGAGACATTGGTACCTTAAGTAGAATTGATACACCTGGTGGATTTCCTCGCCATTTTTCAAAGGGAGAAAACTTTCGGGACTTCCTGTTCACTTTTCTATAAACTCTATTCCACAGAAAAAGGGGTCTACTCTTAAAGGGAAGAAGAAGCAAATTCTTTCCTTTAAGAGTTGACTCATATTGACATGGGAGACAAAATACTTTTGCAGGAGTTGTCTCCCCTGAAGATGCATCCATTCCCTTTTAATACTTGCATAAATGACCTTTTCTGGTAAAAACAAATGATATTTGTCTCATTCTTTGTTCAAGTCATAGATTACGGGCGTTCGTTAGCGCCACCGTAGTGAGGAAATTCCAACAAACATTACGAAAACACACTTATACAAATACACTGTAACCCTTATCGCCGAAAAATGAAAATTTTAAGATGAAAAATTGTGATATTTTTCTTATTTCTTCTCAAAATATAGATTGTGGGCTTGTACCCACAATCTATATTTTAGGACAGAAATAGGAAAAAAGGTGTATCCCTATAAAAGATGGATTCAAGGGGGTCAAATTTATATAGGCGTGATTTCGTGATGTATTTACAATCTATGTTTGAAACAAACATAAATTAAAAAAAACAGGTAATCTACTTTTCTCTATTATTAAGTCTATATAATGTGAGATTCGCAAGAGTTTTTTATTTCACGACATTGTTACGGGCTTGATGCATCGAAGAAAGACATGACTGATGACTTATGCAACAATGCCTGATATTTAATCATTTCAATGATGCATAGAATGCAAATTTAACAAAGGCAGGTAGCAGGCATGACTAGATATTCTCATCAAGAATGAACATTCTTGCACACCAGACAAGGAAATCCGTGATTTACCCTGGGATAGAAATTTATGTTCTGACCCAGGTGTTCCGACCCAAAATCGAATATAATCGCGTGTTTGATAAATGCACTGGTTAAATACGACCTCGTATGCGTCGTCGTTAAGGCTGACGTCACAGTACTTTACGTGACGTCACTAAACTTTCCTGTAGTGTCATCACAATATGGCGGACGTCGGTAACCGAAGTGACTGCAGAATTAACAGAGGGCCCAGAGGGCCCTGATTCGCTCACCTGAATGTCACTGTCTCTAGCACATTCTATTTTTAGCTCTGGTGGCCATCTTGTTGATCAGAGTGGAACGATCTTAGCTATTTTGGTAGGGTGTCACCTAGGCAACATTCCTTTGAAGTTTGAATCAAACTGACCCAAGTGTTTAGGAAGAGTTCGCATTTGAAGCAAATTTACAATGTTTTTCTATTTTTAGCTCTGGCGGCCATATTGTTCATTGGAGCGAGACCATTTTAGCTATTTTGGTAGAGAGTCATCTAAGCAACATTCCTATGAAGTTTGAATGTAATTGGCCCAAGGGTACAGGAGGAGTTGTCGTTTGAAGATTTTTTTCTAATTTTAGCCCTGGTTGCCATCTTGTTTATCAGAGTGGAATGATTTTAACTATTTTGGTAGGGAGTCACCTGGGCAACATTCCTGTGAAGTTTGAAGCAAATTTACACTGTTTTTTCTATTTTTAGCTCTTGTGGCCATTTGATCATCGGAGCGGGATCATTTTAGCTAATATGGTAGAGGGTCAACGACATAATATTCCTGTGAAGTTTGAATCAAATTGGCCCAAGGGGTAAGGAGGAATTGTCGTTTGAAGAATTTTTCTATTTTCAGCTCTGGCGGCCATCTTGCTAGTCAGAGCGGAACAATTTTAGCTATTTTGGTAGGGAGTCAACGACATAATATTCCTGTGAAGTTTGAATCAAACTGACCCAAGGGGTAAGGAGGAGTTGTCGTTTGAAGATTTATTCTATTTTTAGCTCTGGCGGCCATCTTGTTCGCCGCATTGAACGATTTTAGCTATTTTGGTTGGGAGTCACCTAACTAACATTCCTGTGAAGTTTGAATCAAATTGGCCCAAGGGTTGAGGAGGAGTTCGTGTTTTGACATACTTTACAAAGTTTTTTCTGTTTTTAGCTATGGCGGCCATTTTTCTCATCAGAGCGGAAACGTTTCAGCCATTTTGGTAGTGGGTCATCTAAGCAACATTCCTATGAAGTTTGAATGAAATTGGCCCAAGGGTAAAGGAGAAGTCGTTTGAAGAATTTTTCTATTTTTAGCTCTGGCGACCATCTTGTTAGTCAGAGCGGAATGATTTTAGCAATTTCTTTAGGGAGCCACCTACATAACATTCCTGTGAAGTTTGAATCAAATTGGCCCAAGGGTTAAGGAGGAGTTCGTGTTTGAAGCAAATTTACGATGTTTTTCTATTTTTAGCTATGGTGGCCATTTTGCTCATCAGAGTAGAATCTTTTCAGCTATTTTGGTAGATGGTCACCTAAGCAACATTCCTATGAAGTTTGAACAAAATTGGCCCAAGGGTACAGGAGGAATTGTCGTTTAAAGATTTTTTCATATTTTTTGCTCTGGCGGCCATCTTGTTTTTCAGAGCACAACGATTTTAGCTATTTTGGTAGGGAGTCATTTGGGCAACATTCCAATGAAGTTTGAATCAAATTGGCCCAAGGGTTGAGGAGTTTGTGTTTGAAGTAAATTTACGATGTTTTTCTATTTTTAGCTATGGTGGCCATTTTGCTCATCAGAGCAATACCGTTTTAGCTATTTTAGTAGAGGGTCACTTTAGCAACATTCCTAAGAAGTTTGAATTAATTTGCCCCAAGGGTACAAGAGGAGTTGTCGTTTACAGAATTTTCTATTTTTAGCTCTGGCGGCCATTTTGTTCACCGGAGCGAAAACGTTTTAGCTATTTTGGTAGAGGGTCACCTAAGCAACATTCTTATAAAGTTTGAATGAAATTGGCCTTAAGGTACAGGAGAAGTTGTCGTTTAAAGATTTTTCTATTTTTAGCTCTGGTTGCCATCTTGTTCAGCGGAGCGGAACGATTTTAGCTATTTTTGTAGAGGGTCACCTCAGCAATATTCCTATGAAGTTTTATTGAAATTGGCTCAAGGGTTTAGGGGGAGTTAGCATTTAAAGCAAATTGTTGACGCCGCACGACACACGACGCACGACGGACATTGACCGATCACAATAGCTCACCATGAGCACTTCGTGCTTAGGTGAGCTAAAAATCCGTGCTAAGAAATGGAAGGTATGCAAGAAAAAGAATCCTATATGTGTGTGAGGGGTGGATAGAAAAATCCGTCCCTCGGGATCACTGTCCGGCATCACTCGGCAAGCCTCGTGATGCCGGACAGTGACACTTTGGACGGATTTTTCCATCCACCCCTCACACCCATATAAGATTCTTATATTCCAGGACCTGGAGGGTACATCAGCTTTGCAGTGAATTTCAGTCTGAAAAAGAAAAGGTCAGGAAACTATATTAAATATTTTCTATATATTTAATAGTGTTCCCTGACCAACTATAGTTCTAGACAAAGAACATTACAATGTATGCCCTATTGCTTTCTATCATCTCTCTTTAAATCCGAAAAAAAAAAGTAAATGTCAACCACGATACCTTTATGAAATCGTATCGGCACTCTGTGTCAGGCTCTATATCAATATCGAGAAACAGTAGGTGTACGTCTTGATTTTCGTCAGCTTTGATCGTCCATCTACAGTCCAGACCATGGTCATATAGGCCTGAAGTGTGCCAGTCTCTTGGTCGAAAATGTCCAAAAGATCCTATCAGATCACCTCCACAATCAAAACTTGTATCTACAAAAGGAATCCCATCACATTGACATGTCCGTGTAGATGAAGGCGTTCGTATATGAAGAAAATCTGAATTAATATGTTTATGCATATATCTACTCTTTATATTCTTCAAGACATAGATTGTGGGCTCTCGTTAATACTCCTTCTCTAACCAGCAACCTATTTTTTTTTGGTTTTGTATTGTTGTTGCTTTTTAGCAAAACATTAAAACAAGCCTATACAAATACAGTGTAAACTTTACCACCCCAAAGAAAATTTTAAGATGAAACATTGTGATATATTTCTTACTCTTGTAAACCCCAACTTTGCTATATAAAAGTGGGGTTCAAGGGGGCCAACATAATATAGGTGTGTTATCGTGATGATAAGAAAAATATCACAATTGTCTGGTCGATTGTTTATAAATCGACACAAAATTTTAAAGCGCAGTAGCTTTCTCACAGCTGAATTCCACGTGACTATCGATGTTTTGTTGGAAATCCTAGAAAATGGCAGCATTAATTTTATCGCAGTGAGGTCGGCATTTTGTGTGATAGGATTATCTATAGAATCTGGGCAGAATCATGGATTGGGCTTGGCAAACAGTGAAGACCAAAATCAGACGCCGCGTTTCGCGGCGTCTGATCCGGGTCTTCTCTGTTTGCTTGCAGTAAAGGAATTTAAGGGTCAGACGCCGCAATACGCAGCGTCTGATCAGGGTCTGCAGTTTTTGCTTAAACTGGAATTTAAGGAGAAAACGAAATCGTTTAAGTCTCAGTCCAGATAAAATCGACCCACCATTACCGGCCTCAGTGCTTGCATTAAATCTAAAATGCTTGGTCTAGCGTCGTTATATCAAATGAGCCAGCGCACCACAAAACCAACAATAAGACATGTGCGCCCAACGAAGCCTCAGATCAGCCTGCGCATCCGCGCAGTCTGATCAGAGTCTTCGTTGTGCGCTCTAAGAATAGGTTAGGGCCCAATGCTGCTTCAAACAGCAAGAGAAGTCTCTGGTTAGTCCATATGGATGCGCAGGCTAATCTGATTCTTCGCTGGGCGCACATGTCTTGTAGAAAATGCTGTGCCCCGGCTCATTAATGTGTGTGTTATTGTAAGTTTCACAAGGGTAGCTTTTTAAAAAGCTGGAACGGCCCGCCTAGCCTTGGATTCCAATGTTTTATGAATGAGCTGTGAATGAATATTTCAACTTTTTCTTCAATCTTCAACTTTTTTGTTTTCATGGAACATTTTGTATGAAAAATGCGGTTCGTTAAATGTAGAATAACAAACAAAAACAAGACACATTTATTTATCGGGTGGTAACTAAATCTCTCTCGGGTGGTAACTAGGTGGGACTAAATCTGATTTTTGTGTATAAAAGTGCCTTTAGAAACGGGGAAACAATAGACACAGAGTTTATAAAGACTCTTAAAGAGCATCACTTTACGTCGCAGGACTACTTACGCTCTAAGATGATTATTTGAGCAGTATATCATATATTTTTAAAGACACCAAAACTGGCTTAGTGATTTCATTTGAAATAGAAATATAATCTATGCCTTGATGAAGTACTGGAAAACGTTCGATCGCTACCACACAACACTTAATACCAGTTGCACGAAGTGAAAATGAAACTGCGTGTCTTGATGTTGTTTTTGGAAAAGTAACTTGGGGGAAAATACACTGTTTTGCCACTTTTCCATTCAAATACAGTTGATCTTAACGCAAAATTAGGCAGGGTAAACCAAGTTAATAAACCCGGTAGGGCTACAGTCTCCCAATGCAGCATACCAAGTTTCAAGCTTCCTAAAAGAAGATTTGTAAATTTTTACCGGGTATGGGCATGGTGACCGTCTTGATCATGAGGCCCAGATCTTATGAACAACTTTCATTTTTCTATCCCGGGGGCTCCATGTGTAATTTCGTTCATTCAGCCCAGTAGTTTCAGAAGCGGCGAAAATAAAATAACTAAATCGGTAGTATTCAGGACAAAGATCTAGAAAAGACCTTAACTTTTCGTATTTATAAAAGTTCATTCATCTGATTGCACAATTCTACTTTTATGTCATAGGCTACGATAGAATAAGAAAATTCATTGGCTTGCCTTTTTCAGTGATAAGAAGGAATATTTAAGTATACTTGCCAGTATGAATTTGACGAAATGTCGTAGAACGGCAGTACTTTGAAATCCTATTTTGAAATCCTATGAGTACGAGGCTGGACATAATCAAGAAGGGACACAGCCACAAGGCCGTTCACTATCTTGTAGAAAAGACAACGACGTGCCACTGAAAGTCTTTCTTCAAGGGGTTGCTAGTCCAGCTTGTGCAACAATGAAGCGACGTTAGTTTTTTTCTGGCATAGTCATTCATGGTCCATCGGGCTGCACGTCTCTGGACCATTTCAACCTTTTGTATGGGGTCCCATATGGCTGAAGCATTCTCAAGCTGGGGACGCACAAGCGTTATCATGTAATCTTGTAATTACGATAGGGATCTTTTAACCTGCACACGGGATGGGTCTTCCTGCACAGGGGCGCCAGTAAACGTTCCGATCCGAAGGACGGTGTACTTTGTGGCATTCATCCTTGCAAATGATGCCAGTGGAGCATGTTCCGACACCGCAATTTCATTACCGCTGCCGGGAATCGAACCGGGGGCCTGTAGCATCATAGGCAAGTGTACTAACCACTGAGCTACCACGCTTGTTTTCTCTTTTGTAAAAATGTTAGATGGCTGACTTGGAATAAGATTAACCTTCAATGTGAAAGCAGATGTATCTGTTCTACTGTTTTTCGTTTCCTGGTTGTCATAGTAAAAGATTGCTAGTTTAGTTTATATATGAAACTGGAATCAACTTTTGGAATCTTTGGCTATTATACATTCACGTTTCCATATTTACTAGCACACTAATAAAGCATGAACAGCTTTGTTATTTGACTTTGAAATCCTATGACTAGACAAACTAATATGTGCTAAGCGTTTTGTAAAAGCTAATACTTTTGCTATAGGACGGCCCACCGAATTACCCCAAGTAAACCTGGGCCACTATGTTTTTCAACCTTTTATTTCCTGACAAGGGTGTGAAAGAATGCATTATGTTCCCTTTAGATATACAATCGAATCAGTTTATTTCTTTCCGCCGTCCTTACCTTTGACCTTTTAAACATGAACATCGAGTCAATAGCAGGCGTTACCAGAGACGGGCCTAAGTCGCTGCCTGTCGGTAGGAGAAAGGTACGTTGTATCAATAAGACTTCTACATTATATGATGATCCACTCAAAGGTGGATAAGCGCATTATTCTCTCTGCGCTCGCAACAATGAACTTGTGCTAAATGGCCAAGCGTAAGCTACATGTATTCAAAGTATCATTCCCTGTTTTGTCGGGTGTACCTCAAGGGTGGGTTCTTGAACCGGTCCTTTACTTGGTGTTCCATTAATGATCTCCATGATTCTATCAAGTCATCTATCCGTTGTTGCTGATGACAGCGTCCTATATATTCTTATGAATGTCGCATTCTACAAGATAACCTGGATAGGCTGACAGATGAATGCCACAAAGTGCACCGTCCTTCGGATTGCGACGTTAACTGGAGGTCCCCTGTGCAGGGAGAGCCATCCCCCGTGCAGGTAAAAGATCCCTACCGTAGTAACATGAGTACAGTGTAGGCTTTCATCCCGCAAATCTGGAGTATATGTAATGTACACATGCCGAAACTGCCCTTTTTGGAGTAGGCAGTATACGAAGAAAGAAAGAAAGAAAGAACGAAAGATAGGTAGATGAAGTTCAATGTGGCTAAATATCGAATGAGATTGTCACGGCACCTCTCAAAATATTCACTTCACCAGCAAACGCAAGGTCAGATTAAATCCACATTTTTGCATCACCATTGCTGACAAGCTTGACTGTTGTCTTCTTGACCTTCTCAACCTGTTAAATCTGAAATAACATTGGGAAGCCAAACCGCCAATACATACTTTAGCCGAGGGAGAACCAGTGTTTCGTATGCATTATCCTTTGTCTGCCTGGATGCAACAGCCACATTAAGTCTAAGAAATACTAATGTCCTAGTTGTTTTGAATGTGATACTAACCCCGGCTCAATGGACACACAGGTGGATACAATTATTCCGGACTTTGAGAAGGCTTTTGACACCACCCCCTCATGAGCACATGAAATCCAAATAATGTGGCTACGGCATAAGGGGGAAGACTCTCAAATACATACATTACTTTCTTTACTAAAGAAAACAACCAGTTTTGGCTAATGGTGAATCTTCGGAGTGGGCGCTAGTTTTGTATGGTGTGTCACAAGGGACCGTTCTAGGTCCACTGTTATTCTCCCTGCACATTAGTGATATTTCCGCTGACATTGACTCAGAAGTAATACGACTGCGTTTGCTACCGGGAAATTAGAGATACAGAGGACTCGGTTAAACTTCGGGATGATACAAATAGACTAGGATGTTGGGCACGAAAATGGGGCATGCGATTTCAGCCCGTTACAGATGACTGGAAAGAGAACCAATAAAATTGAGCTTTCTTACACCTTGGAGGAAAAGATCCTCGAGAACACGGATTCCATTAAATTTAAATATCTTGGTCTGACAATTATACACGATTTGAGATTGATTACACACATTAGCAACATATGTATACTAAGACATATAGAACAGGCGAAATCTTCGTCAGTGTCCTCAATATGTGAAAGAGGCAGCATATTAAGGACTTGTTCGCCAATAGTTGTATCTGGGACCCAATGCAGAAATTAAAAAAAAAGTTCAAAATAGAGTTACTAGATAAGCAATTACTGCTTCGAAACTGGGAGTATGACTGGAATACTAGGAAAATTAAGATGGGAGCCTGAGTCTCAAGTAAAATTGTAGAGCAAATGACAATCTTTTTTATCCATGTTCAGCATTTTGCGAAGAAGTTTCTGAAACTGGCTCAGGTTTTAAGATTTTGGCACAAAAAAGTTGGATTGGCGAAAGTGATGGCGAAAGAAAAAAAATCCTAGCGCGAACCCTGGAGTCTCTCAAGAAAAGTAGAAGAGACAGTAGGCGCATACTGTTATACAAAGGTCTAAAGGGTGCAGCCAGCATTTCAACAGATGACCTTGTCCCCACCCCAACCAGCTAGGCGCTGTAGAAATCACCATTGACTGGCGTGTCAGACTACTGCAAGAACTGATATTTACAAAGAATATTTCATACCTCAGACCATTAGAGAATGGAATTCCCTTCCCGATTCAATCATTTCCACAGCTGAAGGTGCTGAGGATAGTGTAGCTAAGTTTATCTCTGGTGAGAGATTGGAATTGACCTCCAATATCACAGTCTCGGTGTATGAATGTTGGTGATGGTGGAATAAATTAGCATCTGTGACATGCTTAACGAATTGGAGAGGCCATCCCTGGAGGCCTGTCGTGAACAGTTCTCCTGAAACATTCTTTAAAACAGACATTATTACTGATACATTGTCTCAACCTTTTTAAGATACCTGAACCTGTATTTGTCAACTATATCAAGGTCATTTTGAAGACATTCCTTCCGATTCTGTGAGAAATGCACAACAGAACTGAAAATTGTGAAGTATGTATGTTTTTCTGGGTCAGACTAGTTAAACATGACCAACCGCTTCTGAGGTTCCTGAACAGAACCATTGATTGTTTCACGCGCGTTACGCAGTTGTAACCTGGTAACGTCTACAGTTTCAACCATCGGGATGTAAACAGTACCTCCACTAGGTGGCTACAGATATAAGCCTAAACTACTTAGAAAGAGCATAATTGATTGGCCGAGATTATCATAGCCAATAACTACCCGAGTTTCAAAAGTGACAGGTTTTCAGCAGCAACAGAAATGAAAGAGACTGGGCCAGGAAACAACTACTTTTGCCAATTGGAACGTTTTGGATTTCTTTGCAATTTCTTTGCGAAATTCCTATCGTATATCCGGCCGCCCGTGAGCGGGCCGGAAAAATGGCTGGGGATAATGGATCTGCCAGTGAATGCGCGTGCGGCTTTTAGTGACAGCTGAATGCAAATATGACGAGAGCCCACTTTATTAAGGGGATTCAATAACATTTCATGTGAAGAAACTCATAAGATTCAACTGAAAAAAAAATAACAACAACTAAACTCTGTAGAGCAAATTCTTCACTTTAACCCTTTTGTACCAAATGGAATCTTCCTCCTTATGTATAGCAGGAGTCCATTCCAAAATTTAGGAGTGACAGGTTGTGTTATCTTTAAAATTTATTTGGAAAATAGCAGAACTTTTTGCAAATAGTGTAGGCCCTGATCAGACGCCGCGTTCTGTGGCGTCTGATCTGGGCCTGCACTGTTTTCCAGGTTTACCGTTTGGGGGCTTCTGATACAAAGTGCGATCAGAGCAAATCCCCTTTTTCGGACGAGCGCATTTAACGAAATGAAGAACGGAAAGCATGAAAAAACATCATGCACAAACATACCATCTGTCTGTCCGTACACGGCATGAAATCCTCCTCCGGTTATACTGGCATCAGAGACAAAGTGAACGAATAACGATGGCCCAGAAGAGATTAGCACAGCTACTGTGGCGTTGCCACACAGGGTTCGCAACAAAAGGCTGTCTTCTGTTGGTCCATCATAAACCTGTGTTGGGATAACATATTGAAATACAAGAACACTTCAATGGCTCTCATCCCCATGGCTCGTTTACAAAGGCAAATTCAATTCCCATGTTCATTACGAAAATATGCCTATTCAAATATATTGAAAATCTTGCCATCAAAAATGAAAAAAAAAAATCAGCTAAAAAAATCTGATAGTTTTCAAGTTTCTGCTCAAAACATAGATTGTGCGTACTCGTTAGAACCGCCTCGGCGAGGCGGCTCTAACGGGTACCCTCAGTCTATGTTTTTGAGCAGAAATAAGGAAAATAATGTATACCCCATATAAAAGTGGGGTTTGAGGGGGTCAAATTATATAGGTATGTCTTCTTGATGCGAATCCCTAGACAATTCCTCCAGTAACTCCATAGCTCTATATTCTTTTTCGATAATTTAGGGAGCTTTTTACTTATCTTATCTTCAATATGCATGTTGTGTGTACTCATTAGAATCGCACAAAATACCTTCATTGAATAGAAAACAGAGGAATGAGTGTTTGGGTTTCGCGTCTCACTAACAGCTAAGGTCATACGGAGACAGGAACTCGGTTTAAAGACTCATCCGAAAGTCTTGAGGAGCCCGGGATCGATCCTGCGACCCGTGGTTTACAAGGCGAGTAGCATAAACACTACACCAAAGAGGCTTCTAAATAGAAAACAGAAATATTATCCCGACTATGTCTCCTGGTGTGGCGCTATAATGGCGATCAGAGGCTCAAACTACCCATATCTAGAACATGCAATGTCTCGGAGGGGTTTGAGTCATTGAAGTTCGACTGAAGTATAAGAAGATATATATGTTCTGCGCAAAGTATGAATTGGTACAATTTCGAAATTGTCTTGCACAAAGTAGGAATTCTTACCTTGCGCAAGAAAATTCCAGAATTGCCCCTGCGCAAAGTGAGAATCGCCGGGGAAAAAGCAGGAATGATTAAATTATACTGTATTTAGTTTCGAATTTATTCTTTTTAAGGAATCCTTTTATCAAACTATAGATAATAAATTCTTAAGAAATTTATAAACTATTCAAATAATATGAGATCAAATTTGGTGTTAAGATATCTTGAAATAATTGAATTTCCTAAAGTAGAATGATATATATGCCAACATGTTAACTATGTTGTATGTCTGGAAGTGGGGCGCAAATCATAATAAATAAATGTTAAAAGTAATAATGATAATAATAAAACGTTCACTGCAGTGTTTTACCGATAAAAGGACGGATTCAAATCAATGTGGCATTCCTTACTGACATCCATAATCCCTGTTAGAGGCGTTTTCAAAAAATATTAGAACAGAACTAGACTTTATTCATCAAATATATCACAGTTCTTCTTCTGTAAATGTTCATTCTAGAGCCAAGAAAGTCTGCATAGGAAAAGAATTTAGCCATGAAAGACACACAATAATTTAATATCATTTTGCAAATCCGTCAAGTACAGTTGTGAACTTCACCTCGTATGGAGTGGGGTATCAACTGTCTGTATATTTTCAAAAGTTGATGTCGTGTACCGGTAAGAAACGCTTCATGGAAGGATTTCAAAATTTGAGACATGGAAGACAGCTTTAAAATGTTTTTTTTTTTATCATACTTATTTGTTGTAAAAACAAAAAGTTTATAACCTTTTCGATTTGTGTAATCTATTTTAACTGATTTTTGTATAACTTTTATTTTCATTTCCCAAAACCGGTTCTGTAAAAAATAAAGACAAGATATTCTTTCACCGAAAAACTCTATTTGATTTAATTCTTACTTGGTCAAATAAATCCTATTTTGCGCAGAGACATTTACCTTGACAAATAGTCGATAAGTTAACACCCAGTCCTTTGTGCAGTTCTGGAATTGTACCGGTACAATTCCGGAATTGTTGCTCAAAGTGAGAATTCTCACTTTGTGCAGAACATATATATGAGCCAGGGGCCAGTTGTTCAAAACTAACGACGTCATTAGTTAACGTATCGTTAAAACTTTGATCATTAAATATGGCAAATATGCTGAAATTTTTGCTGAAAAAATGTGCGCAGCTTTTGCGGATGCAAAAGCTGCTCACATTTTTCAGCAAAAATACCAAAATTTACGATATTGTACTTGCTAGGACAGCTAACAATATGACCACTAACGAGCTCGTTAAGCTAACGATGCTTTGAACAACTGGCCCCAGGTCTTTTTATACGACCGGTTTGAAAAAAAACGGACATATTAATTAGGGCGTTGTCTGCCGTTCAGCGTAAACTAACAAAGTATGGAATAGTTTGACCAAAGTTTAAAGTGATGTGTACGAGGTCACGAAATCATGGCTCTTCTTGATACGTTTCTATTTTCAGTCAACACTTGTGGGCGCCATAACAAGGTAACCGTATGGGATATCTGAATGAAACGTCATAGCAATGTCTAAGACGTGAAAATGGCGTTGCGAGCAATTCTAACACAGCGCGCCTATACAGGCAATGGAAAACGGCTGTGTTTTATTCTACAACAAATCACGGCTAGGAAGAGCGTGACGAGTGACGTCATTAAAATTGCAAATTTATGACGTCATTAGTCGATTTCCTTGACGTTAGACGGTGTAACGTCATTTTCTCGCATCGAAAACGTTAGAAAAGGATAA